>CM067298.1:37270270-37917688 GCA_034231615.1 Meghimatium bilineatum
TATATCATCTCCTGTATATATCATATATATATATATATATATATATATATATATATATACACACACACACTACACATTTCCAGGCATGCCATTCAGTTTGGCAGTACGGGCAATAATAGGGGAAATATGCGCCGTATTTCCCGATACATGTGAATGGCTTGAAAATGTGTAACTACTTTCACTTACAATTTTATACCCAGGTTCGTAGATAATCTTGAGTAAGTGGGGAGGGGTAATCTTTAAAAAATATTATTCCAATAAATTTCGATGGGACGACGAGACCGAACCAATCTAGTTATAAATATTTTCTAAGAAATGAATTGTGTTTGTATTTGTTATATCAAATCTAACAATGGATGAAAGAAAATCGCTACTATATTAGAGTGGTGCATTTCTTGACACGAGCAATTAAGCTATTATTTAATTTTTTTTCCGATATAATATAATATAATATACAATACATAATATACAAACGCCATGGCAAGAAGTATATAGGTGATATTGGCTTAAGACTGTGTGGGCCATCTCTGTCGCTATCTTCATGACATTAACCACAGAAAACCGAATCCTGTCGCCGTTTATTTCAATGGTGTTGATCATCCTGATGCTTGTGGTATTCATATCATTGCGCTAAGATCGTGCACCACAGAAGATAGAGCTAGGTAAGCCCTTCAAAATTGCGTTATGTTTCAGTTTGGTACCTCTAAGCTATTTGGTCTTTATTTCGATCTTTCATTTATTTAGATTTTGGCTGATTGGGTTTCATTGAATCGTTGTCCATATTGTTTTCAGGTACATTTAATTTATTATATTATCATTCCCCTTATAATTTTTAATGCTCATCTCTGTGACAATACTTGTGTGTGTGTGCGTGCGTGCGTGTGTGTGTGCGTGTGTGTGTACGTCATTGTTACCTTGGACGTATGCACTGTTCAATGTCTGCATTCTAATGCTTTTATGATCGTGTCGCTATTTTTACTGTTTGTTCACTGTTTGTCTTGTATTTTTTTCGTACCAATACCTTATAATATGTGCATTCATTGCAAAGATTATCAAGCTTGTGTTATACGAAGTACTATTATATAAAGATAACAGTCTGTCACGTGCGTGTAGTGTTGCCATACAGTTTGTACCTCCGGGTAGATTGGAGAGGGCCACATCTATTTTGCTCTGCAGCGATGGTGCCATTGTCTTACATTCTAGGAGAGTCTAACCTGTATTCATTTCCTGGTTGTTTGGCTAGCGATTACGGAAGACGTTAGTAAACAACGCTATACGTGACTATCTAAACTAAATAACATAAATTATATCTATACTTACTTTCTGGATATCGCATATTTGGTTAGCCATAAATAAAACTATTAATGATTGGGGGGGGGGATGTTATAAAAAAGTATTTATATTTTTATTATTTATTTTTGTGTGTGTGATGAAAACAACTTAAGAAATATGGGAATGTTTGCATCTTTTTTACTTAATTTATAATGTTACGTGTCAGTGGTGTCACTAGGGGAGGGGATAATAACTTTTCCAGAAGATAACATTAGCCTAATAAAAGGAACGAACAAACCTAATGATTAGGTTTGCTCTTTTGTTTTACTAACTTGTGATAAGTTGCACCGAAATAACTGTCAAATTTAAAATATTTGCTACAATTCACAGATCAGTCCACGAAAAACCAACTTTAAAAATTAACGGATTTAATGCAGTTTCGCACAGTTGACGTCTAATCTACAATATTCTTTGTTATGCATTTCTTGTGTAAAGTAAATTTGATTATTATCTATAGTGGTGCCTGGGCAGAACCCCGGCACATTCTTGAGTGCCGGCACTGTCAAGGGAAGGAGAAAGAGAAAATACGGAAGAAAAGCAGACAGACTTAGATTTAGCAATGTTAACATTGGTTATATTGAAATTTTCTTAGTATTAATTAACCAGCGTGTCCATTTTGTTTTGTACGAATTAATGCACACACAAAAATTGCAACCTGTAACTGCTCTTATTTGGTCAGCTCTTCTCAGGAAATTGTCTATTGTCTTTCCCCAGGTGGTTTGTTATCCACTCATGCCGTCAAGCGTAGAGGTGGTTGGGGCTCCAGCTTTCGTTCTAAAACAGATGTGTGGCCTCGGCTGTGCTATGACCGTGTCTGTTCAGGATGTCCCTGAAGTTTTCCACCCATCTTTTCCGTGGTCTTCCACTGGCTTTGTACCCTGATCTCATTTGGTTATATGCATGTACGGGCAACTTGTCGTGATGCATTCTCATAATGTGGTTGACATATGTTTGCTCACAAATACTTCTATAGGCTCGCAAAGCCAGTCACAGAAGGTGTCATTAACCACACTAATACTAACATCAATGAGTTTTCTCTTTCGTTGCATATGATCACTACATAAAAAGGGCACAATATCCATGTAATTATTAAATTGTTCAGAAGCGTGTAATAATTCCTTTATAGCATGCACACATCTTACATTATATATAACGTATGTGCTGGGAATCGAGAGTAGGCTATGCTTGAGAGTTGATATTTATAGCCTACATCTTGTGAGTTAGCGTTTTAGTCACTAACCACAATAATGACTCAACATTCATTCCCATACTTAATGCAGTTGTGCAGTTATCAAATAAATTCTCACCTGTCCTACACCTCCCCTCTCTCCCCGCGCCGTGTCTGCGGACTTTGCTTGCTGGTGTTCAATGTAAATAGGAAACAGGCTTAAATTTTAAGAAAAAGATAAATCATTAGTGTTATGGAACAGTCCCTAGATACGAATTCACTAAGGAGAGAGGTTTACCTAAATAAAAGGTCATATCTTGCGTTATATCTTGTTTTACTACGAACATTGATGACCTTTTTGTGAAAAATCGTTCACGGAGGGGGTTTGCCGCCTTTTATCTGAATTCCAAGTTATAAACATTATGGTTTGATTTGCAAAGGTTCAACCCCCCCCCCACCTGGGAACACCATTTGAACCCCAAACGCACCTTTATTTATGGGCTTGTTATGCAATAACTTAATGTACTAAAGATGTGAGGACTGGTGCAACACAGAGTAATGCGGTGGGGAAAAAAAGCGAGAGATACTTTCCATCTTTTTAGCGCAGTAGATCTTGCTAGTCACATCCAGCATTATCATGCGTATATTAGTATCATGACTAGCGTAAGCGATCATTGATCTCTACAACTGTTTACTACTAATATATTTTATTAGAATCAGTGCTGACTCTTTGCCATGCCATGATATAAGATTACTTAATATTTTATCTTGCTATTATGCTCGATCTCTCTTGCCGTTGTAATTGTGTTCTCCAGACCTTGTTTATAACCTGACCAGTAACGCCCGTTTCGCATTTGACTCTTTCAGCACCTCTTCATTAGTTTTTCTAGCTGTCCACAGCACTCTTAACATTCGTTTATAGAATCACAATACTGTTGCCTCTAATTTTTCAATATCCTGTTTATTTATTCCTAGATGCGCATCCATACGTTAGTGTCAGAACGACTCTGTTTAGTTCTAAAGAACTCTCTTCAACACACCAACGACGTTGATAGTAGGCCTGTAGGATTATTACACAGTATATTCTTTCTTTAAATACCAATAAGAGCATATGACAAAAGAATTTTGGGACATAAAGCCCAAGGTAGACCAAGAAAAATGTGGATATAAGACGTCAAGATAACATTGAACAAACATGAATTTATGCAACCAAGGCGACACATCTGACATTGGAACGACAGTTGAAGCTTCCAACCTACGCTTAACGGCAAGTGTGGATACTATCAACCATCATTCATATGGGGATAGACAATTCTTAATTTTGGAATGCTGCACGGATATGATTTTTTTTTATTAGAAGCATCACAGCACGCGGGACAATAAGTGCTCCACTCTCCATTCCAGTGTATGTAGACTTAGAGTTCCTATCAGGTGTTGATTATGCGATCTTCCCAAAAAGACTACTTCCCTCACATCTAGACAATCCCATGCTATTTCTGATATTCTTTATATATATGCGTTCTCAGCCTCCTTAACATATCTTAATTTTGCAATTAGTTTATGACTGCTTTACTTAATCAAGTCTGTTTTATCTCTTCTCAGCATTGTGCCATCTATCGCCGCATTGCCTGTCAATAAGTCAGCTCTCTCATTTCCTCTGAATCTGGCACGACCAGAGCAATATATCAATGTAATGGACATTGAGTTATTCAATAAATGAAACCATTCCTTTCTGAGCATACATTTTTCTATCTTGTGCAGCATGCTTTGAGAGTCTGTGAGTATTACAGAGTGTGTTGATGTATCAGTATCAACCAATTTAGTGCTGCTGTAACTCCAAAGATAAAAGTTCCAGTGTCGGGTAACAACCCTAAACAGGAAATAGATGACTAGGCAAATATCAAACAAGGCAAATATCAAAATGAACGAAAATAGGTATAGGCCTACGTTTTACCAAACTAAGTCACAAAACACCTAATAATGCCGTAGTCTGTCTGTGTCTCGTTGTTTTATGACTTAGTTTGGTAACACGCATATATATTTTCGTTAATTTTGATAGCTGCTTAACTCCATCTATCTTCATCCTCATGCTCGAAGTGACAGTGGAGTATGCAGCTGATTTCTCAACCAACTTCAAGCCGTTTCTGTAGGCAACAAAATCCCATATATATATGTGTGTGTGTGTGGGACGGATAGGTGCCAAATTTAATAGTTTTTTAATATGATTTTATAATTGCTTTTCATCAGTTTATATCTAAAATATAATTAATATTGCCTAATTAAATTGTCACGCCACGTTAGTTGATAAACATCTACTACAAATTTCAAGTGGTGTGTATCACATGACCATTGAAACCTCGGAAGTCAGGTCATGTAGTGACGTTTCACACACTTGTCTTAACCTCGCCTGTACTGTGGAGGTCGAGGTAAGGGCTGTGATTCTGCTGTGAATACCCTCAATTGACAAGATGTCTCGTACAGCTGTAACACTTCGAAATCTATCATCGAAATTGTTGGCTTTAAATCAGGTATGATATATCATTAAATGATTGTTAGCGTGTCAAACGATATTAATATTAAACCTTCTAGAAAAAGGCCTAGCACAATCTGAATCATCATCGTGAAATGAGAAATAATCATTTTTCAGCAGCTTATTCATGTTCAAACTAGTGGTCATATTTTTTGACGGCACATGGGTACCTTAATCTAATCTACACATCGTGACGTAGTAAATTATGTGAAGGGTTATTAACTATAGCTAATAGTTGTAGTACTAGGCCTACAATTATAAACAGATAGCTAAATAAGGTCAAGGGTTTGCACTCATCATTGATCATTCTCATTCATGTTAGGGCCAGTACAGTACAGTACTGAACTATCAGGCGACGTTTCATCATCAATGAATTCATAGATTAAAATTTGTCTTTTAAATTTTGAAGCTAAAATTTTCAAATCATTTTAGTTTTTCATTGTCAAGTGTTTCTGTTTGCATAGGCCCAACGTGCCTTTAGCTATACAATAATACATTATTCATTAAATGATTATATAATAACTTGGACAATTACAGCGGAAATTGAGAGAATTGAGGGTTTATTTGTTGTTGTTTGAGTGTACAGTGCGCTATAAATAGAACACTGTTTTCATATTTAGGGGGTTGATGTCACGGAGTTCCGCTAGAAATCCAATCAAGTTAGTTAGTTAGTCGTTGGATCATCGTCATTGCACTCCAGACAAGTCCATAGGTGATCAGATCTTTCCTTGAGTGTATCCGCCATTACACGGTGACTGACAGTCCCAGTACGTTGTTGATTGACCATCAATCTTTTTCGTCCACGTAAACTCTCCTTTCTAGCGACACTACATTTCAAACCACGTTCCTTTATTCTAATCATGGAACAAGAGTCATCGTCACTTGTACAGTCATTTGTTCGTGCGTTTTCCTGTAGGGCATTAAAATTGTCTGCACGATCCATCGCTCCACCAACAGCCATAGTAGCAGTGTGGGTGGCCTACCTATCTGCTCTTTCATTACCCCGGACTCCCGCGTGTCCCGGCACAAAAATAAAAGTCACTGTACGCACACAGGAATTATTCACTGCATCCAGCCACTGTTCTCGAACGTACCCGGTCTGAATTTTCACAATCATGTTCATGGAGTCACTGAGTATACAGGCATGCTCGCAGACAGTCTGTGAGCAGACCCATTGCAAAGCTTTGGTCACCGTCAGAATCTCCATTGTCAAGCTGCTTGTTGTCTGAACGAACGCACCACTTTCCTCTCTGATAGTCTCCCCCCACCTTTGAGCAGTGAAAGCCCAGGAACTCCTGATGTGTCTCTTAACCGACCCATCTGTATATATAATTATATCACCTTCCCTGGAATTCTCACTGATCAGAGCGAGCACCTCTGACTCGACCACTGTCGGACACCATTCCCTGCACTCTCTATTGAGTGTTATTACTCCTTCAAAGGCTGTTGGGTAATCCGAGGGTGCCAGACTCCATTCGGCACCAGGTAGTACATCCTCCAATCTGCAGACACTCTGTATAACGTCCTCTGCGCGCCCCATCCATGGCTTTCCTCTCTTTAGTCGACTGCCTTTCACTTTGATAATTTCTGGGTGTAGAGTGTGCTCTTTATCAGCGGTGATTTTTAGGTAGTCCACATTTGTATTCTTTACTCCACAGTTGGGCAATCAAGTAGGTATCGCATAGCCCGAGTCGACGTATCTCTCGTGCGCCCCAAAATGATTCGCATTGCTTCATTTTGGATTCTATCCAATCTTTCTGTTTGAGTTTGACTCAGTGTCAAAATTGCCAGTGCATACTCTACCACCGCCACAACCAATCCCTGATACAGCAGAAATAGCAGTCTCTGTTCGCATTGAGCAGCAGCCATAACTTTCATCGCCGCAAAACCTTTATAAGCCTTTACAATTATGTGGTCAACATGATCTTTGAAACTCAGACTTCGGTCCATCATGACCCCCAAGTACTTCATTGTGCTGGTTCTCTCGAGAACATCCCCTCTCAAAGTAACCGATGGCGTGGACGTGTTCACTATGTGATTGTTTAGGGAAAACCATGTTATCAATGCCTTTGATAGATTAACAAAAGCTCCAGCATTACTGCACCATTCTCCTATGCGATCAAGCTCCCTCTGCAAATTTCTGGCAATTCTTTCTCTATCTCTGCCCTGCCTATATACCAAGATGTCATCTGCATAAGACATGGTTCTTCCTGGTCCTGCAATCTGACAGCTTGTAATTTGAACTGTATACACATTGAATAGTACTGGGGACAGAGGTGACCCTTGTGGTAGTCCTGGATTTATGACTGTTGGTGGCGAAGACTCCCATACCTAAGAACAACCTGTCTCTGATAAAGTGCAGAGACAATCCACCTGACAACAAATGGACGTGGAGTTGCAGCATTATGGTCATCAAGAAATCCAAGGGCACTCTGTTATAAGCATCCTCCAGGTCTATTGCAGCAGCGCATGTCTCCATTCGTTTGTCAAAACCTTCGAAAACGTCCTGCGTGAAAATGGCGGCATTGTGCCAAGTCTATCCAATCAAATGCCGCGTGAGTGACATCATGTCCCGGACAACCGCCAAACGATATTACTGCTTGGAGTACACATTTTTTTAAAGATTTTTGGCGGATTTGATCAGTTTCACTAGCGGAAATCCGTAGTCGCCTGCCGAAATATTTAAACAGTGTGAAATGGATAAATGACACTTACCTTATCCTTCATTACGTGGCAGATAAACTCCCCGGAATTATTTCTAACACAAATCTCACAGTATACAATCCGATCGTTTTCTCTCCATTTTTGAAATGTGCAGGCCAGCCAAAAATTCTTGTCCAGTGTTGCCAACTCAATCTCTCATAAAAGCACTGGAAGCGTCTCTAATAAGCTAAAAAAAAGCACTAAATAATGACAAAATGCACTAAAACACACCATCAATTATTAGAAATGCGCTAAACTAGTGCGGCCACGCTATTCCAAATATTTTGGCATCAGATGATATGAAAAAACACAAAATCAGGTGCGAAAAGCACCGAAATGGCAACCCGGCATTGCTGTTACAAAAAAAATATTTTTTTTGCAATAATTTTATAATTTGAAATAATAAGTCCCACTCCCCAACCTGCCATTGTATTTTTCTTTCACTTAACCCCACCTCCTCAACCCTCCATTTAAAAAAAAATAACCCCCAATCCCAACCTGCCATGTGTTTGTATTTTACTTACCATGAGGAGGCAAGCCCCCCTCAAAACCCTCCACATTTCTATTTTTCTTCTCGTTTTTTTTTTTTAGAAAGACATCACAAATCTCCCTAAAATATTTAATTGTTTCCTTTATTTATTCCCAAACACCTCCTTCTTTAAATTTCTGTTTGTGCTTTTTTTTTTTTAGAAAGACAACGCAAATCTCCCTAAAATTTTTAATTTTTTCCTTCCATTTTTTATTCCTAAACACCCCCCCCCCCACCTTTTTCCCTTTAAATTACTGTTTTTCCTTTTTTTTTTTTTATAAATTAAAGTCATTCCGCCCGGGACCGCATTTCATGTCATTCACGCGCCACCTGGGAGAAGCTTCAGATCACCCTAGAAAAGGTTGGGAAACACCTCTAAACCCAAGCAAAGGTCACAGTGTACACTCAAATGACAAATCTGCAGAATTGAGAATACAACAGGCTTTTGAAAATAAATAGTTAGTGCCCATCCATTTCATACCATCAAATGCAGCACAAGGAACAAACCATTGTCTTCAAACTACAAACTGGCCACAACAGACAGAGATGTTACATGTTCTGAAAGCTGAGGATTGGTGAGACAGACCTGTGGACTGAGCCTAGAGACTGCAGAACACATTCTTTTCTTTATACCTGTCAACTCTACCAAGAAGAGAGGGAGAAAATATGGCACTACTTTCAGACCTGATGGGTTCCATGGATGACCTGAAGCGAATCACACAATTCATGAAGCTATTGGTGCTTTAACATGATATCTGACTGAAGAGTGATGCAGAAGATTAAGAATCCATTTAATAGCATAAAACAAAAATATATGTGAAAAACAATACTGTTGTGCAAGTCAACAAATACATCTCATCATTGGTAAAATGTAGCAAACCTGTGTAGTTTTGACATGTGAAAATACACAGCTCCCTTTTCAAAACTATACTACAGGGAAGAGTTGAGGATGGAAGAAGATGAGGACAAAATAAAAAATGGATTGATAATGTTAAAGCATGCTGGACAGGATTAAGATTCTCCGCACTTAAACAAGGAATTAAGAATAGGGAGACATGGAAAATGTTTGTATTGATGTTTCCATAGTGACATCCCTCTGACCCTGAAAGGTTATGGGTTTATTGATGATAAACCTGTAAATTGGATAACTAAATAATTCCAATTTCTTTCAGAAAATAAAATATACGCCCAAGTAGACTTAACTAGGAATAGTAAGATCTAAACTACATAAAAATAATAATCAAAAGGAGACTTCACTTTAACTTTAAATGAAGGATGGTAAGATAAAAAGGTATTGGAATCCATGTTTTTCTCTTAGGAGTTTTGTATTCAATATAGGGTGAATTTGGCTGTCCCATCCAATATAGGGTCATAATGAAAAGAGCGCATCATCTTGTGAAAAGAGGAGAAATATTTGCAAAACAACATGGGAAAGTAGCTAGAAAGTAAGGATAGACCAAAATCCACCTACAGTTGTCATTCCATGTCCGAACTGTCCCAAGAACATTTACGGCTCATTAGTCATCTGCGAACTGTTAAGCATGGTCATAATTCTAACTGAATTTTCAAAAGTGGATGTAAAAAAATGGTCATCATCACTTGTGATGGACGAACACACAGGGTCATAGTGACCATTTGTTCCCAAATTTCTGCTGGATAGCATGATATAGTCTGAAGAATGGAATATGCTGTATATATGCTGGTTACAGCTTGACTGCTATATCTGTACATTTCAACTTGAATCTCAAGATGATCAAGTCAATAAGAAACACCAACACAAGATGACTATCACATTATGAACAGATCTGCAACACGGCTATGTGGACAGGCAGCACAGAGTGCCAAACATATACTTCAAGAGTGTTTTGAGCATGAAATGCTGATGCTGATGCAGACATATTGGCCAGAGGAAACAACACTGGAATCAAAGCTCTATGGGCCACTGCATGAACTAAAAAAGACAGTGAGTTTTATTAAGGAGACAGAATTACAGATATAGACATGTTTCAAGTGAATGAAAGAAGAACTTGAATCTGATTTCACCATGGCTTTAGGTCACAAAACCTCCATAGTCACCTCTTGCTACATACATACATCTCAGTGTTGCTATTTTTGGTCCTTGGCGGTACATAGATGTTGCCATCTTATTTATTAATTTGAGAAAAAACATACTTTTTTCCCCTTTCATAAAATGAAAACTATGCAGTATTTGCTGAGAAACTTTGGGTAATTAGTAAGAATTTATATTATTATAAATAGTAAATGAATAAATTAAAAAGGATTAGGTATAATATCATGTATTGAACATATTGAAAGACTGCAACTAAAATGGTTCTGTCACCTTATGAGAATGAAGCCAAACCTAAAACTAATAATATAACAAAAGAATAACCAGACATAAACCAAAGGTAGACCAAGAAAACGGTGTATAGAAAACATCAAGATATCCTAGATGAACTTAATGCAACCAAATCGACACTTCTGGTCTTTGAACGAAAACTGATGCTTCCACCACTACATTTAATGGCAAATGTGGATAATATAAACCATCACCTTCCTGTGGATAGACAATATAAATAGTAAAAATTACATACTATAATTAAACACAAGAACAAACAAAATTTTAACTAAAAAGTTTTCATCAGGACGAATATCCTTGTTTTTCGTCCAAACGAATAGTTTTTAGTCAAAATGTCACTGCTTATTTCATTTAGTATACAATTTTTACTATTGGTAACATTTTAATTTACCTGTCTGTTCATTATCACATTTGTACTGTTACAGCAGTTTCTATATTTCTAGTTGTTGTGCTATACCTGATACTAATGGTTTGTCTCTATATTATTATTGTAAACATTTAAAAAGCAAATGAAAATGTTGGCACACATTTTAAAGGACAGTCTTTAGTGGACATCAGAGAAGAAAAAGAACAACAGAACACCATAGATGAGTATGATGGAAAATGAAATGTTTTATCATTGACATCGAACACTTTGCTAATGCCAACTAAACATAGAAAATTGTTATTGAAGCAAATAAACTAATAACCCCATCCCCTGAATCTACTGCCTAGCATAGCAGATATTGCATTGTAAATATGAGTGCCGACTGCTACCACATTTTGTGGAGAAATCACCATTTAATCCATGACAGCTTCTGCATTCAGTATGCAGCTGATATTCAATTTCTGAAGGTTGTTCAACATCTGTTGATTGTGCTTGTGGTCATGCCACCTATTTTGTTTGGAAGTAATATGACCATTCACTGTTAACACTGCATTAGTGAAGTGGTGATTGTAATAATTAATAGGATTTATATAACACCCAAGGACATTTAGAGGTTACAATGATCTTTCAAGCCCTGGTCTGCATAGACCGCAGACAAAATTTCTCCATTGTAACTCATTAGATTTCTTCTTTAAGTGCTTACTTATGATACCAATATTATTAAGAACTTTCATCTTCTCTCTTTAAGTTCTTCTTTGTCTCCATTTTTTCTATAAATCTGTCTTTTCATCTACAACTCTAAATTTCCCCTGTAACCACATTTTTCCCCCCATTCTAAGGCACAATTTACTGTTCTGTTTTTGTTCAGTCTTTCTGTAACAAGTCTTCTCAAAGTTCACGGATTGTCTGCCTATCCCCAAGTCACATTTTACAACATTCATGGAAGGTTGCTGTGGTACTGTTATTTTCTTTCAGTACTGACTTATGAATCCAGGTGTCCACATGGGCAGGGGAAGATACATCAGTTTCACATAAAACAACCAGAATTTAAACAACACTTGATTAAATTATAATTTGAAAGCCGTAAAGATCTATTTATGAGCTTCCAAATTGGTATTTATTTATAGAATGTACAAAGGTGAATGGTAAGAAAGAAAGATAATTGTTGATATTAAAATAGTAAAGTACATTTACGTTGTTTTTCAGAATACATTATTGCCATCAGCTGTAGGTTGCAGACATGTGAGCAGTACAGTAAGTACACACATTACAATAATAAAATGGTTACTATGGCAGGTCTTCAATATATTTAATGATTTCACAAGGATTTTCATAAATACAGTAAAGTACTATATACACTCATACTAAAGCGCATTCGCTCATAAGCTGGGGACATGCGCATATTGGAAGTGGAAAACCAGAAAAATTTAAAATAATCATTCCTATCACTGTTGCCTTTCAATTACAGTACCCACTATTGGTATACAAAATGATGATAGACCTGCTTACTGGTAGCTAAAATTCAATTCATCGGAGTCTCAAAACAATGCGTGAAACTCTTCTTTTGTTTTAATGTTGTCCTCATACTTGTTGCTATAACTGCCTCACTGTTTTTTTTCTTCATCTGGTTCATTGAATAAAACATCTTCCGATCCATCTGCTATTTTAGTGTGCTGATGCATTGAATTACTTGAATCAACTGTTAAGCTTAAAGGAAGAAGTGATTATAACAATAAATACAATAGAAGTAGCACAACTGCCTACTTATAGGTTTGAAATATAGAGTTTTTCCTTCTAAACCAATTGCCTGGAAAAGATTATGGATGGACACCTACCCAAGTTTGGTCAGTTTCCCATCTCTTAGATTGGCTACCATCAAAGCTGAGCCCAGTTACATTGCTAGGTACTTGATCATGGCACTCAACATTCTCTGTAGAAATAGGGGGACCACAATAAGGAGTTGCAGTGGGCAAATTTGTGTAAATTTATGTAATGGTCTTCCTGTCCAATCTGAAAAGCTAGTCAGTAATCTGGCAGCAGTCACTACACTTGGAGAGGAGATGTTTCATTTTTCTTTAACAAGTGGTAGTATCTCAGACCTAGTCCCCTTCCTGCGCCAAATATGATCCAGAGCTTATATATATATGAAGGTGTGTTTATGTGTATATTTTCCTTCTGAGGAAAATGACCTACCCCATCCCATGATGCGAAGAAGTCTAACTGAAGACCCATGCCTGACTGCTTGGAGGAAACTGAAGTCCTTTTATCTACTACATGCTCAAGATTTCAAAAAAGTAATGGCATTGCACCCATATTTAATTGAGTAAAACAGTCGTCTGGGCAATCCATGTTGCAGGGGCCAAAAATAATAGTAATTGTGTTGTCTACCATGCATGTCATAGAAGGCAACTAAAGATTTTTGAAGGTTAGGTTGCTGGCCCCAGCAGTAGGTCAGTAATCCAAAAGCATGCTAAAAATCAGATGTGCCAGTTCAAAAGGTGTAGATATCACAGCCATGCTGTAAAAACCATGATGGTACATTTTGTTTTCCAGACTGTCGTGTTAGATTTTGAGAAAAATGCAGAAGTAATCAGAGACTTGTAAGAGCTCTGGAAAACTTTGGCATTAAAAAAAGAATGCCAACCTGCAGGTAAAAATAAAGTAAAAATTCACAAATTACCGTTAAATTCCGTGTATAACCCGAGAATTTTTTGACAATAAACAGAGATGGCTTCATACTCCTAGGCTTATTTTGGAGAGTTAGATCAAATTAAAAAAAATTACGTCCAAATCACAGTAAAAATGGAGAAAAACACTTTAAAAAAAATTACAGTCACATGTCCCGATATATTAAGCCAGGATAAAATGACTAGTGCTCACCAGCAATCTAGAGCGTACTTACCATAATGCTAGGCCTCTAATTACATTAATTTCTATATATCATACAATATTTCCTTCGAAATCTCCGATATTTCTTGATAAAAACTCACTTACTAGGTCTATATCGTTATTTCCAACACGCCGCCATTTTTTTAGCAAAATTTCCCGGAAATGCTATTTTTAGCAATGGGTATTACCGGTTTTTTTTACCGTTTATAGTACATATATTTCTATCATAAAGGTTTCAATTGATCATCGAAATTGGTCAGAAAAGTATACCAGTATCTGATGTTATTTATTAACTACAGTAAAGTGTAGGTACCGGTAGTTACCGGGTGCATATAATGTCTGTGATAACAAATGACATCTATATAACGGTAACTGGCGTTTATAGTCTAGCCTTACTGGGTAGTGTTTGATAGTAACAGACTAAATTATAGGAGGTTTGGCTTGCGTACAGCAAAATGTTTAAACACAATTATCTGTAGTGTAGACACAAAAACAGAACACAGAATAACATCAAATATCGATAAAATTTAGGAAAAACTTACCGGTGCCAGTCGAAACAGTCATTGAAATCCTTCGAAGTCCGAATCACTGTCTGAAGTCTGAAATAACTCATGAATGTCATCATCTGTCATGGAAACATCAGGGTGGATATCGTCAGTCTCTGGTACATTGTCGTCGTCAGCATCGTCCTCAAAGATAGCGTCGTCCTCACTTCCATCCATTGCGTTACTTATTGAACACTTTTTGAAAGATCTGATGATCATTTCGGATGAAATATCAGACCACGATTCTTTGACCCACGTAACGATTGTGGTGATGTCAACTTTTTTAATGTTACCACCCTTCGTCACTGCTAAATCAGATGATGCCATCCAGTCATTCCATTTTGCTCGGAGTCTGTCCTTGAATGGTTTGTTCAGGCAGACATCTATTGGCTGTAAGAGGGATGTAAGTCCCCCAGGAATGACGGAAACAGACAACCCCATCTCACGGCATCGTTGTACCACTTTCTCTGTGAGATGCGCCCTAAATGAATCCCAGACTAGCATGGATGGTTTTTTTAAAGCGGCCCCCTTCCTCTGCCCCCACACTTTATCCAGCCATTCCAGAGTACCACTTTCGTCCATCCAACCTTTCGTGTGAGCACGCACAAATACGCCACTTGGGAATTTAATACCCTTAGGCAGAGTCTTGCGTTTAAATATAATCACGGGGGGCAAACGTGACCCATCTGCCATGCAAGCTAACACAACAGTGAATCGAGTTTTTTCATGCCCAGTTGTCTTTACAAAAACTGTCTTCGCACCTTTGCATTCAACGGTGCGATTAGAAGGCATATCAAAGCAGACAGGTGTCTCGTCCATGTTTCCTATTTGAGATAGATCGTAGTTAAATCTCTTCCTCAGGTTGATAGTGAAACGTTGAAACAAATAAATTTTTGTTTCTAGCTCCTTCGGCAACTTTTGCGCCAGCTTAGTGCGTGTTCGTAGACACAAGTGATGTCTGTTCATAAAGCGATTGCACCATCCCATTGACGCAACGAAGTCCTCAGATTTGTTATTCTGGAATGCAGGATCTTTCAATATCGAGAGCGCCCTGATTCGAATATTGGTGCGGGTTATAATTAATCCATTCTGTCTAGACTCCATTATCCATTCTGATAATTTCTTCTCCAGCGCAGGGAATGAAGCTGTACGGCCACGTGATGCTCTCTTTGATCTTGGCATCAAAGACAATTCTTCCTTTTTTTTCCTCCATTCTCGCACTTGCTTTTCATTCACAATGAAGTGGCGGGAAGCCATGGAATTGTTGGACTTCTCCGCAAAAGCGATAACATCCAACTTAAAACCAGCAGTATACGATGTTCGTTTCTGTCCAGGCATCCTTCTTATAAAACACGAATAAAATCAATGACAATAAAAATGTATGAACTGGAAGCTAAACTACTTGTGCAGTATTCTTGGCTAGCTAAGTCAGCCTTATATTCTATTAATTAGTCCAGCCCACTGAGGCCGCAGATGGCCTACTGGCCCTACCCATTTCAATCGGCTCAACCAATCCAAGTTTCCCTCACATTATGTGATGCCATTCAGATAAGTGACTAAATGCAATCTTTCTTTATAGAAGATTTGAAACGAGGTTCCAAATCACAACACATCATAGGCATTTTGTAGTAAAATTGCGCCGTAATTGATTCCCTCCCCCAACCACTGTACATTTAGTGGAAGACGAGATCAATTTCACAATCCTCTGTTATGTTTATTTTATTACCGTATTCTCCCCACACGGTAAACATAACCAGGAACAAAGTTCAAACTCTTCTGTATCTTATAAAAACAAACGTGATCTCGCTGTCTTGCCTTTCATCATTTCCCACTTAAACGTCACTGTCAGAAGCCGGTGACATAATAGTTACGTAGTAATTACTATTCACTAGGGCTGTTCCGCGTCATAACGCCCAGACACCCAACACAGACAATTCATTCAGGAAAAACTTTGTTCCCCAAAGTCTCGCCACCTCATAAACCATCTATAGTCATGGATAGGGAAGTCAGCCTACCGGGTATTCATTATTTTCGGATATATTGATCCAGAATACAGTAGCCACCGGGGTTTCATTCCTTGATTCATTCAAGTTACGTGAGTGAAGCAAATGAAAGGAATGCTATTTTCTTAGAGTTGCAAAAGTTTGTGTTAATTTCCATTTAGCATGTCGGTTCTTTCTTATGATGATGAAGTTCATTATTGCCGGCTTTGTTAAGTTGGGGATGTCGGTCTATAGTCGGAATTTCGACTTTCTCCACTTTTGGGAAGGGATAGTTAGGTTATCGGCCTACAATCGGATGGGTTTATATTCAGAATTTAACGGTAGCATAGAAAACAGCAGTTATAAACTTGTATTCTCATTGGATTCTATCATCAGCACAGCATGATCAAGTTATAAGAATTGGAAATATTTGGCATTTGTAGAGGTTATATTATTTTGCTATACATTTTTTTGGACACTTAAAGCGACATGATGGTATCGAAAGGTTGATTCCTGAATGCAGAGTGCCAGGAAAGAGAAGTGGAAGACCAAGCAGACAATGGACCAACGATATTGAGGAATGTATGTATGTCTCTGGCCAATGCAGGCCTGCTTGCCCAAAACAGAGAAGCGTTCAGGATATCCACGACGAAGACAACGTTCTGGAAAGAATATGTCACTTGATATATTTTTATTAATAAAAAAAACATTACATTATGATGTTACTGCTTTGATATAGAAAAAATGTAAAACATACTGGTAATATATGGTTACATTTGTTCACTGAAAAGTATATTTACAATTTTTACATGATGCAGAACCTGAAAGATGTCTTGGAGACCATTATCCCCGAAAAACAGAAAGAAGTTGCAGAATTCAGAAAACAATATGGTTCAACTAAAGTTGGTGAAGTTACAGTTGACATGGTGAGTATGAATTTATGGTTAGTAAGTGGTTCAATCATGCATGCTCACAGTTTTTAAGTAATCTGCGCTGATTGTAATTTTTTAATAGTTTGCGATATCATTGCCGATTACAATATTTTTAGTAGTTTGGGACATTACTCTGTCGATTCATTTCTATTAGCGAAATGGCTAACATATCGATGCTGAACTTGCAGTCGATTGATAAGAATGCAATACTGGAGGAAATGGGAAACTAATGTCCACCTGCTCCTAATCCAATTATATAACCCTACATCCCTAACCCCAAAATGTTCTCACCCATGCAACCCTCTTAAATAAACTCCCCTCCCTTCCCATTTCCTGTTGCTAAATGCATCAATCTTCTGTCGGAGATCTGACTTTTGTTATTTTCTGACATTTTGCATCATGCTAATTTAGAGTCCTGAGTAGTAGACTTTTCCGAGTATTATGTCTAAACTCTGCTGCACAAACCCAGAGAATCTTTTCTAATTCTTAACTAGATATAGGAAATCATTGTGCCTTCTCAGCTGTCATTAAGTGCTTATATTCATGGTAAGAATGTATGCTCTATATCTGAACTTTCTGTAAAATAAAAGTTCTGTACATCTCAACCCCTGCTTTCATTCTCAAACTCCTGCAAATTAACAAGATGTAGTCCGAATAACGGAATGCATTGTCATGGTTTACAGCTTTGCAGTGATGTCTACGCCTTTCTGACTGATACAAACCCATTTTTCATCTTATAGCCTTGAGGCATTGATTTTCATGTTTTTCCACAGCATTTTCTTGTTTCCTGTAAATAATTTCCAATGAATTTGATCCAATGATGCTGAATGGAAGTGCTGACAGTTGCAAATATATCAACCAAGCTATAAGCGATAATGCAGCACACTTCATCTTCAGACTATATTCTGATAATTGACAGGAGTTTGAGAATGAACACACAAGAATAAAGCAGATATTGTATATTTTTTACAGTGCAGTAATTAATACTTCAGTATACATTGTATACGGGAACATGTTTATTATAAAAGATATCAGTTGTCTATTAACCGAATGACAATTCTGCTTTTGATGATCATAATTTTTCTGTGCTAGATGTACGGAGGAATGAGGGGTATACGTGGGCTTGTGACTGAAACATCAGTTCTTGATCCAGATGAGGGTATCAGATTCAGAGGATACAGCATTCCAGAGTGTCAAAAGCTGCTTCCCAAAGCCCCAGGTGGTGAGGAACCTCTACCAGAGGGCTTATTTTGGCTGCTGGTGACGGGTCAAATTCCAACACAGGAACAGGTTGCTTCTATTTCTAAGGTTGGTTCTGTTGTTTGTGATCATTATTTTATTTTTAGGTACAATCATAGCATTTGTATTAGTTGTACATACAATTCAGTTAACAAATCCCTTTTCGCAACATTGAGAAATGTGAAATATTATGTTTGGCTCATATTATTGTGTAACCAAAATTATGATGGAGGGGATTTGGTGAACCGCTTTTACTTTTCCTATATTTGTTCTGCTACCCATTTCCTGAGGCTGTCAATCCGGAAGTTTCTTGTTATCTAAATAAATCCCACTGAACTGGGAATTTAACCATGACTCAGATGGCTGGGGAAAAAAAAGTTGAAAAGGTGTAGAGAATTTACTTCAATGCACTTGGGTTATCTATATGTAACCAGGTAGGCTGCCTGCAGAGAGTACTACTCATAGTATGTAACACCATGGCTCCAAGAAATAATCCTTAGGAAACTGAAAAATCGACTTTCTAAACAAAATGGCGTGAACAGGATTTGAACCCTGATTCATGTGATTAAGAACCAGCAAACTAACTAATACAATATCATGGCTCTTACCTGAACTATATATACATTGTTTTCATTTTTTGGGATTGATGAAGTTCTTGTTTCCTATGTGCAATTTTGGGGATATGAGTATTCTTTCATGAACAGACACCAACTCTCAGCAGTAATACTTTGAGAAGAATCCTACTTAGAGGTGTTCACTGAAGACTGATGTGTCAGGCCATTGGCACAAACAAAACGGTGAAACAGTGCATTTCCATTCTCTGGACTACATCTTGCTGGAAATCTAGTAGGACCAATGTCTTGCTACAAGAGAGATCCAGCTGGAGTTTTAGAATAAAGAAGAGGAGGTCTATTTGTATATGAAAAAGGGATGTACCACCATTTTGTATGCAGACACTTAATACTATGAAGTAATCTATTTGGTAATATCATTATTGGCCACACAGTCCACATAAATGCACAGCTTCAAAACTATGTATAGATGGGGGAAAATACTTTTTCAACTGATTATACCTTTGTTTATCCCTGATGTTTAAGCTTGCAGCTATATGTTCATGGCAACATAATTAATTATTGTGTCTTTATAATTGTTCCGGTTCTCAGTAATTTGAGTTCTCTTTTATATTCAGAGCATGAACAGGGACTAGAACTTACAAGAGATATGATAACCTTTCTCATTTACAACTGAACTTTATGATAATGAGAAGTCATGTAATATGTAACTTTTCACACACAACTGTATGTCACCTTGAGCTTATCTATAATTTTTTAAGATTGATATAGTATTATCTCTTGTTCTCAGTTGAGTTTTATTTAGCTATTTTTGTATACAATTATTCTTTATTTAATTAGTTAAATTTTGTTCTCTCTTTTATAGTTCTGTTTGTATTAACATGTATTTATTCCTGGTATTAAACTCACATGAAATGGTTTGCTGATCATTTGTGTTTAAAATGCTAATTTTTCTATGTTTATAATCAGGAGTGGAATGAGCGTGCAGAGATCCCCAACCATGTAATAACTTTACTGAACAACTTCCCAGACAGATTGCATCCCATGTCTCAGTTTAGTGCTGCTGTTACTGCAATGAACTCTGAGAGTAAATTTGCTAAAGCCTACTCGGAGGGAGTTCACAAATCCAAGTATTGGGAGGTATATTCAGAATTCCTGCATAAAATAATCTGATTGCTGCTTAATTTAAGATTATGTAGTACAGATGTACGTGACTAATTTGTTTGATTTAGGCTTGCGTATTACAGACATACATGTTAATTAAACGCCTTCTTGATTTAAAATTATGAAATTCCAGTTAAAGCAAATTGTCACATTAAATACCTAGCTACACAAAACTATCTTATCTATAAACTCGTGATGGTCGTAGGGCCCCATTGGATGCATCAACATACAGAGTGCTCCAGTGATTTCTATCTTCAATGATGCAGATGAGTTGGGAAAAATCTTGTCCTGTCCATTCCTTGATGTCTGTCCATGTTTTTATTTGTCCTCTACTTCATTTACCTTATACCGTTCCTGCAGTATTTTTTTTGACAATGAATCATGTCCGCATACATGTCCAAGCCATGCAAGTTTCCGTTGTTTAACCATTGAAAGTCATGGTTCTTGTGAACCTGTATACATCTCTATTTTATTTCATATGTACACGTTTGTCCTATGCTCTATATAGGAGATGCATAGAATTTGTCTGTAACATTTGTATTTGAAGGCCTCTAATCGTCTCTCCATGCCTGCAGTGCATGTCCAACTCTAAACAATCATATAACACAATAGAAACCTCATCAAAGGTATAATTTACCTGGGCAGGTAAGGTTCATAAGTCTGGTAAGACAGCTTTCCTAGGAAAGAACACTAAATACAAACTACTGCCTTGCAGGTGAGGTGCCATCAGAAGAACAGAAAGAAAAACAGAACCCAACCTGATGAAGATGCAGTGTTGGCGCAGATACTGGAATAAATTAGGGCACACATGCTATTTCAAAAATGCAGTCGTGCGACAATCAACCTTGTCATCATGGTGTCACTCTTAACAGCTAAAATGACGGAGTGGAGCCGGGCCCCTTGCCTTGGAAGAGCCCACCCATCGTCCTGTGCTTCTGCTAACCAAGAGGTTACAGGAAAGCAGAGTAGTGCAACTGACCAGACCCAATGTCTCAGTGGAATACGGATGGAGTGTGGCATATAAAGCCTGAGCTACAAGAATTCCTGAAGAAAAACTAGATTGACATAATATGTATATGAGACTCACCTAAAGGACATGCAGAGTTTCTTCATTCTGGGTTATGAGTCCTTCCGCCAAGACCGATCCAAAAGTATAAAATATAAAATTGCAGATAGGGCAACCTCTGATCGAAGCAATTTTTGCTATCATACTCTTGCATGATGCAGATAAAAAAAGATACCCTCTTTCAGAGCAAACATCATTCATCCACCCATGAGAGCATTATAGCCAATACATAGTTGAGGAATTTGAATGTCCACTGTTTTTCCAACCTTGTTTCTCCAATAATTCCAATTTGTGCTGGGTTGTGGCAGTTTGATATAAAATTAATTGGTCGTCTATCCATCCATACAAGTCATATTTTGTGAGGAACAAATTATGACACTCCTCTGACAATTTTCTTCTTTCTTGTTTTGGTAAAAAATCCTATTTACCCCGCTGCAAATGTTCCATAATCATTGTAGATCCATAACTTGTCAAAGAGAGGAACACTTGTAAATCCTGTCCATGACAATGATATGGTTGATGACACTGCCAATAACACCCAGTTCTATAAGAATAACATCTTTTCTTCAAGTATATGTTTCCACATTCACAATACATCCTGAGCTGACTTCACATGCCATGTAGACCTTTATTCTACACTTCTATAAAATTCTCAAAATTCTAATCTTTAGAATGTCATTTAAAAAAAGAAAATTAATATACTTACAAGATACTTTCAACACATGTACCCCATTTTGTGAAGCAGCTATCCCATAATGTAATGCACACTTCATGACATCGGTAAAATGCATAAGTCGATTTATTAATAATGAATATGTGGTACTGTTTTGTGAAGTAAAAAAATATGGGGGATTCCCAGAATTTCGTCATCCCTGGTTCTAATGTAGTAGTAATTTATTCTTCTATTTCTATGATATTATATAATATTTAGACATCTCAGTTAAAGATTCCCAATTAGAGCGCTGCAAAATTTGTAGTTTTACTATTTCTGAATGCTATTACATCATAGGCCAGGATTGGGATCAGGACTGTAGTAATCTGAACCGTTTATAAATTAATAACAACCCACTGAATGTAAATATTGCTTACAAAACCATTATAGTATTAAAAATACTATGTTGATTGCTATGTATTGAATAAAATATACTGAAAACCTTTTATTAGATATTATTACAGCTTAGGGAAATGAACATTTACACTTTCATTATAAATTATTTTGTAAAAAAAAAATATATAAGTGAAGATTAACAATTGAGAATATGAGAAACTGATTATTCAATTTTTTTACTACATATTTTCCTGCTAAGTACTGCAACTGACATGAAGACATTTCTGGCAGTCATTTAATCATCTGTATATTGTACCTTCTCTCCATCTTATTTATTTAATCTATAGCTCTGCTATGAGGATGCCATGGATCTGATTGCAAAGCTTCCCACTGTAGCAGCAATCATTTATCGTAATTTGTATAGGGAAGGAAGCCCACCAGATCCTATTGATAAAAAGAAAGATTGGAGTTGGAACTATACAACAATGTTGGGTTTTGATAATCCAGATTTTGTGGAACTTATGCGTCTTTATCTTACAATTCATACGTAAGTAATTCTTTGTATGTAGTCATTAGTAAAGTTTAGTCTTTACTATAAATTCGCTTACATTATTTAAAGAATAACAGTTAGTTACATATTAATATCCCATCTTCTGCATTCTTCCTCTAACTACTGCATATTAGCATGATATTGTCTGGAGAATGGAACATGTCATTGTTTACAGCTTAACTGACATATCTGCATCTTTTGGTCTAACATATCTGACTACAGCATAGCTGTGGGTACAAAATAGATGCAACAAAACATACCAGATCCTAGGACAGATGACACATATTTTTAAGAACAAAAATGTAAACATAGACACTAAAGTTGCATTATGCAAGACTATTATTATCCCATCACTGTGCTACCAAATAACCTGGACAATAACAGCACAAGACAAAAGAAAAATACTGACAGCTGAAATGACATGTCTATGAAGAATACTTTTGAGTGTCATTAAAAGATAGAATTAGAAATGATAACATCAGACAGATAACCAAAACAATACAAGTATTGGAACACATCTAAAGACAACAGATCAGGTGGTTTTTACACACTTCCAGACTGACTACCAACATACAGCATGCTACAGATGGCCATGACACATAGTCATAACAGCTATAAAGCCAGAGGCAGATCATGTAAAAGATGGACCACATAAATCAAAGAAGCCACAGGAACAAGCTTACAAACAGCACACAAGAAGACCATCTCCAGAGAACTCTTCTACCCCTGGCAAACAAGGACCACTGTATATAGATAGATAGAAGTATGAAACAGCCTACACTATCCCCAAATCTCTTTTGTCATCTCTTGCCACATGCATGACAGGTAAAATTGTTACTATTCTTCTTTACACCTCTTTTGGACTCTGGTAATAGACTTTTTACCTTGAGAACAACGCAGAGGGAGCCGCGTTAGCGCAGTGGTTAGCGCACTGGCTTTGCATATGAGTGGTCCTGGGTTCATTCCCCAGTTGAGGCGGAAATGTTTTCAGATCGCAACGGCTCCCAGGTCGACCCAGCCTTAAATGGGTACTGTATTAATCTGGGAAGTAAAGACTGCGAGGGAGAGGAGATGGCTACCGCCCTCATTTGCAGAGCCTGTGAAATGTGAGATCGCTAACATCTCACACCCCTACGGCATTAATAAATGCTATGGGTTACTTTACTTTTTTTTTTTACCTTAATAGACTTTTTGACTCTCATGCATGAGTATTTAGAAATTGTGGAATTTAGCTGAAAAATACATTTTCAAATGTCTTTTAGGTTGTAGTAGGCTCAGTAATTTTTTTTCGATTGTTTTAATCATTTAGTCAGTCATACAATCCAAGTTTTAGTTATGTCCACTTCAGAGACACCATGCATTTATGATTCTTGATTAGAAACTGGCTTCACAGCACGTGGGGCATTCCCATAAGTGCTCCGCCCTCTGTTCCAGCAGCCATCCCAGTGTATGTAGACTCCCGTGCGTGATCTTCGGGGGTCTTCCAAAAACATTATTTTCCTTCCCTCCTCTCTAGATACTCCCATTTCTAACATTCTCTGTATGTGTACGTTCTCATTATACATATGTTATATGTCAGACTGGTAATTTGAATGCATTTATGCTTACAATTATTTACTTTTATTTAAATGTAAGTTACAACTTAATGAAAATATACATGGGTCTATCTTCTATTATGTTCTGAAATTGAAATATTGCATAAATCATTATAAAATGTTCTCACTTATAAATTATTGACAATAACTAATCACAACATGAAGATCAACGCACAAAATTAGAAGTAATGTCTATAGACAGAAAACCCAATATAACAACTACTGAAACAAGTGCAGGAATTTAAATACCTTGGGAACATTTTTACACATGACGAAAGAATGGACAGAGAGCTCGAGACAAGAATTCAAAAAGCTTAACTACGTAAATTATGACCTTAGCCAGTTTTAAAACATATATCTATCCCAGTGGAAACCAAAAGCCAAATCACATTATTGTGTTATCAATGTCAGACATGGACACTAACTAAAGAACAAGAGAGAAATCTTACTGTATGTGAAATGAAATGTATAAGAAAATTAGAAAAACTTCAAAAAGAGATCTTGTGCGAAATGAGGAGATTACAAGAACTGATCAAACAACATCAGTGGTCAATTATGTTGAAAAATATATGGAAATGGTTGGCCACCTAATGAGAATGAACCCTTATTGGTCTGTGGCAATAGCATACAACATGAAAATGGAAATGGCAAGATACAGAGGAAGACAAAGAAGATGGTATATTTAAGAAGTTATCAATATTCTGACATGACACAGTATTACTGCATATTGAGCAACCAAACGGCCATAACTCAAAAACTGATCATCATTCAATTTGCGACACCTCACAGCAAAATCAGAGGAAAAAAACAATAGATAGATAGATAATGACTAATGCGCTCGTGTGTTGCCGAGGCCCGAAAGGGGAGCAAAGAATAGCAACACTGTTTACCTTCCACATCGTAAAAGGCGACTAAGGAGGTTATGGGATGGAGTTGGCTGTCCCATCCCATATAGGGTCAGTGACCCAAAGCCTTGCTGAAATCGGATGTGTCAGGCTGAAAGACGCAGCAATGCTGTAAACCAGCACATTTCGTTCTCCGGACTACATCCTGCTAATCTGCAGTAGCTTGAGAACAACACAGAAAAAGAAGAAGAATGACTAATAAAGTACAGTAGATGATTTCCTCTGATCACTAATTATATTAAAACAATTATAATTATAGAGAAAGAAATGTTGATGCTCAAGAACAAGCTTTCAGTTTTCTTCTGGCAGCAGGTTGTGTGGAGAGGTAAAAGCACCATACCATGCTGTCTGGTATGAAGAAAATGTGGGCAGAAGCTATGACAAGATTGTTCATGATGCCGTGAACGTAGCCTTGAATAAGAGATCGAACCAACTGTAGTTAACCTTTACTGTAAGCAATTATCTTTACTGGAAGAGTCCTTAAGGCTGATATAAATTGAACTGGGTCCGTTCTAACGGCACCGAATCACCTGGCAACTAGAGTAAATGGGTTTTCCCATACTTGACTAACCGCATCTCCAATAAAAGATCAATTTTGTCAAAACATTTAACCTGTGTACTCAAATCACTGAGAACGGACCAATCGAGACAAGAACTATTGCAACAATGAACATCCTGTACTAGTATTGAAGTATTCCTGGACCATAACATATAACATCCATATTCTTACTATACGGACCAACAGGCCTACGTGTAAACATAAATAACATAAAAACAGGACAATGTTGCTTCAAGTAATAATTTATGCTAGTAAATTCAAGTAGAAAGCATGAGAATAAATGACAAAATTCTTAACTCGGATGGAATTGAACCAGGTATGTTCAGCTGCAATGAATCGCCTTGCAACTCAAGTAAATTTTTTCATTTACCCTCATTGAATTTACTTCTTACTTGAATTTACTTGTATAAGCTATTATTTGAAGCAACATTGTCCTGTTTCTTTATGTTACAAGTAGGCCTTATGTTACAAATCAGTCCATGTAGTACAAATACAGATGTTCTATATTTGTGGTCTTGAGAATACTTCAATTCTTGTACGGTATGTTCGTTGTTGTAATAGTACTTGTTTCAATCGGTCCGTTCTCAGTGACTTGAATACACAGGTTGAATGTGTATACAAGATCACATCTTTTATTGGATGTTGGTCAAATTTGGAAAACCTGTTTACTTCAGTTACAAGGCGATTTGGTGTCGCCAGAACGAACCTTGTTCAATTCATGCCAGCCGTAAGAACTTTTTCATTTACCGTCATGCCTACTTGAATTTACTGGAAGAGGCTCACATTTGAGATATGGTTCAGTACCCAGTGACACAGGCAATTGTGTCTAATTACATGAGACAAGTTCACCAACAGCAGGAAACCTTGTGTGAGATAATCATAGTCGACCCAAGACTAAATCCCTGCCACCCAGGAACACATTTTGGCCTGTAAAATTGAAGGGCACAGTTTGTGATAAACAGTCATGGCGTAGAACAGATACTCGTTTTTGCCTGGCGACTGATAAATGGCTGCTATTGGCTAGGTAATTTTACGTGAACTAAAAGCATTTTGAAATTAGATATGCTATGCCTACATTGCACACATTGAATGGTAGACAACGTACTTCATGCTCCCTGGCAAAAATCCCATAAAATTTGTGATGATTATTTGAGAATGAACACAGAAGGCGGTGGCCAGTCTCCTTCCTTAAGGGAGCCATGGTAGTGTCTAGGTCATTCATCTGCTGACCAGGGTTTTGAAGCCACTCGTGGGCAAAAAAGTGACTTGTGTGGTCCACCCAGACACCAGGCACAGAAATGTTGCCATTGTTATTGAGTAAGTGTTGAAAACGACTAGTCATGTAGTTACAGGAAAACAGTGATCAATGATGTTCACACATATCCTTTCCTTAACTTACCCCCTCCCCCAATTACAGTAACAGTGGTCTTGTTACCTGGGCTTGAATGTGAAAATAGTAACCAGGTATTCATTACAGACATGCATTGTCTTTACATGTCCAAGTTGGTTCTAAACATGTATTCAACTTGTGAATTCAGAGATTTGAAGCATACATTTGCCTGCAATATTTTGTTCTCAATGTAGTTTTTTTTATTGTAGTTACAAATGACAATTTTGTAAAAGTTTGAAATGTATGGTTTTTTTTCCAAGTATTTGTGTTTTAAAATTACTTCATTTAGTTCCAGTGATCAAAGACTAATCTCACTCATGTCATGATTGCATCAATTTGTGATGTTTCCCCACTTCTGTTTTAAAGTGTTTGTAATCTGAATTAATACTTTCCCTTTTTTCTTTGTTAAGTGATCATGAAGGAGGAAATGTCAGTGCTCACACTTGTCATCTAGTAGGAAGTGCACTTTCTGATCCATATCTTTCGTTTGCAGCTGCATTAAATGGTCTTGCTGGTCCATTGCATGGTTTGGCCAATCAGGTAATAGATCTTTTTAGGTTGCTATTGTTTTTTACCGTTTTAGATTGATAAATTAAAAATGATTAGATGGTGCAAAAGTCAAAAACAACTTCCATCTATCTATACGCTGTGTCCCTTGTTTGCCTTGCGGCGTCAGGGGTGGAAGAGTTCTCTGGAGATGGCCTTCTTGTGCGCTGTTTGTAAGCTTGTTCCTTTGGCTTCTTTGATTTCTGTGATCCATCTTTTACATGGTCTGCTTTATAACCGTTATGTCTATGTGTCATGGCCATTTGTGGCATGCTACATGTTGGTAGTCTGGGAGCGTGTAAAAACCACTTGATCTGTTGTCTTTTGATGTGTTCCAATACTGGTATTGTTTTGGTTATCTGTCTGATGTTGTCGTTTCTAATTTCTCTTAATGACACTTTGAGTATTCTTCATAGACATGTCATTTATTTTGTCACTATTTTTCTTTTGTCTTGTGCTGTCATTGTCCAGGTTTGGCACTGGTAGCATAGTGCTGGAATAATAATAGTCTTGTATAATGCAACTTTGGTGCCTATGTTTACATTTTTGTTCTTGAAAATGCGTGTCATCTGTCCTAGGATCTGGTATGTTGTGTTGCTTCTATTTTGTATCTCTTTACTTGTTTTCCCTTCACTCGATATAATGCTTCCTAAGTAAGTGAACTCATTTACTTGTTTAAGGTGTTTATCATCAATGGAGATAGTGATATTTCTTCCTTTCTTTGCTATTGCCATTATTTCAGTCTTTTCAATATTAATCTTCATGTTGAATTTTTGACATGTTGTGTGGAGTTTGTTCATATGGTCTTGCAATTGTTATTCTAATGTCGCTATTAGTACTTGGTCGTCTGCAAAGAGTAGTTCGTTAAATTTGTCTTTTATGTTATCTTCTTCGTTGGTACTTGTTAGTTTACAGATGTGGTCGATATATGTTATAAAAAGTAGAGGGAATAGGACACACCCCTGGCGAACTCCTGATTGAATTTGGAACTTATTGGACACACCTGCATTTGTTCTTACTGCACATTGGCTATTTGCATAAATGCCCTTGCATATGTTGATTAAATGTTCTGGTACTCCGTATATTGATAGTGTTTTCCATAGTTGTTGTCTGTCTACTCTGTCGAATGCCTTTTCTTGGTCTACGAATCCGATATATAATTTTTTTGGTTTGTTTTCTGTGACTCTTTCTGTTAGTTGTCTAAGTGTAAAGATAGCATCCGTACAGCTTTTGTTCTTACGGAAGCCCATTTGGGTGTTTTGAAGTTGTGGTTCAATATATGTTTGTAGTCGTTGCTCTAATAATTTGCTAAAAATTTTTCCTGTTTTGATTAGTAAAGATATCCCTCTGTATTTTGTGCAGTCTCTCTTACTGCCTATTTTCTTCCATATGGGAATGATTGTCTAGTTCCTCCAGTTCTCTGGTGTTTCTTGTTTCTTCCACATTACATTAAAAAGTCTGTGTAACCATTTTTTCCCGCTCTCTGCTGCTGCTTTGATAAGTTCTGTTTGTATGTTATCAGAGCCTGCTGCCTTGTTCATTGGTGCTGTGATTATTGCATTTTCTATTTCTGATAGTATTATATTTGGTTCTAGGTTCGCTGCTGTAGTGTTTATTGTTGTGTCTTCATCTCCTTCTTTTAGATTTAGTAGTTCCTTGAAATATTGTTGCCATCTTTCCATTATTTGCTTCGGTTCTTTTAGTGCATTACCGTTTTCATCATTTATTATTTCTGTCGGTTCATATATATCTTCTTTGTTTCTCATGTTCTGTTTCTCATGTTCTTGATTTTCTTGTAGAACCTCTTTTGTGCATTTTTATAATCTGCGTTGAGCATGTCTCCATATTCTTTCCATGAGTTGATTTTGGCAGTTTTAATGACTTTCTTGGCATTTGTTTTTGCTGTCATGTATTCAATGTAATCTACTTGGTTTTTGCTTTTGACCCATTTCTTATATTGTTGTTACTTTTCATTTGTGGCTTTTTTGACTTCTTCATTCCACCATGCTGTTATTTTTGGTTTCTTTACACTATTGTTCTTGTATCCGCATGCTTCTCCTGCTGCTTGTGTTATAGCTTCTTTGAATAGTTTCCATTCTTCTTCTGCTGTTGCAGTATCTACTGGTAATTTTTCTGTGATTTTTGTGTGCGTATTGCTCACGTGCCGTGTCGTCCTTTAACTTGTGGATTTTAATTGTTGTTGGTTTATTATCTTTGTTGTTGTCTTTCTTCTTTCTCTTTCTGTTTGCTTTTACAGATACTATTACTGCTTTATGGTCGGTGTCTACACACATGTTTGGTATGGCTCTTGCGTCTGATATTTTTCTTCTGTTGGTTCTTCTTGTTAATATAAAGTCTATCTGGCTTTTGCAGTCTAAATCGTTCCACTTGTACCAGGTGTGCACTTGGGATTATCTGTGCTTGAAAAAATGTGTTAGTTATAAATAAGTTGTTCTGAATGTACATTTCAATTAATCTGCAGCCGTTGTCATTTATCTTGTCTATTTTATCTCGGAATGGTCCAATGTACTCTTCTATACTGTATCTTTCTGGCCCCAAGTGGGAGTTAAAGTCTCCAAGTACAAATACGTTTTCTTCTGTGCTATTCTTGTTTATTATATCATTTACTGTTTCAAAAAATTCTTCCCTTTCCATTTCGTTGTTGTGTGCATTGCAGGATGTGTATGCTTGGATGAATGATGTGTTCTTGTTGTCTATTGTAACTGTTATCGCTAACTTCCATCTAACATCAGTATTGTACTGCAAAAAAGAATGCTACGATATATATTTGTCTGTAGCACATTCATATTATGAATCGAAACAAAAAGGAAGAAAAGAATTTTAAGACATGAAATTTAGATCTTGTCATAGGATGAAAAGAAATGGAATTGTCGTGATCACAATGTGAGGATCTTTTGAATGTAATGGAAAAAAGTTCAGAAAAAAACAAAGAGAATACATCATTACAACTAAATCAGTTATGCAAGAACATTGATGTCCATGTTTAAACTGAGATGGAGAGCTGCTGGATGACCATTTTCTTTCATTCCTGTGAAGTAGTGCTTTATGAGTACCATCACAATGCAAATTTTTTACCAAGTAGTGATATTTTAGGAATTGGTTGCCATTGTCATACTGTGCAATGCAAATTTTCAGATAGGTAGGCAGCATGAATTTGGCAGCTCAATCATGTCAGGTGTATAGGCCATGGACATTGATTTTTCTTTCTCAGCCTCATTTCATGCAATTCCCATCTATCAAGTCCTTCCGGACGTCTTCATATGTTCCTAGGTCTACCCTATTTCATTTTCCTCTGTTGTCTCCATGTCATTAATCTTCTAGATATATATTGCTATTTTACTATATCGTGCCCAAAATATATATTTTCTCTCCTTAATCTGGGCGTCCACCAGATCTTGGTCTGGTCATCTCCAGATCTCTTCATTTCTTATCTTGTCCTGCCAACCAATGTTTAGTATTCTTCTTAATCCTTTCAATCCCAGCTGTTCAGGAAAAAACTGGGCTTAATTCCCAGGGAAAGGGGAATAACTCCACACAAATCAGAAGTGATTGTGCAAGAAAATTAATATAAAATACAATTGCAAACAATTTTTATGATTCAAAGTCCAATTAATAGATAAATGGAAGAGCTACTGATCTGTGAACATATCTCTGTGAATGCCATGTAAGATAAGTTTAGTTGTCATGTAACATGCAAGAGGAAAAAAATTAGCACCAGTTTCATGTCATCTTCATTTACTTGTGTCAATTTGTTTGCTATTTGAGAAATACTCAAATGAAAGCTGCAAAGCAGTCTCCCTTACATAGCATGACAACATTCTGTAACTGTTAACTACTCCAAACATATAGGTTTAGTTCACTTAACACTTCTAAATCACATCCTGTATCAGATCTAGAACTATCAGAAAAAATTTCTTCCAAAAGTTTATAAATATCCGATTCATAATCCAATTTATAAAACTTTACAAATTTCATAGTCTGCACCATTCAATATTTGTAGGCCAAGGTAAGATGGGTACAAAAAGAAGATGCAGCTATGTCTACACAAAAGTTGAAATGACACTAACAAGCGTGTCCAATTACAAAAGCTCTGTTTGAAGATGACCGTTAGACAGCTTGATCTAGCTAACCAGAGTATTTGAACACATTAGGTGCTTTCAGGGATAAATCATATGAATACATGACCTATTGCTCCTTACGGAGATGTACGCAAAATGAAGGTAACTTGTCATCATATCCTTGCGGATACCTCAGCAGCCAAGGGGTTAAAGATAATGATTTTGGTGTGTAGGCGTAACAATTTAGCTTTTGTCTTTTTCTGTTCCTTCTGTTTTGTCAACACCACCCATATAAGTAAAATCCTGCACCACCGTGTTCATGTTATCTGCTAATTTGTACAGGGCTCTCATGGATGTTGTTGCATTTCAGCACCTTAGATTTATCAACTGTGATATTTAGGCCCTGTTCTGCTGACATTCTATTGAAATAATATATATTTGTATGCAGCGTAGCGCGCTGACTTCACATATGAGTGGTTCTGGGTTTATTTCCCAGTTAGGTGGAAATGTTTTTCGGATCGCAATTGCTCCCAGGTTGTCCCAGCCTTAAATGGGTACCACTTAGTCCAAGCAGTAATGACTGTGAGGGAGAAGAGAAAGCTACTGCCTTCATATAGCAGGGCAGCTGAAATGTGAAATCGCTAACATCTCACACCCCTATCGCATTACAAAATGCTATGGGTAACTTTACTTACTTACTATGCATATGTATAAATAAATTGAACAGTGATGTGTGGGGAGTTCAACAATTTACTAATAGCAGAGTCAATGCAGTTGAAAGTGTGTCAAAATTGATGGAAAATTATGTTAAGACTTGTGAAAACATGGGAACATTTAGAAACGGGTGTAAATTTCTGCAATACAAATCTATCTTGATCAAATATCACTGCAATTGAACTGTCTCATTTATTCAATTCATGTGATGTCTGTAGGAAGTGCTGGTTTGGACAACCAAACTCCAGGAATCATTGGGTGAGGTGACTGATGAACAGTTAAGGGAATTCATCTGGAATACTCTTAAATCTGGACAGGTGAGATTTTGTTTAACCCTTAGAGCTCTGAATAAAAAATTAAGAAACATCCCCTGGGGCCTGAATTCTTTTTTGGAAAATTTGCGTTATTGATGGTGGGTGTTTTGAAAACGTGATAACTTTTTGGTTTTAAAAGATATCAAAATAATTTTTGCATATCTAAATAAAGGAGTGAATAGTGAATATAGTCATGTTTTTGTTGTTGTATGTATGATATGACAGTTGTGAGCAAGTTGTGAAGTTGAAAATTCAGGAAAAAAATCACAAAACATTTTCAAATCGCACATATAACTTTTTGACGACCCTAATACTTGAGCAATGTGTGGAAACATTGATAAAATCCTCATAAATACCTATACTTATTGTATATATATTGTTTTATATCAAAACTAATATAATATGAACTAAAAAAAACTAATAAAACGTGAAGAAATCGCATATAACGTCTGTCCGGTCAACACTAAGGTCTAGGCTGACAAGCAGCGTAATTATTGTCTATGTACACACGTGGCACCCCTGATACATATTATTTTTGTGTATCTCACTCGACTACACAAACATTCTTATCAAATAGCAACATATTAAACTCACAAAAACAACAATTAAAACATGTAGTCACGATCACTTAGCCATGCCACACGGTACTCAATTTGATAGTAAAATACGGCCCGAAAATGGCCAACGTCGCTCTAGAAATTCGTTTACAAAACCAGCCGGCTTTCTCTCTTCTTGCAATCATAATGTGTAAAGGAATTTGACCTTTAAACTGTGACGTATTCCTAGCTTCGTTTGGTGGTTTTTATACGTCACAGGATCATTACTTCGTGAAGTTCCGTACTCAGGAATCGGGCCATATCGTATGTAGCCGATTTGCACCAATAGGCACAATGGGGTATACACTCATTGGCGCAAATCGGCGCCTATGGAGGCCTAACGGTTAAGTAAAGTGTTATTTTCATTATAAAGCTCCAAGACAAATGATATGGTTATATATAGTAACAATTGATTAAGTTATACGGTACAATAAAATGAGTTCTTTTCTATCCCTTCTATAAACTCACTTTACTTTTGAATTTTGAAAATACGGCAAACACACAAACATTCCTACAAAATGTAAAAAATATAATACCGGTAGATTTTGATGTAATTTAGTTACTTCACATTTTTACCCATTTTTTTTTACCCATTTATACAACTGGATTGATTGGAGAGTGACTCACAGTTTGTTAAAAAAAAATGATTAGTGACTGAACTTCATTTTCATGAATAAATTGAAAGAAATAGCATTTTTTTCTTCAGTTTTTTAATTACTGGTTTATAATAGTTTAACAGTTTATTTATGTTTTTGGAAATTCTGCTGATAATTTCACATCTCATTACACAAAATAGGTTTCATCACTCTTTTCATAATACCTATAATATAACATTATGTGACTTGTCTTTTTACAGGTTGTTCCAGGTTATGGACATGCAGTTCTTAGAAAAACAGATCCTCGTTACACGTGCCAGCGAGACTTTGCTCTAAAACACCTCCCAAATGATCCACTATTCAAACTGGTTTCACAGATCTACAAAGTTGTTCCTGATATTCTTATTCAACAAGGAAAGGCAAAGAATCCATGGCCCAATGTGGATGCACACAGTGGTGTTTTGCTACAGGTATGACCCAGTCTATTATATATGGCAGGATTTGTTAGTTCATACTTAATAAAAAAAACTCTTACTTTTTGTGAGGGTAGATTAGTAGAATTGAATGTAGTATCCTGGGTAACACATGAACATCAGCATATAGAAAGAATGCAGATTAATTGCATGCTTTTAGCACGACATGCGCAGAAATATTCCTCAAAAACGACCTCGTTATTTAGCGCTATGGTGTAATTTATTCACCAACCAGTTTGACCAGTGTTGACAAAGTAAAAGTCATGTGTGCGGTAATGTCATGTGACCAAAAAATAGTTGTTTTGAACTTCCATTTACCAGCAAGATATAAGCCATGGAGTTTTATCATAGCAAAAATTATCAAAATTGAGAAACATTCAGTGCGGAATCCATCTGCGGGTTTCAATGTCCTGCCACTAATGTGTATAATCGACATATAATCATTATGGATTGTGACATAGGCCTAGATATCAGTAGATATAGGCATAGTATAGTAGATATATGCCTAGTATCACATTGGCTTTGATAAATGACATTCTTGAACAAGTATGGAATGGACGGAAATTACATTACCAATTGCGACTAGTACTATGTTTTACAAAGGGGTAGTTACTTTCTGTATATTTTATTGTTGTTATATTTAGTTCCCCATTGAAATTATGTTATTTTTTCAGAAAACTACAAAAATACAATAAATTTAGGTGTGTTATAGTATGTAAAACCAATGTTTTCATGGTTTCAATGTTTTACATTTTACAACCTTCTAACATCACGTGCATCATACATACACAAACAAAACTTATACTAATTTTTACATATTTCAATTCCTTATTTAGAGATGCAAAAATTATTTTAATATCTCTAATAGCAAAAAACTTATTACATTTTCCAAACACCCATGTGTGGTTGTTTGTTTTTTGCGAAAAATGGGTGCATCACATGCTCACACCTCGGGTGCGACACAGAAAAGTAAATTGCACACTATTTTGCAGTATGCAATTCTCTATTTATATTTGCAAAAATTATTTTTATATCTAATATAGCTTTATGTTTTGCAAAGACTCACTTAAAAAACTAAAGTTCTCAAAAAATAATCCGTTGGTAAGGGATAGATAGCATAATTTTAATCCGACTTGCTGCCAAACATATACTTCAAGAGTGTTCTGAGCATGAAACGCTGAGGCAGACATATTGGCCAGAGGAAACAACACTGGAATCAAAGCTCTATGGGACACTGTATGAACTACAAAAGACAGTGAGTTTTATTAAGGAGACAGAATTACAGATATAGACATGTTTCAAGTGAACGAAAGAAGAAGAAGAATCCGACTTGCTAAAGGTTAAGCAAGTTGAAGCCAAGTAAATGTGTACTTTGAGTTTCAGTGACAACAAAGTGTCGAAATTGCAGTTGACACATATTCAGAGTTGACACTTGGGCTATAAATAATGTGTTCTGTACTCTTATGACATACCCTTGCAGGGTGTGCTAAATAAAAAACACAATCTCAAAAACTACACTTACAGTTGCCCCATAATCAGTGGTCCATATCAACCACTTTGGGGACCTCTAATTTAGCAAGATAAGGTGTAGGTTTGCTTAAATACAAAAAGCTACATATGATCATGAGATGTGTCTGAGGTATGTGCCTTTATGAATGACCTCATTCAAGAAGTTGATTTGTTCTATAGTGTTTAGTAAACTATTTTCTAGGATCACACTTTCAGACTAATTAAAGAAATTGTGTATTGTTTCTTGTTTGTTCTCAGTACTATGGACTTAAGGAAATGAACTACTATACTGTGATGTTTGGAGTGTCCCGAGCCATAGGTGTCCTAGCTTCACTGATCTGGGACCGTGCCTTTGGCTTGCCAATTGAACGGCCAAAGTCCTTTGATACACCTCATCTAAAGAAGCTAGTGGGTGTCAAATAATCAGAGGGACAGCGTGATACATTATTGCTACATTTGATTTTTATCTCACGAGATATGAGGTTGTTGTTATTTTACAATGTATTTTCCTGTAAGGATTATATTTATTTTTGGAATTTTACATTTTAGCCTGAACAGATTCTATAGTTTGTGTGATTTTGCAGTAGGAAATTTCTGTTGTCTGTGAGTGTTTAGTTTACTAAAAGAAAAATGTAGAAATGTTAGAATTATATGACAAATTGATGTCTGCATAATTCTTGAATGTAAAACAGGTAGGGTCATTTATTGACCAATTATGATATTTTGATCACAAGAAAGAAGGTTTATAGTGATTTGCTATAGTGATTAGAATATTCCCAGTCACTCAAGTACAATTTATACATAATAGAAACATATCCTGATTATCAAGTTCTGATTTATGAAAATAAAAGCATCAATAACAATGGCAGTTTTTTTTTCATTTTAATATTTATATAATAAGGCAACAAATATGCATATATGAAGACTGTATTGAAGATAGACGTGGGAGCATTGACAATATTTGGTTTATGCTCACAATATTTTTGGAGATTTTCTCCTTTCAAATCACAGATCTTCTGTGTTCCACTATAACCAAGGACACTGTTGGTGCGATGTGATTATAATGAACAGTATATTTGTTAAATTGTTACACATATGCCCATAAGTACTGGCTCCACTTTATGTATTAGCAAACGGTGATCAGTATGTGTAACATACATTTTTTAGATACAGACATATCTTTTGGAAGACCTTTTATACCACTACACTAACTTAAGTTGTTGTATGAGTGGGCTTGATTGGATTAATCCATTACAATTCTTGAGCCATCTGTCTTGTATACCTTAACAGTCCAGCAGACGAAAGCAATTTCTTTTCCCAAATTTTTATGTGTACAAATCAATAGAACATAGTAGTGTCATGTTTATAGTTAAACAAGACATTGTGCAGTGTTTTCTGGTACAGTTAGTTTCTAAGAAATTGGTGCCGGAATGAATGTGTAAGTACTTGAGCTTCAACACTTTCATGTAGTTGAAAGGGAGAGCATGATTGGAACACTGAGTACACATTAATTCTATTAAAACATTACTCGGATACACATTTAATCATTTTTTTGATTGGAATTATACAAATAATGTAGCCACTCAACATGGGACGATTAAATTGGGATGAAAGAATGTATCAGCATGTACATTATGCTCTGGACACCATAAATATCTTGTAATATTGTGCTTAATGGAATTTTTTCAAGCTGGACAAATATAACACATTATTATTATTATGTATTGTGAACTTTTAACGTTAATAAAGTCACAATAATAAGTATAAAAGATTGCATGTCAGCGACTAATGGACAAATTAAATATTCTGAAAAACTTATTAATTGAAGACGACTTAAATTATGGTGTGTGGGGGAGAAAATGAATCCTCCACAGGGCATTGCTATTTTACTATTGTGGAGTTTTCAAACACCATTTATACATTCAGTTGTATCACCAGCACAATGTTGATGATTGTCTTTTGAACCACGAGCTAATTCAAACAAAGAGTTGGTTGGGTTTGTGTGGTGAGCTCAATATTAGTCCTACTACTGTGCTGATACATGATGAGAAAGATACAGTGAAATGTGGCAATCATAAGATCAAGTAGTGATTGATATATATGAACTGGTTCATTTTATTTTAATGGTTAAATCTTCTGATTGGTTTATATGAATTTATCCTTATTTGCTCAGCTTCTGCATCTCAATTTCATTTGTTTTGTATAGTTTATACTTTCTGAACTGCCAGACAGTGAATTTGAAAAGCTTTAGATAAGTGATAATGGACAGTTGAGATGATAAATGTAGTATTATACTTGGTTTTTTTTCATGATAACAGTAGCCCTGTTGAAATATGAAAACTGTGAGATAAATATTGTGCTTTACACTTTGGTGTGTTCATTGTTCTATTTATAACTAAAATCCTATTCTTTAGTTACTCTGCACATGTAAATTGACAGGCCAACTTGACAACCATTTGACAATCACTTCTTCATATCAATGGGACGACTTTTATCTTTAATACCCTATAGTTATTCATATTACATATGCCTAACGATAATTTATGTATATGTACAAACACACACTCATGCACATACATATATATTTATATCTATACATATAAAACAAGAAGGGAATTGTATACAAGAGTTACAAAGAGATTACAGTACCATTGTGTTCCTAACAATTTCTGCATTCTTACTCGAGTAAATATTGTCTTAAATGTTATTATTAATTTAATTGTTCATTGTGACAATTATTAATTTAGTTTAATCTGTTAGCTTATATTTAAGGAGTTGATTGTCCAAAACAGTTTAAAAAAATATTTTTTCTATTAACCCTTTCACCACTGCGATTTCCCTATTGTTAATCCCCCATCACTAAGACAAGGGACACAACTCCTCCAAATTACCAATATGATATGGCAGATCAACAGAAAAATGGATAGTCTTGCACGAACCTATATCAAAGATAATTTAATACATATATATTTTAAAAATAAACTGTCAAACTTAATTAATGTACCGGTAATGTGAGGAAAATCTTTTTTTTTTTTTTTTACCTTGGTGATGCTGAGTACTGGATCATATTGAGACAAAAATATGGAAATATATTCTCAAATCTCCTTTTTCCCAAAATGTTTAACCAGTCATCTGTACTCCAATACATGGCCATACTCAAGCAGAATGCACAGACCCACAATTTCTCAAAAATAAGTCGGCCGTAATATTTCCATGATGTAAAGATGCAGAGAAAGCGTGAACTGTGACCTATGCAAATATCACAGCCAAGTATTAACCCAGCGCAAACTGAAAATGTAATATCAATCGTAATGAAACAAGTAAAAAAAAAAATAACACGCCGGCTGCAATTGTATTCTACCAGTAGAAGCGATGTGCTTCGACCATAAAGGGAATACGGTTATGAATAAATAAAATAAATTAGCAAGTTATGCATTTGATGTAATCTTAATTACTGAAAGAGATTACAGTCAAATCGGTACAGGTTAAGCAAATGTGGCCTCTTTTTTAACGCAACAAATATGTACAGTATTTAACTAAACAAAATATCAATAAAAGACACATTTCATAAAAGCTAAGTCTACTTGCGGATCCAGTGATCTAACCGCTACACACTGAGAGGCCTTTGGATGACCCTGGGAGTTGAAGCATACCAAGCGACTTTTTAATCCGAGGTCAGCTAGGTCACAACATCTAAATGAAACTACATATACTATTAAAAAATTGGACTTATTACGTGATAATACCACATTTGCTTAACCTTTCCCGTCAAATCAGTCCTGTTATAACAACTTGATCCAGACTGACCTAATATAAGTTTTTTTACAGTTTAGTTTATAATTCAGAAAAAGTTGTCAAGGAGAAAGAATTCAATGGTGAGCTGGATTTTTATTTCCTTTACCAGAAAGTTAACTGAACCAAGTTTGTTATGTTGTCAAATGTTTTGTAATTTGAATAGAAAGAAGCATACTGTTCATTTACTAACTCTTATTGTATTCATAAAATTTTGTGTGCATTTTAAAAACAGATTTCTAGATTTGGCTTGTGGTTTATTTAGTGACCATGTAATCTTATTGTCTTTGTAATACAGAGAATTTAGTCTTCATTACCATCTGTTTACTTGAAATTATGCATTTCACAAATGTCAACTGTAAATAACTAGTTGGTTAAAGGTAGTTTGCATAATAAGTAACTTGTATATATAAACTCCCAAGTAATTGGATGATGTATTTATAATTATGTTATCACAGTTGTTTGTTGTAAGAGTAATTTGATATAGCTAGTGCATGATCAATTAAAACAATTCCTAAAGTGGACCAGTTTCAGAGCTGACAGTAATTCTTGTATTGTTGATAGGTTTAGTGATAATTTGTTGATTTAGTAGGGCTCATAAATCACAACCTAATCAAAATATGTGTTTGTTTTTATATGACTTGTGCAGGTGACTTTATTAAATTTGCACCAATATATTTGTGTGAATAAAATAGTTACATCCTAACTCTAATTGTTACACTTCCAAAATTTATAGGTATGAAATAACAGCTCATTGCCAATTGCAGGTGGGCATTGTTTCTGTCCATAAGTTCCAGTGTGATGTAAGGCACATGTCAGGATAGTCAAACACAAATTTCATATGTTGCTGGAGTCTGTTTTGGCCTGTTCTCAGCTTAAAAACTATAGTTTGTTACTTTCTCTCCAGCTTATGGAGTATTTCATCTTTTTTAGTGACATGATTATGATGAGTTCTATTTCTTGTCTTTGTAGATTTTGATGATGGACTTGATTTCTGGAAACAGTGCTAAATCTTTTGCTTATTGCTGTTAAGAGTGTCATCCAGTTTTAACCAGGAGATCTATTATCTAATTTCCCCAGATTTGTGAACAACATGAAATCAATTGTAGCTCAACTTCTTTGTTTGATTAAATTGGGACAGAGGTGATCTTAAGAAGTTTGGATGGAATGAAGTGTTCTGGAGACCTTACAATGCAGATTTGGCAATGGTCAAATTGATTGCTATGCAGGCTTCCTCCAAGAAATTGATCCTACAGCAGAAGTACTACTTAATATCTTCATATGCTGCCTCATTGGCATCTTGTGTTCAGATGAATAGAGACCCAGGGAATGGCAAAAAGATAAAACAAAGATGACCATGGACACAATTAGAATGGGTAACCAAAAATGTTAGTATGCTGTGAGATAACAACACTGATAAACAGGTTGAAACACACAGGTGGTCTTACTAGTGATATGGCTATGATGGACATCCAATGTTCAGTGAAATTAGTAAAACATTGAAGAAATACAGAGACCATTGCCGAAGTTGGAAATGTCTGGGAATTGGCACAAATAAAAATGTGACACACATCTTCATTATCAGGAACTACATTCTGCTGGAAATTCAGTAAGACCATTGTTTAAGGCAGATCTAACTCAGCTTTTGTTTTTGCATTCTGTATAAAGTGTCAGTAAAAGCATTATGTAATCTTCAGTTACATGGAAGTAGTGAAGACAATAGATTGTGTAATGATCTCAGTGTATCAATTAGGAATTATCCCACTGGAAAATTATTTTTAGGTGTCTTGTTATTTAATCTATATTGTTTGTGACATTCTGGTCTTCTCACAAATTGGACAGACTAAAGTAATCATCAGAGCGTATTTTGATGATCATTCATAGCTATACACTTGAGAAATTGTTTTTGATCCAGTTGAAAATATAACAGTTTTATAAAAAATATTGTCCCAATATAGAAAGTTGTAAACATTGACAGTGATTGTTTTCTGGATTGCTTATTCTGTCTGTGCATGTTGTGCGAAAGTTATTTTAGTAGTGTGGCTAAATCACTACACCTAATTGGGCAATTCAGGTTTGATTTCTACAATGGTAGAATCAATTGTGATTTGTAAAAATTTAACTTATTAGATATATTCCAACTACCAGGAATTTCTACAAGGACTCATGCTGTGAGGATTTTGAGAACTATGCCATTGGTTTGAAGAATATTACAGGTCAGATGTCCTTTGTCTACTATTGCACAAACAACAGGACATGCTGTAAAATACTGATAGAATAAGCAGCAAAATCTGGACTGCATATCAATGTAAGTAAAACAAAGGAAATTAAAATTAATAATGCACAAAAAGATCCAATAAAAAATAAATGACCAGATGATCTCCATCATTTATGCTGCATTAGATGGCCAGAGTTGATATCAAGTGATAAGTTGTGGATAAGAACACACCAGTGCTCAGTGGAATTATAGATAAATAGTAGAAGATGGTGATGGATGGGACACACCCTCAGATAGAAGCCTGACAACAACTAGACAGGCTCATGATTGAAACCCACAGTGTAAGAAGAAAGTTGAAAAACCGAGAAACATCTGTAGAAGAGTGGAGGAAAATACCAGCTCAATTGTAACTTTGTGGGCACAGATGAAGAGGACAGTGCAGCACAGAATTTGTTGGAATCTGGAACTATAAGGAAATAGGTAGAAGAACTACAGGTGACACTGCTAATATCGTTTATGACTAGGCAGCTGAGCTTATACATTTAGATCCGCATACTATGTCACTGATTCATTATTCATGCAGACTATATTTATTTCCCTTTTATTCTTCATTTTGTGGACCACTTACAGTCAAGAAACAAAACTGCTAATATGTGTGTGTGTAATCTGTACAATTAATAGAACTGAGATGTAAACATAAAACTATACATTGTCTAGACAAAAATTATTGCATATTTTCCTGTTAAGGAGTGCATAGATTTTATTGGTTTTGGAAATAAATGTAGTTTAACACATCGTTTACAGGTTGGGATTCTGCTTTACCTCCAAAATTCATGCACTCCACCTTCTCATAACAGTAGCATTAAAGTTAGCTGTTGCTTTTTTTTGTCGCACAAGATCAGTGAACATGGCATAAATTGCTTATATAAGACTCAGTCTTTTTGAGGCAGGGCTGACTAAGGACCTAATTTCACAGTCTTCTTCTCGTTCACAGTTTGACATGTCCACACAGCAAGTCCTGTTTTCTTAATAAATGCTGCTGTATTTGAAAGCTCCTCAGTGCTCCCATAGTTTGACATGTCCACACAGCAAGTCCTGTTTTCTTAATAAATGCTGCTGTATTTGAAAGCTCCTCAGTGCTCCCATACATCTTTCTGTGAATATCCATCTCTGTGTGCCAGTGTTCTAAAGCTAGCAGAGATCAATGAGAATGGCAAACTCAATTGCAAAAATGTGCTCCTGAAAATGGATGTATTGGGTAAAGGTGTAGATATTGTAGTCTGATAAACTCTATGATATTGTAAAATGCCCATTTATGGTTAATGAATAAGATGGAAAACTGTATGATTTAAATTCTGCTGCTCATAACCTATTCACAAAAGTTGATATGGCAAATGTTGAATGGTGTTTTCATCATCAACCTTGAGCTTAGTGTAACAACTAAAGCATGTACAGGTGATTCTTTTATTTTGACCATTTTCTTTTTTTGTGGTAATTTTCTGTTCTTCATTGTCTGAATGTTTCTGAGGTGTTCATCTTAGAACAGACTTTTTAACCAGTCTTTATGTAACGTATGTCTAATCCTCCACCAGCATCTTTTTTAATAACACTATTTTTGTTGTTGCCGGGAGTTTGTGGTTAAGAGTTTTCTTGGGTCAGAATGTATAGGCATGTGTTGAAGATAGATGGGACATGTCCTGTCAGAGGTGACAGTTTGGACATGTCCTATCTGAGGTTGATCAGATCCTGTTTGAGATAAACAGATTTGACATGTCCTGTCTAAGGTAAGTTATTGAAATCTTCTCCTAAGATAAGCAAATTGGACATGTTATGTCAGAGGTAGACAGGTTGGACATGTCCTGCTGTCATTTTCCTGCTCAGAGAATCATATGGTAATGTTGATAGCATACAGCTAATATGTAGACCTATGTTAATCATATATCTGGAACTATTGGGCTGGTTTCAAGGCAGTCTAGAGGATCATAGATGTAATTAGATGCTTTGTTAAACCTGAACAGTGTTATGTTATGATCGTTGCCTGTAGCTCAGTGGTTAACACACTGGCTTCCTAGTTAGGTGGTCCAGGTTTTATTCTTCGGTTCAACTTGAAACATTTTTAGACAACCAGCTGCTCTTAGGTCGACCCAGCCTTAGAAAATGAGTAACCAGATCTTCTGAGAAAGTAAAGACTATAGGCATTATGCTGACCACATCATCCCTGGGTATGCAGCTAGTTTTTGCAAAAGCTAAAAGGTTTAGCACTAAGGTATGAAAATGAATACTTTATATTAGTCTTGTCAGAGGTTGCATCATGTTTGATGAGTTCAACAGAATTTGCATCAATTGAACACGAAAGTGTCATTGTATGATTGATAATAGCTATCAAGATTTTTTATTTGTTTAAGATAGTCATTGTTAGTAGTTTCTGGACATGATTGCAGCGATATGGGCCAGAGTACAAGATAAAATTTGACATTATGTCACAAAGTTATAACTTGAGTACTTGGTGAACTAGAGCTTTGCGCAAGATAATATCTGATAGAAAAATATCAACCTAAACTTAATGTCAACTGTCTTTAATGTAGGTCATAGAGTTCTGCCTATAACAATCAATGGTGTGATCTTGAAAGACATCATCAGACATACCCACAATTTCATCATTTCCATTGTAATTAATCTTAGAAAGTTTGTAGATGTCAATTTAGAACATCATGTTAAGGAACTACTTGTCTTTTACTACAAGGTGTATTCAAATTAAAACTGCCTGTGCTGCATCAACTATGTAATAAGTACACATCTATGAATAAATGGTCATGTGGTAACTCTTCTCGCATGCTTGGTGTCTTGGTGAAGGCAGTCAACAATATGGTCAATGTGACAACAAATCTGTCCAAATTTGATCAATGAGTAGAGATTTGGTTTCTTACAGCCAAAGAATGTTGATCATTTTGAACCATGTGGCAAAGCAGCCAGTATACAATAGAAACATCCTGGATCACCAAAGAGCAAAACATTATAATAGGAAATTTCTACGGGAACTTGTTGGTGAAAGATCCTAGTGTGAACATAATTGCTACAGGTTACAAGAATACATGAGATAAGCTGCATACGGCCACTTATCAAGAATAATCGACCTCGCATGACAATGCTCGCCCGCATGGTGCAAAAGTTTTGCAGGAAGCATTAGCACAGAAATGATGGGAAGTTCGGCCACATCCACCTACAAACTTGTATTACCATTTGACTTTCATTTGTTTGGACCCTCAAAGAAAGCTCTAAAGGGACAATGATTTCACTCTGATGAAGATGTCACAACAACAGTGACCAAATAGTTCAATGGGCAAAGTTCTTCTTGGATGGAATTCACTATCTACCCAGACATTGGGATGCATGTCTTAATGTCTATAATGACTCCAGGTAGGTGCATAAATGTACCTAATAATTGCTTTACTTAATTTTTATAACACAACTGATGTACATTTAATAATTCGCAATAAACCCACTTGGAAGGGTGTCATTTGAACACACCTAGTATCATTAGTACAACCATTCATTTTGTGCTTTTTAAACTTTTTATATTAATCTTTTATTTTAATTAATTTTAAAGCTGTAGGAAACCTGTTGCAAGTCTGCCTAACATGATAGCGAATGAACATGGCCATGCCCTCTCATTTCATGAAACATTTTACAGCACTATTGAAATTCTGATGTTAATTACTATGTTTGTCAGAATTATCATTATGGAAGTCTAAAAATGAATTACGGCACTGGTTTATGGGGGGATTTTTTTTCTGTTACCGGATTTGATATTTAAAAAAAAAATTATGTTGTACTCATGTATAGGTCGAGACCCCTAAATCAAGTTTGGATAAATGTCCAAAAATTATCAGCTTATAGGTGGATATTTAAGGTAAAAGAAATTGGTTCATTGATAATGACTAATTGGTAGATTATGCTCATGAGGAGTCTGCAGTGGATTGATTTTATTAAAAAAAATATCCAGGTCAATGTATGGAACATCTCCACTATGGGGAAATTAAAGCTTATATTGGTACAATGGACACTGGAAACTAATTTGCAGCACATTAAATCTGGTTCACCAATAGAATTTATTTTAAATCCAGTGGAATTCCCCTATAGTGCATTTTTTTATTACATATTTCCCTAACAACAAAACTATTCAAAATATCCCAAGTATATTTATTCTATAACATTTGTACTGTATATAGCAAATTTTTGTTATTACATACATAAATTACAGTTGGTCCAGACCAAGTTTTTATAATGGTATTTCACTGTATTCTGCACAGAGCTACTGGCTTAACTTGTGCATTACACCATCGTATCATATGGCATTTGAGGCTCATGCATATACACATTTCTGTAGGACATTGGAAGTTACCAGAAATCCATACTTTAAAAATATACAGTGGAATCCCATTATAAGAACTTGGTCCCGGCAGATGAAATTGTGTATGTAATAACAGAAAAACAGACTACAAAAATACTATCGTTACCAGTAACTTAATCTGCACAACACTTTCAGACAGCAAATTTGGCAGAGTTAACTAACTAACAATAGAGCATACATAAAATCATAGAAGGTATTATTGAAATACTAGACATTGCAATACTACAGTACAGTTATGCATTTCTGTTCTTTCTGAACCCTGGAGATGAAGAAAAGATTGAGGCTAAGCTGTCTTTCTGTCCGTTTCTAGGTCATATATACATCATGGCCATATACAAATAAGTTGGGAACCTGACCTTCTCTTAAGCTTTGTGTCACTTCCACTTAAGTGGACTTATTCTGCTTTCTGTCTGAGTAGTCTAACCGGGTATTTGATCCTTGCTTGAGGGTACTCAAGGAATAAAATGTCATATCTACATTTGTTCCACTTTAGCATGAACCAACTGGTGATGCCCAATTTGCACCATCTATCCCTGGGATTCACTAATAGACAACTTTAGCTGTAGATGGTGCATGACATATGGTAGACCCCATATTCTCCATGTGTGAGCAAGAAGATTTGTGTTTGAACAGTGGTGTATACGTAGTATTGTGGATCTGGGCTGGTCCAAGTGGTATTCATGTAAGCGCAGTGATATCAGATCCGTAATTTAAGCTGTCCCTCACATTTCATATCTGGTCTTGTCCCATTTTTTCTGCTCTTATTTTTTATTCACCGTGTATGCAAGGAAGCCAAATTAGATAAAGTGGTCTTAATTTGAAGAACACATAAATACTAACCTACAACATACCAATATGAGTCTGAAGAAGAAATAAAGACTAAACAACAACATACCAGTAAATAGATTTCAAAAGTGAAAATAACATTGATTACATAGTGTGAGTTATCTTTTACCTTAAGAATTCAAGACATCAATTCAGCTAAAAATTAACTCAGTTTCAGCACAGGCAGAAAATAAGGTACTTTGAAAATAGAAGCAAATGGCGACACACAGAAGTAGGCCTACAGTTGGTGTTAATTTAGCAACAAGAAACGTCAGATAGCAGTTAGCCCAGTGTGGTAAATTAGACAACATCAAGCAAGAAATGGAAAGAATGAACGTAAATATCTTAGGAATGAGATGAACTCGGGCAGGAGAGACACAGTCAGATAAATTTAAAGTCATATACTCAGGAGGACAAAAACACGAGAGGGTGGTGGGAGTATTATTAGACACAGAAACCGGAAAAACGGTGAAGGGTTTCATGGCAATATCAGATCGGGTAATATTAGTTAAACTAACCGGAAAACCGTTGGATATCAACATTGTACAGGTGTATGCATCCACATCAAGCAGTTCAGAGGAGGACATCGACATTTTCTATGAAGATCTAGAAATCGCAATGAAACAGTGTAAAAATCATTAACTAACTATAGTAATGGGTGACTTTAACGCAAAAGTAGATTATAATATTACGTCTCTAAATAAGACATTAAATGTAACAATCTTTCCCATTCATTTGCCAAATGTGTTTGGCATGATAGTTAACAGTCGTTTAATCTTGGCTTTTAACAAGGTCTGAAACGGGCGAATGACTTTTTTGTTTAGGTAAACCTGCTCCTTATTAAAATCGTATCTATGGCTCTCTTCTTGCAACCTCGACCTCAAGGCATTATGCATACAGAAAGTACGTACGTTTGTCTTTCTCGACTCAATAACCATGATCATAGGGAAAAAATGCAAATGATCAGAATGAACTTTCAAGGCAAGAAAAACTGAAAGTGCTGGAGATTCATTGAAGCCAACTTTCATTTCTGAGACGGCAAGCGATGTGATGGCCGATGAGAAAACAAACATAGGTTGCATTCTGTGTCGAGAATTCCCTATAGCGCACTAACGACGATCTTTAGTAAACTGAGTAAGCTGTAATACTTGCATAATGATGTCCATTGTTGGTATGAACAAGTCGACAACCAAGCTCATAATAGTAATATCTTCATGAAAGGCTTTAGTAGTTCAGGAAAATGACAGTGGATTTCAGATTGAATTTAATTTTGTTTTTAAAATATGTAATTGTAACTTAATATAAGTAGTCTTCGAATATGCAATACCTCTGCATATGACTTCCTCTGGCCATAGAGCATGCAATAAGTTTGTGTTAGTTGTCGGATCATCATCACTGGACACGTCCATAGTTGCTCCGATCTCTCCCTGAGTGTATCAGCCATTACACTTCTGCTGACAGTAATAACAGGCTTGTGTCAGTTGGGCTAATCGGGCACTTGTCGAATATTTCTTTTCGTGGTTAAATCTGCAGACGCATGATCAATTTGATCTCTTGCACAATATTGAATTCTCGAGTGTCATCACATGCAAGATTTTTCTCAAGCTTTTCCCAGTTGTCAGAAGCGACAACAAAAACATTCAATTATGACATATAGGCAATACTACTATATGTGCTCAGATATTGGATTCAGTAGATTATATCAGGGACAATTTCTTCTATGATAAATTACTATGCATCTAGTTCAATATTGGTCACTTATAGAGCGGTTTATTGTGTGCCCTGTATATACCCCATATTGTGATTTACAGAAATACTCATGTGGGCCAGATTGTCGTTTTGTTATTAGCTAAGGACAACCATCATATGTTCTACTGTCTGTGTTGTGGTTTCGCAGATGCCACTGTTCTGTTTATTGATATTGTCGTGGTCAGATAGGTAGGGTTACCATAATTGTCAGATGGAAAAAGAGGACTTTTTGCCTCTAAATGTGTGCCTTTAAATCTAGTGCAACAGAGATATAGGGTAAGTTCCGCCGACCCATGTCAAACATTCAGCTTCTCGGTCATATCGGCCTGCACGAAAACCTGGATAGTTGGTCTCGGTGTGTCTCTTCTATTCAAAAATGTATTTATTAATAATTATCACTAACGAACTCATGTTACCGTCTGTTATGCGAAATGCGTTATGTTTACGAAAAATTGAAAATAGCTAACGAAAACGGAAGTTCTGATGGCTAATGTTAATATTGAGCACGATATAGGTGTCGTGCGTGTTTATTTCATGATACATAATAGATTAAAGTATATAGCACAGAAAGTAAGTAAGAAAGTGTTGACCTATCGGGGTAGACGGACGGTCGGGGGGGGGGGGCGGAGAAAAACCCGGACAAAATCCATTTTTCTGGAAAGCCGCCCGGACAGGGGCATAAAACGAGTACGTATGGTAACCCTACAGATAGGTAGTTTCCAATTAGTTCTCCATATCTCTGAAATCCCAAAGATTGTTTTAGAAGGTCCTTTGCTTCCCGGAAATTGAAGCTGAGACTGAGATGGGTCTACATTTTTGCCCCCACCCCCCCCCCCCCCCCCACTCGACGGTTCCCTGCAGTATTATTCTTTGACAAGGAATCAAGCATTTTTACATGTCTAAGCCAAGTTTAGATATGTGGTATTCTGATATGTGCTATGATGTTCTCTATTGGAGACAGTATGTGCTGTATATTTTATAATGAACTGATTAATTTCTCAGTATTTTTTGACATATGGACACTGCTGTGACTGTTTTAAAAGGCGATCCGTTGGCTGTCAACCTCTGTTGCAGTTCAAAATAATAGTTGTGCCGCTTGAACGTCGCCACTGAGTGAATCGGTGAAATGTGATGTGCGGTTATTAATCTGAGTAATATTAGCGTCCTTGAAATTGTATATATATTATAAAGGACCAATGTTTAATCGTACTTATATGGAACCTCCTGGGTCACGTGTATGTCTATTATTACGGATATTATGTGATGCGATAATTGAAGACGAGATAGACTTCATCAGATGCGCATGTTAAACCCAGGGCGTAGGAGGTGAGTAATGAGAACTAGCTTTGAAACATGGTTAGAAGTTCAAGAAATTGTAACTTCTATACTTAGACTAGAAGCATTATAGATGAAACATGACAAGCACAAGATTGGCGAGGATACTAGGTTCGTAGATACAACTTCACTATGGTGGAAACTAATGGTTAGTGATTTTAAATTGGGGGGGGGGGGGGGGGGGGTTGTTTCTATAAGAATATGTTCACTTGAACGTGAAAGACCATTTTTGGAGAAAATCATTATATTTAAAATATTTACAATACTATTGAGTTATTGGCCTATTTTAAAAGGGGGAAAAGGTTTGAACCATTCAGAACCTACCCCGTGGCCATGAGCAGATTCCTTCAAGCTACAATAATATAATATGATGGGCAACTGCGGCTATATCGATAGCGACGCAAGACAGCGGCAGAAAGGTCAAACATATTTAACTTTGGTTAGCTTTGAGCTTGGTGTCCAGTGCGTAAGTACGAGAATAAGTTCTCTCGTACGGCTGGATTAGTATACTAGCGATATGGTAACAGACGTCCACTGTTCAGTGGAAGTGATAAAAACACTGAACACATTAATTATAAACGCCGAAGTCAGATGTGTAGGGCTATTGGCACACATAAAACGGAGACAAACGCATTAATATTATCTGGACTACATCCTGCTGGAAATCTAATACGATCTTTATATTGCTATAAGAGTGATCCGGTGAAAGTTTGAAAACGAGCGCATAATAATAATAATAATATAATAATCATTTTCCTTTTGCGCTGAAGTTAACGCATAGGGAAGAGGTCAGCTCTCTCCAATTCTGTCCGTTCAAAGCTATTCTGTGCAGTTCTTGAATAGTATGGATATTGATTGTTTTACTTTCTCTAAGTTTGATGTTAATAATACACAGTTTGTCATAAATAATTCGTTTGAATGAAAGAGAATTGGAATGAACTGATTTCTGTTACACAAATCGGTCTGGACTTTACGATGTTAGTTGATTAATCCAACGATCGACGGAATGATCCAAACTTGATTGGAGAAACACCCTCCATCAACGGACGTCACTGTCGGAAGATTATTATTGTGCAAGTAATAATAATAATAATAACAATCCTTATATGGCCTTGCCGGACCAAGGAATGCAATAAAAGGTGTGGGTAGTTGAGAATATTAATAACAAATGATTTCATTCTTACAGCAGTGTCTAGTAGTGGCCCCCAATAAACATCAAAAGAAATGTGTTCTTTGTTACATGATGACCAAGTAGTGCTCCACCAATAAACATCAACAGAAATGTTTTCTTTGTTATATCATGCCTAGTAGTGATCCACCAATAAACATCAACAGACATATTTTCTGTGTTACAGCAGTGTCTAGTAGTGATCCACCAATAAACATCAACAGAAATGGTTGACCACAGCAACGATTTTTTAAAAGCTTACCCTTTTCGTTTTGCTGGTAAGTAGAGATCCGATAAACTTAGAAAGTTATCAAGAAATATAAGGCTGAAATTAAATATGTTGGCACCAAATGCACATACGTCACAGCCAGTGATTCTTACATGCTCCCCCCCCCCCGCCCCCGCACATGCTGCGCAACATAGAAAAGTGCATGATAAGAATTAAGAAATCCACTTTTCTCAACAACGCCTAAAGTATTGCACGGAGTTATATTTATTCAGGTTGTTTTGGAGTCAGAAGCAACAAAAGAGCTGATGCATTGGCACAGTGACACGAAAATACAGGGATGAGTTAACTAGGACAGTAATGGATACACCACAAATGACAACGAGGAGGATAAATGAGACGTGTATATAATATGGAATGTTAGAAATGAGAGTGAACAGAGAAGCGGGGAAAAATTGAATTATCTCTGGAAAGATCCGTAGAGCCCACAATCAACAACTGACTGGCGCATCGAGTTTATATAGCCTTAGATAATTGACGGGATAGCAGCTGGGCATTTATTGTAATGCACCCAGCGCCGCTATGCTGATACTGCTAGAATGCCGTGATGTTGGAATGAAGAATTAAAAAAACATAATACGTTTTCAGGATTACATATTTTTTGCCCTACAGAAGTATGATAACGTAGGATGAGAAGAAACTTAGGCAAGAGAAATATAAACTCCATAAGACATGTCTGTGGAAAAATATAAACTCTATCATTCGTGGGATATCAACACCGGAATGTGTAATGTTGTCTATATATACAATAAATCAAAGGCGTAGACGATCAAGTTTTTCCACAACTATCTGCATCGTGTGTTTTTAAGCTCAGCTTGTGACATTTATCGATGTGTAGATGACCATTCACCCAGCAACTTCTACCTTTTTCCCTTGAGGTTTTCTGTTGGTTACTAAATGTTCAAGATTTTCTCTGGGCATTACATTATTAATGTATCTTTACTGCCTGCTTTTATTTTTTGCTTTACTTCATCATCATGGAGATCTTCCACATTAGCTCTCTTTGCAGTTCATGGTATTTTTGTCATTCTTCTAAAAATAAAGCACATCTCAGAGGTCTCCATTCAAAATTCTGTTACATGTTTTTTGTTTACAGTTCAAGTGTAACATGCGGGGGAAAAAAGAGAATCGGTTGAGTATAGCATCCATGCACTCAAATTTACATATGCAGTGCTAGTGATGTAACGCACGGGATTATTTCAATTTTCTTTTAAATGTCAATTTGGCTTGTGCTATCCTACTCTGTATTCCAATGGGATAATGACAGACAGGCGATAAAAAAGTGGGAAGATGCTTGCCTTTATTAATATATACACAAAATTAATTTATGCACAAGACCCCTTTACTTCATTATAGATGATCAGGAAGCAGACCAGTGTAAAAATTACTAATGGACAACAACGCCATCAAATTGTAGCCTCTTTCGTGATGGTTTTATCGATGTATGATCTCCAGTAGTGAGAACAGAATATACATACAAATCTGTTTTCAATCGTGACAACTAGCCGTAAACTAGACCTGTCCACTAAAACGTAACTAGTGCCAGTTCAATGGTCCGTGTTGATATTTTCAATGCAATCTTTGAGATGGACTGGTTGGAAGATTTGGGCGTATTTCATCTTCCGTATCTATAGCTAGAATGTATGAACTGGAGGTGATGCGTGGTGATATAAGAATCGAGCGGAATTTATGAATCAAAAGAAAGGTTATCAACCAATACAAAACCGGAACAGTGAGATATCACATGCTGAAGGACATAACAATAATGAGACCCATAACCCATCAGTGTTGTAGTGGAGTCACACTGGAAACATCAGCACAGAAAGCTCTACAAACATTTTTATCCTCGATCATTTGGATGAGTGTAGAAAAACCATGTCCAGTCCATTCCTTGATGTTTTCAATCCAAGATTCTTTGTCCTTCTCTTTTTCTTTATCCCTTGACGGTTTCTTACAAAATAATTTTAGAAAGCGTGTCTTGTCTTGTTACATGTCCAAACCAAACACGTTTACGCCGTTTCACAACTGCCACACGTGATTTTTGATAACACGCAAGTTTGTGTATTTGCTGCCGGAGAAATATATTTGTGTTATGTTCTATATAGCTAATTCTTAACAAACGTCTGCAACACTTGTTTTCAAAAGATTGAATCCTTCTTTCCGTGTCTGCATTGAAAATCCAGCTTTCACATTCTTACAAAAGTATACTTAGCACTAGTGAACTGAATAGATGTATCTTTACTCTCATACTGATTTTACTTTTCAAAATCATATTCAACCTTGCCGTGGTACCCATCCCCATCTCGAGTCTTAGCTTAATCTCATTTCCCGAGTTGCCATCATCACATATTTGGAACCAGAGATATTTGAAGGTTGTAACTTCTTCAAATTTGTGACCCTTTAACCGGAGGAATATTCTTAATATAAGATCGAAGCACCTATGAACTTTACCGGAGTGCCATGATGATGATCTGACGACCAACTAACTGGAAATTTAGGCCCTGGTTGTCACACGGGTGACTGCACGATAGTCACCAATATAATGCTAGCCAGTGAAGCTTGCTTGACACTTTTGCCTCTGTCTGTGTTGTTAACGATTTGTTCACAGACGTCAACGCTTATAATATATGACATGCTTTGTTTGTGTTATAGACTGTGTGAGCTTAATTGTTACTAATGTGATCGATACATGTATGATCGATGAAAGTGAGCATATGCAGTGCTAATAATACATTTAGAAAGCAGAAATCATGCATAATAAAACCATTTGACAGTAATGAATTAACTTTGACCCTGTCTTCCATAAGATTCTTCATGTTTCTTTGGTTAGAAAATAAAAAGGACCTCTTTATGGTATGCTCCTTCAAACGTGAACGTTAGTCCCATTGGGATATATCAAAACTGTTGACCCCAAAAAAATAAAAATAGTGGATGTCGCGATTCTGGTAATCCAGCCACAACGACCTGGTACGGTAATAATTTAATATTTATATTCTGCTTGGCCCAGCCGAATTTATAATTTCAGCACCACTGTTACTCATCATCATCAAATGCCGTCTCCGCAACGAAGATTGGCTGAAAAACAGACTTCCATCATCCCGTGTCTCTTGTTTTGGTTGTGCACTCTGCTAGACTGTAACTTGTCCATCCCGTGATGTTACTCTCCCACTTGTATCTCTGCCTACCTCTTGCTCATATCTCTTCGACTTTACCCTCAAGTAAGGTGTTAAACAAGGTGTCATGTCTTTTAATGGCCAAAATATTTTATTTGCCAGATCTTTATTTCCTTTAATAATTCTTTCTCCATATTTACTGTTGTTAGAACATCTTTGCTTAATTTCTTATCTTTCCATAAGGCTTTCCCTATTCTATATATCCACACCTCAAAGGCATCAATTCTGTCTTCTAATTGTTTATTTAGTGTCCATATTTCTGAGGCATACATAATATAGGATCGATGTCGCATTTTATAATTCTCATTTTTAGCTTGTTTGTAATTTACCTTGATTACTTTAGCTTGATTGCACTGTTACTAATACAATCTTAAATACATGTATTTTTCCCGTGTCAAATTTTAATCTTATTTATAATAGAAAACAGCAGCCAGTTAAAAGTACCAGTTTGATGGCATGAATTTAAATAAATAGACGCGTGAGAATGATTAGAAAGAAACAATCTTATCACAGTAGAAGTTCGTTTCTGCATGAAGCACCGGACAAACGATTGGTTGGTTGCTGATCCAGCAGCGCATGGGTGTATGCCATTGTGTTATATATGCATGTGCGGAGCTGGTTTTTTTGTGTGTACCATATAATGTGTTCCATTTATCTGGTCTTTATCTGGTCAAATTTTAAGCACTTTTTTCATTCCATCTTCCATCTATATTCTGAGGGCGGCGAAAGATCGTAAACCAATTCTTCCAAGCATCATGATTCTATGCAATTTTCTCAAATTCTCTAAAACTGTTCACAATTCTTCCCATATTAGCCTCATAATGGAAAGATTATTGTTTAGTGTGTTTCATGACCTTTATCTTCCTGTTCCCAAGGATTCCTAGACGGTGATTGTCGAGTGCAACAGCTCTTTCGTAATGTGCGACCCAGTTATGTCCACTTCATACGATTTCTTGGTTACCTCAATAAGCAAGTGCTAGTAATTTTGTTAAACCAGTGCAGGCTACGATTATACGTTGGTAAATATACATGAAAACTTCCTTTTTATTATTTTTTTCTTGCTCTTCCGCTGTGTATCATGAAATTAAAGAGCATGAATTATCTCTATTATTTCAGGTTATGGCTTTGGTATTGCCGAGGCAATACGCGGGCCTGCCTCTCCTCAATTAGTACGTGGACTCTACAGCTTAGCCACCGGCTTTGTGTTTGTACGGACACTCTACAAGCCATTTCAAGTCAGTCAGGTACGTTGTTCTGTATTCTTCTTCATCTGCCTACATTTTGACACTTCCACATTGATGACTCTGATAAAGGGAACAGTCAACTCCAAGCTCCGGACGGTGCCATATCTGTATTTGAAGTGTCTTTAAGATTATTCTAAATCAGTGGTTCTTAACCCGTTTTAGACTATGGTTTCCTTTCGGAACACAGTTTCTTTCGTGCCCCCTCTCCCCGCCCCATGAGCCTAAAAAGAAAAAAATGTAATTGTTTTATCTTCTTCATCGTTCATTCTCAAATTTCCGCTGGATCTATCTTGTAGCAGGATAATGACCATACCAGATTTCACGCAGGTTGTAGTTCAGAGAATGAAATGCCTTGTGTTTGTTTATATGATCCAATGGCCCGACACATCCGTCTTCGGTGGAGTTTTATCTTTATATCACAAAGGATTAATAAGCTTTATCGTCATAATTCTTGTTACTTATAGTCAAAATTCATGTTGTTTATAGTCATAATTCTTGTTTATAGTCATAATTCTTGTTGTTTATAGTCACAGTTCTTGTGGTTTATAGTCATAATTGTTATTGTTTATAGTCATAATTCTCACTGTTTATAGTCACATTTCTTGTTTTTTATAGTAATAGTTCTTGTTGTTTATAGTTACAATTCTTGTTGTTTGTAATCATATTTCTTGTTGTTTATAGTAGCATTTCTTGTTGTTTATAGTCATAATTCTCACTGTTTAGTCACAATTCTTGTTGTTTATAGTAATAATTCTTGTTGTTTATAGTCACAATTCTTGTTGTTTATAGTCATAATTCTTGTTGTTTATAGTCACAATTCTTGTTGTTTATAGTCATAATTCTTGTTGTTTATAGTCATAATTCTCACTGTTTAGTCACAATTCTTGTTGTTTATAGTAATAATTCTTGTTGTTTATAGTCACAATTCTTGTTGTTTATAGTCATAATTCTTGTTTTTACAATTCTTGTTGGTTATCTTTCTAGGGACTGCTCTCCGGTGTCTCTCTATACGGGCGTGTGGCTCCCCAATATAAAAAGTTAACTATAAGCCTCGTCCTTGCAAGTCGCCGTAGCGCCCATAGGTGGGACATATGACCCAAATTTAGAACCACTGTTCTAGATGAATATATCGGTAGTATGAACCGCATACAGGACTGTAGATACGACAGTGTAAAGAAGGAAAGGGGTTGACTATTTTCCCATGTTTAAAAAATAAGAAGCTCTCAGGTTGGTTTGAGGACTTTAGTTTTTTCTCCATTACATTTTTGTCTTATGTAGGGACTTGAATATTTAATATTTTATTTTCATAAGGTGGGAATTAAATTCCTCAACCACCCCCCCCCCCTTTTCCCCCTTCCCTTTAATCCCATATCAACGGTTCTGTAAAGATTCTGACATACAAAGCAATAACATGGTAATAAACAACATATTTATTATATCATGTGGAATGAATGCTTGTCAACTAGAAAAACAAAAAGAGACTGTCTTGTTATTGATACACGAATAAACGCATTAATATGAAATAAGCTATTTGTTTGTGGAAACAATATTGGAAATAAATACAGTACAATAGACCTCAAGAAAATTAGATAACTGTGACATTGGAGGTCGAGGTGGCAGGATCCTAAACGTGACTTCCTTTATTTTTGATGGTCATAAGCTCTCATATTACCAAACTGGACTCACGGTCGTTGTTCAAAGTAGCATAATTTCCAACTACAGGATAAATGAAATGACCAATCGAAATAAGATTGCAGCTCAACCAAAGAATTATAGTAGCTACATAATTTAATCTGTAAAGAAATGTACTCAGAGCCACCCCAAAATGACCCAGAGAGCCAATTAAACACAGACAGAAATACACAAGAACCAGAGCTTACAATAGATGAAATTAGATCAGCAATCCACAGTTTAAAGAGAGGAAAAGCAGCAGGTTGTGACAACATAACAGCTGAAATATTCAAGCAGGGGGCGAAAGCAGCGTAAACATATTTTATCAGCTATGCAATAAGATCTGGAGAACAGAAACTTGGCCAAGGGACTGGAAACGTTCAGTATACATACCAATACCCAAAAGCGGTGATATGCAAATATGTTCAAATTATAGAACAATCGCCTTGATCAGCCAAGCCAGTAAAATACTTTTGCATATTATAATGAAAAGAATACATAACAAGATGGAGGATGAGATCCACGAAGCGCAAGCAGGTTTCAGAACTGGTAGAGGCACGAGAGATCATATATTTAACATGAGGATGATCATAGAGAAATGTAGAGAGTATAACATAGAATTACATGCATGCTTCATAGACTACACCAAAGCATTCGACTGTGTCAATCACAATCAATTATGGGAAATAATGAACGATATGGGTTTCCCAAAACACATTACACGACTAATAGCAGAGCTGTATAAAGATCAAGAAGCAGCGGTAAAAGTTGAAGGTGCAAGATCAGAGTGGTTCGATGTACAGAAAGGAGTAAGACAAGGCTGTACCTTGTCTCCATACTTGTTCAACATCTATGCGGAAAATATAATGAGAAACGTGAGATAAGAATCAATGAAGCCTGATTTCAGACCCATAAATATAGGAGGACTGCAGATACCAGAAATTAGATATGCAGACGACACAGTGCTATTAACAACAAACGAACACGACCTACTGAATATAATTAAGTCAACCCAAAAGTTCAGCGAACAGCAAAACTTGTTCTTAAATATGAAAAAGACAAAAATAATGGCAACTGACAAAACTAAATCAAGACCCAAAATTAATATTGAGAACTGCAATTTGGAAGAAGTGACACATTTTGATTATTTAGGAACTAATATAAACAATGCGGGGGACTGCGCAGTTGAGATCAAGAGAAGAACGGCAATGGCGCTGGCAAAATTAAAACAGATAAAGAAACTATGGCAAGGTACTAACATAAGAACCAAATTGTGTTTACTACGAACATGTGTATTTCCTATGGCGACATATGGATGTGAAGCATGGACACTAAATAAAACAGTGGTCAAGAGAATAACATCATTTGAATTAAAGTGTTATAGAAGAGTTTTGAGAATACCATGGACAGTGAAGAAAACAAACCAGGAGGTGTTACGAACAATTAACGTCCAGGAAGGCTGCCTTCTGAACACTATATTAAAGAAAAAACTAGTTTTTTTCGGTCATATTAAGAGACACGACAGCATGGAGAGAGTGTTAATGGAGGAGATGATAGAGGGCAACAGGAGCAAAGGCCGACCAAGACGCCGTTGGACAAAAGACTTTCAAGAATGCCTGCTCATGTCACTGGAAGATGCAGGGCAACTTGCTCAAGACAGTGGAGAATTCAAGAGATCCATAGGAAAGACTACGTTCTGGAAAGAATATGTCACTTGATGATGATGTCATAATTTATGCGTAAAGTAGTGTAACATTTTCCTGACAAACGCAGCTATCGGCAGTATCAGATTTAATGAATGTGTTAAACGTCACATGAAATTGTTGGAAAATAAATACATCAAACTGTGAAGAGTGCGACGGAGTCAAGACCAATAGAAAGCAAACTCTGAAGACTTGTATGAGGAATAGTGAAACTAGAATAAGACCGTGACCTTTCTTGGTAGAAGTTGAATTAGACTCGTGGTTGATATAGGCGAGATGCTGCTTCGCCAGCACGTCGGGTGTCTGGATTTGACCTGTGCATTTCTCACGCACTCGTCTAACCGCTTGTAATGGCCTTCTAACACATCGACAGGTGCGGCATGTATTTTGACCATTCGTCGTCGCGTTTATCTTTCAACGAAGTAGGAAGATTGCGAATATCTGAATATCTCGAACGAGGAGCAGCAAAGTCGGCGAACAAATCTCATGTACCATAGACATCATTTCTATCTGTGCCCTATATGTACTGAACCCAATTCTCTCTGTATAAACCGTGTTGGGCAACGGTGACAGTCGAGTTAGACTAAGTCCTCAAAGACAAGACCTTCTTCCCCATCTACCTTGCCCCCATCGTCCAGAGTCCGAGTCTCAACACTGCTTCTGGCAGAAATTTGAACTATGTGCTCTCCGAAATGTATGCTCTCTGAAATGTGGTCAATGCCGTTCCTTTGTGCAATGGCTAACTGTATTGAAAGTTATTTTCCCATACACAGGAGTACATGTTCATGTCGGCGTATCCAATACCTGAGTCATAACTCCTACTTTGAATGGGGTCAATTGTAGTGAGACCTGTGGGCTTATGTGTGTTCTCAAGCATGAACAGCACTTCCGTCTACCATTCTCGTGCTGGACAATCGTGTAATATATACACACAATGTTGTATTTTGTCATTTTGGAAGGCCTTTTTAAAATTAGCCAACAAGTTTTATAGGGTCTAGTGGTTAGCAGTAGTTGTAGTCATATGATTCACTTGGAGTATGATATTTGATTTTATTTGATCTTATAGATGGATTCTTCAGCATGCTAGCTATAAAAGGAAACCGTTGACCCCCACCTGAATATGAAAAGTGTAATATATATATTTTAAAAAAAATCCGGGTCGTTATTTCTCGTCGGATACAACCGCTCCTCCAGTTGAACAAGTTGATAAATGGATACTCAACGCATGACATAGGGAAAGTAAACACAGCAGAGAACGGAATTGTCCATTCCATCTAATAGTTGATGCGGATTTGTAAATGAAGAGTTATATTCAAACCCGACGACAGGTTAAAACCTATTGGGATATACTTTTACCTTCACAAAGTAAAACTCTTGATGATATCTGGAAGTCGTCTTCCCCTAAGATCAGATAAACAAAGCACATTATATGAAACAAATCAATAAATGATGAAAACATGTGTATATAATAATAATAATAATAATAATAATAATAATAATAATAATAATAATAAGTCTCATAACCTGTCAGTGCCGCATAGGTGCCACACTGGAAAAATCGGTACAAAAATCTATCCAAACACATCTATGCTGAGCCGTACGGAAGTGTATAGAAAAATCCCGCGCAGGCTATTCCTTGATGTTATCAACCCAGGATTTTCATTCCCCTCTTCTCCTTCCACCCTCGACTGTGCCTTGCAAAATAATTTATGGAAGTAAATTGGAGTGTATTTATATATCAAAGAACAAAAACGTAGAAGCTACTGAAAAAAAGATGTTGGTAGTGGAAGAAATTAGCATTTTAATAAAGTTGAAGCAACAAAGGGTGATATATATATATATATATATATATATATATATATATATATATATATATGCATTGCAGATGATACTGTGTTGATAGAAGAGAGCCAAGAAAATCTCCAAGATCTGTTAAACAGGACGGTAATAGAAAGTGATCTTAGCTTAAACATAAATAAAGACAGAAACAATGATAATATCAGGAAATAATTCCACACCGAATAGTAAAATAGTATTAAATGAGAAAAACTTAAAGCATGTAAATAGTTTCAAATTATTAGGAACATTAAACTTCAGATGGTAAATGCATGACCGAAATTATAAGCAGAATAGGACAAGCAAAAGCAGCATTCCATAAAATGAAAAATATCCTGTGCAACAAGTCCATATCGGTTTATACTAGAAAACGTGTCCCCAAATGGTGCATTTAACCTGTGGTACTGTATGGAAGTGAAGCATGGACAATAAATAAGACATCACAAAAATCATTGGAGGCAGCAGAAATGTGGTTTATTCGAAGAATGCTACGCATTCCTTAGACAGCAAACGTTAATAATGAAGAATGTCTTAGAAGGATGGATGTGTAAAGATGCATTATTGATAATATAAGAAAATGATAGTCAACATTTATTGGGCACATAATGAGAAGAGGAGGCATTGAGAATATAGTGACAACAGAGAAGATAGAAGGGAACAGATCAAAGGGAAGAACCAGAGAAAAGATACTGGACAGTTTGACTAAATGGCTTTGATTGACAACACAAACAGAGATGATGATATATATGAGAGATCGATGTATATGGAGAAATATGATTGTCAACGCTATTCGGCACGGCACTTGATGATGATGATATGCACATACGCGCACACGAACTAACTTCGAGAACACAATCAATCAATTTGATATTGTGTCTATCTTTCAACATCTAATTAAAAAAGCTAATCAACGAATAGTTTATATGCCTCTTAGGATAGGGGATGATCTTTTCAATCGCGGACATTAGTTCAATGTGGTTATATAAGTGTTATGACCATCAACGATAAAGAAGTCGTAGTGGAATAATTCCGGCCTTCAACTTTAATTAAGTTATTTAACTTGTACATTGATGTTCCTTGTATAGAGAACACAGTCGCCAGTAAAGATCATAATGTGGACAGGTGACACATTTCTCTACGAAATGGTTGCTTCGGGAATGGTACCCGTATTTTTTGCTAATATGATCAAGACAGTTGTGAATACGGTAAGTCAAGTACACTGCTGCTTCTTCTGCTACTACTACTGATGCTGCTGTTACTACTACTACTACTACTATTACTACTACTACTACTACCACCACCACAACACCATTACTACTACTATTACTGTGACAGACTGTCGGGCTTTCAAGGAGCCAGGCAAGGAAAACTGACGAAGGATCATACTAAAATCATCTGTCCTTTATTTTGCTCATATGGTAATTTCAAAAAGTAAAGAAGAAGAAAATAGACACCGTAAGAAATAACTTAGTAAGTATTGACGAGACAGGGTTATTGACGGAGTTAGTTAGCGTGAATATTCAACCAGCCGTTAGCGAAGCACGAGAACGGTAGGAGAGAATAAAATACTGCCAAAAACTGGTAGTTGAAGAAAGAATGTGTGTAAGTAGAACATTATGCAAGTGATTGTTGACTGGCGTAAACTAGAGTGGCGCAAGCTAGAGTAAAACTAGATTAGTAGGAAAATATTTACGGACAAAAGCGTTAATACATATGAGTATTCAGCACGGTTTAGATTTTTAAAAATACGTCCAAAAACGTGAAATTAACGGACTGTAATCAAATTTGAGTGATTAGTGTTTAATTCGTCAGCAACTAACAGCTCAGCCATGTACCGATGGATTAATCGGGGAACTGTCCATTAAGCAGGACATGGTTCTTCGAACTCTATAGGTTTTGTCAAGAGGAGTGTTAGAGTGCAAGCTGTACAACGTAATGACGGAAGAATTCGTCGCATGTTGGATTTTTTAGGTACTCGTATGTTATTGAAAAGAGTGAATATTGTGAATTCTAGTGTTATAGATAGAATATTAGAATTAGGAGTGAGTAGATGTAGATTGTGATAAAGACATATTTTAGAAATAGAATAACAAGAGAAAGGTTATTAATCTGTTTATAGAAGTTGAATAAGTTAGTCTGATATTTGTTTAGGTCGTCGAGAATGTGACACCATGTATGACACCGTTGATGAAATTGCTTCTGAAAGAATATAATCGTTTATGAATCGTAATATGAAATATTCTGATGGCTTGGCCAGAGAGAGAAAAGGAGAAACAGATTGATGAAATTCGAGAGAATGAGAAATCTCTCCTACGAAATGTTCGTCTTAGAATAGAGGTAGGGAAAGTGAGAAGCTATATTCTCAAACGTCGTCATATGCTCAATGCAGCAAAACATTACAAATATTGTGATTGTGTATTACCACCGAAGAGTTCGTTTAGTCATTAGGTTTCAGAGAGGTTGCTAGATCTCTCCAACATGATTGATCGCCAAGTGTTTTAGAATGGTGCATTTGGTGTCTTTGCATTAATCAAAAGAAGAGCTAAATTTGCAGAGGAATTATTGGAAGCTTTGTCGATTGAAACTGCAGCGTATTTTTATGAGTTCCTGTTACTAAATTGGTGCCAAATGTCATACTTAGCAATGTTGTTGTTCGTCCATCGTAACGACGATGATAATTTCAGCTCAACTGGGATAATGATGAAGATTATGATGTCTGAGGCGTGCCAGACTGTGACTAATGAGTCCTATGCTTGCCTGGAATTGTATACCACACTCTGAACATGTGTGAGATATGTTGACATCGAGCAGACTATGCCTTTCTTCTAGAGCGTTATTGTTGCACAGCATAATGTCTGAGGTACGGGGCATTACTTTGGATCTCACCAGTAAGGTCGAGTCAGGAATAATTTCAGATAGTTAGCTTTCTGTACCTCCCTAGACCAGAGGTCGGCAACCTTTTGCTAACTGTGTGCCAAATTAAGGTTTCAAAGTATTCAGAGTGCCAACATCACATATCATTTTATACAAGTCGAGGCCAATATTATTAGTTTACCATATATTTTATTTTTATATTTTAATTAATTAATATATATGGTTATTCAATAATATGTAATGTTGTAAACAACATTAAAAGAAATATAGTTTCTTGAAAGTTAAAAAAAAACACTTTTTTTTATTATTAATGGGAGCCTTTCCCTTGCATGCTCTTGGCCAGTTGCTCAATATCCACATCATACTTTGTCACTTTGAACTTGACACAATTTTCTGAATGTTCAGGAGCTAGGCGACTACACTGTGGATTTAGCATCGCTTTCACGTGAGAAAAAATTTGCCAACAGGAATAGGTTCATCCAAAAGCTGAAAGAAGAGCAAAAGCAATTTTCTTCAAACAGATGTAATAATTTGGAAGGGATGTCCAACAGCTGAGAATAGCTGCAGACTTTTCTAGATTTTCATTTTCCAAAGACTTCCGTAGTTCAACAAATTTTGATGTCCATAATTCTGAAGATCTGAAGTCAATCAGTTACTAAAACCCCGCTAATCGATTTATAATCAACTTTATACAGGAAACGCGAAGAGTCTGTGTGCCATTTGAAATTGCTTGGAGGGCCAAGTGTGGCACGTGTGCCATAGGTTGCCGCCCCCTGCCCTAGATGATCCTTCTGATCAGAACTTTATCTTCATGTTTCACTCTGGCTTGGACACTGGAAAATTATTCCAACTTCACCTGTGTATTGAAAGGGCCTGAATGGGAAGGAAAGAATAACGAAACTTTTAAGTGCCATGCATATCGTAAGGAGGCTATAAGGTGGTTTTGTTGTTCTTTGTCATATAGGGTCAAAGTAACACATAAATCATAAAAAGTCGGATGTTTCAGACCGAAAGCTGCAGATGTCGCAGCTAAGAAGTACACCATGATTCAACGCATTCCGTTGCCTGCACCATATCCTGGTAGTCTGCAGTACATACACAGAGTAAGAAGAGAAACCCGAATGTCGTAAACAGGTATAGTCTGAAGCTGAAGTAGGCAATGAATTTACTTTATAATTGTTTTAATAGAATTTGAAGAATATTATTAAACAATCAAAGTTATGTTCGTATATTTATGTAAGGATAATTTCATAGTACATTTCTGCAGGGTATGCAAGCGAGGACATTTTCTGGAGCCTCAAGACTATGGACTCCCGCGCTAACAAGTGTGTTATTTCTTCCTGTTATTATTCCACTTACAGATTCTACATTGGATATGCTCATGGATGTTACTATTCGTCAAATATATAAGTAGTATTCCATTTTCAGATATCATACATCTTGTGTGTGTCTATGCCATTGAATAATGTATATATTTTAAATGCTAACAGCAACTTGTTATCTTTGTTTATAACAGAAAAAAATAGACACTATAATGTGTAAACATTTATCAAGTATCAATCAATCAAGTGCCATGCCGAGTGGTGTTGGCGATCATGCATATCCCCAACTCTCCGTTGCTTTTGTTGTCAGTTCAGTTGGTGACTTATTTTTTGTGTCACAGTGACAACTTTTCCAGAAATTTCTCTCTTGTCTTCCTCTGTCTGTTCTCCCCTTGACCTTTTCGATGGTTAAACAATTTTCAAATTTTGTTTTTCTCATCACATGCCCTGAAATCTTGACTGTCTGCTTTTAATGTTTGCTATAATTTGTCTTTTTACTCCAGCATCTATGAGGACATCTACATTCGTTTTTTGGCTGTCCGTGGAATTTTTATCACACTTCTTAATTTCATAAAAGTCACATCTCAGTTGTCTCCATATCATCTTGAGCTATTTTGTTTAATGTCCATCCATCGTTTCCATAAAGAAGAATTGGCTCAATATAACATTCTAGCACTAAAACTATCGTATGCATTGATACTGTTCCTTTGCACAGAATGTTTCTTATCGTTTGTAAATGCTGATTTAGTCTGTCCTGTCTTGCTATTTAAAAAAAAAAATCTCATTAGAACTCTGGCCATCCATACCAACAATCACTATTACTGCTCAACCCAAAGATCAAAATGGAAGTCAAGAGACCTGTAATAAACTGTATTTTTATACTAACACTCTGTTATCAATGCCAGACATGGGCACTGATAGCAGCCTAGAAGTGAAAACTTACAACATGTGAGATGAAATGCCTGATAAAAGCCACACGAGCTACCAACCTAGACAGAATGAGAAATGATGAAATCATGAGAAGAATCGGTATAAGACAATGCACAGAATACATCGAGAAACAACAAATCATAAGGTTTGGACACCTTATGAGAAATGACCATAACCAACTACCGACAAGAATATATAACATAAGAAGATCTGGATACAAGGCAAGAAAATATATGGTAACATTACACATCCTTGTCTGACGTGCACTCTCAAATCTTGTATTTGATTGCCTTGGAGTCCAGGAATCTGAACCATTCCCACTATTATTCCTCACAAAACTACGGTTGAGTTAAAAACGTTTTAATTTTTATTTCTACAATAAACATTAATAATAGGTAATTACTGTAACAATAAGCATTACTAATTGGTAATCACTGCAAACAAAATTGACATGTTCAATAAATATTAGTACATAAACTTATTTATAATATTTTGTGTGATGTCATGTTGTTCAGTCATTCTTTATTCAGTTGTTTCCCGTAAAATGTGGCAAGTGAAGCGTGCAGCAAGATTGTGCATAATGTTTCCTGTATAATGTGGCAAGTGAGGCGTGCAGCAAGATTGTGCATAATGTTTCCTGTAAAATGTGGCAAGTGAGGCGTGCAGCAAGATTGTGCATAATGTTTCTCAGTAACAAGTTCCCAAAGGTTTACCAATGAAGACATATATTTAGTGTTCACGTCTGCGTGTCACCTGGGCCAGAAGGGGAAACCGAGAATAGCAATCGTAATCAATTAATCGGAATCAATCCATTAAGGATGCTTGGTGCTTGGGGGGTAGAGTTGACTGCAATTTCATAGATCAAAGTGATCAAAATGCCAAAAATTAAATGTGTCCGGCAGAAAGGGGTAGCTATTTCATTCAAGTTGTAAGCGACGATAATCACATTTTAATCTCAAAACTGCATAGTGCAAACCATCAGTAGTTTGAGAAATTTACACAAGTAAAACTTGTCACAATTACCATATACAGACCAAATTCTGCAACTTTATGTATAATGTGTTTGTAAACATGCTCCTTTGTTGACCTTGCCAAGTAAACAAATCTTCTTCTGCATACGTTCTAAAACTTCTTCTGGTTATCTAGTATACTCCAGAAAACGGAATACACTGTGTCATGGTCTACAACATATGATATCGGTACCTTTCGATCACTCATAACTTTGCATGACTTTCGATCACTCATAACTTTGCATGACTTTTGATCAATCATAACTTTGCATGACTTTCGATCACTCATAACTTTGCATGACTTTCGATCAATCATAATTTTGCATTACCTTTCAGCCATTTGATCCTCCATGTGGAGAGACTTTTAACCCTTAGCTTCATTAGTGGCCTCATGCAGTCTTAGAAGTGCAAGCCAAGTCAAAATGTTGCTATTCTTTAGTCCTCTTTAGAACCCCGACAACACACTGGAGTAAAACATTTATTCGCTTATATCTGCTGGACAGTTACTGGACTATAGTCATATGTATAATAATGTATAATAAATTACTAAACATCCATTGGTGGGACAAAGTACCAGACTACGAGGTCTTGGAAAAATCAACCTCAATAAGCATCCACACAATACTTATGAAGGCGCAGGCACGCTGGGCAGGCCATCTTGTGCGTATGGAGAACTCGCGTTTGCCAAAACAAATATATTATGGAGAACTCAAGGCAGGATTTCGAAAAGCTGGTGGACAGAAAAAGCGTTTCAAAGACACGCTCAAGTCATCCTTGAAACATCTTAACATTGACTTAGGCGCTTGGGAGAGCCTCGCTCATGATAAAACAGCATGGCGTTACAGCATTAGAACGGGAGCACTAGCGGCGGAAGAATTCAGACCAGAAACTGCAAGACAGAAGCTGACACGTAGAAAAGAAAAAACATCTCAACCTCACACAATACCTTCTATTGTTGTCAATTCTGTAAAAGAACATTTTGTGCGCGCATTGGACTTGCTAGTCATTTAAAAACGCACTATTAACTTTATTATTTAATTATTTATTGTTATTATTATTATGGTTGAGTTTTTGGTCATCGTCGATCACGACGGACGAACATCATCATCATCAATGTATAAAATGCACATTCCTGCATTATTAACATGGTGTGCTATTTATTATTTGTGGTTCTACAGAATGATACTGAGAATAAACATGAACTGCCAGAAAAACTAAAGAAAAAGACCTTCTTCGTTTTATGGCTACTTCATGAGATAGAGAGGTTTGGAAAACTGTCACAACAGGCAAGATTACAGGCAATAGAGACAGATGGCGGCAACGAGAGAAAATATTAGACATTTTAACAACCTGACACGGCAGGAAAACAACGATCTTAATACATAATGCTGGAGATATAGAGCTGTGGAGAGCCATGATCGCCTACGCCAGCCCGCATGAGACCTAATGATGATAATTTACTATTTTTCAAATATACACCTGTACTAATATATCAGGTGTCATATTCTTTCCAGAACTGTGTCTTCGTCATGGATACTCTGAACGCCACTCTGTTCTGGGCAAGCAGGCATGCATTGGCCATAGACATGGGCATACATTCTTCGATGTCGCTGGTCCATCGTCTTCTTGGTAGTCCTCTTTTTCTCTCACCTTGCACTCTTCCCTCTAGAATCAGCCTTTCGATACCATCATGCCACTTTAAGTGTCCAAAATATTGTAGCTTCCTTCTTATAATGGTATTTAGAAGCCACTCATCATTAGTTTCAGTAGTTTTAAAATTTCAAATTGAAATGTTCTCCTGTTTCTCTGTCCATGATATTCGTGCGATCTTTCTGTAGCACTTCATTTCAAATGAATTTATTCGTTTGGATATTGCCTTGTTTAAAGTCCACGTCTCGTATCCATATGTTGCCAGTGGGAAAACACATGATCTTAAAATGGTTACATTAGTGTCGTTATTACTACTTTGCTAAAGCTTTCTCATTTGTGTTAATTTGAATATTGAAATTGCGAGTCTTCTAATCTCGACTGAACAATCTCCAATTTTTATCCGATAATATCTAATAAACAATTAAATGTAATTAAAAAGTTTGAATACTCATACATAGGACTATATACATATAATGTGAGATTAGCCAAGTATGTCGGCAATTCAATTATTTGTTCGTAAAAATAATGACTGTATTATGGAATATAGGGTCCTAACTAAATATATTCGTACTGTGGATAAATCTATTTAAGTAGTTCCTCAGGGAGGTACTGAGAAGTGTCAAATGCGAGAAAGGGGTTTCTTAATAATATCAGAGACAGCCTTATTTTTGGAAAGGTTATCAGACACTAAGCCCAAAGAACATAGTTACAACAGAAAAACAAAAGGCAAGAGAAATCAATGAAGACAACGTGAGAAAATATTAGATAATCCGACATCATGTTACGGTAAAGGGTCACCAACGATCCTGATAAAAAAAGATAGTGGAAATTAACAAAAAATACTGAAGAGCTATGGAGATCTATGTCGCCTTTGCCAGTCGGCACGGCACCTGGTGATGATGAGTTACTTGAACGCTTCTATATATAAAGAAGATATCGGTACCGTATGACAAATTTCGCAAAATTATTTGCTTTCTTTGTTTTATTTGTGTCTTTACTTGATTTACACTATTCCTGTAATCTGGTTTACGAAATATATTTTCAAAATTTACTATATATTTCCTACAAGTCACACGAGAATTTATAATGTGATAGGAGTCAATGCTATAACATTTTGCCATGATTTCATTATACTTCATGTCATTGATATATTCTTTATTAATCTTCCAGAGTTATCTAGCAATGTTGATCTAGTTGCTGTTTTTTGCTTCAATTCCTATAAGTTGCCAACAACAGAACTCGGATGTTTTTGTGTGGTATAGAGATTGTCACCGGAGTTATCTTTCATACCGAGATGGCGCCATCTCTCAGCGGTGAATTTCAGGTGCTAACAACATAATGTTTGGGTCTGATTAGTGTCGCTTTTGAGGTGTACTCTGCATCGATGAAGTCATTCCTTTTCCTTCCTATATTGAGAGTCCTAGTGTGACAGTGGGGTTTATGAGGTACCTAGGTTCTATATATAAAGGCATCATTGTCATGTGACGTATTTCTTTCAGAACGTTGTCTTCCCAATAAACTCCGTACCTCTCTCTGTCTTGGGCGATGTGGCTTGCATTTTTTAGCAATGTATTCATGTTATCTTTAATGTCGTCAGTCCATCGTCTTCTTGGTCTGCCCTTTCTCCTCTTTCCATGTACTCTTCCCTCCATTATTTGTCTTTCTAAACTTTATAAAGGCATCAGTATCGAAATATCAGAGAGACACCAGGGTTTCAAAATATATAACCAATTTATTTATTTACAGCAACCTGGTTTACAACATCAAGGTTACAACGTTCAGTGTTACAACTTCTATAATTTGAATGTACAGCATCTTAGGTATATCACACACTTCTTCATTCACTGGCTTGCCGCTAATACATTCACTCGTCCTGTTCTGCAAGCTAAGATTCTTCTTCTACCTAACCTACGGACTCCCCGCCCATGATGGTAAGCGACTAGAATTTACAACCCGAGGTCCATATATCACAATGTTTTCTAAACGGCCGTGTGGCGATCGTAATGGCAATCGTTGGATCCTATCTGCCGGTAGAGGATGCACAATTTTTAAGTTCAAGTGACACGACTAGTGCGATACTATTTTGACATCCTTAAAATTTAGGTTCCCAAGTCATTGAAACTGTCTGTTCCTATTATCCGCTATCTATCGAGAAGCCTGTCTTTCCTGGAGACTTACACCGTCTCCCAACTTAGAGCTATTCAAGCTCCGACTCTAACAACTTCTAGCTAAAAATTTATAACCACTTCTACTAAAATTCTAACTATCCGGGAATCTTTTCCGTGCTACACTACAGCTTACAGTTAACACTTTTGCGACTTACCTAGTCGCTGCCTAGCTCTCGAATCTCGTAATCTCCAATAGAATCACCAAATTTCCAAGCTTTCTTCAACTTAGCAAAAACTTTTACCAATCAACATGCTTCATACATCTCCCAAACTCACGTCTGTTCTCACCCGCGCCCTTTTTGTTCATTATACACAAGCGTTCGGCAGGTCATTACATCAACACATGCTCACATTCATACTGTGCATGGGAATAGTGTTTTTCCTTAGACATAGTCTATATTTCATGTGTACGAGCTTAAGGAATGTCTGGTGTCCGACAACACATTATTGTCTGTCTGATCAGATTCTGTATAGATGGAGGAGAATGTACAATGCCTTCTAGTTTGGCTGTCTACCTGGTCGCTTGTTCTTACGACAGGTTCCGGAGAACAATGTATTGTCTCGCCAGTCCCTCTTTTTACATTTGCGAGTCTACATACATCATAGTGGCTATTTTAATCTAGAGGCAATTGGTGTTTCAAAATAATTACACGGGCCATTACGGACTGGTCATGCAAAGTATCGTGGTATTTCACACATTTAATCTTCCGCTGTCGGTGAAGAGTTCTAACTATCTACTATGATGCCGCCAGCTTGTGAATGGTTCTCCCTCCTTGCTGAGATGTGCCTACCCAACCCTGGAACACTGGTACCCATTTCCCGGATAATTCAGATGAGATTTGTGTTGTAAATACAAATCATAGCACTGTACATTTTGCAGAAATTGATTCTGTGTTTACTGATGAGCGAGCAAATAGTTTAGATTTTTCATTATGAATTAAAACCTGCTCAGAATTTATGTCAGAACGTATTAACGACTTAGAAATTACACCTCAGCGACTTTCCTGCAAGTTAGCGAACTATTTATACATGCAATAGCACTGGCTTCCTAATTAGGTGGTCCAGGTTTGATTCTAAGTTCAACTTTGAAATTTTTTAGATCGGATAGTTAGCTCCGTAATCAAGATAATGGCCTCATCTCCTAAACACAACTTATTCAAATTTGGTTTAGGTTCCAAAGCCGATCGCCTATATTGTACTGGCAATGTGATTGTATGTATTATTGTCTTTTAAAAATTCAACATTGATTGAAAATAAATGCTGCTTATGTGCTGGTGTGCCTAAAAAAAGAAGTACACAATTGCGACACTGTAGCCTGCTATATAAGTCACAAAAAAGTGATTAAGGAGGTTATGGTGGTGGGGTTTGTTGTTCCATCGCAACTGTCAAAGGGTACTGCTGCTGCTGCTACTACTACTACTACTATTATTACTACTACTACTACTACTACTACTACTATCGACACCGCAATCACTGCTCATACTTACTTTCATTACCATTATGTGTGCTACTATTAATACTACTACATCTAGTACTGCTACTATTATTACTGTTGTCATTGCTACTACTAGTACTACAATAATTACTTACTACATATTACTATTACTACTACAGCTGCTAAACCACTGCTGTCGTTGCTATTACTATTACTACTGCTGCTACTGAAACAATAACTACTACCAGAGATAAATCAACAGGGTCAGGAAACAACCAGACGCACTGAAGATTCTACTACTACTACTACTAGTGCCATCGTCGCTTCTACTACTACTACTACCTTCACCAAAAACTGCTACCACTAACTCCACCATCATCACAAAATCTTCTTCTTTATCTACTACTACTGCTACTATTAAAATCCCCATTATTTCTACAACAGCAATAACAACTACTACTGTCATCACCACGACCATTTTTACTACTACTATCGTTACTACTAATAATAATACAATTACTACCATCAACATCACTTCTACTACTACTACTACTTTTACTACTATAACAACAATTACTACTATTACTATTACTACTACTACTATTACTACTACTTCTAACTACTACTAATACTACTACTACTACTACTATTACTACTAGTTGAGTAGTAGATTTAACAATTTTCATCTAAGCTTTCTCCGCATCTTAAACATTTCATTTCTCCAATATCTTAAACATCAAATGGCACGATAAAATCACCAACATGGAAGTTTTGCGCCGTACTCAGCTACCATCTGTCATGGAAACACTCAATATAAATATATTGCGTTGGCTAGGTCATGTCCTTAGAACGCCAAACCGCCGCATCCCAAAACAAGTACTATTCGGGGAATTTGGCTGAAGGTCATCGCGCCCGCGGTAGACCAATGCTGAGGTATAAAGACATTTGCATATAATCAATGAAAGGCTTCCACATAGAATTCAAAAACTGAAAATAGAATTAAATTTTACTACTACTACTACTACTACTACTATTACTACTACTATTATTACTACTACTTCTACTACTATTGCTGCTATTATTACTATTATCATAAACACTAAAACTACTACTACTACTACTACTACTACTACTACTGCTGCTGCTGTTGCTACTACTACTACTACTACTACAACAACTACTACTACTACTACTACTACTATTTTCATTACAATCGTTATGAAATTTCGACTACAACAACAATTACTACTACCATTGCCATCACGACCACTAAAACTACTACTACTACTAATACTAATACCATTACAACACTTACATCTGCTGCTACTACTACTACTACTACTACAATCATACTCACTATCACTATTTCTATATTGCTACTACTATTATCATCACCACAAGCACTACTTCTGCACACATTTCTCTACTATTACTACCATCACTATTACTACCACCAACATTAATGCTACTGCTACTGGCTACAATATATATAACATGTGGTTGAAACTTTCACTCTCCAACGATATCTATTTTACAGCCCCCCCCCCTCTCTCTCTATTCAGGTCTGACTACGAAGCGATATTCTGCTCCTACCGATCTCACACTAATGTTCTTGAGCTATCCTTGATTTTCAGAGTCAGAAAAATGAAGGAATTACCCAGGGAAACTCAGAAATGGCACTGTTTTTTCAAACACCCACTCTCTTACCAATTACATAGAAGTGAATATATGTGCAAGGATAGATATACATCAACAGTATGATCATATATATTTAACACCATGGCACGACATTCAGCAATGAGTCTGAAACAAGGGTACAGATAGAGAGTTGTTCAGATCCATGATCACCAGCCGACACGGCACTTGATGACGATGGTAAACCTTCTTATCAATGAAATGCAATACCAATTTAATGTAGTCTCTCCCGATATTAACATTAATAAACCAGTGAATAAAAGAATATTAGCTCCTGAAGAATATCGTATAGCGTATTTTCATCTTCCTCCAATCAAAAGTTGTTTGTATCATTTTTATATTACCGGAACATAAACAAATATTCTCTTCACAATATTACCATACGATGACAGCTACTTCACAGTCATACAATATGCTCATTTAAATATAAGTAGACACGTATTTTTTACGTATAGAAATTGTCATTACATTTCCATTATTAGTTATTCCACTAGTGAGGATTAATTTTTAGCGTTCTTACTAAATCAGTTCGCGCTTTGTTCTATGTGCAGCTGTTGGTGTTTTTAATCACATACATCTAGATGCAAGGACTAATCACGCGTCACACTTAAGGTGGTATTTCTTCACAATTTCTTGTGGTGTCATAATTCTCACGTAGCATACCTAAAAAACAAGTCATTCTCCATGATCGTTTTTCACACTGATTCCACTCTGCAGTGTCATTTATGTTGGTTCGCCGACTTTTTTTTCCTCTGCTTTTCATTAGATAGCTAACACAAAATACAAATATATGCAAAGTGGCAAATAATCCGTCACATTAGTGAAGGATAAGTGACTGTGTAAGATTAATACGCATGACTCTTTTGGATAAGAACTTGGTAAATATTGTACAGGAAATTCCGACTATTTTTGGTAACAACCGACTCTTTCTGTGTCCTATGCAGACCCATTACATGTCACTTCGCATATCTAGATGTCCATGATTTAATAAACGCGTGAAGATTTAAGGCATCTCTATGATTAACTGAAAATTAAGTAGGCCCTACCACGAGGTATACCGGGGGTACATTTAATTTCTGCATAGTATATAAGTATTCAGTAGATTATCGGAAGGCTACCTACACTTTCTGTTGTTCAACAATACGTGAGTATCATTGTTGGTATATAGTTGACATGGGAACATGGCTATAACAATAAATACCTGAATTATGATTATGTCTTGTTTCTTTTGTCCAGTGAAATTAAAAGCAGTTGCAGTGAATATCGTAGTCTAGGGGTTGAAAAAATATGGCGCACGAACCAAATCAGACTAAAGTCAATTTTGTTTCTGGCCCCACAGGGTCATCTAAAAGTAATATATGTTCGTGCTCCTGAGCTTAGGAAACACTACTTGAAGCTCCAAGAGATTACACAAATAGATTTTTGGTCTCATACCACAGGTAAAAAAGCTCAATTCTGCACCACAGACTTAAATAGCTTGCTCACATCTGCCTTAGTCGGTGGTAAGAAGACCTGCTGATGAGATCTTTCTGTATGATAATGCAGCCATTTCTGCCTTAGTCGGTGCTAGGAAAGACTTACTGATGAGATCTTCCTGTATGAGAAAGAAGCCACCTCTGCCTTAGTTTGTGCTTGGAAAAACTTGCTGATGAAATCGTCCTGTATGATAAAGAAGCTACATATACAATACTCGGTGCTAGGAAAGATTTGCTGATAAGATCTTCCTGTATTATAAAGACGTGTCCGCACTGATTAGATCTTTCTGTATGAGAAAGAAGTCTCCGCACTGATTAGATCTTTCTGTATGAGAAAAAAGTCTCCGCCGCACTGATTAGATCTTTCTGTATGAGAAAGAAGTCTCCACACTGAGACATCTGCTCTAGTTATTTAGCAGGGATAATAGCAATAGAAAAAATACCTAAACCTAAATACATCAGACTTTGAGAGTGTAATCGTCCCAACTGAGAACATAATTGTATTGTCACACTCAAAATTGGTACTCCAAGCTTTGTAGAATACAAATGTATTCATAAGCTACAACATCAATACATAATTTGATCAGTTATCCATCTCCTATAGTGTTAGTTACTCTCCAATGGATACGCAGCCATGTTGAAGTGCCTAGAAGCGATGGGGCTGACACACTATCGGAGAAAGGAGCTGCCGCCCCATAGTTTTCACCACACACCACGCTATTAATATGTGAACAGATCTGGAGAAAATAAATGCAGACAAGAATAGCTAAATCATTCGGTCATCTGAAAGACAGGGCTCTCACATTTAAACACGGGGTGCAAAGGGAACGCATTGCTCTAGGCGGGCCCAGGGTTAGCAGATAACCAAGATCCCAAATGTACCTCCACGCGGTGCACCCTGGAAACAGAAATACAGCAGCTCGAGCTGATTCTGGACAAATCATTTGGGGATCGTGTCCGAGAATGTGGAGGTAGCAGATGAAAAGAGATTTGACTGCACAAGAGACAGACAATATCTCCGACACCACAAGCATCACCACATATAGCGACACTGTCGACATACAGTGAAGCAAGTCATTCCAGTCCGAACATTGGAGGGGCGGCCAATGTAAAATGCATGTAAAGGTAGATGCATGGCGAGAGACAAATAGATTTCATACCGAGTACAATGAAACAATGAAAGGGCAGAACAGCGCTAGAGGGCAGCGCGAACTGCAAATAGACAGTGAAAAGTCCCTAGGAAAGGGGAACTACAAGCTCCGTCAGCTCGAGTCGAGCTTCTAGTTACCTGTGTTTCTTACAGGCAGAGACCCAGACCCATCCATTGGCGTTTGGTAAAGCAAGAAGACCTAACCCAACTCTTATGTCGATCCTTCCTAAACCGGAAATATGCTCGCGAAGAGAAAGGGTTCTGTACCTGATGGGCTTAGGCAAGAAAGGGATAACGATGGTAGTCCTGGCCCAACTCTACTGTCAAGGTTTCCTATAACGGATGTACACTTGCAGAGAGAAAGGGTTTCATACCCGATGGGCCCAGGCACAAAAGGAACAACGATTTAGCCCTGTCCCAACTCTACTGTCAGGTTTTCCTACACCGGAAATACACTTGAAGAGAGAAAGGATTCAGTACCTGATGGGCTCAGGCGCTATTGGGACAAGGACGCTCAGCTCGAGAACGCCTTGCTCTCAAACGCGTGGTGTGAGACTCGAACTTGGACAAGGGGTACACGATGTCGGTGAACGACACCTCGGCTAAGAGGGCGAAAGAGCCAGGGTCCAACTCCTCTGTTGAGTTCTTCCCCTTAAGGAACCAGGCTCACGGATGAGAAACGGTTCAGTACCCAATGGGCACAGGCACAGCACGTCCAATTACACGAGGCAAGTTCATAGACAGTGGAACACCTCGTGCGAGTCAGACGAGAGCAAAAATCGTCTGGGCGAAGAGTCGCCACTACGCGTGCCTGGAGACAGATATAGAGGCTGTCACAGGCTAAGGGTAGCCCACCCGAATTGGCAAGGCATGCCGAAATCGGATGTGCTAGGCCTACAAGGCGCATAACGGTGGCACAACGTAATCACGCTCCCGGCGGAAATCGCACGGATATCCGTGACGGTTACAATGGAGCGAACGCAAAACAAACAAACAAACATTTAAACACAAAGAGAATCCCAATCTTATGGACCAACTAAAAAAACATTTCGGAGAGAAAATCATATTATGATATTCCAACTGAGAAAATGTTATACTATTGTCTATCCCCAGGTGGTGTTGTAATGACTTCAAATTTTACAGTTGAGCATAATGATTTGTGAAGGAGATGTAGTCTACATTCCATAGCAAGATGTGTTGCTCTGGTTGAGGTGTAGTCATGTTTATTCAGGATGGTCTTGATGTTGTCTATCCATCTTTTTCTAGGTCTGCCCTTGGCTCTGTATCTTGATTCCGTCATGTTATAAAACTCTTATGGGAAGTTGATCGTTCATCCTCGATGTTCAAACGACTGTATCTGTTGTTTCTCTTTATATTCGATGCATGATGTTATACGTATTACCTTTTTGATGTTCTCACTGCGCATTTTATCGAGTCTAGTGGCTCCAATAATCTTCCTTAGACGTTTCATTTCGCAAGTCTCGATCTTATTCTTATACGTAGATGCCAGTTGCCAAGTCTGGCATTGATATAGAAATTCTCTTGAACATTTGTTTCTTTACTTTCATGCTGATGTTTTGGTGCAATAGCATAGGTGACATATGGAATTTTGACATCTTGTTTTTATCTCCCTATCGAGTCGTTCGTCCCATGTAAAAATACTTCCTAGGTATTTAAACTCTTTGATTTGTTTTATTTGTATATTCTCTATTCGAATGTTTAAGTGATCCGTTATACGCACGTCAATAATCATTTGAACATATTAAACCCATTACATAAGCCAAAATGTGGACAATGCATTGAAACCAGGAAGAAACAGTTAAACACCTGCTGCCCCAGTGTCCAAACTTAATAATATCCGACCGAATCTGCTTCCACTACTTCCAATCATCCACAATACACAACTACATCACAACAGATGATGACCTGTGCTTTTGTCAGAAAGACAATACGCTGTTAAGAAGTACTATCCACAGCAAAAGGGACTACATTATCAGCGTCATCATCGTTATTAAATAAGAGCAGTGGTGGATTGTGTTATTCAAGCGACCCAAGGTGGCTGGGAACAATGTTAAATGTAAAAAACTAGAAGGTATCATTGTAATGTAACGTGACCCCAGCCACGACAGTCATCAAATTTATACTTTGCATGGGAATAGTGTTTTCCTTAGACACAGACAATCCTGTGGACTGATGAAGGCTGATTGTGATTATTGTCTACGTTTAATTGATCAGCCTTGGTTGTATTTTTTTTTACAGGCGATTCCAATTATATAAATAGTGTCAAATGAATAGCCAGACAATAATCAAAAACATACCGAATGAGGGCCTATTTACGTTTAGCAGTTAGGTCTTGTATATCCTCAGACGGTCAAGCTGTATGAATATCCCCAGTACTTGGGAATCATTGGAATTATTTCTAATATCCCAACGGTCCATTATACTTCTAATAACAGATGCCTATGTGAAAGCTAAAAAGAAATTTCAGGGCGCTACATGGCATAAGCATGCGGGAATATCTCGAACCCGGCATGCTGAGCTGCTTGTAATATTGTTAGTGGAGTGACGTGAACAGAAGTGTTCAATATTAGCTCCCATGCTGACCTGATGCTAACGATTGCTGTATTACTTATTTGTCAATATGTGATTGTCTGTTAACGTACAATGTATTTATATAGGCCGATCAGAGATATGGACTTTGAACAGATGATAATAATCATAGTGACAATGACACTGGAATTATATGGTAAGGTTTGCGGTTTGCTTCTTTTGTTCCTTTATTTGTTAGAACATTCTACTTTGACCAATACCAGGTAACAATTTGTTGATTTGTTTCTACTTTACATAGAATAATCTCAACAGCAGCGCACAAACCCTGTAGCGCGAACCAATGACCACTATGTAATATCATTTTTATGGTGTCGTTTATGTTAAAATTATAAAGCTTAAGTCTTTGTACGGGAATGATTTCTGCGTATTCTTAGCGATTTATGAACTGCAAATATTATTTAATTGGAGCAATTTGCACACGGGACCTCCTAAATTATCAGCATCTGCAATATGACTAGGTATTTGACCTCACCTACTTACAAAGACCGCTTCCAAACCTTTTTATAAATTGCCTCTTTGGTGACTATAGTTCAATACGACAATTAATATAAGGTAACTGCGTGAAACATAACAACTGTACTTACGTAAAGCACAGGTTTTTTGTTCTTTGTAGATTGTTACCTATGTGCTATGTAGATGTGTTTTAATAATAACACTCAGTAGAGAATGCAGGGAATGATGTCCGACAGTGGTGGAGTCGGAGGTACTCGCTCTAATCTGTGAAAATTCCAGGGAATGTGATACGATTCTATATACAGCTGGGTCGGTTGAGAGACACATCAGAAATGTCGGGACCTTCACGGCTCAAAGGTGGGGGGGGGACCATCAGAGAGGAAAGTGGTGCATTTACTCAGAAGAAAAGCAGCATGACAATGGAGATTTTGGCAGTAACCAAAAGCTGTGCAATGCTTGCATACTCAGTGACTCGATGAGCATGATTGTGAAAGTTCAGGCGGGATACATTCGGGTACAGTGGCTGTGGATGCAGTGAAGAATTCCTGTATGCGTAAAGTGACTTTCATTTTTGTGCCGGGACATGCGGGAGTACGGGGTATTGAGAGAGCAGATAGGTTGGCCACACACGCTGCTACTACGGCTGTTGGTGGATCGATGGACCGAGCAGACATTTTGAACGCCCTACGGGAAAACGCACGAGCAAATGACTGCATAAGTGACAATGACTCATGTTCCATGACTAGAATAAAGGAATTTGGTTTGAAATCTGGTGTCACTAGAAAGGAGCGGTTTCGTGGACAAGAAAGAATGATGGTCAATCAACTGCGTACTGGGACCATCAGTCAACGTGTAATGGCGGCTACACTCAAGGAGAGATCTGTGCACCTATGATTTTGTCCGAAGTGCAGTGATGATGATCCAACTAACTAACTAACTAACTAACTAACTAACTAACTAACTAACTAACTAACTAACTAACTAACTAATTAACTAATTAACTAACTAACATGGTTTTTTTTTAAAATGCTTCACTAAGACACGACGGACTATCACTAAAACTAGGGGGTTATAATGAGCAAACAAGAAAACATACAAATAGTTCATAGGTTTGAGACTGCCCATAAATTACGTAAACAATTAGAGATAGGGGGGGGGGGTCTGAAAAGTGTAACAGCTGTTGACAGGGAGAAGGGAGGGAAAAATTGATGCCAGCAATATTGTTATTTAAACATAAAATTAAATTGTTTGTATTTGAAATATTTTTCAAAAAATATGAAGCCAAAAAAAAAAAAAAGAACTTGATGGGTGTGTGATGATGATACTTTAAATCACGTACACGTAACGGTTTCTGTCTGGTTATATAATGGTAGCGAAAGTCATTGATGAGAAAATATGAAAAACATTTATTCACAAAAAAATGTATGCATGAAAAATATTAGATTGATATTTTACTTCATCACACTCTTAGTCATAGACAGGACTAATACATACTAGTAATGCAAAATGATGTAAAAAGGTTACTAAACACTTACCTAGCCTATTAATAAAAATATATTTTTAAGAAAAAAAAAAAAAAAAACATACAATAAAACTAAACAGGACAATTCTCAACGTATCGGCTCAAATTGAACCTTTTTCAAGAGACAAACAACAGAAAACGACAAAATAAAAAAACAAATAGATGTCTATATTTCATCAAGCCCTCGTCTCCATAATAGCGCAGGGATGGCAACGCATCTAGTCAAGGTGAAAATGCGTGCATTCATTATAAACAAACCGAAAGTGGGAAATTAGAGACACTAATGATGAGTGCAAGAATAATAAAAGAAAAAGATAAGAAAAATACCCCTTTTGTCACTCTATCAGACAGGCAGGTTTTAAGAACATAGTCACAACAGGCACGACTGAAGGGAACAGAGACAGATGGGGACGTGAGAAAATATTCATGTGACAACCTAGCAAGGCTTGGAAACAACGATCCTGATAACAATACTGTGAACAGAGAACCATGGTCACCTACGCCAACAAGAATGGCATATGACAATGATAGATGAGTAATGATGAGGTTGTGTGGTGGTGGGGTGAGTGGGTTTGGGGAAGGAAGGATAGAAGAAGAATCAACATTTGAAAAAGCATGGAATGAATGTGAAACCAAATATAGACATAAACATATATATAAAACCAAACCTAAACATACATAGAAATGTAAACACACACCAAGAGTCAAGAAAGAAACACATAACAAGATGGACACAGATGTGTGAAGGATACCCACACAAAATGCACAGGCATGTAAATGTATCCACACACAGGAAAGGGCTCACACCAGAATAGGTATACACAGTGACACAGAATGGAGATACGTGCATTAACATAAAAAAGCGCTCACATAAATATACATATATATATGTATACACAAATATGAACATTCATGCACATAAACACTTTCTCGTATAAATAATAACATGAACATTCATACACATAGAAACATATACATATATTAATGGAAATATAAACGTTCGTTCACATAAAGATAATGCTATAACAACTGCATATGTATACATACAAATGTGTGGCCCAAAGTAATTGTGTGGATACATAGAACCATGTAAAACGAAATGCATATACAAATAACTATATATGTGTGGGCACCCATCAAAGAGACAACTGCAATAAAAACGAGGAAATCAAAATCTAAATATGTAAATGATTTAACAATAACAAAATGGCAGAGTACAAAATAATCACATATTGACATACACAAACGAAAGAAGACATAAAGGAATTATATAGAAGAACGGCAAACACAAAAATAATAATTATTCACGAAAGTGTACAAAGACAAATAATTACAAGAATCAGTGCAATACGGGAGTAGAGGGTATAAAGAAAAGGTGGGTAACTCAAACAAAACGGTGATTAATGTTCATTCCGTTTGGTTGCAAGACTCCCATATGACAAATGAGACGATATTCCAAGGACTGACGTTGCCGGTCACCGGTATAACAACGTAACAAACCGGTTACAGAGACATCAGAGCTACCATGATGTGACGGGCTGTTAAAATGATTAGCCACTGGGGAGTCACGATGATTCGTGATATCTCTCAAATGTTCGGCGAATCTATCAGCTAAACGTCTACCAGTCTCACCAATATACTTCATATCACAACGCTTACATATGATAGAGTATATTAAGTTACGGGACACACATGAAAAAGAATCATGAATATCAAAGTGTGATTTAGGAAACTGTAAAATAGGAGTGAGAATAACAAAAGGGCAAGTCAAACAATTTCGATGACAAGGGACAGTTCCTAGTTGACCTGCAGAAGTGCGCAGACGAGAATGAACTAAGAGATCCCGAAGGTTTCTGTCCCTCCGAAAAGCGACTAGTGGAAGAGAGGGAAATGCAGGACTGGAGATGGGATCTAACTGGAGGATAGAGAAATGTCGTAATAGGATACGTAGTGCCGGCATATTATGAGGATGAAAAGTGATAGCCAGTATTGGGCGATCAGAGGTATGTTTAATAGATGGTACGAGGGCCACTGAGCGGGAAATAGTACGAACACGTTGTAAAGCTGATGACAGAATATCATCAGGGTATAAGCGACGGCGAAAAAAATCCAGCATCTTAAGAGATTGAACCTGAAAAGGTTGAGGTTATCAAGAGAAATATCAGTAACCCCAAACCCATCGTCTATGTAGCGGTGGAATATGGAAGGGACAGGGCCCTGAAAAGTGGTAAAGATAAGATGTTCAAGGTGACCCATAAATAGGCAGGCATAACTAGGTCCCATTTTAGTACCCATCGCTACACCGCTAATTTGATCAAAAAAGTGTCCATTGAATTCAAAAGAATTCAAGGTGAGAACTAATTCTGCCAGTCGAAGAATAGCGGCAGTAGCAATAGACTTATGCGGATTGATGTTAAGAAAGAACTGTAACGCCAGAAGCCCATCATTATGAGGAATACATGTATAGAGGGAAACAACATCTAGAAGGAATATGTGATAGGTGTGAAGAGGATCGAGAGCAATAGAGGAAAAGATGGATAGAGCATGGTTAGTGTCCTTTAGGTAAGATGGAAGAGATGCGACAAGAGGTTGGAAGACACTGTCTAAGAAATCAGAAATTAATTCAGTTGGACAAGAACAGGCGGAAACAATTGGTCTACCTGGGTTAGATGGTTTATGTATTTTAGGTAGTAAATACAGAGCAGGAGAACCCAGATTGCTTTTAATAATCCGAAGTTTGAGGGCACTAACGGGGAGTTGATTGCTGTTAATAAGTTGTTTAAGAGTTTTGTCCACTGTATCATTATGTGCTAAAATTGGATCCTTGGCACATGGACGATAGAAATCCACGTCCTCTAACTGGCGCGTGGCTTCTTTGATATATAGGTCCTTCTGCCACACAACTACAGTGCCACCCTTATCAGCCGGTTTAATCACGATGTCATCACGTGAGCGAAGTTTGGAGAGCGCCCGTGACTCTGATCTAGTGAGATTAGAGCGACGTAGTTTAGGAAAACGTAACTGTTGTATAGCATGAAGGGTAAAGTCAATGTAGGCATCAAGTGTTTTGGTTTCAGGAGAAGAAGGGGGGGTCCAATCATGTTTGTGATGATGGTAAGAGGAGAAAGGGTCATCAAGTGAAACCGGTTCAGAGGACGAAGGGTGGTAATAAAAGTGTTGTTTAAGACGAAGAATACGGTAAAATCGATTGACATCACATTCCAAGGAATAGCGATCACAGCTGGGGCGGAGCGGGATAAAGGTAAGACCTTTGCTGAGAACGGATATTTCATCAGCAGATAAGGGGAGATCAGGCGGTATACAACGTACTAAAGGATGATGATTAGTTGGTAGATCTAAGGAGAGGGAACATTAATCACCGTTTTGTTTGAGTTACCCACCTTTTCTTTATACCCTCTACTCCCGTATTGCACTGATTCTTGTAATTATTTGTCTTTGTACACTTTCGTGAATAATTATTATTTTTGTGTTTGCCGTTCTTCTATATAATTCCTTTATGTCTTCTTTCGTTTGTGTATGTCAATATGTGATTATTTTGTACTCTGCCATTTTGTTATTGTTAAATCATTTACATATTTAGATTTTGATTTCCTCGTTTTTATTGCAGTTGTCTCTTTGATGGGTGCCCACACATATATAGTTATTTGTATATGCATTTCGTTTTACATGGTTCTATGTATCCACACAATTACTTTGGGCCACACATTTGTATGTATACATATGCAGTTGTTATAGCATTATCTTTATGTGAACGAACGTTTATATTTCCATTAATATATGTATATGTTTCTATGTGTATGAATGTTCATGTTATTATTTATACGAGAAAGTGTTTATGTGCATGAATGTTCATATTTGTGTATACATATATATATGTATATTTATGTGAGCGCTTTTTTATGTTAATGCACGTATCTCCATTCTGTGTCAATGTGTATACCTATTCTGGTGTGAGCCCTTTCCTGTGTGTGGATACATTTACATGCCTGTGCATTTTGTGTGGGTATCCTTCACACATCTGTGTCCATCTTGTTATGTGTTTCTTTCTTGACTCTTGGTGTGTGTTTACATTTCTATGTATGTTTAGGTTTGGTTTTATATATATGTTTATGTCTATATTTGGTTTCACATTCATTCCATGCTTTTTCAAATGTTGATTCTTCTTCTATCCTTCCTTCCCCAAACCCACTCACCCCACCACCACACAACCTCATCATTACTCATCTATCATTGTCATATGCCATTCTTGTTGGCGTAGGTGACCATGGTTCTCTGTTCACAGTATTGTTATCAGGATCGTTGTTTCCAAGCCTTGCTAGGTTGTCACATGAATATTTTCTCACGTCCCCATCTGTCTCTGTTCCCTTCAGTCGTGCCTGTTGTGACTATGTTCTTAAAACCTGCCTGTCTGATAGAGTGACAAAAGGGGTATTTTTCTTATCTTTTTCTTTTATTATTCTTGCACTCATCATTAGTGTCTCTAATTTCCCACTTTCGGTTTGTTTATAATGAATGCACGCATTTTCACCTTGACTAGATGCGTTGCCATCCCTGCGCTATTATGGAGACGAGGGCTTGATGAAATATAGACATCTATTTGTTTTTTTATTTTGTCGTTTTCTGTTGTTTGTCTCTTGAAAAAGGTTCAATTTGAGCCGATACGTTGAGAATTGTCCTGTTTAGTTTTATTGTATGTTTTTTTTTTTTTTTCTTAAAAATATATTTTTATTAATAGGCTAGGTAAGTGTTTAGTAACCTTTTTACATCATTTTGCATTACTATTTGTTCATTAGGTTACTGCGGCACCATCCACTTTGTCGGACACCCTCTGGCCATTTGGTTATTTATACTAATACATACTTCAGGGCTGCCCAACATACAATAAGCAGAGACAGCGGATATTAACAACCCTAGGTTGTTAACAACCCTAAACAGGAAGTAAGTGACTGTAAACAGCGGACCTGGCTAAAGGATACCGATTCGAGGCAAAAACTATGGTGCAACCTTGAGAAGACAATAGACTTTGCCCTGACGAGAGGCCTGACAATATAAGATGACCGTAAATACTGAACGCAGAAGAAGAGATATGCCTTGTTGTCCTGTGAGTGTTCACTCACAGGTCCATAGTGTGAATCAAATGAATAGCGTGGCATCTTTTAAAGAAATCCTCTTCGATTTTACGTCCATAAGTTATTTAGCAATCCATCAAGTTCATTGATGAGTCACAATGTCCTATTCATTTCGTTTCACGCATTTATTTTTATAAGCGTCTAAAGTCAATCATCAAGTCTGAATATCGTGCGTCATTTGCAATTTCAGATGGCAGCCAGGTTGGATTGAAGAAACTTTGAACCGATTGAAATTATTATTTATTAAATGGGGATTAAAGCCTCTTAGCCGAGGCACGATACTTTCAACCTAAGACCTTATACGACTGAAGCATGGACGTCCACGAGAACACAACATCGCTATCACAGTTTATCAACTGTTCCCTAGTTGTTAATGAGTTTCCCTCTCTTTTGGAGAGGCGTGCCGCTTTAAACCAGCGAACAAAGTCCAATTAGGTTATATCAGGACACACTACCATAAAATATTAGAAGTAACAAAAACCCCAAGGTTTTTTTAACTGTTCCCATTGATGCTAAATTTTAAAAAAAAAGTTTATTTGGCTCATTAAAAAAAAATTACATTTGCATATGATGATGATTTACGTTGTGGAGTGAGGTGATGCCCGTGAGGTGAAAAGATGAGAGGTGGGCGTTACAGTGTGGTGAGGTAAGGCATGGTATATTTATTTTTAAGTATTAAAAATGGAAACATGAGCATTTTATAAAACGTGGAACACGGCATGAAAAAATAGTATTGTGGTAGTATTGTGCTGAAGGCTTATTTGACGTTCGCAAAACTTGGTACATCAGGGGGAAAAATATCCAGAAATACATGAGCACGTTACAAAACCTGAGATGGATAATTTGTGGTGATTTATATTAAAGGAAACATATGGCGATACTAGAAGTAAAAAGTAAAAAAAATTAAAGTAACCCATAGAATTTATTAATGCCGTAGGTGTGTGAGATGTTAACGATCTCACATTTCACAGGCTCTGCAAATGAGGGCGGTAGCCATCTCCTCTCCCTCACAGTCTTTACTTCCCGGATTAATCCGGTACCCATTTAAGGCTGGGTCGACCTGGGAGCCGTTGCGATTTCCGTAGTGGTAAATTCCATCGTTAAAAAACATTTGAATAGGTGTAACATATTGAATGTTTGTATATCTGGTAAAATATCTGTTTGTTGAAAAAATGTCCATCATGTGTTACTTTATTTCTGCAGTCCCATACCAGCAGTCTAAAAACCGCTGGTATGTTCAACATTTTTGTGTGTATGTCTGGAGTTGTTTTTGGTAGTGTGTTTAGCATGATTGCTTTGTAGGTGTCTTTTTTTTCTCTGTGTATATTTCTATGATCTTTTTGAGTGTTTTTGTTTGTTTGTGTGATTGTCCTACATGTAGAGAATATGTGTTCTTCTGTTTCTATTTGGTTTGTTCTGCATAGTCTACAGAGATGTGTGTATTTGGGAGTTTGTGTTTTTGTGGGTGTCATGTTGTAGATGAGTCTGTATGTAACCTCTCTAGCCCTAAGTGTGATTTTTTGGGTTGTGTAGGTTGGTCAATGTGTTTGTGTAGTCTGTTATGAAAAGGTTGTATCCTATTTTGATTCTGGTGAGTAGTGATGGAGCTTGTAATTTTACTAGGTGTTTGTATATCTTGTTTGTTGGTTTGCGGAGGAGCTTCTCGTGTCCTTGTATGCATGATTTGTAGAAGGGGGGGGGGTGGAGTGTGCCAAAGTAGTGTGGGACAGTCTGAGTCCCATGTAGAAATCTGCTAGAGTGTGTTGTTCTGGGTGTTCTATGATGTCACCTACGTGATTGATTCTGAGTGCTTGTATCTTTGTTGCTATGTCTTGGAGAGCGATGCCTCCTTGCTTTTTCGCTTGAATGAGTGTTTTGTGTTTTATGCTGTGTATTGTGATTTAGTATACGAATTTCCGGATGTGTTTGTTGATGTCCGTGATTGTCTGGTCGGGGGGGGGGGGGGTCGAGAACTGTGGCTGTGTAAATGAGTTTTGGAATGATGCATGTGTTGACAATTGTGCTCCTACCGAATATTGTTGTGGGTTTGAATTTGTATCTTTGTAGTGTGTTTCTTATCTTCAAGGTTAGATTTTTCAATGTTTGTCTGTGTGTTTGCGTGTGGGCTGGATGGAAAGGTTATGCCATAGAGTTTTATGGTGTTTGTGTGTGTTAGGCTGAAGGGGAAGTCTGTTTTGTTTTTCCACTTGCCAATTTCCATTATAGTTTATTTGTGTATGTTGATTTTTGCCCCGCTGTTTTTCCCAAATTCTGTGAAAATGAGTAGGATGTTCTCTATCGATTTTTCATTTGGTGGAAAGAAGACCGTGTCATCTGCATTGGCAAGCAACTTTCACTCTACTTTCCCCTGCAGGAAAGTTCCTTTGGTGGATCTGTCTTGCCTCATTTTTTCTAGAAGGGGTTCTAGAGTGAGTATGTAGAGCAGAGTTGATAGAGAATATTCTTGTCTGACTGATCGTGTAATGTTGAATGTGCTTGTTGGTGTGTGGTTAACTAGTATTATGCTGAATGATAACTTGATAATTTGTGTGTAATAAATAAATATACATATATATTCTATAAAAAATATAAATATAAATGTATATATATATATATATATATATATATATATATATATATATATGTTGACACTAATGATTGTCTCTGTTATATTGTAAACATTTGTTGACACTAATGATTGTCTCTGTTATATTGTAAACATCTGTTGACACTAATGATTGTCTCTTTTTGTTAAATTGTAAACATCTGTTGACACTAATGACTGCTTCTCTTTGTTAGATTTAAAAATAAACTGCAGACAACATATTGTTTTCTTTGCAGATGTTCACCTTTTGCTAATATTAGTAAGTCTCTCTGTTAGATTTCAAACATCTGTTAATATGAATGATTGTCTCTCTCCCTCTCTCTCTTGTGATAGATTTCAATCATCTGTTAAGTGTATTGAATGTCTAGTCTCTGTTACATTGCAAACATCTATGAATGTTAATTATTTCTCTCTCTCTCTCTCTCTCTCTCTCTGTTAGATTTTTGTTTAATATGTCAATATTAACGATTGTCTCTAATTGTTATTTTCAAACATCTGTTAATATTAATGATTGTCTCTCTTTCTCTGTTAGCTTTCAAACATATGTTAATATTATTGATTTCTCACCATCATTCTCTATTAGGCTTCAAATATTTCTCAATATTAAGGATTGATCTCTCTATGTTAGATTTTTAAAGAATCTGTCAATATTAATGATTATCTCTTTCGCTCTGATATATTTCAAACATCGGTCAATATTAATGATTGTCTCGCTCTGTTAGATGTCAAACATATGTAAATATTAATTTCTCTCTCTCTCTCTCTCTCTCTCTCTCTCTCTCTTTTAGATTTAAAACATCGGTTCATTACGCGGAGATGTGTCCGCACATCCCAACTTTTTTTATTTTATACTTGATGTCCTACAGGTCCGTGACGAGGAGATTAAAAAAAAACCACGCAGAATCTGTTACCCATCATTCTGCTTGTCTTCCTTGGATTTCAAACAATGGTCAATACTAAATATTATATCTTTCCTTTTCTTGCTCCATTTCTGCATACATTTATATCTTTAGCTTTCTCATATGTTCTCTATGCTTATCTATATTATTTCTTTTTCTCTAACTTTCTCTCTTATCATATCTCTTCATGCTATCTCTTTATCTTTTTCTCATCTCTCCTTTTCACTGTCGCTCTCTCTCTCTCTCTCTCTCTCTCTCTGACTCTTTGTAAAAAATATATCATTCCAACCGATTTTCCTAATCAAATCTATTTGATCTCACAGTGAATTCCGTGGAGTCTGGATGTCAGTTAGGTAAAACCTGTGGACTATGTGGAAATAGCACATTACCGTGCTAAAGCTTCAACAAAATTATCTTGACCGGCGTCACATAAACATCTGTCATAGATGCCGTCAACTTTCAAATATGAACTTTTGATTTGATTTATGGTACTAATTACTTTAAAAAATAAATATGCAATATTTCAAATTTTCATATTTACTGTATAAGTGCACATAACAACTAAATTAAAAATAGTAAACTGCAATGTATCTTTACTAATGTTATCGTTATATCTGACATATTCCTTCATGATGTGTTTCAGGGCTAAAATGATAATTATAATTAAAATATCATATGCCGCATCACTTGCATTTTCAAGATCCAGGGGGTTAAGTATTTTCATGCTATGTACTTCGAACCCTGTCCCTACTTCCCTTTATTACCGTATAATGACTATATACAGCAACTACTGCAGAAGACGGATGCACCCACAATAAAACGGTTATACAACTCATCTCCATTCTCAGTACTACATTCAGCTGGTGGAAATCTAGTATGGCCATTATCCTGCTACAAGAGAGTAACGGTGGGAGTTTGAGAACGAACGCTTAAAACATTTTAGAAAATAAAATATTTTGTGTACACAAGATGACATGAAACATTGTTCAAGATCTTAATGAACAGAAAAGAAGAACGATGTCTAGCATAGAAGAATGATGTCCAGCAAGAGGCAGACAAAGATAAAAATGGGATGGAAACATCGAGTGATAAATATATTCATTTATTTCGGAATGTACTACGAAGGCAAGAGACAGAACGTATTGAAGGTCAATTGAAGCCAACCTTCGTTGTAGATACGGTATATGAAGTGATATAGTAATGTGGGTGCCGTTGTAGTTTAATCCCCGACGATTTTTTTTAAAATTGAAGTTTATAAGTTGTTATGTTGCAGTCGGTATATGGCACACTAGTTTATTGAAGTCTATAATGTGTTACAGATATCTGCATTGCCTATTTATTGATGTTTATAGAGTGTTATGTTGCAGTATATATTGCACTGTAATAAATCAATGTTTTATCAATGTAAATTTCCATTGAAAAACTCTCCCCCCTCCCCTCCCATTCATATAGGAAGTAAGAGCTAATCGCTCGTAATTCATTCCTGGGATTCTCAATAAATCAATCAATGAAAATAAAGAATATCAGATAATTTCAGAATGGTCTTATAATTGATTATTTTAAATTGCTTATTTATCAGCTTGATTTTTACATCGTCTTCCAGAGAAGCAAACGATTCCCAAGTATCTAAAAGTATCCTCTCTCAGTGTCACTGGAAACAGATGCGCCGAAACATCGTGTGTGAAATCTGTTTGACACTTTAGGGATCGTATTCGTGTCTGTGGAGGCCATAGATGAAAGGAGAATATTTTTTTTTTTTAAAGACAAGCAATATCTCCGGCACATTTCAGCTGCCACAACCAGCGGCTAGTGGAGAATACATATTGAGAGTACAGCTCGATAGCCGTCGGCTGAAGTGATGTTCATGCAATACACATAAGTAAAAACGATGTGTCCGATAGTAAATGTTTCACAACATTTGACCCCCCCCCCCCCCCAATGTAGGAGCCATGATTCAGGTATAGGACACTTGAGCATGTACTCCTGAATATGAAAAATAATTTTTTTTTAATACAGCTCCGCATTTATAAGGGAAAATCTTCAAACAAATATTGTGGAGCATATCTAACTCTTCTCTAACCTCTTCTCTAACCGAAGCAGTGTTAATATTCAAATTCTGGATGCTGTTGGAAATCTAGATCAAGAACTAGTCCGTGGCTTTGAGGACTAGCTAACTCTAGACTGACTTGAGTGTCACCGTTTCAAAACACAGCTCATACTCAGAAAATTTAGTTCACTACCCTATGGAATATGGAGCAATGATGTCTTTCTTACATGATACCTTTCACAGACTGTGAAAGTACTCGTGCGAGATATGCGCAATCTGCTCACTTCTTTGGGTGATAAACACGATATCGAAGAGTCAAAAATACAGACCGCACATGGCGATGGATTTGAAGACCATCACAAGCGAAAGAGACGAGTTTGTAGAGATTGAACAAGCTACATTTATGATTCCGAACGTGTTTGACGTCGCTACATGCGAAAGGAAACCCCACAACGAAGACGTCATCCTTAGTCTAATAAACATGCGCTGAAGACCAATTATAATGAAGTCAATCCTGTACACTTATTCAGACTTATTGGATAAAGATATGAATATACTGCATACATTTTAATATATTACAATAGTGACTTGAGAATCAACATCGGCAATCAAGATAGTGCCCAGTTTCTCTTACATAACTAAAAAATATCAAGGTTACAATCCACTTATACCAAAATTTAAGAGACAACTACAAATTCTCCACCAATATAAACAGTTTATATAACCAATTTTTAGATTTGTTGATTATATAATGAAATTATTCCGATATTCTTCCCTTTCGGTTCGATAAATCATGCCCGTCGCAATGATGCTTTACTCCTCCAACAAACACCGTGTATTTCGGTTTATTTATTGCTATTTGACACGGAAAAAAAAAATTGTCCCTATTTAGGGCCACGATATTTAAAAACAAATTAAAACTGCTAAACATTTTATAAAAAGTTGTCGCCTGCTTCGGGTATAAAAAGTTGATTTTAAACAACAATAATATAATCTTTAAAAAAAATTCTAAATTCATTCTCAAGCGCTTCCAGTTAGCAGGAAGTAGATAAAGGAAATAGTTTCATCGTAGTGTACAGTTTGTGTTATCCGTGCCATTTGGTTCAACACATCGGAATTCAATATATAATGGTTGGTTCATTTTAACTTTAGGTGGAATGTAACACACGCCCACTCATATGACATGAATAACTGGTTATAGTTTTGATATTCTTTGCCCTCCTTTCATGTCCTGTCTACACCAAGAGGAACATTTGATAACATGTTTTTAAGCATGAGGAGGAGTCACAAATTCACTCTATCTCACATCCACACACCTTTGTAAAATGTAAAATAAATGTATCCAACATGTTATATTGCTCTGTATGAACACATGACACTATGCATATTTACTTGCAGGCAATGGAAATAAGTTATATAGTATAATATATATATATATATAGGGTCTCCATCGTCTCGATGAGATAACATCAATGCAGTCCTAATAAGACACTGAGGATATAGATAACATGACACAACGAATACAAACAACAGAGTGTAGAAATGTGAGAGATCAGGTAGAAGATACCTGTTTGTGTGATCACACATTGTTACAATATCGCCAGCATCATCATCAGGTGCCATGTCGGCTGGCGTAGGCGGTCATGACTCTCCACAGCTCTCTGTCCACAGTATTATGTTCAAAGTCGTTGTTGTTTCCTTGCCGTGCCAGGTTGTCAAACTGTCTAATATTTTCTCACGCTTTCGCCCTCTGTCTATGTTGCCTTCAATTTTGCCTGTTGTGACTTTGCAATGTTCTCTAAACCTGCCTGTCTAATGAAGTGGCCAAAAAAAGAAGATTGCCTTTTTCTTATATTGTTTATTAAGGTCCGTTTCGAATGTGACTCTTTCAACACTTCTACATTAGTTTTTCTGGCAGTCCATGGTATTCTTAGCATTCTTCTGTAGAACTACATCTCTGTTGCCTCTAATTTCCCACTTTCCAGTTTGTTTATTGTCCAAGACTCGCACCCATATGTTAGTATATGGGTTATATAGCACTGCAGAACTCTCTTTAGCACCTCTAATGACAAGGTCATATTACACAGTATATTTTTCATTTTTCTGAATGTTGTTTTTGCATGTCCAATTTTGTTTCTTATTTCTGTTGAACTTGTTCCATCTGCTGTAATAATTGTACCTAGATATTTGAATTGGTAGACCTGTTTTAATACTATATCATTCACTTTGATCTTGCAATGCGTGTTATTTTGTTTCTTTGAAATAACCATTACTTCTGTTTTCGTGATATTTAGGAAGAGGCCTTTCTCTTTACTTTCTGTGACTATACGACACAAAAAAACTATTTACGCTACTAGATAACACGATTGTAAGACATGGCCACTGCAATAAAATGAATACATTTTAAAGATAATGCTTAGCGCATTTCTATTTCAAATTTCAGTATACATTTCACATCATTTAAATCAGTGAATCACAAACTTGTTTACCCCGTAAACCCCTTGCCGATTAATTATTTTGTTTTCCATAGACACCATGACTAGTATTATAGGGATGGAATAATGGGTGTTTAGTTTCCTTCTGTCAGTTATAATAGTCTTAATCTTACTCATTAATGAACCTCTATTTTTGACGTTGATTGACATAGTTTCCTTATATAAGGTATATTAGCATTTACAAAGAACATCAGCACGACATTACCTAGTCTTTTACAAATTTATTGTACCCTTTGTAAGCTATATCAACCACCATTTTACACGTTAATGTGCTTCTATGCCCATCATCGTAGTTTTCCTTATATACGGTATATTAGCAGTGGGAAAGGGTCTCAGCGCGACATTACTTATTCTTTTACATCTTTATTTGCCCTCTGTTAGTTATATTAAAAACCATCTTACTCGTTAGTGGCCCTCCATGTTTCGAGATGGTTGTCAAAGTTGTCGTTCTATATATTATTGTTTGGTTAAAGGGACTGAGTGCGATGGGTGGACGCCCTTACTCGACCTCTGCACGTCCCTGTTTGACTTCTGCACGACCCCACACGAGCTCTGAACAGTGCATGACTTTTGAACGCCGCTGTTTCACCACTGCATGACCCTACGCGATCACTGCACGACCTCTACACGATCCTGCACGACCACTACACCAACAGCTTGTTGCTATATGCGCTATATTAATGGATCCATGGCGCATCATCGCACACTATCGACGAATCCAGCATTTTCTTTTATGATCTATATTAACGAATCCAACGACCTGCTTTGTTGATGAATCAACACTCAACATTCTATCCCTATAATATTACTTCCATGCCTGCTTAATATTGAATTATCCTAAATATATTAACTTCAAATATGCGTTTGATAGCTGACACAGTTTTTCTCACTTTGATTTGTTGTTTTTTTGGGGGGGGTTTTTTGTAGAGTGGACAATTGTTTAAAAAAAAGAACAACACATGTACGATTTTTATTCATACCTTTATTGAAAACAGTGCACCACATTGCACATTTTTTTTTACTCATTGACATGACTCCCACTGCAATTCGAAATCGACCCTTGGGGGTCCAAATAGACCACTTTGGAAACCTATGATTTAAAACGTTGACTTTAAATAGCTAAAGAATCTTTCAAAACCGTCACATTGTTTTGGTATGCTTCTACATTAACAAGGTCTGGTTATATTTCCACATTGATAGCAGGTTTGAGGATAATAACATCCAGCATCCACAACATTTACTGTCAAATAAAACAATAAACACTTGAATGAAGGAATCGTCTATTATTCACCATTATTTGACATTGCTATGTTTTAATAAGATGTGAAAACAACATTTTACTTAGCTGTATATAGCCACCGTATATAGAATGAAAACAGAGATGTGACAGAAGGATGCATTTTATTTTCAATCTAATTTAACATCTACATAGATACAATTTTGAATTTATGTACACCACTGAAGGCGGATGTGTTGGACCATTAGAGCAAATAAATCTGCGAAACAACACATTTCCATTCTCTGGACTACATCCTGATGAAAATCTAATAAGGCCATTGTCCTGCTATAAAAGAGATTCTGTTTGATTTTGAGAATGAACGCTAAAGAAGAAGAATGATGTAGAAGAAATTCCAGGAATCAAGATCAGTGGGAAAATAATAAACAATCTGCGAAATGCAAATGACAGTCCTCTAATACGAAAGTGAACAAGATCTATAAAGACTAATATATTAAGTTGATAGACAAAATGAAGAATATAGACTAAATATTTTAAAAAATTATCCATGATAATCAGCAAAATAACCTAGGAACTGGCACTAAAGATTAAAAAACACGGAAAGATGGTACAACAAGTTGATCATTGCCAATATCTTTGACACAAAATCACAAATGATGGTAGATGGGCAACAGATGTTGAACGGGAAATAGGAATAACATTTGGAAAATATTGAATTCTAAACAATTAGTTGAAAGATCATCGCTGCAGATCTAATTATTGATCCATAAGTGTTCGGATTTCCTCCTCAAGATATTCCTCAGGGTGCAGTGAATGATCACACATACTCTATGGTGATTTACCATTCTTCCTTGGTTCCCTGTATAGTTTTCTTGTTAAACCAGTAATAACACTCTCCTTAACATGATATTCCTGTAGCTTGTTCATAGTTTCAGATTAAGAAAATTTGTTAGATTGGTCACTCGTCCTATTTCCATAAGAGCATTCAGAACATCACTAGACTCATTGGTTTTCCGGTCGTCATGATTGCCGTACGAGCAAGTATGTCTACGTCTGCACATTCATTTCCTCGGACACCGGCTAGGCATAAATATGAAGTTTACTCTTGTCAGATTATACCGCTTCACCGACTCCAATCACTGCGTGCCCAGTCACCTTAAATATGTCTTATTGAGTCCCTAAGAAAAGAGTGTTGATTTGAGATTCTAACCATGCCATTACCCTGGTTACCGCCGTGATCTACTTGGTCAAGCTACATGTGGTCATAATAAAAGCACCTCTGTCTTTCATAATTCTGTCATAGTCACCTGTGAGTTCAGCCTGTGAAGGGAGAGTATTCTTATATTTTCATTCTTAAGAAATCAAACTGAGACAAACATTTTACTTCTATATTCGTTTAAAAAAATCTCCATTGTGACATAACCGAAAATTAAACGAAGCCGAAGAATTGATGTTGTACCTGTGCCACGTGTGCTTCTATGTGCAGTTGCTAAATATGATGCTCTGGAATACAAGCAATAGTGAAAACTGAATACTCCATAAATGTGACTACTGCAACTACCGAATCAGTATTTCGTAATGTTGGATCTTATCTGACATCTTTTGGTAGTAATATACACTAGCTAGGTGATATCTACATTTTCACAAAATCTTCATTCGCCCATCGGGAGAGGATATTTTATAACTACTCTCGACTGAGAATAGGATAGCATTCCACTGCAGCCTAGTTCATCTGATATGTTGTTTTCCCCTTGCATTGACGATATATGAGGCAAGGTTTATTCAACATAAAATAGTTTTGCAGTAGAGTCTGTCTCTGAGTCGTCGTATGACTGTGTTCGAGGGAATAGCCATGTCTACCAACGATTGCTCTTGCTATTTGGCTTGTCAAGAGGGAAAGGTTCCTTAGGGGACTCAGTACAAAAGGGCGAACTTGCGCATGGTTAGTAACCCATTATCCACTCCGAAGTCTGGACTCCAGAGTGGTTGACCACTCCGAAGTCTATCCCGATCACTGCTAGAAGTTCGGTATCGCTTTTTGAGACGCACAATAGTGCATTAGGTGCAACATTTTCTTCTGGCAGTGACCCGAAAGCTTATTCTGTTCTCCATTCCAATGGCTCGTTGACTGGCATTTTCAGACATTTTCGTTTCATTCAAGCATAAGTACTAAATGTTTCATCTCAATTGCATTTTTATACAGCGTATACTACCACAACGACTACACATTCTCAGGGTCACGTCTATTGATAATGGTGTTCAACGTACAACTATTAATTGCTTTTATGCAATCAGCACAAACACATGTGGGTTTAATATTTAGTTTCCAAGCCCATGTGTTGCCGATAACCGAGAGGGGAACAAAGAATAGCAACACTGTTTACCTCCCATGTATGTCGTAAGAGGCGACTACGTAGTTTATGGGATGAAGTTGGCTGTCTCATCCCATATAGGGTCAGTGACCGAAAGCCATGCTGGAGTCTTATGCGTCAGGCCTACAGGTACAGATATCGAAGCACTGCTGCAAACCATGACACAACGCATTCCGCTCTCCTGACTACATTCTGCTAACTGCAGGAGTTTGAGAACGAACGCAAAGAAGAAGAAGAAGAAAAAGATGCATTTTCCATTCCTGCAACCATTCGCTCTCTACCCAACAACAATCACGAGTAAAATCAATTCCTACACCTTTATGTTGCAGCTACTCGCATCAGTATATGTAAAAGTGGTGTCTTTTCAGTATAATACCATACCGATACAATCTTTATTTTTTTACCACTTCATGAGGTAGGGAGGTGTATAGAACATAGTTATGGTGTGCACGGTTTGAGACAAGAGAGATGTAGGACTACAGCGTGAGAACATATTAGACAGTTGGGCATCTTTGCATGCAAAGAGTCAATAAAAATCCTCGTAGAAGATACTGAAAATAGAGAGTTTTGGGAGGAGATCCATGATCACCTATGCCATTAGGCACTTCACCTGATGATGATGAATCTATATTATGAGGTATCTGACGATACTGATGATGATGGTATTGGTTTATTTGTTCTGGAACCCAAGAATGACGAAGAGTAGAGCTCTTGTATCTTTTTAAAATTCATTTATGGTTGTTTTCTAGTTCTTCTTCAAAAATGCTTCAACTCACTGTGCAATACTTTCTGAAAAAGACTCCTACCCAGAGTGTATTTAAAAAAAAAATTATGATGTGTTCTCTGATAGCACTATTATCTACTTTGGTCGAAGGAGCCAAGTAGAGACTTAATCCAGTAAATAATAAACACAATAATAATGGACCTGTAAATCCTTAGCAAATCATTTCTGAACCCCACAAACACAAAATATTCGAAATCAGAGCATCCACTTTGGCGGTGTACTGGCGGCGAAATTTGATACAGTAGTTGAAAAGCTATTTGAAGCTATTGGATAGGTTGTGGGTTTTGTTGGCTTTGAATCCCCCCCTCCCCTTGAAAAATAAAAACATTACATTTAGTAATGAGAGAAGAAAGGTAACAAGTGGCTATGTTACACCCTCCCCATTTCCCAGATGGTTTTCTAAGATTCATTTGCACACAAAAATCGGAAATATACCTTTTTTGTGGAACCCCCCCCCCCTGAAGAAGACGTCTCTACGGTCATGTGTCGTATACATGGTCACGGATGTGATGTACAGATTCTAACGGACATTCAATAATATCAACTCTGTAGCCTGCCATGAGTATCGTAAGAGACCACAATGTCGATTTTGGGGTAGAGTTTACTGTTTCATCCCGTCCGTCAGAGGGACCAATAAGCCATGTTGAAAACGGATGAATTTCCGTTTTTCATACTAGCTCCTACTTAACCAGAAGCAATGTGAGAAGAGACGCAGGACAACAAGCATATATTATATTTTTCAATTATTGACTATATTGTTTTTGAACGTCCCTATTCCATGTATACTACAACTGCGGAATGGGTACCGGATCTTCTACTCAATAAGGCTGCGAGAGTGATACTAACCACATAAACCTTAAATTTACGCATAGTCAAGAAAATAGCGATGTAACATCCCATTCTTCAAAACCATCTCAGTGATGTGAGAAAGATTATAGCTTTCTGTTTTGTTAACCACCTGTAATAAAAGATACTTAAATAATCATTTAAGTGATGTCATGTGTTTGAAACGGGAGGTACAAATGGGTATGAAGATCTTACTGTAGACGACCAAGGCATAAACTGTGGCCGCAGAAAACAATTGTAAGATCCACTTGCCGAACATGACAACGTTGCTATTGACAAAAAAGGCGAAACCTATAATGGAGAAATAGAAAATGTATACAATAAAACAGCACATACAATATTTGTAAATATTGTCATAAAGTATTGTGTTTGGTGGCGTTGGCCGTCACTGATATTCGCACCATTAAATCCGCAGTACTTGCCCATGTGGTCATGGGATCTGGATTGCTATAGTGCGTTCATCAGTAGTTGAACACCGCTATTGTATATTATCTCTGTTATAACTGAGCGTTTGGGCCTCAAGTTTTGCATGAGTGGATTATTTCATAACCACGTGAAAGATCTATGATTAATTATTATCTAGACTGGATGGATTTACCGCAGCGGTCGCTACGAATGTCATTTTTAAGATAACGTTTTTTAGTGGTACTTGCTTGTTGATAGCCATAAAGGTAGACGGGTTTACTGTAGAAATTACCATATTTTCTGTCAATGAGAGGAAATGCGTCTTATTTTTTGGGTTTTTTTTTCTCTCTAACTCGTCATTGGCTGTTAGACAAAGTATAAATTATTAATTTGTAGAGATGGTATTAGTTTCTTGATTATCCACCAGGAACATTGAACATGTCCATAGGTGCTTAGATCTCAGCTTAAGTAAATCTCTCAGGGTATAACGGCTGATGGTCCCGGTTCTATTTTGGTTCAATGCTTTTTCGAACGTTTGTTAGGTTTTCTCTACGGGCCACGCCTAGTTCACTACCAATTCGCGAATTTTGGATATTGAGTCATGTTCATTCATCGCGAAATCTTCTGATCGTGCGAACTCACAAAGAGCAATGTGTATTACCGCTCGTTCCATAAGCTGACCATCTGTTATGGTGGTGAGGCTAGGTAATTGGTCGACACGTTCGTTTCCTTCAGGAGAGTGTCCGGGGAGAAAGATAAGGTTTGTTAAGAGATAAGAAAAGTGATGCCCGCATTTTAGCTCTCTCTAATGACACTACTCTCTAAAATTATAAATATAGTGGGCCAATTAAAAGCACGATAAAATAAAATATCATCAGTGATGGAATTATATTGCTGTGAAATGTAACTGTTTTTGCTTTTCGTACGCATCAAATCGGAACGGAAATCACTGTTTTCATGAGTGCGAAATATGTAAACGTTTATGTAGAGATTTAATTGTTATATCTTAAATAATAGCTAAACTTCAGTTTACTCCAAGGTGCGCCGCTTATTTCACGTGTTTTTCTTGTGGTGTCATTTTCATTTCCAATTGTACCGATAATCGAGACTACAATGCTGAGATGACTGGTCATATATTTAGAGAGTGGATAAAGAAAACGATGCTTCCATAATTAAATAGACCTACTGTCTGGTTATGGACAAGGCTTCTTACCATAATGTTGTTGCATGTGAAAATAAGATCCCTACATTCGCATCTACTAAGAAAGAAAGTTAAATTTTGCTTAAGAAAGAACATATTCCATTTACTGAAATGCACTTGAAACCGGAGTTACTGTTGCTGGTAAAGAATGCACACAGAGCGAAGACTGTCTGCATCGATACAATTATTCAGGAGCATGAACATATATGTCTGAGATTACTATCGTACTATTCATAGTTAAATCCAATAGAATTTGCTTGAGCTAAAATTCATTTAGGAAGCAGTAGCAAAGGAAAATAAAATACAACCTTTAAACGTAATGGTGTTCAGAAAATAGAAAATAGTATGCTCTCCACCGGTGACAAAGAATTTTGAATAAAATGAAGGTACTGTACAAGTAGACACCAATACATCGTTTATATTATTTTTAATCTCACTTTTGAGATAGTTTTTGTGCATGACAATTCAGTGACAGTTCGTAGTTACAATAACAAACATGATCGTTAACACCGTGAGTCTCCCCAGAAAAGAGAACGAAACAGTGGTGTTTTTATTTGTGTATCTATTTGTATATTCTATTTGAGTTGTGTATCAATTCCGTGATGACTATCTACCATATCACGATGTCAAACTTTCCAATATCTTACCTTTTTGACATTCTCTTTCTCCTTTTCTCTAAATTTTGCATTTTGTTGCATTGTATACATTGATTGATGTTCGTATGTGTGGACCACCTATTAACAGCATGCATTATTTTGTGATGGTTTAAAAAAGCTCTTATATAACATATTTGGATTAACGTTCGCGGTTGAAAGAAGCGCACCTCACAATCAGAGGGATTATTTTTATTAAATCTAATTACATTGTATTCCAAACTTCTTCTCATGGTGTGGCGCATGGCCGAGAGATTAGAACGTTGTTCTCGCAACCGTTAAGTTCAGATTTCAATCCCCGGTAAGAAATGATTTTTTTTCTGTCGGAGTGTAAATAAAAAAAAAATCTCACCCTGAACATTAAGTGGTCACAGAAAGGCATGCGGCTTTATTACACACGCCTGTCGAATACCCCCAATAACTCCCTAACGGGAAAAATACAGTATAACAATATCCTCCCCCCCCCCTCTTTAATGGTGTGGCCAATAAATGCGAACTGTATTTTTTTCATATGTTGATAAGTAACGTTCTTATAGTGTCAATCTCCATCAGTACCTCTTTATTTGTTTCTCTAGTTGTCTCTGAGATTCACAGTATTTTTTTCAGTTTTAAAAATGAATTTAATAATGAAATCACCGAGCTACTATTCGCTGACTTTGATCAAGTCTAATATACGAAAATGAGGGCTTAGTAGTAGTGTCCGTGTTTTTGCATTTGAAAATAGGTTTCACGCCATCTCCCTTACAAGAATGTCCGATATCTTGACACACATTATGCAATTTATGGCAGTTTTACATATTGCGATACACACATACACACGCACGCACACACGTAGTATATACTGTATCACTGTATCATATATATATATATATATATATATATATATGGCCTTTTGCGTCTTGCAGACTGAAACTGTCATTAAGCAAAAAAAAGAAGAAGTAATCAGATGAGCTTTTTCTCAGCAATGGAAACTTTTCAAGCGATCATGTCACAGCTATAGAAAATGTTTGGCCCACTTGAATGTCTTTCTTCGGGGAATAAACATGCATCTGTAAACCTTTCTTATTCAAAGATGAATATATATATATATATATATATATATATATATATATATATATATATATATATATATATATATATATATATATATATATACACGCCATCCCTCATGCACACACGCACCCACACACGGTAACGATAAAGGTAAGCTGAGTGCGAACAGTCGTCATACGACACGGTTTCTCAGTAGTGATAAGCTGCCAATAGTCAGTGGTTAACCAGAAATCACATGACTAACGTTGCCCGCGACACTTTATAAATAGCGATGGCACTATTACACTCAACCTTCCAAAAGTATGATCAATGGTAACCTACTTCCTAGTGGCTGGGTCTGGTGTGACCTTTATTTAAAATCACAAGAACAAGTGAAACCTGGATTTGCTGTTTGGCTTGAGCATGCATTTTACTACCACGAAAATTACTGCCATTAACTACCAAGTCTCCCATATATATATATATATATAAAATTAAATTGGTAGCATACCCTATTCAGGATGTGGTTGTCGATACAGCATTTTTTGGCTGTAGTGATTTTCTAGGCATATAAATACGTTCATTAGTATGCCAGTGCTTTCTGAACTGTCCGGATGTACAGTTTGCCTGTGGCCGGGATCGAACACGGTACTTTGGCCGTCAGAGACGGGTCCTGTACCACACCGACACAGAGCGAATATCCAACAGAAAAATTGTACATGAATAATATGTGAAATAAAATTGTACTTGTAAATTGATAATTAACTACGAAATACAGCAAATATCAAATATAATTCTTACAAGCAGCCACTCCTATTGCCAAAGAAACAAATGGTACTTGGTTAACGTATAGGCAGGATAAATGATCCTGCTTTTTATATTTGTCGGCAATAGCAAGAATCTGTAACTGATTGTCACATCCGGATCTAAGTTATGAATAAATATGAACCACACATTGACATGCGGATATACCTAAGCGGTAATGTGTATACCGAGGACATGTGGAATTATCTACCATAATGATCTTGTCTCTTTTTGAATCGTTAATAGGATTTATTTAACAGCTTGATGAAAAGCATGCAAGATGTGCCCACATAAAACAGACTTACTGCAAACAGATCACTTATTCATGTTTACTTCTAAGGGATTTTATAATTATACGAGATTAGTTACTTATTATTGTTTTGGTTCACTAATATCAATTGGACCATTTATAGAGTTTAGTGTGGGCGTAAATAAACCCCATTAACATCAAAATTCAGAAACAACTGAGCAAAATGTAGACAGCTGACATGTGCGTAAGCAAACTAATAGATAATGATGATGATAGTGTTGGTGGAGATAGTAAGGATGGTGATGGTGTTGATATAGCCCTGTGAGAGAACGAGGTGATCACTTTTGTGCTGGATAATAGAGTTTTACTTTCATCTCCGGGCTTAGTGTCTCTTACATTCTATCTAATGAGAAGGTTTTACAGAGCTTTTGCGTGCTCTAGATGACTATTTTCACATAAGGAACGAACACCCCTAGTACACAATCCATACACAGGCGACATCTTGAAAACTATTCCATAACTTGGCACTGAAGTACAGAACAGGGCCAGGTGGATTTGAACAACCACCCCCGTCCTAATTTACTAAGAAATTAGAACATGCCACTCAGGCACTATAAAAGTTGCAAACAAAATTATAACCCCCAACACCTGGAAACCACCTAAGTGAACGGATTACTATTTTTCACAAAAGATCGTCAAAAACTCAGCCAAATTGAAAATTATAAGCTATTTTACTCGTATTAATATTATTTGTATATCCTCATCATTCCCCCCTTAGGAAAGTTGTATCTACGGTCCTGAAATTTGGATTGAGAAGCGGACGATGTAAATTGGACAGGTCTATACGCCTATATATCTCTACTTATTATTATATTATTGTATAATGTGTCAAGACGACTATTGTAAGCGATCATGAATCTCTACATATGTTTCCCACATTATAGGTAGCATGTTTTTTTTTCTATTAACTGTGCAAGGAAGTTCATTTATGTTCATATTTTCTCTCTTCGCTGTTCTCTATAGAACTTCAGATTTTCAGTATTGTTTTCAGTGTTGATAAGGAATTTAATAATAAACTCAACGAACTACTATTCTCCGAAGATGAACGTCTAATACACGAAAACTCGTTGATTATTAGTAGATAAATACTTGATTTGAATATTCTGGTTACAAGTAGATTCATTCAAATATAGTATCAATAAAACCAGGAGTTGTCGTTGGCAGTGACTTCGACATGAAATATTAATTCTAAAGATTACATTAAAGCGGATTACCGTCGTAACAGATACTCTCGTCTAATAGTTTATATAGAAAAGATAATAGCTCCAGATAATTGCTGAAATTTTCAAGGCAATTGTGGGGGGGAGGAGGGGGGAGGTGTTACTACTGATATGGCTAAAGACGTCCACAGTTTAGTGGAAGTGGTAAAACACTGACTGTATTAGTTACCGCAGCCGAAGTAGGATGTATCGGGCGATTGGCGAAAATAGAGCTTTTACGTACATCCAGATTGTAAAGATTAAGAAAAATACTAAAAGATGGGAAACATATAATACAAAGATGGAAAGAATACTGCTAAGTAATGTACCAAGGTACACAATATATCCCAGAAATTAACATAAACGAAACAGCAAAGGAACCAGATCCAACGATAGATGAAATTAGACACGCAATTAAAAATGTGAAGAAACGTAAAACTCCCGGAGCTGACGGTATTACCACAGAAATGATACTAGCTGGAGGAGTAAAAACGCAGAAATATACCATAAGTTATTCTGAAAAATTTGGAAGAGCGGAACATGGTCCGAAGAATGAAAAATAATTCAGTATATATCACCCTTCCAAAAAAAGGAGATCTTCAATTATGTATTAACTATAAAACAGTAGCTTTAATTAGCCAAACGAGCAAGATCTTACTTAGAATAGTTCTGAAAAGAATACAGCAACAATTAGAAACCAAAGTTAACGAGGTACAAGCAGGATTTGGGTCCGGCAGAGGCATAACAGATCATTTACTAAATATTAGAATTATTATCGAAAAATGTAGAAAATTCAAAGCAGATCTAAACATATGTTTTATCGACCATTCCAAAGCATTTTATTGTGTACATCAGCAACTATGGGAAATAATGAGAGAAATGGGCTTCCCAGAACATCTAACATGTTTTATTGAATCACTTTAGTATCTGCATGAGTGTATATGAGGTACGTTGCACTTTGTTATGCGCCATATGGCCAAGTGCATCCGATTTCCGCCAGCTATTTTTTTAGGTTTGCTTTCCTTAGATGGTCTACCCTCCCGGGATCATGAGCACCATCTGTCCAGGCTTTGTGTAGAGTTTTCCATCTCCTAGGTGGCCTGTCTTTCTGGACTCTTGAGCGCCACCTGCCCATCAGTTAGGGGAATTTTTTAAGTTTTCCTGCCTTTTTCCCTTATGGGATGGAGCTGATTGGGGCCTAAGTAGGGTTTTACTGACTTCTCCCTTTGTATGTTTTAGAAAATAGTTTCCTATATTCCCCTATTTTAAAGGTCCCCCCCCCAACCCTGGGGGACGCGCATGCTGGGGTCAATGACCCCAGCTGTTGGCTTGAGCTTATAGCGGCTCATACTCGCTTGATGCTGCCCGTCACGAGACACATGGGGTATTTCAGTAGAGATATCAGTGCCACCTGATATCCCACCCCGTCCTGTTGGGCAACATCGCCAGTTTGTCCGCGACTGCTTATTCGTCCAGAAATCTGGATTATTCGCCCAGAGATCTGTCTTATATTGCAGCCAACCACCAGATATGGAGACTCCATATCCGGAGGTTGTTCCACGATCCGCAACCTGTGGACGCGCCTGGTAGGGGATGGTCGCCCCCCCCCCACCAGGAATCACTTTAGCATGATTAACAAGCAGCTGTGAGAGTTGATAGTGATATCTCAGCATGGTTTTTGGTAGATAACGGAGTAATAAAGAGATGCACCCTATCACCATACTTATATAATATATACGCAGAAAACATCGTGAGGAAAGTGTGGAACGACAAGGAGAACAAAATATTCTGTCCCCTAACTATAGGAGGATATGAAATACCAGAGATAAAATACACTGATGATACGGTACTTCTAACTACACTCATAGAAGTGCTAGAAAGGATGATCACTAAATCAAAAAAAAAAAAAAACACAGCGAAGAACAAAATCTTCAATTAAACATACAGAAAACCAAGATCATGACAACAGATAAAACTAAAGTAACACCAAGAATTACAATAGATAACATGGAACGGGGAAAACATCGACAAGTTTGATTATCTAGATACAAATATAAAATCTAGCAGAATTTATATTATCTGCAACAAGTGAGATCCGGTGAGAGTTTGAGAACGAAAACAAAAAATAAATGGTCCTGCAAGACAGGGTTGATTTATTGTAAGTTTAAATAGAAATTGTCCTGCTAGGCATGGTTGCTTCATTGTAATCTGAAAATATTTATAAGGCTACCATATTTACTCTGATATGATATGCATCAGTTAGAAAAAAATATAAAAAGAGTAGGTATAATACCATGTATTGAACATATCGAAAGACAGCAAGTAAAATGATTAGGTCACCTTATGAGAATGAAGTCAAACCAAATACAATACGAACATATTAATAAAAAATATCTGAAATAAAGCCAAAGATGGACCACGAAAACGGTGGATATAAATAATCACGATAACCTTGAACAAACGTGAACTCGACACAACCAAGGAGACACCAACTGGCTTTAGAACGAAAACTAAGGTTCCAACCTCTACGCGTAACAGCAAGTGTGGATAATATAAACCATCGCCCACCTGATGAGAGACAATAGACAACGCGTCGGTTATTGTTGCGCTCAAAATACAATCCTGCTAATTGGCAACAGTTTTTCACCTTAACTATTAAGGTATTCCATTAAAATTATATACCCTATGCAGTGCAATTAGATACATCATTTATTTGTGTGCATCTTGGAATAACGTTCTTCATCTTCTTTCTGTCCTCGTGTACCTTTCAGTGTTGAGGGGAGATTGAGTCTTTTGCCCATTTGCCTCTTCTGCTGTTATAGTTCAGAGTGTCTCTAATGCACTATCTATCCACCTTTTACAACGGCGTCCAATAGGTCGAATATTTTCGTATCGTTTGTTAAGGGTTTTTTGGATAATACTTTGCTCTTTCTGTCTGATTATGTGGCCGAACCATTTAACTTGTTGTTTCTGGATGTATTCTATTGTTGACTTGATCCCTAATTGTTTCCTTAGTTCTTCATTCCTGATTTTGTCTCTCAAGCTAACTCCAATCATACATCTCACACATGAGTAACGTTTAATAAAGTTTAATTTCATTTTCTCATACAGTTCAAAAGTAAAGTTACAGAAAAAGTAAAGTTACTGTTCACACTGTTGAGACTTATGAAGAATAGGATACACAATCCACATATCCGAGATGATATAGTCAGTGTCACACCTGCCTTCTTTACTTTCTCTAATTTTCTTTGTTGATAGCTCTAAATTTGGTTGGTATTATTCATCATCTCATTTTTTTTTCTCATTCTTGAAGTGACTTTTGTGTTTAATAGGAAAGAGCATTTAATTCCCTTGATATGGTGTCTTCGTATAGTGTGTATTTTTACCATGACGACACAATTATTCTGTTTTCATTTTTGTATTTTTATTTTTTACGCTCATTTCCATTTTTGTCCAGAAAATGTAAGTATGTCTATTTTATAATAATTAATTTCTGCAATTGAATCGTTCTTTTAAGCTGCAACATGTTTGTGTCATTCAAGTAAATGAGTCTGGTTATTACTGAGAGAAGAAACAGAGGTTCATTACGGGAAGCAGTGGCCAGATTAAAACTTTTTAATATTATGAGTATTTTAATTCAGCTTTCGTGACCTCACTGGATTCAGAAACAGAGTATGAAGAACATTAGGATTCTTTTCGATATTACTGGAGATGTGCTTATGCCTAAATGTTTAAAAAAAAATATTTCATTTTGCTTGAGCTATCCTATTATTGCCACCGTAGTTAGTTGAATTGTGTGATTTCGATATCATACCAGGTGGGGTTAGTTAGTCAGTCAATCAGTCAGTCAGTCAGTTAGTTTATTAACCGTGTGTTGTTGGGGTGCGAAAGGATAGCAAAGAAGAGTAACACTGTTAATTGTCGAGCATATCTTAAGACTAAGAAGGTTCTGGGGGTGGATTTAGCTGTCCCGTCCCATAGATGATCAAAGTGACATAGAAGTTATGCTGAAGTCAGATGTATCAAGCCAAAAGGCGCAGTAATCGTAGTCACGTTATAAACCATGAAAAATCGCATTCTGTTCTCTTGCTATACCCTGCTAATCTAGAGTTTCAGAACAAACAAAAAACAGTTTACTGATTAGTTTTGATGGATGGTTGGTTGCTTTGTTAGTTGGTTTATTAGTTGGTTAGGTTTTGTTAAGTTTGTTCTTGATTGTTATTAGAAACTAGCTTCACAGCACTTGATGCACTCCTATAAGTGCCCCTCCGCCCATTCTAGCAGTCATCCCTGTGTATGTAGAATGAGAGTCCCGGTCAGGTGTTGATTGCGTGATCTTTGGGGACTTCCAAAAAAAAAAACATTTCCGTGTCTTCCCTCCAATTCCCTACTCCAATTTCTTACATTCTCTGTATGGGTACATCTCAGCCTCATTTACATCATCTTCATCTTGAAATGAATTTATTACTCCCTTGATCAAGTCTGCTTTTTCTCTTCTCAGCTTTGTGCCGTCTATCACCACATTGCCTGCCAATAAGTCGGCTCGCTCGTTTCCTCTGACTCCAGCATGACCAGGGCAGTATATCCATGTAATTCTCTGGACAACTGAGTTATTCAATAAGTCCCAGCATTCTTTCCTCAGCATGTGCGTTTCTATATTGCGCTGCATGCTTTCATAGTCTGTGAGTATTACCGAGTGTGTTGATGTATCAGTTATCAACCAATTAAGTGCTGCTTTAAGTCCCTCTATCTCCATTCTCATGCTCGATGTGACAGTGGAGTATGATGAAGATTTCTCAACCAACTTCACGCCGTCTCTATAGGCAACCAAACCCCAACCGCTATTATTTATATTTCTGTTAACTGCGCCATCTGTGTATATAATTATGTCTTGTAGTGTCGAGTGTAGCTGGGCGAGTTCATGCACTGTAACGTGGGCCCTAACACCCGTCCATTTCGGCACGTTTTTTCTATTGTATTATTACTTTAGTCAGTGATTCCTTCTCAATGTCGACCTCCACCCATACACTGCCCTTTTCTATTTCTTCAAATTCACATACTCTTCACAGTGTGTCTTCAGCCTCTGACATCCATGATCTGCCCCGTTTGATTAGTTTTTCCTGTGACTCATCTAGGCATTGTTGCTAAGTTTGTTAATTAGTTAAATATTAAAAAAGTTAGTATACATATTTTTTAAATATTCTGCTAATTATCCTAGATTCACTTCTTGCATTAGAACTGATTATATATATATATTCTATGATATTTCTGTCTCAACTCAATGAACAAAGATATGTCATATAGAATGTTCATCATCTAGTGAAATGTTGCTATCGCCAGTATAGTCATTGCTACAATTTACCCATAATAATAGGCATGTTTTGCTGGAATATAGAAAGTGTAGCTTAATCCAAAAATCCACTGGAAGCATATACTATGAATAAATCAGCATTGTTTGATTTTCAGTTGATCGTGAAAGTTATGTAACCTAAAATACACGGACTGCTGCACATAGAACTAAACCAAAGTGATTTAATAAGAAACACTAAAAATTAATACACAAAAAGAGATTAGTAGAAGTCATATATAGGTAATTCATTAAACCGAAAGCTGAAGTATCTTGGGTACGAAAGAAACATACGAGAAGCTACGTAGGAAGTTAAGAACAAGTTGCTCGCAATTCATAGCGTTAGTGACAAACAAAAATATACTTAAATACACACATTGTATTGTTATTGAGTAGCTGTCACTGTATGATAATATTGTGAGAAGATTATTTGTTTATGTTCCGGTAATATAGAAATGATACAAACAACTGTTGATTGAAGAAAATTGAAAATAGCCCTACATGATATTGTTCATGAGTTAATATTCTTTTATTCGCGAGTTTATTAATGTTAATGTTAGACGCAGACTGCATAAGAAATGCTATTGCATTTCACTGTTACAAAAATTCATCATCGTCAAATGCCGTGCCGGCTGGCGTAGGAGATTATGAATCCCCGTAACTCTCTATCTCTAGTATCTTGTTCAGGGTCTTATTGTTGACTGTTTGCAATGCCATGATATTAAACTATATTTTCTCAAGCTGCCATCATATGTCTTTCTTTCCTATACATCTTGTTAATTTTAACAACCTTCTCCAAATCTCTCTGTTCTATAACTTGGCCACATATAAAGAGTATCTCTTTCTGATATTAATAAGTAACCCCCGTCTGATATTTGACTCTTTAATCACTCCTGTTTTTTTTCAGCTGTCCATTGAACATTCGGCGTTCAATTAGAGAGACACAAAGGTCAGCAACAGATATCTGTATTCTCATCAATAACGCCATTCTGTGGTTGCAACTTCTCCTGTGATCGTTTTTCCTTTTTATTAATACATGGTGTAAATATTAAATCATTAGGTTGTTGCAGGTTTGTTTTGACTGAACATACAACTAACTTCACCTATACACGTGAATTTGCTAAATAAAATGTCTGAACGTCGAAAAGGGTCATATATACACATATAAATATTAAATATTATAATGGGATCATGTTAAGCAGATGTGGCCTATTTTTATGGAACTAAATAAAGTCTCATTTAAAATGTAACATGGACACTAAATAAACAATTAGAAGACAAAATTGATGCCTTTGAGATGTGGGTATATAGAAGAATAGGGAGAACATCATGGAAAGAGAAGAAAACAAATAAAGAGGTGCTAAAAGCACTTAATATGAAGAAAGAACTACTGAGAGAAATAAAGATCAGGCAAATAAAATACTTTGGACACATTAAAAGACATGACACCCTATTGAAGACCTTACTTGAGGGTAAAGTTAAAGGGAAGCGAGCAAGAGGTAGGCAGAGATACAAGTGGGAGAGTAACATTACACGATGGACAGGTTACAGTCTAGCAGAGTGCACCACCAAGACAAGAGACAGGAGATGTTGGAGATACGTTGCAGCCAACCTTCGTTGCGAAGACGGTACCTGATGATGATGAAAATGTAACCTGTGTTAGTGTGCGAAGCTCAGTAGGAGGAGATAAGCAGTGTTAACAAAAAAAATTGTATTTGTGTCCCTTTATTCGAGCTCAGTTGAGGAATATAGCTTGGAAGAAAGACAGTGTATTTTATTTTTTGGGGAAGGGGGATGGTTAGTTAGTTGTTGAGGGGCGGTGTAAAGTGGGTGGGGGGCTTAGAATTGGTGTTGGATTATTGGATTAATAGTTTTGGGGGGAAGGATGTTTTTCAAGCTCAGTAAACAGAATTTTACAATTGCATTAGCCATATTGGTTTAACGTCGAGTCGTATGCTAATGACGTGAGATGCGAAAGATGCGCAAACTATAACAGAAATTGCATGGTTGTGCGCATAACATTACAAAAGTTTCAAATGTTGGACTGTTATCACGTTATGAGGCCAAATGTACCTAATATGTACCTTATAATGTTGTGATGGTAGTATATATTCTTTCCCGTCATATATTACTGGTGACCAGATTGGTAGTCAGAATATTGTTAGAATCTCAGGTAGACCATTTTATTCTGTTCATTTATGCTTTTTTTTTAAAGTACTATATGTGTTGGTCTTAAAACTAACAAAGGGACTATATAGAGCCCGATGTACTAAAAAAAGTTTTTTTTTATCCAAATACCGTAACCATAATGATTTTCTAGTCACATGGTTACTATTGTTTACAATAGTCGCGAGGCGTGACCTTCTCAGTTTTGTAATCAAAAGTAAAGAACCCAACACAATGTTCGACGTTTTTCACGGATATCTATCCATCCATCCATCCATCCATCCATCCGTCCGTTATATATATAAAGTACAAAATTCAAGACTTCGACTTTTCTCAGGAGGGATGAAAACCACTCCAATCCATGCAATGGAAAAACATGTAAACATCAGCCCACTGGATGACAGAAGAGAAGAAAGAGTGCTTCTTCAAAGGGAAAATATTAAGCGCATGCCAAACCATCCAAATTTCTAGATCAACCACAAGCAGGCTGAAGAGAACCAGCTTCTGTCACATCTCCAACCATCTCCATCAACAACATAAAGATATCTTCACAAACCTCCCAAATTAAATTGAAACACTAGCGGACTTTGAAGAGCCAGGCAATAGTCTCCAAAATGTCTCCATAAACACAGGTTCCTGGAATAATTAATAAGGAATAACAAACTCAACCTCAACTAAAATCATTGACACTAGAGATTATAGAAATAAAATATAACCCCAAGGAATGGACACATGTCTACACAGATGGATCGGCAGAAGAAGAAGTAAGGAATGGAGGAGGTGGAATTTTTATAAGACTCAAAGATGGGAAGACAATATCAAAAGCTTTTCCAACCGGAAAATACTCCTCTAACTTTAGAGCAGAAGCAGTTTCACTCCATCAAGCACTGAAAGCCTTCACCGAATCAGGACTGCCAAGACCAAATAAGATAGCCATATTCACAGATTGAAGATTACTGCTGGAATCAATCCAGAGCAACAGAAACGAAAGCCTGCACAACATCAGACATGAGCTAAGACAGATCCAAAAATCATCAGCTATTGCCCTTCAGTGGATACCATCACACTGTGGAATAAAGGGAAATGAGAAATCGGATGCTCTGTCAAAAGCAGGAAGCGAAATGGAGCAACACAGCACCCACTGTCTTACAGAGAAGCAAAAACAATAATCCACAACACATACACTGCACACACAAAAAAAAGAAACAAATGGAAGTAGAATGATGCAATACATCTCCCCCATAGATATTTCGCCTTACCACTGCAGACTGTTGGGTCACCTTTACCGATTGAGTATCTCATACACAGATGAATGTCCATGTGGATCCGGAACCCAGACTCCGGAACACATACTTCAGAACTGCCCAACATACAAAGAACAGAGGCAACAGACCTGGCCAGAGGATACAGACTTGAGACAAAAGCTATGGGGCAGCCGCTCTGACCTGGAGAAGAAAGTGGACTTTGTCTTGACGACAGGCCTGACAATATAGCACGACCACAGATGTTGAACGCAGGAGAAGATATATATTTATATATGTATATACGTCTTTACTTTCTTATATCGTGTTATTTTCACTTACAATAATATATATATATATATGTAGTGCATATTCTATAGACCGTCCATGAATTTTAAATAATGACCGGAGTTGAAATTCACACTAAAATTATTATTGATGGCCAATAAAGTTGATGAATCCAGTGTTACAATTTAAAACAAGATTCACTTTCTATAACAGCTCTCAAAACTTGCAACCATGCACCAAACATGCTTCAGTGACAAATATTACAATTTAAAAAAAACAACCTTTATTTGTGAAATTTCTAACGTCAACAGATTTATCTATTAGTAAAATGTAATGAATTTTACCAACTTGGTGGGACATCTAGATTTACTAAAGTGAGAAAAACTGTTCTGAGAAAAGTCCAGGGAATATTGTTCATCAGAAGACAACACCACTGGCATGTGTCTAAATAATATAGTACGCTCAGAGTGAAATTTATAAATGTACAACTACGCGGGTAAGATCAAATACAACTAAATAGCTTATTAAATGTCTTTTTGTACAGGTATATTTCCCAAAGCAAGTTCACGTTAATTCTTGTATTGTTTGTGAGATTATTGTTCCATTAGCAATCTGATTAATAATAACTTGACAGGTCTGTTGTGGCGTGATTGCAAATTGAAGATAGACAACCCCGTATGTTAAAACTGTCCCAGTGATCTATGGACAAAATAGACAAAAATAAGAAACGTTAAAAATTATACCTGGAATTTATATTTTTAAATATTGTATCAAATTAGTTTTCATGTACAAGGAGTGTTACAGTCACAAGAAATGGGCGTCATGTAAAATATGAGAATGTTTCTTCAATCTGTCTTCACCAGGTCTCATAGAAAGTCCACAGAGCATGAACAGATGCATGAGTTTACTAGGGTGCTAAGGGTCTCACATTGTTCTTGTTCGGACCCAGGGTTACCAGATAACCAAAATCCTAAAAGTGCCTCCTCGTAGTGCACCCTGAAAACAGGAGTACAGCTGCTCTTGCTGTATTCCTGGTAAACACGTTTAGGCTCGTGTCTGGTAGTGGGGAGGCTGCAGACGGAATGAGATTTGACTGCAAAAGAAACAGTCAACATCACCGATACCACAGCGCCAACACATTCAGTGGCACTGTCGACACACAGTGACGCTAGTCAGTCCGGTTCGAGCATTGAAGGAGCGACAAATGCAATGGACACAAAAAGGTAGATGCATGACAAGAGACGAAACGATAACGTACTGAGTACAATGAGAGGGCAGCACGGTGCCAGAAGGCAGCGCCATGTGTAAACAGAAAGGGAAACGTTCCAAGGAAATCGGAACTACAATTTATGTCAGCTCGAGACAAGTTTCTAATTACCGGTGCTCCTTATGGACAGAGACCAGATTTTGGGCACCCTGGCAAAGAAAGCAGCCCTGGTCCAACTCTACTGTTCATCTCCAGAACATGCATTGCTCCCATACGCGTAATATGACTCAGACTTGGATGAGGGGTTCACGATGTCGGTGACCGACACCTCGGTTAAGAAGGCAAAAGAGCCCGGGTTCAATTCTTCTGTCGAGTTCTTCCTAAACCGGAACCAGGCTCGAGGATGAGAAAAGATTCAGTACCCCATGGAGACAGGCACAAAACGTCTAATTACACGAGGCAAGTTCACTGGTTGTAGAACGCCTCGTGCGAGATAGACGTGAACGATAAAACGTCTCGTCGTTGAAGTCGACAGATATTTGCCTTCTGGTGACAGATAGGAAGACTATCACGGTCTATAGTAGCCCATCCGAAATGTCAAGGAATGCAGAAATATGATGTGCTGCACCTACATGGAGCATAGCTGTGGCACAACGTATCTCACGCTTCCGGCTTAAATCGCACGTATTTTCGTGTTGGTTATTAAGGAGCGAACACAAAACAAACAAAGAAACAGTTATTCTACGAGTATTCTATGCTCCCATTTCAGACCCAAAACAAGGGCATTTCTATTAGCATATGTTTGATTACAAATTCACACAATCAAAGTATGGGTGAGTGATTAACGTTGTTTCTTCATCTAACAAATAATCTTTGCCGCTGGTGTCCACTCTAACTAACACCACGACTGTTGGTACTTTTAGTGCAGCCATGTCTGTTATATCATTACCCGGCACACCTACTGTAAACCTAGAGTTGTAGAATCATTACTTTCAAATATTGGTTGAGATAAAAAAGTAACAATCTACTTACCATCAGCAATGTTGTTGTATCAAGCATAAATAGACCGTAAATATTGAATCCTATTTTTGTGGTGGCAAACTGTGTCAAAAACAGGTTCATCTGAAAGTGAAAATTAAATCAATCAGTTTATCGATCCATACTGAATGCACAGCGTTATCTACAGAAATCAGATACGATCTCAAAAATTAAGGTCGCTTGTGCTGAATCTGAACAAAATGTGAACTGTTAGTTGAAGCAGTGTACTGATTCAAGTTGCAAGTTGTTCAGCGTGCTGTGACAAACTGTTAACAAAACATCACAGTTTTCTTAATGTTATAATGTGCATATAAAGTAGATGTGCACTGGCGTCACACAGATCCGCACTAAATACTTACAAATCATATGACATAGTGTCACAATCAATGTAACTGAGTGCACAATAGCTTTATAGACACACTGTATAATATACCATGTATATGATACAAGAACTCCAAGTCCTGTTGGACATAGTAGTACAAGAAAGTGAAAACAAAGGCCTCAGTCTAAACAAGAAGAAACAATAAGTAATAGTTGTTACAAAGAAATACAGGCAACCAAAATGCAGTATTACTATCAATGATACAAAATTAAATAAACCGGATAAAGCCAAGTATCTTGGCACCATTTTAACAACAGATGACAAGTGCTCGAATGAGATCAAGAACAGGATACCGTAGGCTACATCAACATTTCAAATAATGAGAAACAAAATATGCTATGGAGTAATATCAATGCACGAGTTCGAGTGCTAGGGTGTTATATTGAGCCAATCCTTTATGGAAATGAAACGCGAACAGTAAACACAAATTCTCAAGATAACCAGGAGGCAACTGAGATATGGTTTTCAAGAAGAAATATGAAAATTCCATGGACAGCCAAGAAAACTAATATAGAAGTTCTCAGAGATGCTGGAGTAAAACGACAAATTAGAGCGAAAATAGAAACAGACAATCGACATTTTTACGGCACGTTATGAGTAAAGTAAAACTTGAACATTTAGTAACCACCGGAAAGATCAAGGGGAGAAGAGACAGTAAGAAAAAGATAGAAATTTCTGGATGGGTTGTTACTGAAGCACAAAAAGAAGTCACAAACTGAATTTATTAACAACACAAGAGACACAAAATAACCTTGAACAAACATGACTAAATGCAACCTCGGCGACACATCTGGCCTTGAAAAGACAGCTTAAGGTACCACCCCTATGCTTAACGGCAAGTGTGAATGCGATCAACAATCATTCACCTGGGTAAAGACAAGAGACACAGAGTTGTGGAGAAACATGATCGCCTACGGCACTCAGCATGGTACTTGATTGATAGATTGTTGTTTTGTTTTGGAGTCACTAGTACATCCAATAGCATCACTAGTATAATGTGAACGATCGACGTCCGAATCACGAACGTTCTCGATCGTGTTGCTTATGTGAGTGGGACATCATATCGTCTTTATCACTGAACCAACAAACGTGTATACAAATGTATAACACTTCTTAGTTTCTAATGAATAGAGTATTAATATGCATCAATATCAAAAGGAAATGACTACTAATATCCCTAAAACATCCCTAAAGTGTCCGTATTCTGATTGTGATATTTGATATCACAGTATATTCCAATATTTCGCCTTAGAACAGACAACTGCAGACTGTTGGGTCACCTTTACCGATTTAGGATATCATGCAAAGATGAATGTCATGTGGATCTGGAACCCAGACACCGGAACACATAGTTCAGGACTGTCCAACATACAAAGAGCAGAGACAGCAGACCTGGCCAGAGGATACAGACTTGAGGCAAAAGCTATGGAGCAGCCGCTCTGACCTGGAGAAGACAGTAGACTTCGTCTTGACGACAGACCTGACAATATAGCATGACCACGGATGCTAAACGCAGAAGAAGACAGTGTATTCAATATTATATATATTTATTTATATATATATTTATTGTATATATTTCAATATTTATATACTATATAAAGTAACCGGGAGCCGCGGTTGTACCGTGGTTAAGTCAATCTCCCGTTGAACCATCGACCCGTGTTCGAGTTCAGTGGTCAATAATTTGCAAATTAAAAGAAGAAAATGTAGTCGGCATAGCAAAGGCGCTGGAAAGGCTGAAGATTGATGCCATCGTTATTTAGTGTGTGATGTTAACAAGTCTACATGTGGCTCATACAAAGATCAACCAGTGTTTAATTAGTTATTTGTGCATGTTTAAGTTTCTCTGGTGCTCGATATAATTCGACTACACCTTGAAGATTTCTTCAGTCTGCAAATTTCCTTCTAAGTATTGCTTTGCATTGGATTACACATGACATATCGACACGGTTCACAAGTATAATACTTGTTAACATGCGCACTTGTGGTCAGATGGGTGATTTTATTATGTACTCTCCTGTTCCTATTGTAATCCTTATCATTTTGGTTGACAAAATGACCTTTCAGAAGACCTTGTATCACTTTTTATTCATAGTTGCCAGGTTACTGATATCGATTAGTTATTCCCTTATCTGAAAACATTTCCTTGATGCTGTGTATTTTTTGCATCAATTTTCTTTTATCATAAAAATAACAATTGTGTCAATTTGTGTTTTTCTGAACAGTGTTATCTTTTTGTTATTTATTTCACAGTTAAAATGTATTTAAATGTTTCTTTTGTTTGACAATCTATCTACATATCTCTTCTTAATAACAATAGCTAAGATTTTTAGTAAGTTTCTGTGGGCTCTTACTATTAAAATGTACTTTCAATTATGGATGCAACCGTTTTTTATACATTTGATAATTATTTAAACCAGTGGTTCTCAACGTGGACCATATGGATCCCCACGTGGAGACTTGTAGAGCGACAAAGTGAAAAATGTTGATGGTGGTTACGGACCCTCTAGGGGGTCACAGGAAGGTAACTATGTGAACAGCACAAACAAGAATTATAGCGATATAGCTTAAAAGACCTTGCGGAACGTGCAAGGGAAGTCAATTTTTTTAAATCTTTTTTTTTTACGCGGAAACTGGGGGGGGGGGGGGTGGAGGAGAAATTTATCTCAAAAGAGGAGTACGGTCCAAAAAAGGATGAGAACCACTGATATAAACGCTTGTAGATTATAAAAACCACGAAACCGGTAAATATATTTGGAATCCAACATAAACTGATAAAACAATTAGAGGATGTCGTCTGCGTTCAGGAATCTTTTGATCTTGTTAGATCTTCTGGCCAGTCGCAAGGACGAAGTTCCATGTATTCTCCATGTCACAGCGGATACCTCCAAGTTTTTGTCTCAGTTGATTCCATTGTAGCCATGTCGTGTCTCGCAGTTCTTTGAGTTCTGAACAGTCTTGGAGTATGTGTTCATGTGTATGTATGCCTGTTCTACATGGACATTCATTTGTGCGGGCTAACCTGATGCTGTACAGGTGACTCTGTCGCCTGTAGTGGCCAGTTTTAAGTCGAAACGTGATGGTCTGTTACTGCCTACGAAATTGGTGTATGTAGTCTAGTTTCGAGTCAATATCCATATTTTTCTTCCACTGTGAAGTATAATGATTTCGGATTAGTGTTTCGGTTCACTATTTGGCAGAGGATAGTTAAATCGCTCCATTTTAATTCTCTCTTTTGACAGGGCATCAGCTATCTTATTTTCAGTTATACCACAGTGAGAGGGTAGCAATTGAAGAGTGATGTTTGAGCTTTTTTTTATGTTTGCCAGTTCTAGTCTAATTCGTGCATGGTGTTTTCAGTTTGCACAATTCCATCGATGAGCTTGTGATGTTGTTGTTACCACAACTCCATAATAAAACAAAAAGAATATGTGTAATAACAAGTCACAGCAGGTCGACGTGAATATACATAGAAAATACAAAAATTGTCAAAAGAAATAAAATATAAAATTGATAACATCTAAAGTATACTATATAAAACTCCCATCATCACTGTGCCTTTGTGGGCAGGCAGCACAGAAAGCTGAACATATCATGCAAGACTGCAATACACTAAACCAGTTAAGAGAAGAACACTGGCCCCACAGAGATGGATATCCACAGAAAGATGTATGGGAGCACCGAGGAGCTTTCAAATACAGCAGCATTTATTAAGAAAACAGGACTTGCTGTGGAGACATGTCAAACTGCGAACGAGAAGAAGAAGATACTATATAAAACAGCTTTACGTAAACTTTATATATATAGTTCTTTTTTCTGGCTATACGGCAAGTGTACAAAGTATATTCACTTTTTATTACTTGTAGGCTGATTCTAGAGGGCAGAGTGCCTGGCAAGAGAAGAAGAGGAATACCAAGAAGACGATGGACCAGTGACATCGAAGAATGTATGAACATGTCTCTGGCCAATGCAGGCCTGCTTGTCCAGAACAGAGAGGCGCTAAGAGTATCCACGGCGAAGACAACGTTCTGGAAAGAATATATCACTTGATATAGATATAGTACGTTTCACAAGTGCGTAGGTTCTGTGACATACTATTCATGACATTAGTAACAAACATCGAGTAATGAATCGATTGTAGCAGTTGAAAGCTTCGTACAGGAAAACCGCCTATTAACAGTTAATGACATTGCCACACGTCTAGACATTAGTCAATGTTCAGCATACGTCATCATTCATGAACCACTACAGTACCAGAACCAAAGTGTCTGCAAAGATCTTTCAGATCCGGTGACGAGGAATAGAGGGTTATGCAAGGATGTTGATACGCGGCCAAGATGTTTTTTTTTATACAAGCATTTATATATGCGTTGGCATACTTGTATGAAACTGAACAATAAATTATGTCGAGAAATGATACATTTTTTTTTTTTTCAAAATAAAATTATAAAAATACACAAATTGTCTTTCATTTTAAGTATCCTTGCACAAATTCACTGTTTGGCGTTGGAACAAAGCGACCGGGTTTTCACTTGGGAATTAGAAACATCACCAAATACAGTTTTGAGAATAAGTATGTGCGTGTGCAAGCCAAAATACATAAACATATACACAAATAATGTACATATCACACTTGTCTCTAGCTTGAAGTCTATTGATTTTGCTCTCCCTCTCTCTCTCCCTCTCTCTCTCTCTCTCTATATATATATATATATATAAATATATATATATATATATATATATATATATATATATATATATATATATATATATATATATATAATTCCATTAATGTCTATACTTAGGCCTATATTATTGGAGAAAAAATCAAATTCATTTGAAAATAAATATCTTAAAAGAGAAGACACCAAACAGCAGTAGTTTTCTACAACAATAAGAAGAAAACGATGGCCATATGTTGGACGTACATTAAATGAATCTACATAGATTGCCACTACAATCATTAAAATGAGCTCCATGTGGCACAAAAAAAAAGAGGAAGACCAAGAGGAATTATTCGCAGAACAACCATCAAAGAGAGTATGACTATGGGTCTCAACAAAATGCATGAAATATACACGGTAGTATTACATCCCCCAAACAGGAGAACACGGTTTTCTGCCCTATGCACCGAATTTGGTGGTGAAGTAACATAGACAGACAGCCTGACCGACATATAGTATTCCAACACTATTCAAGACTCACCTTCTGCAGCGCTGGTACAGATAGATTGATCCAATCCCCGCTGTTTATAGCATCACATATGGAATGTGCCTATAACAGAAATGTATTCACAATCAAGTCATTTCCAGTCATTTCATTTAATTATAGTTCAAACGTTTTATTTATAAAAACATTGATATCGTGAAATTCTACGCATCTTATACCAATACGTTCCATATAACCGATTTTAGCGACAAATCAAGTACGTTGTACACAGAGGAATTAACGCGCGTATTAACTCCTTTTTTCCTAAAAACATACCTTTAATACACTTTTTACATCTCTTGGAGAGTTTTATCCTATATGTACACACACACACACACACACACACACACACATATATATATATATATATATATATATATATATATATATATATATATATATATATATATATATATAATCAAGCCCGTAGATATGGGTTTGGGGTTTAAACACCCATCCCCTACCTAACAAATCAGAAGATGACTGTTAGTACCAGGAATGTAGTCAATTCGAGGATAAAAACCCCCCTCAATGATTTTTCGCAAAAAGGTCATTATATTTCTCATCAAGCAAGAGAGTACAGTCGAATCCCGTTATAACAACTTGGTCCAGACCGACATGAATTTTATGTAATAACAGAAATTCGCTATTCTTCTTCTTCTTTTCGAACCCCAAGAATTGTTAACGATTAGCTCTTACTTCCTATGTGCAGTGGGGAGCTTTCTTTCTTTGGACTTTTTTTCATACCAAGGAGGTTTGAGCTTCCAGCTTAGTGCAATACCTATTAAAGGAGCAAATTCGCTATATACAAGACAAACAACATCGAACAAATATAATTAAATATTTTGAAAAGTGTTTTTATATATGGAAATATGTTATAAAAAGAATACACTATAAAGGGATTTCACTATTATTTATTACACACGAAAACGGTCGAGCGACCATTTTATGTTCTCATTTATTTATTTTTTTTAAATCTCCCTTCTTAATGACATTGTACTTGCTGCCCTGATATAGATATATACTATTTGACAAAGATTTGTTAGAGAAATATTGAATGAAACTGTTTTTATGTTGTGTAGAACTATAATAATAATAATATAATAATAAGACCCACAACTCGTTAGGGTCGTAGGAGTGCCACACTGAATACACCAGCACGAAAAGTTTTCCAATCCAAACATCTCTACCCTTATGCCATTCGGAGGATTAGAGAAACATCACGCCGAGACCATTACTTAATGTTATAAATCCGGGATTTTCTCTGTCACCCTCTTCTCCTCCCAGCTACATTATTTCTTGCAAAAAATATTTAATAAAGTGAGTGGTGTCTCGTTAAATGCCCAAGCTAACTAGTTTACGACATTTCACCACTGCCAAATGTGGTTCCTGATAACCTGCAAGTTTGTTTATTTCTTCTCTTCTCTCTTATTGGTATCATATCCTATTCATGAAGTAGCCATTAACCCGGCATTCTTTGGCTTTAGTGATTTTCTAAACAATATAAATACGTTCAGTAGTTTGTCATTGCTTTCTGAACGGTCCGGATGCACAATTGCATGTGACGGGATTCGAACCCAGTACCTTGCATCGTCATTTCGAGTATTAGCATAATCTCATTTTCCGATTTGTGCAATGGGGAAAATGTGATAAATTTGTATAGAACTACTGCCATATTAACATTTCATAATTTGTTATAATTCTTTGCTTCTATTTATCTACTAACAAGTTATTATATCACGATATATTGGTTTTTTTTAAATTATCTAACCTTATCTTTAGAACGTTGACCATAGACGCTCAAGCTCACTCTGCATGTTAACGGTTTATGTGACTCACTATTTGACTCCTTATTTTCGTAGAGTTTTCAGTTCTGCAATAAATATATAGTAGTGAATATATGGCTCTGCTGTGTCGAGATACAGAGAATGTGGCCAAGGTACAAGGCACACATCCCATAGCAGGCAATTCTGAATCCAGACTTCAGGAAGCAATGACAAACCACTGAATGTAAATGATGCAAAGAACATTGCTATAGACAGACAATTGCTGGGTTCATAGCTAAATCATGAATATGACAGGCTACAGAAAATAAAAAATAAAAGATGTATCAGCACACACTGGCAGAGTGATCTAAATGATGAACACAGATACTTAAGGATATGCAAGCTTAAAAGACACGCCCATTATGTTCTCTCATGCCATATTAATAAAAGCTATTGGTAAAGATCCGGCTCTGTGGCGGCGCGGTACAGGGTACGTCTGTGACGGCCAAGGTACCGAGTTTCTTCTTCTTCGTTCGTTTTCAAACTCCTGCAGATCACCAGGGTGTAGTCTGGAGAACGGAATGCGTTGTGTCATGGTTTACAACATTGCTGCGATATCTGCGCCTTTCGGCCTGACACATCGGACTTCATCATGGCTTTGGGTCACTGACCCTATATGGGATGGGACAGCCAACTCCATCCCATAACCTCCTTAGTCGCCTCGTACGACATGCGTGGAAGAAGTTATGAATCCGGACTGCTCAGAAAGGAACGGCAAACTACTGAACGTATGTATATATCTTAGAAAATCACTACATCCAAAAAGTGCTGGGTTGATGATTACGTCCTAAATAAGATACGCTACCAATTTTTTTAAATGGTAAAGGTAATTGAGTTATGAAGCAGCCTAGCATCATATCTTACGTCTTAATCAATGCTTTTCTTATATTTGCTAAGCTATCAAAATAGGGGTTGGCCTGAAATCGACTAGGGTACTTGCTCAAATAGTGATGTCGACATTAATTTACCGTCCTCGGTCGTGAGTTCTGGTATATATTTCCTAGTAGCTGGATCAACCACAGGCAATTTTTTTTACTTCCAACCACTAATGACGAGTGAACTAGAAAATTAGAGCCCAGACCACTGGTCGGCGACCGAGTGACTTAGACACAGCACTATTGCGCTTGCTTGAGATATTACTATAACGTTTTATTCTAAATTCCCGCAATAATCTAGCCCCTATCCATTTGCTTACGGGCTGCCCATAAATTACGTCAGTAATTAGGGGGGGGGGTTCTGAAAAGTTTCACAGTTGTTCACAAGGTCGAAGGAGGGATTTTACCAAAGTTGACATCAACAATACTAATTTTATACACCAATTAAGTTGTTTGAATCTAATAATGTTTTCTAAATTATTGGAAAAATGTGTAATAAAAATTACAATTTAGTAATTAGGCCTTACTTTTTCTGCTGACTTTTTTTTATTGTTGGGGGGGGGGGGGGTAACTATTTGGCATTTTAAACAGGAGTGTGGAGGCTGAATTATGGACAATTATTGACAAGTAGTTCAAAAATTGTTGACACACTGTATTGACAGGTCCTGTTCGGTAATAATATTCTCTAACCTCCGTTTGTGATCTCAAAAATGACACTTTTTTTTTAATGCAACCGACTTTATTTTTTAGGATATCAAACACTTGAATAGTATGAATTGTTTATGTATAAAGTATATCTAAAAGTTCTAGTTTATATCCTAGTTTGAAATCGATTGAAATGAGTCTGGAATCAACTTACAGCCGTATGCAATGACCCTCCTGCTACTGTTATACACAAAGTTCCGCAGATACTAATAGCAGCTGCTACAATCTGCAAAGTGATTCCATATGTTGTGTATGTTCCGTTGCTCACTAAGTATATGAGAAAGCAGAAGACCATGAAGTTAAATACAAACGTGAGGACCACAGAAGAACGGAAGTGTAATGATGAGATGTCGACAATTTCTTGCAGACAGCGATGCCTGGCTCTGCAAATAAACCGAACGAAACATTTGCATTATTTGTTGCGTGCTAATAATAATCCACGAAATGGAAATAATTGACAAAAAAATATATATATTGAAAAGTATAGAAATGCAGTTTTAAAAAACAGAAATATTCGACATGATTTATTATTGATAATTGTTCAAACACAAACTGAAACAACAAAAATTAAGCTATTGTGTATAGTGTATTGAAGATATCTTATTAATTCTCTTACTAAAATAAATCTACGAGTATAATATATCCAAACATCCATTAATCCATAATTCCACAATGGTAAATTGCGAGAAACTTCCTCTTACTTCCTATGTGCAATGGGGTGGTTCCCCATAGCTTTCGTTCATACCCAGAAGACTAACTTCAGCTTTCTGCTTAATGCAATGCCTATTGAAGAAGACTTCTGGCCTGATGGGATATGCGTTACGAGACGTGCTGGTATTTTGCATTGATCACCCATTGTGCCTCTTTCCCCTGACCAGGTGTTTCGCAGCCGGCAAACTATTCTTAGTGTAGGAAGACCATTCCTTTACGACTCTGTGTCTCTAAGTCTATAGGCAGCTATAGGAATCTCCAGCATTATTTATAATTCTGCTTTAGATTTTCCATCGATGCATATGCATGTTCCTATTTATTTGAAAGTATTCATTCAGTGAAACAGAAGTTAAAAGGGGAATAGGAATGCCAAAAGTACCTAAAATGACATGAGGAAATTATTAATATCTAAACAAATTACAAACAAGTTAAAAATGAGAATTATAAAATGCTACATCTATTCCATATTAATGTATGACTCAGAAACATGGACACTAAATAAACAATTAGAAGGCAAAATTGATGTCTTTGAGATGTGGTATATAGAAGAATAGGGAGAACATCATGGAAAGAGAAGAAAACAAATAAAGAGGTGCTAAAAACACTTAATATGAAGAAAGAACTACTAAGAGAAATAAAGATCAGGCAAATAAAATACTTTGGACACATTAAAAGAAATGACACCTTATTGAAGACCTTACTTGAGGGTAAAGTCAAAGGGAAGCGAGCAAGAGGTAGGCAGAGATACAAGTGGAGAGTAACATTACACGATGGACAGGTTACAGTCTAGCAGAGTGTACCACCAAGACAAGAGACAGGAGATGTTGGAGAAACGTTGCAGCCAACCTTCGTTGCGGAGACGGCACTTGATGATGATGATGATTCATTCATTCAAGATAATGAACATTCATGATGATATTGGGCCGTGCCTCTATATTTTTGCTACTAATCAAAATCTTGCTCTTTTGCTGTTGATTTCCATTCGGTGCTTTTCGTAACTTTTTTCAACTTTGATGTTATAACTCTTATAGTTTTTATTCTGAGACAACTCTAAGATCAAGATTATCGAGCGCAGATTGCATGTGTTGCAACCTCTAACAACATACTTTCAATCGATAGAGGTGTGTTATAACCATCAACGTTCTCTTGTATTATATATGCTCCGGGTGTATAGTATATATATTAGCTTATATATAAACATTTTAATAGGCCTAAATTAAATTAAATAAAAATACCAATTAATAAATATTTGATACAGTAGCATTGTTTGAATATAAGATGGCTTTAATTGGACAAGAATTTCTAACAGCGATGCAAGAAAAACGAAGATATTAGAGATGTTGGAGATTTTAAGTTAAGATAGGGGGTGAAAGGAACATGTAGGGTCTGGGCTGGACGTCCCGCATACAGTCAAGGACTTCGTGAAGAGCTCCCCAACAGCCTCTCACAGTCCATCTGCAGTTGATTACTGCGGAAGCTACTGTCCGGCTCACACGATGCTTCTTTCGTGAAAGACATCATGAATAAACGCGTCCATAGCAACACCTTCACGAAGTACCCCTGTTTCAAACTAAGCTTGCTATGGGAGCGACCGAGTGCTTAATGGTATACCCAGGTTTTTCCTTTTTACTCTTTTCTTGTCTACCACACTTTCTTGTCTAATCTCGACGCCCTCATCAGGGATCCTGAATGGTGAGTTGGTAAATTTCTACCTTTAGTGGATCCGGGCAATGCCTAATGTCCCAGGTGCAGCGACAGTGTCTTGCAAACTGACATTGCACCCATAGTCAAGAACATTCATGGGGAATCTGGAAACTCGATGATGGGGAGAATCGTGAAGGCATAGGATGCAGGACGTGACACGGTCACAGCAAATACTCGGCCACATAATGAAGGATAACAGTCTGACTCTCGGGTACTTTTGAGCAGCGGGGAATGCATCTCTGTGAACCCCACCTGAATTCCCAAAATCAAAGACTTTTTCATAGAGACGTCATGAGGGCAATTGACCACACGACCGTTTACGATAGAGGAAGACATTTGCATGTCATTCTTTGGGATGGAGATGTTTGCAGCAAACAAACAAACCCCCAATACCAGTCATCAGACGATCTGCACTTTTTTAAGAATGGCACTGTGGTAACAAGAGTAACATTACTCAGTAGCATTTGGATATCAACAACAAGAAACCAAATTTTTTTTAAAATAAATGATAAGATATCACCTAATTAAATCAAATTTATCATCAAAATCTGTCACAGTGATGAGAAGCGCGGACATTTCATCTCGTGTACTGCGAAACTCGGATGTGAGTATATGCACCACAAAGACATAATACACCAACAGATAATACGGAGTCACTTCGATTAGAAAATAAGCCAATGTTATAACGACACAAGCTAGTAGTCTGGCATCTCCTTCAAACAAGAAAGGAAATATATAAATGTTTTCTTCCAGCCAAAACATATGTGCAAATCCAACTGCAATCTTGAAGCAGGAGTGCAACAAAATGACAACCAAAGTGACAATTTTAGCTTTTCGACGCGTTCTGGAAATGTTATGAGCATAGCCAAATTTCTTTTCATATGCAAGAAAAGCAGCTGACAAAGCTGGGAAGTACTTGTTGAATACGTATGTAGCCGAAAACCAAACAAACATGCAAAATGGCAATGCGATTGTTTCTTCCACAGTAGATTTATCCAATGTGCGAAATATAGCAATCATTGCAATTGTTTTGGCGAAGCATCCGAAGTTAACGGCTCCTATCAGGATTCTGTAGATTTGAATGCAATATACACCAATTCTTGTACTGAGTCTTTTCGAAATGACACCATGTGTTTTGGATTCCAATTCTAGATTTGTTACTTTTGACAATACTCCGCCTAAACTAAGAAACATAAGTGGATACTGCAGAACTTCTTCAAACTGATGGGTTTTCGTAGAATCTGATCCGAATTTATTTTTCATCGTCTTTGTCTAAGAGTTAACCACTTAAAATCTGAAGTTTCTAATTTTATAAGAAATAACTACGGTATGATTTAAATTCTAAAGTTCGTCTGTGAATCCGCAAGAATACTACATGAAATATGTCCTGTCAGCTTACTATACAATCAGTTCTTCGATCAATTTTGTCATTGAAACTGATACCGGACGCAACCAGCTGGGAAAAATACATCTTATTAATCAACCTGATTAACAATAGAAAAAAAACAGATTGTATCATTATTAATTACACATTTATCAAATCGACGTTTTCTTTTTTTTTAAATTTATCTTTACACATGGGTGGAAAAATATTGCGCAGTTTTTTTTCAATGCTATAAAAACCTGCTATATGATTTATCTGCATAATTTACGAAAACTATTTACTATAGATCTTAAAATGTCTTTATACCCTTTGTTTGCTGCTATTCTGACATAGGATATCATATTCTTTAACTTTATATACATGAATGTTTTCTTGAAGTCTTGTAATAATATATTTAGATGTCAATATAAATTGGAACATTTTATTAGCTTACCGGTAAGGAGAAGGGTTTTAATGGGCAATTTTAGTTAACTGGCCGTACAGAGTTCACATCTACATTATTATGGCCAGTCCCCTTTTGAGTTATGTTGAGCAGTCATCATCGTTGTTAATTACAGAATCAATATATTAATAAATTGTGATGTTTTCTATGTCCTTTTTTAGTATATAATGTAAGGATGGTATACCATTTTATGAGTGAACTGTGTATATTCGTTCGCGGTCTTCAGGAAAAAGGATTCTGTGCTTCAATCAGTCTTTTGGCTGATAAGTATTCAATCGATAGCTGTACAGAAGTCATTCGATTACATGAAAGTTTTGTCAAAGTGGGCAACATCGATGCGACCAGATAATTGCAGGCTCTCATGTGATTGAATATCTGCATATCCATTGGTGGAAAACGGCCTCTTTGAGTACATTCACACATAGACACAATCAGGACAGGAGGATTCGTCTAAAAGGGGATGATGATAAATTACGTTAACAATTAAGAGGTGGAGGTGGGAGTATGAAAAAAAGTTTGAGAAATGTTGACAGAAGGTTTTGATAAATGTCTCTTGTCTATTCACATAGACAATAGACTGTTGCCTATTTTGTCTTTAGTCTATTATCCCCAGGTGGTGATGTTTTCGTAACTTCCACACTTGCCGCTGAGTGTATGGGTTTGTGAAGGACATGTAATCTGCGGTCCAGTGGTTGAGTAGGCAATTCTATCCACACACAAAAAAGAACGTCCTGGCATTCTTGTCCATAACACAATTCCATCCGCGATTATTCATTTCTATATTGATTGATTCATATGTGCATATGATTGTGTCTTGTAGTTTTTGGTGAAACTGGGCAAGTTCTAGCACATTACCTCTGTCCAGACACTAGTCCATTCCTGAATATTTTCCCCAGTTGTATTACATTTGTCAGAGATCTTTTTCTTTATCCACATCCACCCACACAATTCACTGGATCTTTTTACCTCTTCCAATTCACATAGATCCTACTTTGAACAACGTGTCTTCTTCCGCCATCCATGACTTTCAAACTTGATTAGTTTTCCACTTTGTATGATTGTGTCTTGTGGTTTTGAGTGAAAATGGACAAGTTCTTGCACATTTACCTTCGTTCTGACATCAGTACATTCATTCCCGACACACTTTACTCAGTTGTATTAGCACATTTGTCAGATATTTTATCTATTTGTCTACCTCCACCCATTTACTGCCTCTTCATACTTCTTCCAACTCACATAAGATGAATCACGTGTCAATTTCCTACGCAATCCATGCCTTTCAAATGATACATTTTCCAGTGTAGGGTAACAACCCTAAGCAGGAAGTAGGTGGCTGGGGTAACACAGGGCAAATATCAAGATGAGCAAAAATAGGTGTAAATGTTACCACAATAAGTCATAAAACAACCAAACAATGAGATACAGTGACAGACGAAGTTTCGACTAAAAAGCTTCCATCGGGCAAACAAAAGACCACAGTAGAACAAATATTACATAGAGACAATAATGGTTATAATAGGAAGGAAAGAAAAAGAGAGTAGGACAATAGTGAATGACGGAGGAAGCAAAGATGGAGCAGTATAGCAGGGAAGAAGAGGGTGTGGGGACAAGATAGTGGTAAGTATGGAGGGGAGAGTGCACAGAAAAAAGTGGAAAGTGAAAATAGATAAGATATAACAGCAAGTAAATTAAGATAAATTGAAATACTTATTTCAAAAAATGGCAACAGGCAATGAATATTACAGACAAACAATCATAATGTACGAGAAGAGCAAATGAAGATGGTACGAGAGATCAGATGAGAGAGAGAGAAAGCACGCGCGAGGGAGAGAAAGAGGCAAAAGCGGCAAGAACAGACTAGAAAAGGAAAAACCGCATAGCCACTATAACCACACAGTAGGAGGATAATATTGCGCAGTAGCGAGAGACCTGTAATATGAGCACATAATAGTGTTAAGAAAATACGGTGATGGTACATACAGCTAAATATTATAAATAAAAAGTAACATAATGAAACGGGTAACTTTGCTCGATAAGTCTTGTCCAACTGAGATACTTGAAACAAATGGGCCAAACACGTAAGATTCAAAGCCGAAAGTGGACAATAAAGGCCGGTGAATGGACAGAGCCTAAGTATCGGGCTGGCCAGGTTGTAAAGGTAAGAGAAAAACAGACGCAGAGTTAGGCAGAGATACAAGTGGGAGAGCCTACAGAAATGGTGTGAAGTTGGTTGAGAAATCTTCAGCATATTCCACTGTCACATCGAGTATGAGGATGGAGATAGAGGGAGTTACAGCAGCACTTGATTGGTTGATAACTGATACATCAACACTCTCGGTAACACTAACAGTCTCTCAAAGCATGCTGCGAAAGATAGAAAAGTTCATGCTAAGAAAAGAATGGTGGGACGTATTGAACAACTCAGTTGTCCAGAGCATTGCATGGATATACTGCCCTGGTCATGCTGGGGTCAGAGGAAACGAGAAAGCCGACTTATTGGCAGGCAATGCGGCGGTAGACGCATAGTCTATAATGAAGGCAGTAATAATTTCATTTCAAGATCAAGATGATGTCAATGAGGCTGAGAACGTACAAATACAGAGAATGTTGGAAATGGGGATTTCTAGAGGTGATGGGAGGAAAAGTAATTTTTTTGGAAAGTCCCAATTATCACACAATCAACACCTGACCGGGACTCTGAGTCTACATACACTGGGATGGCTGCTGGAGCGGAGGACGGAGCACTTATGGGAATGCCCCGCGTGCTGTGAAGCCAGTGTCTAACAAGAATCAAGAGAGTTACAAGTTGGAGAGTAATATCATAAGATGGGCAGGTTACAGTCTAGCAGAGTGCACACCAAGACAAGAGACAGGGGATGCTTGAGGTCTATTGCAGCCAACCATCTTTGCGGAGACGGAGAACCATCTTTGGTTCAATATGGAAAAATACTTCACACAATGATATGTCATATCTGTTCAATGTTTATGCAGAGAATAATATGAGGATTGTTAGAAACTCCACTGACTCAAGTTCCCATTCCCTAACTTACTTTTAGGAACATATGGCTCTGCAAAGCACACTATCGCAGTTGGTGACAAGCATAATTAATAAACTTTCCAGACCAGTCAACGTATGATAGTGCGTTTCAAAATAGTTGCCCATACATTCCCTTTAATATCTCAATAACCAGTAAGTGGAATTTAATGATATATTGCATAACAATTTAAATATTGAACGACATAAGGAATTTATAAATGTTATTTCACCAGGTGTTGCCATTTGCACGTGGAGGCATATTCGTTTGATGTTAATGAATGTGTGACTACTATAGTCACAGAAAAAATTAATTATACAGTAATTTCTCAACGCCCTACATTGACGCATTGGACTTAAATTTACGTTAAAATCGTGCTCAGCGTTCAAATCGAGACACAAACAGATTTGATTATGTTTCAAATTTCACACTGAAGAACATGCAAAAGTGGCCACTAAACAAATACAAAGAGCTATCGATGCCCTAACCTTATGGGCAAATAGATGGTGCGTCAGCATTAACACAGATAAGTGCAGCACTACACTCTTTACCCTCTCACCAAAACAAAAAGCTGGTCATATCAAGATAGATGGAGAACTCTTGAAAGAAGACAAACAACCAACATACCTCGGAGTTACTTTTGATGATAAGCTGACATGGAAGCAGCACATAAACAAAGCAACAACAAAAGCCAGGAGGAAGCTAGCTATCCTGAGAAAACTAAGTGGAACCACATGAGGAGCCAGTGGAAATATACTCAGTAAAGTTTACCAGCAAGGCATAAGACCACACCTGGAATATGGTTCAGCTGCGTGGTGTCCTGCATCAAACACCACATTACAAGATCTAGATAAAGTGCAAAACCAGGCACTTAGAATAATGTTGGGAGCAATGAAATCAACACCCATAGCAGAGATGCAGAAAATGGGAAGAATACAAACACTTTGCGAACGCAGAGACACAAAAGTACTAATTCAAGCAGAAAAGTTTAAGTGTATGCCAAGTCATGCAATGAAGGAAAGATTCCAAAATCTAGCAATGGGGCGACTGAAAAGGAGCAGCTTTATCCATCAAGCTAAACGACTCCGTAGACAACTTACAGACCTACCTGAAGTTGACAGCCCCTTAAGGTCTGTACCAGAACAAACCCCGTGGAGTGAAAGCCATGGAATGCCAATATACATTCAGACTCATGTGAAAGGAATACTAAGCGAGGACGAACAGAACAGTGTGCAGCGAATGACAGTCACCCTCTGTTTCCTGGATGAGGAATATCCACAAGATATATGGGTCAGAGTGTACACAGATGGGGCAGCACAGAATGCTGTGAGGAATGGAGGTGCAGGTGTATATATAGAATATCCACACAAGCCTAGAGATACAATCAGAACACAGACAGGAAAATTCTGCAATAATTATGATGCAGAAATCCAGGCAATTAGTGTGGCAGCTAAAAAACTGCTGAACTCCAACTCTGGCCTACAGCCTGTGGTATTCCTGACAGATGCAAGGTCAGTGCTTCAAGCTCTCCAGTCTGGAAAACTAACAGACTTGAAAAAACTACTTAGCGAATTGTCTTACCAGTATAGGGTAACCATGCAGTGGATACCCTCTCACTGTGGAATACCAGGAAATGAAAAAGCAGACTAACTGGCTAAGGAAGGTGCTGCCGAAGACCAACCAGATATACCAATCACCTACCATCAGAAAAAACAGATGATAAAGTCAATAAGAAAGCCACAAACACCAACACAAGATGATTATCACATTATGAACAGATCAGAACAAGTTATAATTCTACGTCTCAGAACAGGACACAACCGACTCCGCAGTCACATGTATACAAAGTTCAAGATTGGCAACACGGCCATGTGTACATGTGGACAGGCAGCACAAAGTGCCAAACATATACTTCAAGAGTGTTCTGAGCATGAAACGCTGAGGCAGACATATTGGCCAGAGGAAACAACACTGGAATCAAAGCTCTATGGGACACTGTATGAACTACAGAGGACAGTGAGTTTTATTAAGGAGACAGAATTACAGATATAGACATGTTTCAAGTGAACGAAAGAAGAAGAAGAAGAAGAAAAATTTAACACTAAATGGTCATGTACGGTAGTTTCATTATTTTTAACACAAACATCTTTAGCATTTGTAGTTCAATTGTGCTGCAAATGTTTATACATTATGGCATTACGTTTTTAAAACAGTTCAGAAAATTTCATGCATATCTGTAAATTGGTTGCAGTTACACATTTGTAAACAGGGGCATGTATTTTGAAACACACTATACCTTCCCACAGCAACGGAGAACCAAACGCGCCGCAAGAAACATAACCTATTCCCAACTACAGTAAAATCAAGATTCTATATGACAAGAACAAAACCACTAAGAAGTTCTCAATCTCGAAAAATAACAGAGAAATAGAGCGATTTACCAGTTTCAAATATCTTGTTCTCTTATAAGCAGCAACGGGGGTTGTTATAAGAAGTCAGACTGAAGTTGACCATTGCATAAAAAAAACACACCATACAAATAAAATACACATGGATGGGCTGCAACAACAACAATAAACTTTCCTTGGAGTTTGCATATTCTCAATTGCAATATATGGATGTGAATCTTGAACAATCCTAAAAAAAAGTGAGAAACAAAATTGCCGCATTTGAAACAAAAAGTTTGCAGAAGATGGTTCTTGTATGGAGCCTACGCAATAGTTCGTCTATAAGTCGAATGTGGAACGAACTTAGATATCATGTACAGGGTCATGACGCCTTATTGGATGCCTTACTTGATGGTAAAATTAAAGGGAAGCGAACAAGAGGTAGTCAGAGATACAAGTGGGAGAGTAACATAACAAGATGAACAGGTTAGTCTAGCAGAGTGCACCATCAAAACAAGAGAGGGGATGTTGGAGGTCTGTTGCAGCCAATCTTCATTGCGGAGACGACACTTGATGATGATGACAGGTTCATTGAAAGTGCGTTATGGTGTGCATAGTTTTCGCACGGCCAATGATTTTACGTCACTTTCAGTAAATACCACAAATAAAAAAACTGTCTAATGTTAGCGAAATTATGTCACGATTTAATTAGAAGGGGGAATGATAGCGTTTAGGAGAGGGTTAGACGTAGTTTTAAAAATAATTATAAATACTACCACCCCCTCCTTTTCCTAAACTCTATTCGTCTGTATGTCAAGGGAGTCAAAAATATGTGTTCTTCTTATTTTCTGTTTACAATTTCACATGTGAAATGAAGTGTCTGAGGAAAGCTGCAATGGTTACCAAACTAGATAAAATAAGAAATGAAGAAATTAGGAAAAGAGTTGGTATAATATCATGTATCGAATATATTGAGAGACAGCAAGTAAAATGGTTCGGTCACCTTATGAGAATGAAGCCAAAACAAATACCAATAAGAGCATATAATACAATAATATCTGGGCGTAAAGCCATAGGTAGACCAAGAAAACGGTGGATAGAAAACATTAAGATAACCTTGAACAAACATGGACTAAATGCAACCTCGGCGACACATCTGGCCTTGAAACGACAGCTTAAGATACCACCCCTACGCTTAACGGCAAGTGTGAATGCGATCAACAATCATTCACCTGGGGATAGAAAATAGGCAATTTCATTCGAATATGACGTCAGAAAATGCTAAAAAATTACCATCAGACAATTCGACATATTTAAAAACTATGATCGCTGTAAACATTGGTAGGCGCCCGTTCCAGACAAGAACCCAGAAGAATCCTTATAATGTTATGGCCAAAAAGAAAAAAAACAATGACAGTCTGAGAAAATTGAAAGTAGACATAAATTGGTTAAACAACAAGGTTCTCTCAGTAAACTACAATATTTTGACCATACCAAACGTCACGACAATCGAGAAAAGACCATAAAATGGAGGGCATGATATCAGGGCAACCGAAACGAAGCAAATCAAGAAGAAGATGAACGCAATATATTAAATACCACCTGAATATGATACTCACATGAGCAGAAAGATGGACGCAAGATCGACATCAGAGATTCTTAGATTCAAAGAACCTAGTAGCAAATCCTTTAAATACAACTAGACTGAGAGTGTCCCGTTTGGGCTGCTGTAAAGACAGAAGGGACTGTACAAAATCTCATACAGGAATATAGGACCTATGTACTAACTTCTCTGATAAAAATTACAGGCTTATACATCATAAAATGTGATTTATGTAAACATGTGGTTTCCCGAACCACAATAACCTCCATTATTTTGATGGTAACAATCTAATATGACAAAATTGGACCCACGTGCGTAGTTCTGAGAAGCATTAGAGATAAGAGATACTTTAAGAGATACTTTTATCTCACCATAAGAGATACTTTTATATTTATATTATTTTTTTTTAAACCAGAAGCTAAAATTTCTGCATATGTTGTTCAGTTATAAAACAAACATACAAGTACCTATGAGGATTTTGTAGCCTACCATAATGGCAGAATATCAATGAAGATCTCTGCTTCTTTTCCCACAAGTCACAATGTGTGTACTAAATGGGTGTTTTTAAGATCCTTAAAACAGAAAGGTTAATCCAAGATTAATTCATTACTACCGTGAACATATGACGAATTGTGAGCGTGATTGATAACAAACTAGTTTGTCCTTGACCAATTACAACAGATAAGATATATTTTCTTTTGAAGCTATAATGGTATCAATCCAGAAAAGCGCAGCTGCGGTTATTTTTAATAGCGATAACATTAAAATAATTTATGCTGGTAAACCTACCCCTTTCTTTGCATCATCATCACCATAAAACTTCATATTATGGCCGATGAGGTGTGGCGTTAGTTATAATGATGGTGATTGTATTTAGTCCATGTTTGTTCAAGGCTATCTTGATGTTTTCTATCCACCGTTTTCTTGGTCTACCTTTGGCTTTACGCCCTGATATTCTTTTGTTATATGATCTTATTGGTGTTTGGTTTGGATTCATTGTCATAAGGTGACCTATTCTTATAATAGATAAATAATAAGCCGAAATAACATAAGCAGAAAAGTTACGATGATTTAACTTCGACCCCATACAGTTCGTGAACTGTAACAAGATTAATATAAAAATGTATCATGTACTCTGACCCGCGCAACTTTTTGCATATAGTGCATGGAATTGTGAACATTTAAAACAATACTACGTTGGCAGTTGTGTGAGTGATCAAGCTGCAAAGATGGTTGATTATAGAGTAGACGGAAATATTGCGATCCTTGAAGTCAACAATCCACCTGTAAACGCACTCAGGTACGCGTACGGCAATGAATTAATTTGTTATTCATATTTTCATATTGATATTGTTAAGTAAGTTAGTTTAACTTTATTTAATTATTGTATTGATCCCCATGAATTACGAGCAATTAGCTCTTATTCCTATGTCCAATGGGGGAGTTTCTCCGAAGCTTTATACTATAAAGTTTATACCATCATAATCATACTGATACCTAGAATTATAAGAATAGAGAATAACTCAGCGGTGTGCAGTGCACTGCAGCACTGCTTTGAAATTGAGAAGTCTCCCACTCAGGTGCCGATGAAGTTAAATTCTAGTGGTTTTGTGGTTTTTCTACCGTTCCGCAACATTGGAGTCATGTGCCTCATCTCCCCTGCTAATCATCACTTTTTGTCAAGTGTCCACATAGTGTGACATAGTCATAGCAACCCAGCTTTGAACCATGGTTCCCAGCTATCCATTCGCCGCCATTTAAGGGTGATCACCAATTATACAGGGCTAACTGGCTAACATGTTTACCCGGTTCTGGGCTCCCCGAGGAAATTGTCTGGAACAGAGTTGCTCTGATCACATTAGCTGGGAGCTCATTTGACACCACCAGCATTGTGTGCAATGCTGGATTAAACAAATGTTGCTCCACAAAGGGAAATGTAATTGTACTGATGAAATGCTTCCTCAAGAGGACTTCCTCATGTTATTGGCATGCCATCTAATGAGAGTTTAATTTTACATAATGGTCAGTCCAATAGTGAGACTCTTCCTTCAGACCATCAGTATGCTAACTTAGTAAAAGTTAGTCTATAACAGTGTTTCCCAACCTTTTTTGTGCCATACCCCACCTAAGTCTTTCTAAAACTCTGATTTCCCCCCCCCCCCCCCATGAAAAATATACATATTTTTTAATGTTAAAATATTGAATTATTCCTAAACTAAGCCTAATTACAACTTGTTCGAAGTGCCCCCCTGAAAAATCAAATTGCCCCCCTGTGGGGCATGTGCACAACATTAGAAAACACTGGTCTATAGACCTACTAGATTTATATAATATTCATTATAGGTGGCTAACATAGTCTGTAGTTAAGTGTTGCTGAGAATGAAGGTGATAGTATTGACACCATGGATTTGTCTGACACTAAATTTTTCAGATTCATATATCAGTAGTCTTCTTTTCTAATTTCCCACATGCGGAAGGTCTCAAGATCTCCCCAGTGACTAGAGGCCTAGCAGACCAACCACCAGTACAACAGCAAACCCCTCTTAGATGCATACTTATATCGTGAGGCTTTCCTCTTGTGGAAGTCCCACAGTGTGCCATTTTAAATTATGTTTTTTACTCCCACTGAGTAGTAACCATTGAACACTGCTGAGAATGATAGTTTCTGAGTATGAAATAAAGCTCTGGAAAAACACTCCATTTTACAAAAGAAATGAGAGTTCTTTTGTAACTTCTCATATCAAAATCAATGAATCCATAATTTCAATTTTGTTCAGATGATAGTTTTACTTCTGGTGGCAGATTTCTTGATATTACTAATACTATCACCTTTATAAATCCAGCCTTAGCAATGATCATCAGCATGTTGTATTTGTAACTGATGTCCTGAACCCGAATCCATCATGTCCCAATCTGCCTGTCTCCTTCAATATCTTCATACAATCTTTGGTGTCATATGTCCATCTCCTATTGCCTTAGCAATAGATCAGTTATTAATCCTTCTTCCATCTGTAAAGACATAAAATACCATCATTTTAATGCATCCACTGATTGTCATAGTTCTCTTCAGTACACTTCTTTCCACTCTCTAGTCTGTTATGACTTCTCTGCTCACTATTCTCCAGTCTATCATGATTTCTCTGCTCATTATTCTCCAGTCTGTCATGGCTTCTCTGCTCACAATTCTCCAGTCTGTCATGGCTTCTCTGCTCACCCATCTCCAGTCTGTCATGATGTCTATACTCACCATTCTCCAGTCTGTCATGATGTCTATACTCACCATTCTCCAGTCTGTCATGATGTCTATACTCACCATTCTCCAGTCTTTCATGATTTCTCTGCTCACTATTCTCCAGTCTATCATTATTTCTCTGCTCATTATTCTCCAGTCTGTCATACTTCTCTGCTCATTATTCTCCAGTCTATCATGGCTTCTCTGCGCACCCTTCTCCAGTCTGTCATGACGTCTATACTCACCCTTCACCAGTCTGTCATGACGTCTATGCCCACTATTCTCCAGTCTTTCATGACTTCAATATCTACATTGCTATCAGTTCATAAACCGCTCAGTAGGCAAATTAAAATGATAAAATTTGCCATAAAAATTATCAGAAGTTACTGCATATGTATATCTTGTAATATAAGTATGCTAAAAAAGAATTTCTTCTCACCATGTTGTTGAGAAATAAAATGCAAATGGATACTTCAATTGTAATATTAGTATGTTCAAAAATAACACTTCTCATTATGTAGTTAAGCAATGAAATGCTCATTGATACTTAAATTTTAATAGTACTGTGCTGAAAATTAGCATTTCTCACAATGTAGTTAAACATTGAAATGCACATTGAGATTTCAAACTGTAACATTAGTATGCTGAAAAATAACACTTCTCACATGTAGTTAAACAATTAAATGCACATGATAAGCAGGTGGTAAATAAATAAGTTTGGGAATTGAAACAAGGAGGTTTGGAGAACATTGTCACAACAGGCAAGATTGAGGGCAACAGAGACAACATGAGAAAATATTAGACAGTTAAACAACCTGGCATGGTAGGGCAACAACAACAATTCTGATACATAATACTGGAGACAGAGAGCTGGGGAGAGTCATGATCACCTATGCCAGCCGGCATGGCACCTGATGATGATGATGACTGGTAACTAGTACAGGTTAATAAATATTAATTAATATTAATTCTGTGAACAGTCAAGAGTTCCATGATGAATGAAATAGTGCCTGAAATACAAATTCTAAAGTATATTTTACAGTGTTCATGTTCGAGAAGGTCTCCAAAGTGGAATTCAAAAGGCCATTAAGGACAGCAATGTTCAAGCAGTAATTGTGATTGGTAAAGATAAAACCTTTCCTTCAGGGGCAGATATTCGAGAGTTTGGGAAGCCCGCCAAAGGTAGGTTTCAGTACACAATTTCATGTTAAAGAGTTTGAATTGTAAGACATAATTATGAAGTCATAATTCTTCATGTCACTGATTAAGCATTAACTATGTGTATGTGGAGATTTCTTTTAGACATTTATTATATTGTATGTTTATTTACCTTTAAAATCCATGTGGAACATACATCTTCTAACAATGAACTTATTTTGTTATTGATTGGTCCTGAGTTATTCTATAATATGTACTTACTGCGCAAAACTGAAATCCAACAGGTAAATCCAGAAATAGGGTAATGAAGTTTTGCTAATCACTAAAGACATATAATAACACACGCAAATCAATGTTTCGACCGAAATGCCTTTATCAAGACAAAAATTAAAACAAAATTAAAACATATAACAGAAAACGAGCAGTAAGGATATGGATGTTCACATTGGCATATGTAATGTAGATTGACCGGAAGAGGTGAAACAACATATTATTGATCTACCAACAGATGGAGCAAAGATCTGTAGGCAAAAAAAAAATATGATACACACCATTACAAAATCTAGGGAGAATTGACAAAAGCTGCAAAATAATTCATTAACTGTCTTTACATAGCTACATTATGTGAAAATTATTAAACACTAAAACTATATATAATTATGTATCTTAATCAGTAACTTTATCCTTTAGCAAGCCAGATTAAAAAATACGAAACGTCTCCCTGCCACCGGATTCTTTTTTGAAAATTTGCATTATTGATGGTGACTGTTTTGAAAATGTGATAATTTTTGGGTTGTTAGAGATATTTAAATAATATTTGCACATATAAATAAAGAATTGAATTATGCATATATTGGTGTAATTTATGTACGTGTGTGTGTGATACCAGACGTATGAGAAAGTGGTAAAGACGTTTTTCACAAAAAAACATATATTTTATAACAAATAAAGAGGAAAAAAATAAGTAAAAAAAAATAACTTACCTTACATATCGAATTCCTTGGCAACACTGTAAACTAAATCACGCAAATCTGTTGTATTTATGTTCTTTCACTGCGAAATTATCAAAATATAGCCGGGGGAACTGTATAAAACATTTAGATTTGCAGTAAAATCGTTCTTTGAGCTTAGGCCTAGAGTTATTTTTTCTGCCACTTCAAAATATTCAATATCAAACGTAAAAGTCCCCAAACCAACACGGCCTTCTGTATATTCACTGCTGTGAAACTAAATAACCTAATAATCCATGATTCAAGCCACGATTCAATGTTATTTTATTCGAAATACGATGAAATAAAGGTCTATAAAACCGATCCATCATCATGGCATCGTACCGGTGTACAGATGTGGTCAGATTAATTGCTCTTAAACTTTTACGAATAGCTAGCCATTCTCAAAAACGATCATTTCGGAAGTGGGGGATGTACCGGCTTCGATTGCACATGTCCCCAGCTATGTGCACGGACTGTGGTACGTGTAAATCTCACGATATTATCGTTGGGTGGGCCGGGCCGCCAAAAGCGCACGCGGCCATTTTGTTTCTCGGCAACCGGGGTTGATATAGGCTTGGTGAAGGTTAATCTATAAACATTGTTTTTAGTATAAAAATTAGTTGTTAAGATCCATTTTAAAGCTATTCATGTCTTTGTAATGTTGGATGGTCGCTATAATCATACTATCCATCTCTCACAGCTCTGGATCGACTTTGGCGATTTCCTCATGACATGGGCCTTAATGAATAATGATTCTTCATACATTTTGAATGTGAACTTTTGCCCCACTAACTGTTCGTAGATGGATAGATGACATTAGAGAAATACTAGATCACCAAGGCTACACTATGGCAGCAGCATCACAATTAGCTAAAGAAAGAAGACTTAGGCTCCCCATGATGCCTAGTGACACACATGGATAGGACAAAACAAGACAAGACTGAGGATCTTTACCCCAAAGTGCATTGCTAGCAACTATCATAAATTCCACACAAAAAACAAAGTAGCCTCAAGTAATGTGCTCAAGTAATGTACAAAGTAATGTGCTCAAGAACTTAACAACACAATATATTTCAGTTTAAACATTTTAAAAAAGACAATATTAATGATAATAGACAAAATGAGAAGTATAAAAAAACAATATGATCAAACACAGTGAACAAATATTTTTTCTAATTGTTGAAAATTAACTTGTCCTTGATATAAAAAACATTGTTCTTATAAGAGATCGAAATGTTGGTATCTGATGTAGTCATGTGTAGTATTGAGGAAACCCATAGATGAGTAATAAACCTGCTGCGGATCTTTGACCCATGCAGATTTTTGCACCCACCTTCTTTATATATTTATTCACTATAACTACTTTGATATTTGTGTTACTACCACCGATATGTGATCGTTGGTTCGTCACTGGTGTTTTTTTAAATTATATACGTGGTGTGCTTACTTGATCCCTAAGAATTGGACTAAAATATTTCACAGTTTCCAGAGTGTGCATTGTGGAGGTACTAGTTTTTAATTAGTAGAACAAAATTGCCTAACAAGCAACAAACCTAGTGCTTAAAACTAAACACTGTCATTATCATGTCCTCTTATTTTATTGTTGTCTAAAATACTGCACTCATTAGTGAGAACAATCCAGTGTACTTAGTGTATTTCTTCTGTGTTCATTCTCAAACTCCTCATGATTAGCAGGATGTAGTTCAAAGAATAGAATGTGTGTGATGGTTTACAGTTTTGCTGCAATATTTCCATCTTTCAACCTGACACATCTGACTTGAGCATGATTTCAGTTACTATTCAGCAAAGCTGGAAACCATGACAGAATGCATTCTGTTATCCAGACTACATTATGCTAATCTGCAGAAGTTTGAGAATGAACACAGAAGAAGAATCAATAGTAGCAATGTTACATCATCCTTAATGTTAATATAATTAATCACAGTACAATGTGAACTATCAGTTATTGAACCATAAATAAATTCATCCAAATTGATTTTCTGAGGTAGATGTCATTATCTATTCTATCAAAGAGCCAAGAAAAGAATGAATTAGTCAAAGTTAATTATTTTATGGAAAGGAGTCAATTTGTAAAGAAATGTGTGTGTTGCTTCAGTGTTGAAGTTGGACGTGTCAAGCCAAAAGGTACATGTATCACAGCCATGCCGTAAATCATAACACAAAACATTCTGACCTCTGGACTACATTCTTCTTACTAACAGGAGTTTGAGAATGACCAGAGAAGAATAACTGTGTTGTTTCTAAGATAAAAAGAGTTATTTATAACATAAGTGATAAGTGTAGTTTTGTTTGATTTCACTTTATATATATTAAATGTTATTGATTAGGACCATGGTTAATTGAAGTTGGAAGGAGCATTGAAGCCAGTGAAAAACCAGTCGTGAGTGCATTACATGGAACAGCTCTTGGAGGAGGTCTAGAAGTTGCATTGTTTTCACATTACAGGGTGGCAGATAAAAATGTCAGGTAAATATATTCACATATTCTTAACTATTAATATCATTTTTCTTCTTATCATTGCTTACAAAACTACAGTTTCCTTATAGTAATCAACATTACTTACTTTGTCATCACATGGTATTATTAACTCTTAAATCATATTACATTCTTGCCAAAAATGTGCTACAATTTAATCATAATTTTTGTGACGCATCCATTTGTATTTAATTTCATCCAAGTGGGTTTAATTAGTTTGTGCCTTCCTATTTGTGATTTACTATCATAAGTTTAAAGTCTGAAAATGTAGGGTAGCCGGGGGTAAAGATGTGCTGGGGGCAAAGATTCGCAGTCATTTTTTCCGGAACTATGGGGTTTTCCCACAAACCACGTAGCCACGCCGGACGCTAACATCCGTTTCTGTCGCACAACGAATTTTCATCGGTCAAAGGCAGGTCATTTATGAGCTATGAGCTAAATTCATTTTTTCAATGTTCTCGATCTCTAACTTTTTTTCCACTTCTCACTCTTTGTCCTCTGTTATCATTACTGCCATGTTATTTTACATATCTAAACTGAAAACTATATTGTATTGTTAAGTTATTAAACATGTTACCTTGTCAAGATAATTTTTTGTTGTTGATATTTTATAAAAATTGTGAACAGTGTCATTTTGGGGTAACGGCTCGCACACTGACGGGGCAAACATGCGCTGCGGACTCAGTGCGCATGTTTGCCCCAGTCACTTCCTCTTCATGTTGCCAAATATTTAAACCAATATTTTATTGTCACGTTATGTTTCTTTTTAGGAATTACAAATGGAAAATTGAGAAAATGACGCCACTGACTGAAAATGAAGCAGTTGCTGCTATAGAAGCACAATCTCCACGGGTCATAGTTGTACGATATCCACCGATAATAGATGCACTATCTCCGCTATTCTTCCGCTATCTATGGATGCACGTTCTCCGCTATTCATAGTTGCACGATCCCTGTCGGTTATAGCTGCACAATCTTCACGAGTCATAGTTGTACGACCTCCGCAGATAATAGATGCACAGTATCCGCTATACATAGATGCACGATCTCCGCTATTCATAGATGCACGTTCTCCGTTTTTCATAGATGCACGTTCTCCGCTATTCATAGATACACGTTCCTCGCTATTCATAGATGCACATTCTCCGCTATTCATAGATGCACGTTCTCCGCTATTCATAGATGCACGTTCCTCGCTATTCATAGATGCACGATCTTCGCTATTCATAGATGCACGTTCTCCGCTATTCATAGATGCACAATCTCCGCCGGTCATAGATGCACAATCTCCGCCGGTCATAATTGCACTACTCTGCCGGTCATAATAGCACTATCTCTGCCAGTCATAGATGCATGATTGCCGCCGGTCATAGTTGCACGATCTCTGCCTGTCATAGTTGTACGATCTCCGCTGATCATAGATGCACGACCTCCGCTATTCATAGATAGTTGAAATTATAGTCAAATGCTTTATAGAGCACTCAACACGTTATAGTTTCAAACGGATCTAAGCACCCATTCTCTATATTAATTTTTGTTCTTCATATTTACATTTTTTCATTTTTTTCGTATTAAAGTTACATAAAGATGCACATGCCTAGTCTTTGTGCTCTATAATCTTCCCACAATGTGACTGACTATGTTTAGATAGGAAGTTACGTTGTTATTTTGCTGGTTTTGTCAATTTTCCCATGATTTCGTAATTGTTTTGCCTGCGCGTGTTTGCCCAAAAATTGGGGCAAAGGTGGGATTTTACTCATGTTCATAAAATTTCATTCTACGAACTAAACGTGATTGTATGTTGTAAATACCCTGACGATTGTTGGATGGATGGATAAGATACACATTGCTACTAGTTTGGTCTCTCATAGTTAAGTCTATTTGTCAGAATACGAAAAAAAGTGAAAAATGCGCATCATTGCCCCCGGCTACCCTATACAGTTTAGTCATAGGCCATCAACTGTGTTATATGTTTATTTATATCATGTGTCTTCTTCTTCAGCGTTCATTCTCAAACTCCCACTGGATATCTCTTGTAGCAGGACCATGGTCCTACTAGATTTCCAGCAGGATGTAGTCCAGAGAATGGAAATGCGTTGTGTGCCGTTTTATTTGCGCCAATGGCCCGACACATCCATCTTCGGCAGATACCATGTGTCTAAACTTGAATACAAATTTCTATTTTGTAACCCTTGTCTAATGCAGGTAACTTTAAAATTTGCTATGAGATGACATTTCATGCAACATATAATTTCACATAAATGTTCTACTGTACTACACATGTTGTTTTCTATAAGTTTATATTTGTCATAAAACTAACACATAAATCATTAAAATATCTTTAAAATTAAGAAAAATACAGTTTTAATTATACGTGCACAAAGGGTGAAAACAAAAAGAAAAAGGAATTAGGCGATGGTGTATTTTTCAGTACAGCAGTTAATTTAGTTGCAAGTGAGAAGATGAAAACTAGCTCTGGAAAAATTATTTACTATTGTCCTTTGTTTTGTTGTCGTTATATAGAGTTGGCTTTCCAGAAGTGCTAATTGGACTTATACCTGGTGCAGAAGGAACTGTTCGCCTTCCACGGCTGACAGGTTTAGCTGTTGCCATGAACATTATCACTTCTGGGCAGCATGTTAGTGCATCAGATGCACTGAAATATGGTATTGTTGACAAAGTGAGTACCAGTTGAATGTATTTATTTGAGGAGTTGGTGTAGTGCAGTTGTAGTATACATGCTATATTGAATTACTAGTATGTAGAAGTTGATACTGTCAATTCCATAGTCCACCTGATTGAAAATTAGTATTAAACTTTTGAATTTCTACCAATAAGTTGCAGAAGCTGCAGTCTAATTGTTAGCTACTTTTTGTGGTGGATACAAAAATTGCTAATATATTAAATAAATATGACAGGTAACATTAATTGTGCTGACTTCCATGGCAGAAAGGTTAAAGGAACAGTCTAATAGTCCCCAGCCCTGCTTGAGTGAGCTTGGACATGGTTTGAGCACAGCAAAGTCATGCTGTTTCACATTAATACTGGCAGTGTTACTGAAATATATACGCTGTGTCTAAAAATTCAACAATAGTTTAAAACTTTTACAGGATTGGCCCTATGCTTGAGTTACTATTATTATTGTTATTATGTTTTTAATACTAAAAATGTGTAGATGATTGATTTAATTAATTCCAGATTTTTATATGACTACAAAAATGAATATAATAAATAAGGAAGTTCATTTTAAATTGTCAATTGTTTTGAAACCCAGGAATCCTATCAAGGTCAATCCATGTGGTTGAGAAACGAAGTCTGGCTAGGTCCACGCACATCTATGCAAGAACATTGTCTATCATAGCAAGTTAAATATTAGTCCAAAGTGATTCAAGATTTCTCAGTTGTGATAAGATACTGTGGGACAGCAGATAATGCACTGAACTCATCCAGCAAGATCATGTTATGCTCACCATAGCACATTGTTACAGTGTATACACTGTGATGGGGAAAAGGTGTTGAAAGCCGGAGTCTCACAAAAGTACCTAATTACATGATATGATATGGCCATAGAGAAAGTAGCACAGAATTAAAAAAATGAAATATCTGACAAGCATTGTCCACCTACAACTAGAAAGTAAACTGTACTTGCCTTCACTAGCCCAGATCCTGTCATCTACCTATTCCCTGTATAACCAAATGTCCAGCAGGAGATATAAGTCCTATTGCGTCTTTGAGATGAAACAACCTGCACAACAACCTACCTAAATATCATGTCAGTTAAAATCTATTATAAAGAGTACAACATGTCCTTTTTTTAAATATATTGGAATACATCAAACTGGACAAAAACTTCTCCCACAATATCCATCTATTCAAAACAATTTATACAAAGGCCTATCTCAACCATAGAAAAAATACATTTTTTCCAAACTGGCATTGGCTGCTCAAAAGCGAAAACTCCCAACCATGGATAGGAATAAAAGTAGCAACCCTAGAAAATTCAAGCTTTTGTACTTATTTCCTATCTCAAATTTCAGTGAGTGTTCTCCAGAAATTCATTCATAACCAGAGGACTATTAACCATTTGAAGTTTGAGTCTATAATTCTACCTTGACCATGTCTCTAAATTCCTCTGTTTGTTTAGGCTGATTTAGGATAAGTATACTACAGGGCTCTTACAACAAATATGTGCAAATGAAAATCGTTTTGATTTGTGCAGATATATCTTTCATCTAATGCCAATATCTTGTCTTGGCGCACCAGTATACAAGTCCGTAGATAAGGGGAAGGGGTTATTTTTTGCAGGGTTCATACCAACTATCTTAGGAAATTAGAATATGACTTTTAGCACTATTTTCATACTAGGAACTTATCCATAGGTGGGGAGGGGGGTGTAAAACCTCCCCCGTAACAATTTTCAAAAAAGATCACAAAAAATCTGGGGGGAAATGACGGATGAAATACTTTTTCTTTTTAGGCAACACACACGCCCCTCCCCTGTCTTTACTAAAGACACATCTAGGGAACTTTATAAGTGCCAGTGTATTTTTTTCTCTCACTTAAGTTATAGGCTTAGATGTAATATCACCTCATGCTTTGTACTGCTAAATATATCTTTCTTTCATTGCTAGAATCACAGGATTTATTTCATCATCAGAAAAACTGTTCATCAATGTCTCAATCTTCTTAACATCATCAAAATCATATAATTTGTCCAGAACATATTGTACAGTGAACAGTTCAGTATATTTATGTTTAGTCTCAGAAGTTTCTGGTTAAGATTCAGCTGATTTCATTATAAAAATGCATACAAATGCTTCACATACATCACTCATATCATCTCTTTGTTGGATATAATAGCCATCTGCGTGATGACAAAGGTTATACCATACTGGGGTAACAGGTATTCACTTTAATTAATTTGCTTGTCGATGTTTTTCTCTTCTAAAGGTAACTATGATTTGTTTCAGTTAGTAACTGGAGATCTTTTACAAGAAGCTAAATCATTTGCCAAAAGTGTAATTGGAAAACCTCTTGATTCTCGAAGATTGAGCAAAGTTTTTGTGAAAGATGCTGCACATATTGACAAACTATTTGAAGGTCAGGGAAAATAAAATATTTGGGCTCGTACATTGTTTATAACTATCTGTATATTTTATTAACCTTTAGCACTCTGAGTTAAAATTATGCAATTTCTCCTCTGCCACTGAATTATTGTTTGAAATTTAAATTTGCATTATTTTTGGTGGGTGTTTGGAAAATGCAATAATATTTTTGTTTTTAGAGATTTTTAAATATTTGTTTTACATGTAAAAAAAAAAGTTTAATACTGCATCTAATTATGTAAGTTTTATTGGTGTATGTATGGTATGTAACATGTGAGAAACTTTTAAAGGTTTAAAAAATGGGGGGGGGATCGAAATTTTGTGTTGACTGACTCAACAATGCTTGCCTGAAGTGTAGCAACCTAGATAAACATCCTCTACATATCTAGACCTGTGGTATTTGTTATTTCACAACTAAACTAACATAATATCACCTGGAAAAAAAAATAAAACTTGTAGATGTCATTAATTAGGTTGGCCCATTCTTCTATTTTTGTCAGACACACAAGGTGGACATACTTGTCTGAAGTGTTGCAACCTTGATAAATTCTTTCACTAATAGGCTTATTGTATTTTTATAATGTTCTTTCATAACCATTCATTTTGATATCAAACACACTCATAATATCGTCTGCGAAACCAACTAAAACATGTAGATGTCACTTACCTAGGAATGTGGGATAAACTGGAATGTTCAACACACAATGTAATTATATTCAATTCCAAACATAATGTGATGGAATGTCTGGTTCTATCCTCCAAAACTAACATATTACTATCTTCTTTTAAAAGCGGGAAGGATGTGACATAGTCCTAGCTTAGAAGGGCGTGAATTATTGGTCACGTGAGCCTAACATCTAGTAGTTCCCTGCTGATGAATGAGCGCATAGCAATGGGAGACTGGAACCGCCGACTGTTGTATACGGGAAGACAAACCCTTATGATTACAGTCACTGACCGCGTTCTAAAAGTTCGAATGGAGAAAATAGTGGTTATTATCACAGGAAAGTTGTAATGCCCTGGACAAAAGGACGCAAAAATAAATATGAGATTTGATGAAGAAAAAGCAATCTCTTGCACTGACAATATTTATTGATATGAATAAATTAGAAAAGGTGCAAAATAAAGAGTATGGCAGAATGTATGTTGACCATTCAAAACTATCTGGGTATTATACAAGAATTAGTGGCCAGGTTTCTACGGAACAAAAAGCTAACATTTAAACGGAACGAGTTCCGATAAAGACACATTCCGACACAGCCAACGTTCTACATGTTTGGTGATGAGAGCAATCGATCACTCGATATGCACGCTACACATTGAGTGGGGTGGGGGGGGGGTGGTTGTCCAGTGTGTTGCATACAAATCGCTAGATCAGCATCCTTAGTTAACATTTTTTTTTTATCTCCGAGAAATGGAAACCCAGTGTAATAACATAGAATTAAAAAGTCGGACTGTTGTCACATGATTTGTCCATTGATTCTTGTATTGAACCATATCTGTCTATGGGACATACATGATTTTGTAGAAAACTGTCCTCACTGCCACTCTATAAGTCTCTTGGTTCTGTGCAAGCTGCCCAGCTTCTTCCAGTGTCATGTTCAGAAAGTCTTAGATATCCTGTTTCCATCAAAGTCTTGATCTACCTCTTGTTTTCTTTCCTAGAGCTTTATCCTCCATGATTAATCTTTCTAAATCATTGTTCATTTTTATATGCCGAAAATATGTTAGTTTGAGTTTTTTGATAGTTTTGATGAGCCAATCTTCTATCTTCAGATTTTTGCGGACATCTGCATTGGTTTTTGTTTCTGTCCATGATATTCTTAGGATCTTTCTATAACATTTCATTTCCAACACCAATATTTTATTTTTCACTGCAGATGTCCATATTTCCCAACAATATGTTGCTAGTTTATTTATAATATTATATGTTTAAAAAAAGCACTGTGCCCCATTTTATGGGGGAAAGTGGCACAGGAAAAAAGGTGATATAAACAATTACGAAATCAAGGGAGAATTGACAAGACTACAAAATAACTGCTTAACTACTTGTCTTTGCATAGTCAACACATTGATGAAAATTATAGAACACAATGACTAGGCCTGTGTATTTATGAAACTTTAATATGAAAAAAAGCATTAATACAAGAAATAGATGCTGAGATTTGTTCTTCTTCTTCTGCGTTCATTCTCAAACTCCTGCAGATTAGCAGGATGTAGTCCAGAGAACGGAATGCGTTGTGTCATGGTTTATAGCATTGCTGCGATATCTGCGCCTTTCGGCCTGACACATCCGACTTCAGCATAGATTTGTTCTAACGCTAATCATGTCTTTGTAGCGTGCTATGCTACTTTTGATCAGCTTTTATGCATCTATGACTGGCAGATATTGTGCGTCTATGACTGGTGGACATCGTGCATTTATGACTGACAGAGATTGTTCATCTATGATTGGCAGAGATCATGCATCTATGACTGGCAGAAATCATGCATCTATGACTGGCAGAAATCATGCATCTATGACTGGCAGAAATCATGCATCTATGATTGGCAGAAATCATGCATCTATGAATGGTGGAGATTGTGCCAGCTAGTTTCTATATCAGTGAGAAAGAATGTGGTGTTCCATTCTTTCAGTGAATTCAAATGCCAGGAAGCGAAAAGACTTTAAAGCTAGTCCGTAAAATCAGGAATCCAATGCTGTACAATGTTCAACAATTTGCTTTTCTTGATTATTCACAAATACTGCTTCAAAATGTCCTAGTGACTCAACTCCACAACCAGCTTTCAGTCTCCTATGAACTGTTGATTCGGCATAGCCAATATTTCTAGCAATTTCTCTCACTGACAGGCCAGTCTCTTTTAGTTACCTGACCTGGATAATAATATTTTTGGTCAATTGCTTCATTTTCTCATTCTTCCATTTAAAATTCTTAAAAAGAAATGTGACAATAACATTTTGGTTTAAATATTTTGTAACATGATTGGGGTAAATGTACGTAGTGATCCACCGCTCACTTTTGCCCCATTAACTGTGCGATATTTTTTACCTCAAATCACATTGTTACCAACTTTAATAAAATGACATTAAAAAATTAAGTATCTTGACAAGGTAATGTCCTTATTGATTTAATTAAATATATATTTCAGTTTAAACATAAAAAAAACATGACAGGAATAATAGCAGACACTGAGTAAGTATTTTCCACTCATTCGTTTGGTTACTGCGGCACTATCCATTTTGTCTGACATTCTCCAATATTTTGGTTATTTAGACAAGGAGTGAGAAGTTGAAAAAAAGTTAAATCGAAAACAGTGAAAAATTATTTTACCTCATGTTTGAAAGACGACCTGTCCTTGAACTATCAAACTGCATTGTGTGACAGATCGGAATATTGGCCCCTGATCTAGTCATGTCTTGTATCGGAATAACCTATAGATTCTGAAAAAAACCAACTGCACCATTCTTCCCCTACCTCTCCTATGACTAACAATGTTCTTACGCCATGAAATATATAATTAACTGGTTTATGTTGAGCATTGTTGAGAATCTAGCACAGAACTGAGACACCATCAATGTCAGTGCAAAGTCTGTGTAAATTATGTAGCCAGAACTAGCTATTAATTTAAATATGTTCAGTACCTTGAAATGTGTAAATAGAAGCTATTTTCTGTTTAGAAGAGCTTTGTCTATTATAAAGTGCCATTTAACCAGTTCACATTTTTATACTAACAGGTGCCCTGGCTAATGTGAAGAGAAAATATAAAGGATTTGTTGCACCAGTGGTAAATATAGAAATTATATTTAAGAGCACATATTTTAATTATGTTTAACCAATTTAATACTTGGGAGTAAAACTTAATGAAGACAATTTATTAAAAGACCGGATATTTTTTTTAAAACTAAATTTATTAAATGATATATACATATGAACTGTTGAACAAATATTTAGCAGAATATTCATTGAAAGCACATTCAACACTAGCGTGATCTATACCACAATTCCATTGATTTTACAAAGGTCTTTGACTGTGCTTTTTGTCATGATGGTCTCTGGCACATACTGAAACACTTTAATTTGTACACCACAATCATAGACATTGGCAATGACATTGTCATAGACGAGGTGACATGAGCGATTTTTGACTGGATTGATAAGACTATAATTGGACATACGTTGGTTGCTGATCCAGCGGTCCATGGGCTCATGCCCTTTGGCCCAATGCCATTAAATGGCATTATATTGCTGGGAAGTCTGTGGATTTTCGGCCCACCCCGGGGCAGAGCCAGAGAATAACTATCACACCTCCAGGAAGGTAGGTTTCAACCTATGAACTGCTCTGAGCCACTGTAGCCAAGATAGGGTTCACTGTGCTCATTCCCCGCCACCAATTGACTACTGGTTATGCCAAACTTCTCTATTGCTCCAGGCATGCAACCAAATGTTCACGTCAAAAGGATTGTCATGTCCTGAGTCACTGTACCTCTATGATGGTTCTCAGCCATAGGACATACATTCAAAGTGACAAAATATTGAAACAGTTAAATTGCATGAGCAGTGAGTGAAATCTCTCATATCCCGTTTACATCAAGGTCAGATGTGCTGGCCATTTGCACAAATAAAATGGCGACAGCACACTTCCATTCTCTGGATTACATTTTGCTGGAAGTCTAGTAAGATCATTGTCCTGCTACAAGAGAGATTCGATTGGAGTTTGAGATTAACAGCAAATAAAATATCCAGTTTGTATAGTTGTTTTGTTATATTTAATTAGAAATAATAAATAGGACTGATTTATGTGGGTATAACTTTAAAAACAGAACCAAACATTTTTTTGCATGAATGAGACTCATCATCATCATCATCATAAAGTAATGTTTTCACAACAAAGGTTGGATGCAACAGACCTCCAACTTCCCCTGCCTTTTATTTTGGTGGTGCACTCTGCTAGACTGTAACCTGTCCATCTTGTGATGTTACTCTCCCACTTGTATCTCTGCCTACCTCTTGCTTGCTTCCCTTTTACTTTACCTGTAAAGTCTTCAATAAGGTCTTTTAATGTGTCCAAAATATTTTATTTGCCGGATCTTTATTTCTCTTAGTAATTCTTGCTTTATATTAAGTGTTTGTAGAACCTCTTTGCTTGTTTTCTTCTCCTTCCATGATTTTCTCCCTATTCTTTTATATATCCACATCTCAAAAGCATAAATTCCGTCTTCTAATTGTTTGTTTAGTGTACATGTTTCTGAACCATACATCAATATATAATAGATGTAGCATTTTATATTTTTTATTAATTTGTATAGAACTGCTTGAAATCTATACGAGGTGCTGCAAAATTGCCATTTGAGGAAGCCTGTCATTTGGAATCAACCCTCTTTAGAGAGCTTATAAACAGTGCCCAGTCAACAGCCTTGAGGTATTCATTTTTTGCTGATCGGTCAGCACCAAGGGTAGGCATGTTTGTGTTTGTTTCATTTGTGTAATAAATTTCTCTTGATTTGTACTGTTGTTGATGTGGTCATTATCTATAACTTCTTAGCTTTAGTTTTCGTGACAACATAGGTTCCTTTTTAAAAATTTTGTTTGTCTGGAATATGTCCAGTTCTGAAGTTTTGTTGCTTCTATAAACTTTACTGTGTTCTGTAACTCATTCAGAGATATAATTTGGTAGTCATCTTGTGTTGGTGTTGGATTTTTAATTGCTTTGATCATCTGTTACCATTGATGATAAACTATTGACACATCTGGTTGATCAGCAGCAGCACCCTCCTTAGACAGCTGATCCACTTTCTCTTTTCCATATATTCCACAGTACGATGGTATCCACTGCATGACTACCATATGCTGACTGCTTTGTTTGGTCAATAGTATTTTCAGGTCTGGTAATTTTCTTGATTAGTCACTTGTGGTGCTAATCTAGCATCTGTCAACAATATTACAGGTTGTGGGCCAAAATTGACACTCTGTTCCCATTTTGATTTTTTTATTGCCACCTTGATTGCCTGGAATTCTCCATCATAATTATAACAGAATTTCAACATTGGTACTTTGATTGAATACCTAACATTTTTTGGGTACTGTATTTCTGCTCCTCCATTCTTCACACTATTCTTTGCTGATCCATCTGTATATTCTCTGATCTATATGTTATATGGATATTCATCATCCAGAGACTGAGAGTAACTGTCTTACGTTTTACACTGTTCTGTTCATTTTTTCTTAAAATTCCTTTCATGTAAGTCTGAATTGTTTGTCCCCAGGTGAATGATGGTTGATCGTATTCACACTTGCCATTAAGCGTAGGGGTGGGAGCTATCGCTGTCGTTCCAAGGTCAGATGAGTTGCCTTGGTTGCATTAAGTCCATGTTTGTTTAAGATTATCTTGATATTTTCTATCAACCGTTTTCTTGGTCTACCTTTGGCCTTATGTTCGGATATGATTTTGTTATATGCTCTTATTGGTATTTGGTTTGGGATCATTCTCATAAGGTGACCGAACAATTTTACTTCCTGTCTTTTGATATGCTCAATACATGATATTGACAGCTCAATCTGGATATAAAGAGCTATTCCACTATCCTTTCTCCAAGGGGTTTGTTCAGGTACAGACTTTAGGGGGCTATCTACTTTAGATAAGTCTGAGTTTTTTCTACAAATCGATTTGGCCTGATGGATAAGGCTACTTCTTATCAGCCACTCTATTGCCAAAATTCCAAATCTATCTTTTATGGATAACTTGGCATGCATTGGAGCTTTTCTGCTTGTATTAGCACCTCTGTGTCTCTGCATTCACTCAGTGTTTGTATCCTCCCCATTTTCTCCATCTCTACTATGGGTGTTTATTTTATTGCCCCCTTGATGACCTTAATTACCTGGGGTGTGTGTAACGGGTTTCACACTGTTCTAGTGTGATTCCTAGAGTTAACAACTAAAAATATCCTAAAAGTACCTCCTTGAAGTGCACTCTGGAAACAGACACACAGCAGTTTGTGTGATATTTCTGGCTAACACTTTTAGGGAACATGTCAATCGCTGTAGAGGCTGTAGATGGAATCTTCTTCTTCTCGTTCACAGTTTGATATGTCTACACAGCAAGTCCTGTTTTCTTAATAAATGCTGCTGTATTTGAAAGCTCCTCAGTGCTCCCATACATCTTTCTGTGGATATTCATCCCTGTAGGCCAGTGTTCTTCCCTTAACTGGTTTAGTGTATTGCAGTAGATGGAATGAGAATTGATTGAAATAATACAAGCAATATCTCCATCACTACAGTCAATACAGCAAGCAGCATTGTCACCACACAGTGATGCATGGCATTCTGGCTCTGATAGCTAGATGCAAATTCATTAAAGGGATAGCTAATTTCAATGTCTCGATAAGGGTAGTTAACACTATGATGTTGTGGCACATTGAATGCTTCTGGAGAAGGCAACACATGCTAGAAGGCAGTGTTATGTAAGGGAAAAGCTAAAGTGACAATGAAAGCCCAATTTTTCAGAATGAAACTTGTAGGTCATGAAGATAATGTGGGTAGAAGCTCCAACTTGGACAAAGTATTCATGATGTCAGTGAACAAAACCTCAGCTAAGAGGGTGAATCTAACCCTAGTTCAGCTTTGTTGTTTGAGCAATTAGCTATAATGGTGGAGGTTCACAGTTATAAGATAGGGGTCAGTACTCGAGAACACAGGGGTAGTGCATGTTAATTACACAAGACAAATTCACTAACAGTGCAATACTCTGTATAAGATAGACATAGTTGACCCAAGCCTAATTCCCTGATCACTGACTCCTTGAAAACTGCCGCCCAGGGACATGTCTTAGCCTGCAAAGTCAAAGGACACAGTGGGTTATAAATGATCATGACGTAGAGATATCGTATCATGACGTATCAGATAGTCACTTGTTTTCCTGACAACATATTAGAAGACTGTCACAGGTTAGGGAAGCTCACCTGAAATAAAAGCATGCTGAAAATGGATGTGCTTTGCCAGAATGCATAAAATAACATAGCTCTGCTATGAAACCAGCATTACAATGTGCTTCATACTACCCAGCAGAAATCACATGAACATTCGTGGTGGTTGTCAGAGAGCAAACGCAGAAGTAGTATACCTTATATATCTCGTGCAATGCGGTATTTCATGCTGGACACCATCAAGTTGTGCCATATTCCAGGTGTGGTCCTATTTCCTGATGGTAATGTTTACTAAATATTTTCACATTTGCTCCCCATGTGGATCTACTTAGCTTTTTTTCAGAATGGCTAACTCCCTCCTGATCTTGCTATTTTTTTGTTTATGTGTTCCTTCCATGTCAGCTTATGGTAAAATGTGACTCCCAGATGTTTAGGATCTCTCCATTTATCTTTGGTTCTAATGCTATGCAACCTCTTAAATTCTTACTGTGCATAATGTTAAAGAACATGTAACTATTGTTGAATTAAGTATTACAGAACAAAACTCTTATTTTTGCTTGTTTTTTTGCATTGTAGAAATGAGAGAACTTAGACACAGAATGTTCTAACTGTAGACGGCTCTAATAATATCAGAAAGTGATTGTTCATCACAATTTTATTATAACTAATTGATATGATATCTTATATAAATTATAAAACCAAGTTTATGATTTGAGAATTATGCAATATACAAGTAATTGTTATAAATGATAACCCCCAACACTGGTATTATTACTTTTATTTAAAAAAATTATGATCCCGCTTTTTACAGTGGAAACTTCCATCTGGAGCTAGTATAACCAACACGAAGCCTGATGTTGTAAAATCTGTAGCTGTCATTGGTGCTGGCACAATGGGATCTGGAATTGCTATTTGTCTGATACGAGTTGGCATTCCTGTTTTGTTGGTGGAACAAGATGATAAAGTAAGAAGATTTATGTATAAAATATGGTACACTGAAGAGACATAATTAATGAGAAACAAGTTCATTCTAGTTTAACACTTTCTCTGCCAAACATTTATAATCCATGTGATCTCACTGTTACACAATTTTTTTAGGTATGAGTTTTGCAAGTGAGCATTTTTTTATATCAAGAAATAACATTAAGGCTTCGAAACTTTCAGAAGACATCCAGACTAGAATAAGTTTTCCAAAAATATTTTAAAGATTTTAGTAAAAGGACTTCATTTACAATTATCTTAACAATGATTTTTTTCTAGCAATGGAAATGTCATGATACCATTTCAAAGTACCCGTCCATCACTCGTTCCTGGATACTAGACCTAACTTTTATCAATCTATGACCATCATTATTTGTATCATAGTCCTATTCTGTTTCTGATTCTAAGTCCATTTTAAAGCTTATTGCTTAGCTTTAAATTCATAAGAGTCACTTTCAATTGGAAATTATCAGCTGCGTCGTCCATTTTGAAATGCTCATTGAAAAACCACAATAAAATAATAAAATTTTCAATTATCAGCGCTGAATCGATAAAATAACTGGCTCTGCCATTTTGGAATGGTATGTGTAATAAATCGGAAGTCCTGCACTAAATAAATCTGGTGTTGTGTCAGCAAAATTCCCAATGAAAAAGTAATACCGGTAGTCATAAATGGCAAAAGTAACCTGTGGCAATGAAAGGAACTTAATATTTTGATGACAAAAGTTGTCCATAGCAGTGAAAGTGTTAATTATAAAACTTCATTTAGATTCATAATATAACTAATCATATCAATCATAACTAAAGATAGTAACATGTGTAATGAGTTTAAACAGAACAAAATATAAATAGATGGTAGCTATGGCTATGAACTCAAAAGAAGTAAAAGTATTAAAATGATAGTGCATGGAAAGTTACCCTTGTGTCACAAGAGACAGAGAAGAAAGCAAATACCACATCCACCATTTGGGCATGTGGTTCACAAACCTTACCTTTAGAAAGTCAAAGCTAAAAATAAAATAAAAATTCAGCAAACCATGATTACAATAAGAGAAATCCTAGCTCAACTTCTGTAAATAAGTCTTCAAGAAGGAAGTTTATGATGCATTGCCAGAAAAACAATAAGCAGCTGAAGTTGCCAACACTTTTTTTCTTTCTGATAAATTCTATAGTTATTATATGGAATCTTAGATCAATGCTGGAGCAAGGAAGAACAGTTCAAGTAATAGAAGAAATTAGGAATTATAATACAAATGTCCTCAGAATCTCTGATAAAAGATAGAAAGAATAAATACAGGAGAGATTGTGCTGTTCACAGTGCAAAAAAATACACCATAGTAAAAAAAATTTCTCATTATATACTGGGTACATAAACATCATAAATACAATGGGATGGAATAAGGAATAGCGTCAACATGTGTAACTGCCAATAAAGAAATGATTAAACATCATTCAATGCTATACACAAACGGATAAGACAGAATTTTTACAAAAATACTTTAACATCAAATTACAAAGCATAATGGAATAAGATACTAACATTTTATGGAATACCTTAATGCAAGAAATAACAGAGGTATAAAAAAGAAACTACCGTTAAATTCCGTGTATAACCCGAGAATTTTTGGACAAAAAACAGAGATGACTTCATACTCCTCTGCTTATTTTCGAGAGTAAGATCAAATTTTAAAAAAAATTACGTCCAAATCACAGTAAAAAAGGAGAAAAACACTTTTAAAAAAATTACAGTCACATGTCCCGATATATTAAGCCAGGATAAAATGACTAGGGCTCACCAGCAATCTAGAGCGTACTTACCATAATGCTAGGCCTCTAATTACATTAATTTCTATATATCATACAATATTTCCTTCAAAATCTCCGATATTTCTTGATAAAAACTCACTTACTAGGTCTATATCGTTATTTCAGAAACGCCGCCATTTTTTTAGAATAATTTCCAGGAAATGCTATTTTTAGCAATGGGTATTGCCGGTTTTTTTTACCGTTTATAGTACATATATTTCTATCATAAAGGTTTCAATTGATCATCGAAATTGGTCAGAAAAGTATACCAGTATCTGATGTTATTTATTGACCAAAATATGGTAATGGTCTGTGGAAAAAACAAATGAAATACCATAGCCTAAGCTGATTGGTAGCTTAGGCCTAGTCTTGTTTGTGTAGGGAAACACTAACTACCAGTAATCTAAACACTGTCACACACTTTCTTGTTGCGGTAAAGCAAATGTTACAACAGTTACTGACCGTCTACTAGGCTATAATACCTGTGTACAGAAAATTTAAAACAACACCTCAAAGCATGTCGCTGGTCGGTCTTGCCAATTTTTAACATGGGACTCCAAGTATATAAATATTGACCAAGACAATAATCAGAAACATAGAATGAAGTCCTAATTAATTCTGTACAGATGTCTTACTCTACATACTACGGTCTTGCACAAACACTCACATTTTTGATATCCAAAACTTTGCCGCTTAGGCAGTGTTGGAGGGAGGGGAATGGAGGAGATAAATCAATAGTGAAACTGTCTGAGCTGTGCCTCAGTTTATATTACCATATAAGGTAAACATACAGGTCAGACAAAGTTCAAACTCTTCTGTATCTTTTAAAAACAAACGTGATCTGGCATGTTTTTGTCTGGCCATTCATCTTTCCCGCTTACACTTACAGGAATAAAATCACAATGACAATAAAAATGTATGAACTGGAAGCTAAACTACTTGTGCAGTATTCTTGGCTAGCTAAGTCAGCCTTATATTCTGTTAATTAGTAAAATTGCTCCGTAATTTATTCCCTCCCCCAACCACTGTACATTTAGTGGAAGACGAGATCAATTTTACAATCCTCTGTTATGTTTATTTTATTACCGTATTCTCCCCACACGGTAAACATAACCAGTAACAAAGTTCAAACTCTTCTGTATCTTATAAAAACAAACGTGATATCGCTGTCTTGCCTTTCATCGTTTCCCACTTAAACGTCACTGCGGTGACATAATAGTAACATAGTAATTACATTTCACTAGCGCTGTTCCGCATCATAAGGCCCAGACACCCAACACAGACAATTCATTCAGGAAAAACTTTGTTCCCCAAAGTCTCGCCACCTCATAAACCGTCTATAGTCATGGATAGGGAAGTCAGCCTACGGGGTATTCATTATTTTCGGATATATTGTTCCAGAATACAGTAGCCACCGGGGTTTCATTCCTTGATTCATTCAAGTTACGTGAGTGAAGCAAATGAAAGGAATGCCATTTTCTTAGAGTTGCAAAAGTTTGTGTTAATTTCCATTTAGCATGTCGGTTCTTTCTTATGATGATGAAGTTCATTATTGCCGGCTTTGTTAAGTTGGGGATGTCTGTCTATAGTCGGACCTTCGACTTTCTCCACTTTAGGTTCTCGGCCTACAATCGGATGGGTTTATATTCAGAATTTAACGGTATATTGCATTGGATATAAAATATATGGATATCAAAATAGAAAAAAAAGTTAACAATGGTGTTGTTTGACTCAGATAATAAGTATGTTCATTGTAAAATGCATAAAACTTGTGTTCTACTAAGTGCTATTGTTTAACTTAGAAACATGGAGAACAGAAAAAAGAGATAAATAAAGTATTAGACTTTCATAAATAGATATCTGTATATAATAGATTTGAAATGTATAATAGAGCCACCAATGAAGATTTCACAGAGTAGAGACAGAGTTAAAGAGTTATTTTTGCATTATGAAAGTACTAATCAATGTCACTAATCAATAGACTACAGCAAAGTCTTTGCAGAGTTCAAAATGAAAAATTAATCACATGTCTTCAAGAAATAGGCATAGATGGAAAAGACATCAGACTGATTAGAAATATATATTAGGAACAGACTGCATCAATAAGGTGTGAAAACAGCTACTCACCATACTTAGAAATAAGAAGAGGGGTAAGACTCAGTGATACTTTTGTTATCACTATAGTTAATTATCTGACCATTCTATATCAGAAACATCACCTAAGACGGATGTGTTGGGCCATTGGCGCAAATAAAATGGCAACACAACGCTTTTCCGTTCTCTGGACTAGATTCAACTGGAAATCTTGTAGGATCATTGTCTTGTTACAAGAGAAATCCAGTGGGAGTTTGAGAATGAACAATGAAGAAGAAGAAGATATCAGAAACAACTCAAGCTCACACTGATTTTGTTGAAGGAGGTTGATTTATTTCTCCAAATTGACTCAAATTGACACTGAAATATTAGACATAAGCATTAATAAAATACATGTTGTTTTACCTAAATTTTAAAAAATGTTTCTTTTGCAAAAGACCTATATCATTTCTAATGCATTAATACTGTCAATTAAACAGTAGTTCAGGATTGAGTTTAGATACCGGTATGTAGATTACTGTTTCTACACACCAGACAAGTCCCTTTGTGCTCTGATCTACACTTAAGTAAATCTCTCATCGGGTAGAGGCTAATGGTTCTATGTTGGCTGAGTGTTCTCTTTGAAAGTTTTGTTCTTGCCAAAGATGGATGTGTTGGGCCATTGGTGCAAATAAAACAGTGACACAGACATTTCCATTCTCTGGAATACATCCTGCCGGATATCTAGTAGGACCATTGTCCTGCTGTAAGGGAGATCCAGCGGGAGTTTGAGAATGAACACTGAAGAAGAAGAAAGTTTTGTTAGGCGTTCTCTCCAGGCCACAAATATCTTCACTCACAATTCATGCATTCTCAATACTGACTCATACTCATCGACCTCAAAATCCATCAACCATATATACTCTCACATATATACATGAGTTTAATAATGTCTGATCTGTCCATAATGTGACTGTTATGGTAGCAGAATCAGCTAATTAGTTGACTTACTCATTTCCCTCCATGCAGCAGTTCAATTTGTAGAGAAATACCTTCTTGTCTTACAACTAACAGCTCTAGGTGAAACCATTACAGTTATTTTATAACATAAGTTGCACATCATTGTTAAAATGTGTGGAAATTGTGCATTTATTAAATTGTTTATTGTATTTTGATTGAATTGGATACTGCAGTAAAACTGTATACTATGTACCCATTTTATTTGTTTTTCTATTTTCTATTTTTAAATATTTATTTACTGTATATTCAGTTATGACATCTTTTAAAGAATAACAAGGACTATATTTTTGTGTTAACAAAACTTTGGATAATTAATTTCTACAGATGCTGAACAATGCTCTGACTAATATTGGTCTGATTTTACAAGGCAGTGTGAAGCTTAATCGCATGACCACAGAGCAGAGAAATGGTTGTCTTCAAATTTTGCGTGGAGTTACTAGTCTTGACAAACTCACGGATGTTGACTTGGTATAAATTATATATTTTAACCGTAATAAAGATATTTTTATGTAGTAGGTAATGATAGTTTCCAGAAAAATGGAAATAAAAGTCAGGCATATCAAGATAAGCTACATCAATAGAGATATTTTTGTGTAGTAGGCAATGATAGTTTCCAGAAAAATGGAAATAAAAGTCAGGCATATCAAGATAAGCTACATCAATAGAGATATTTTTGTGTAGTAGGCAACAATAGTTTCCAGAAAAATGGAAACAAACATGGGACATATCAAAATAAGCTACATACATCAATAGAGATATTTTTGTGTAGTAGATAATGATAGTTTTTAGGAAAATGGAAATAAAAGTCAGATATATCAAGGTAACTACATCAATAGAGATATTTTTGTGTAGTAGGTAATGATATTTTTTTAGGAAAATGGAAATAAAAGTCTGACATATCAAGATAAGCTACATATTTGTCTTCTTGATGAATGTGACATGTCCTTTATAGAACATTTTCCTCACTGCCACTCTGTAAACCTCTCGGTTCTGTGAAAAATGTCCTGCTTCTTCCAGTGTCATACTAAAAAAAGTCTGCACTATCCTAGTCGTCATAATGAATCTCTTGGTATTAAAATATATATCAGTAGTTTGCAATTGCTTTCTGAGCCGATTTTAGTCGCTTATCAATTACATCCTTAATACATTATCAAACCTTTTTAACTCCCACCTTTGACGCAATTATAATTAATACAGGCTTCCACCTTCTCCACCAGCAGTTATGTATGCAGTAGAAGGGGGTGGGGGAGACGAACAGAGAAATGGATTTCCTCAAGTTGTAAATGGAATTACTAGTCTTGATAAACTCACAGATATTCTTCACCTTCTCATCTATGTTTGTTCTCATACTCCTGCAGATTAGCAGGATGTATTTTGAAGAATGGACTGCATTGTGTCATGGTTTAGATTTTCTACAATATCTGTACCTTTCGGCTTTGCATATCTAATCTCAGCATGGCTTCTGGGTCGCTTGGACTCAGTTGTGGTTGGGACAGCCAACTCCACAAAATAACCTCCTTAGTTACCTCTTACAACATGCCTGGAAGATAAAGAATTCTGATATTCTTGTGCTCTGTTTTAGATCCCATCAACACACGGCCATCACAAATGTTAATTAAACAAATAATGTGCAATTGATTGTGATATATGAAATTACATTGTCCTGGTATTTTTTTTATTAGGACTTCAACAGGAGTTGAATAAAAGTATGTGCATCATTTAATATGTAAATATTAATGTTAGATTTTTTTTTTTAAAGTATGTTGAGGTTATTCTAACTTAAATGACATTTAACACATGGCTGCCACTAAAACTGCAGGAAAAGGTAGTCAATTGAATACAATACCAGATTTATTAAATCTGGTTAAAAAAATATAAAAAATTGGGGATTTTTAATTGATTGAAGTGTACCTAGCAACGGCGGCAAATATACTTGCCGCTCACTAACAAGAGAAGGGGGAATGTTGGTGAATACAGTTGCCGCACACATGCTAAACATTAATAGATTACCATATGAAATTCACACCCAATGATGTCTCAGTTGGTTAAGTATTTATAGTTTGTAAATCAGATATCTAAAAACTATGATTGACAAAACTGAACTGGTAAAAGATAGAGTGCTCCATGAGATAGAGTCAGCAATTATTCTTTTTTTCCTTGTCTGTATTTTCTCATACTTGTTTCCATATGCTTAAAGAATTAAAAAGGAACAAAATTTATCCCAGGTTATTGAAGCTGTGTATGAGAATCTGGCACTCAAGCAGGAGATCTTTACCAAGTTGGATAAAATTTGCAAGCCATCTGCACTTCTATGTTCAAACACATCATCACTAGACATAGACAAGGTAATTATATGATTTACTCATTCTTATCATTCATAACAGTCAGTTTTTTAAAATAATTAACATAAGGATAGGATAGATCAGGGCAAAGATGCATAGCAGGTTTTTTTTGGGAACTATGGGTTTTTCCCGCACACCATGTCAGGCGCTAATTCCTATTCTGTCACACAGCAAAGTTTAACAGTTCAAGGACAGGTCATTTTTAAACCATGATGTATAGTCATTTTTTAATGTTCTTGATTTAATTGATTTGTAACTTCTCACAACTTGTCTGCTGTTATCTGTTGTACTGCCATGTTGTTTTACATGTTTAAACTGGAACATATATTATATTATTACGTTATTAAGCAAGATACATTATCACGCTACTTTGTTTTTTCGTGATATATAATAAAAAATATTAACAATGTGATTTGGGGTAAAGATGCGCACAGTTAATGGGGCAAATATGCGTGGCATACTAAATGTGCACATTTGCCCCACTCACTGTCCAATCATGTTACATAATATTTTACTGTCATGTTATGTTTCATTTTATGAATTACAAACGGAAAAATAGAAAATGAAGCAGCTGACTGGAAATGAATCTTCCGTCATAGATACACATTCTCTACCAATCATAGATGCAAAATCTCCACCGATAATAGATGCATAATTTATGCCATTCATAGATGCACAATCTTCGCCGATCATAGATGCACAATCTCTGCTGGTCACAGATGCATGATCTCCGTCTGTCATAGTTGCACAAACTTGGCAGGTCATAGATTCATGATCTCTACTGGTCATAGATGCACGATCTCCTACATTAAACAAGCCTACACCAAACAAGATAAACTAAAATTTTTGTATTTAAGTTAGTAAATTGTTTTACCGAGTACTGAAATAACTGACATAGATGATCATATGTTACCACATCCTTCAGTCTTGTGTTTTATTCATTGTTTTTTGGTTACATTGTTATTCTATTTTATTATTTCACAATTCTTAGTTATCTTCCTAATTTCTTAACTTATCCCCAATGCCTATCAAATTTGCCTGATTAATGTTAATCTCATCATCAGGTAGTATATCCTGTCATCATGTAGCATTCTTCAGAGCCTTTTGAAATTCCTGCTGATCTTCAGCTAATCTTCCTGCTTATGTGAGTTCACGCTCAGGTGGTCTTTGATATCTTCTTCATGAGCTCCCTTTTTTTCATTGCTCCGTAGGCTTTTACATATCATTTCATATGGCCAAAATATTGAAAATTTATTTATAGAGAACATTGTTTAGCCAGTTTACTTTTATTTTCAAATTGACGTATGTCTCTATTGGTAATATTTTTGGTTTATGGTATTCTGGGGATTCTTCTGTAACATTTTGTTTCAAATGCTGCAATTTTATGTTACACCTTATTGGTAATTGCCCTAGATCCACATCCATATATTGCAACTGGAAATATGCAAGATTTAGGGAAAGTTTAATTTTGTTGCAGCACAGCCATATGTTCTTCATTTATAACAGTCATTTATGCAATGGCTAACCTCCATTTGACTTCTTCATAGTAATCTCAATTATTGCATATCCAGGGTATTCATAACTGGTAACTCACTCTAGTTCTCTGTTATAGATTGAGATTACTGCCGAAGACGGATGTATCGAGCCATTGGTGCAAATAAAACAGCGACACAATGCATTTCCATTTTCTTAACTATATCTAGCTGGAAATCTAGTAGGATCATTGTTCAGCTACAAGAAAGATCCAGTGAAAATTTGAGAATGAACGTTGAAGAAGAAGCAGATTGAAAACTTGTTAGTGGTTTTGTCACATATTATAATCTTAATTTTACATTGGTTCAGAAATAGATTTTGTTTATCACTGTGTTCTTTGATGGAGTTTATGCGGTGTTCTAAGCTTTTCTTTTACTAAGGGACAGTAGTATATTATTATCAACATATCTTAGTTCTGGTATCTCGTGACTTCAAATATTCAGTGGCTTGAAGTTAGTTCGTGCCTGGTAATTTTATACATTCCTCATGATGCTCTTAGCGCTAACAAAAAGAGATATGATGATAGGACACATCCTTGTTTGACTCTCATTGCCACTCTACACCAATCAGGTGTTTCACTATCTACTCATATGGCTGCTTGTTGGTACCATGTTTTAATAAGGCAAATTAAGTGTAGAGCGAAACTCGTGTTTCTCATGATGTTCCAAAATTTCTGAATTTGTAGGCATTCACAACCCAATGCCTGTGTGCACTATGTTGTTTCTATTATGACGTGGTGTTATAATTGTGCTTGAAAGTATGGTGTCAGTGCTCGAGTTAAAAATCTTGAAAGCATTGATGATATGAGTTCCCTTTACAATTCAAACTTTGTTGTACATACCAAAACAAATAGTGGTACTATCCACAATTATGGGGAAAACAAATGAGCTAGGGGGTGTATTCAGTGCAATTTTTTTTGGGTAGCGTATCCTATTCAGGACGTAGCTATCATCCCAGCTTTGGCTGTAGTGACTTTCCATATGGTGCAATAAAGATTGTTTATGACTAGTTTTCACATTAACTTACCTGCCATTTTCCAGAAAAATCATTCTATATTTCATCTAAAAATACCTATAAATTTCTGTATTTGTACCCAAAATTCTGTATAAAGAGTACTTCACTCAAGGTAATATTCAATGAAAACAGTATATTCTATAAATAAAAAAAACACAAAGTCTGTACTTGATGATAAGTATTGTCTTTTTTTTAATAAAGATATACTTTATACTCAGTTCAACAAATTGTGTCCTCATTTATAATTACAGATTTAGCTATTTTTATCTTATAAACATATCTTTGCACATAAGAAAGGTATTGTTTTAATGATAATTATTTTTGCAGATTGCTTCTGCTACCAAAAGACCTGATAAAGTTGCTGGAATGCATTTCTTTGCACCTGCTCACATCATGAGACTTTTAGAGAATGTGTATGGGTCTCAGACCTCACCTTCAACTGTGGCTACAATCATGAACGTTGGACAGAGAATTGGAAAGGTTACAACAAAATTGATTGTGATGATAGCGTCATTACTGATTGGACATTTTGTGAACAGTTTTTAGAGAAAAATAACAATTAAACATAATATCAATAACCATGGTTTTGCAGAGAAGTAGCAAAAACAAAACCGTTTGTTCTGGTTATTTACGTAATTAATATATAAGCATCAGTCTGTTATGGTATGGATATAGTATCTCTATTGTTAAAATATATAATACTTATCTTCTGTGTTCAGCACCTGCGGCCATGTTATATTATCAGGCCTGCCATCAGGGCTAGTCTACTGTCTTCTCAAGGTCAGAGTGGCTACCCATAGCTTTTGCTTTGAATCTGTATCCTCTGACCAGGTCTGCTGCCTCTGTTCTTTGTATGCAGGACAATCCTGAAGTATGTGGAGTCTGGGTTCCAGATCCACATGGACATGTAATCTGTGTATAAGATCCTCAATTGGTAGAGTGACCCAACAGTCTGCAGTGGCCTGTTCTAATAGCAAAATAGTGGGGTCTATTGGTATCTTTGGTGGTGATGTATTGCATCATGTTTGTCATCCACTTCCATTTGTTTCTTCCACCTTGGTGTGTATGTGTTCTGGATTATTGTTTTTGCTTCTCTGTAGGACAGTGGGTGTCTGTGTTGTACCATTTTACTTCCTGTTCTTGACAGAGCATCCGCTTTCTCATTTCCTATGTCTCCACATTATGATGGTATCCACTGAAGGGCAATAGCTGATGATTTTTTGATATGTCTGATGTTGTGCAGAAGTCTTTCATTTCTGTTGTTCTGGGTTGATTCCAGTAGGGATCTGCAATCTGTGAATATAGCTATCTTCTATCGAACCAGCTGTCCTAGTATGGTGAAGATTTTCAGCACTTGATAGAATGTAACTGCTTCTGCTCTAAAGTTGGAGGAGTATTTCCTGGATGGAAAAGCTTTAGATATTGTCTTATAAGAATTCCACCTCTCCATTCATTACTGCTCCTTCTGCCAATCCATCTGTGTAGACATTTGTCCATTCCTTGGGATTGTATTTTCTTTCTATCATCTCTAGTGTCAAAGCTTTTAGTTGAGGTGGAATCTGGTATTCCTTATTAATTATTTCTGGAACCTCTGTTATTATGGAGACGTTTTGGAGACTATTGTCTGGGTCTTCAAAATCAGTTCGTTTTCAATTTCAGTTGTGAGGATATCTTTATGTTATGATGGAGATGGTTGGAGATATGACAGATGTTGGTTCTCTTCAGCCTGCTTGTGGTTGATCTAGAAATTTGCGCACGCGCCGGATGGTTTGGCATGCACTTATTTTTTTCCCTTTGCACAAACCCTCTTCTCTTCCGTCATCCAGTGGGCGGATGTTTACATGTTTTTCCATTGCATAGATTGGAGTGATCTTCATCCCTCCCACTTGTGATTAGTCGAAGTCCTGCTTTTTGTACTTTAGATAAACAATCAGTATTTGTTTTTGATGCTAATGCCCAGGCTGTCATTCCATATACTGATGATGATGATGTTCGTCCGTCGTGATCGACGATGACCAAAAACTCAACCATAATAATAATAACAATAAATAATAAAATAATAAAGTTAATAGTGCGTTTTTAAATGACTAGCAAGTCCAATGCGCGCACAAAATGTTCTTTTACAGAATTGACAACAATAGAAGGTATCTGTGTGAGGTTGAGATGTTTTTTCTTTTCTACATGTCCGCTTCTGTCTTGCAGTTTCTTGTCTGAATTCTTCTGCCGCTAGTGCTCCCGTTCTAATGCTGTAACGCCAAGCCGTTCTATCCTGAGCGAGGCTCTCCCAAGCGCCTACGTCAATGTTAAGATGTTTCAAGGATGACTTGAGCGTGTCTTTGAAACGCTTTTTCTGTCCACCAGCTTTTCGAAATCCTGCCTTGAGTTCTCCATAATATATTTGTTTTGGCAATCGCGAGTTCTCCATACGCACAAGATGGTATACTACTGCAGGTCTGACTATACCCATGTAGACTTTTCAGACAATACTTCTATTTGCTTCCCAACTTGTGCCTGTAAGTTTCTTCATCAAGGATAGCTTCCTGCTCTGTGATTATCAGGTGTGGTTTCCAGGTGAGTTGCTTGTCTAGTTTGGCCTCAAGATATGTGGGGTACTCCTTGTGTGCTAACTCACTTCCATTTATTTGTAGATTTGCTTTTTCTTGGTGGCTTGAAAATGAGAAGATGGTTGTCACAGTTTTGGAGAGGTTGATCAGGACTTCCCAGTTAGATGCCCATTCACCTAGGGTGTGAAGTGGGTTGCATTCTCTTCTGTGCAGTGGATAAGTTGCCTGCCACAAAGCAGGCAGAAAAGTCATCTGCATGGAGGACCTTTGAAATATTTTGTGAAGTTTCTTTCCAAAATCACTGATGAATATTAGAAAGAGGGTATAAGAGATCACTCCTCCTTGAGGCACTCCTTGTTGGAGAGTAACATGTTTGCTTAGTTTACCATCTACTTTTACTCTTGCTGTGCCGGTAGCCGAGGAAATCTTTTATCCAGCTGAACATTCTTCCTTAAATTTTTGTATTTAAGTTTAAGAGAAGCTTGAAGAGGACTCCATCTTTTCACACCTTGTCGAAGGCCTTGCTCAAGTCCATGAAAGTTGTCGGTACTCATTCCTTCTTTCAGAAAGCATTTTAGATTTCCTGTGCTAAGTATATGAGCTGGTCTTCCATGCTTCAATTTTTGTATAGGAAGACTGTGTCAGTAGAAGTAAACAGATCCAGAGAAGGAGAACTTGAAAACATAGTGAAATTACTGATGCCCTGGTGGAAAATATCAATTACAAATTGCTACAACCCTCCTGCCACAAAAATAGAACTAAGTCAACTAAAGATAGAGGAATTTAGACACCTAATAGTGCGCAGCTTTAACCCATTAATTTCCTTAGTGGCCAAAATCGTTGGCTATATATGTTCACTACCGTGATGACCTTTTTTGTCGGATTGACACACGGTTCATTTTGGTTCATGTCTGTTACAGTTCCATGCAAATAGACATGAGTCCAGTGTTGTTTTCCAATGGTTTCCAACAGCTGTTGTTTCCAAACTGCACAAGGTTTCTTATGACCTTTAATTTTTGTCAAAACTTGGTACAAAATTGACCTACTTACGATTCAGATGATGTTGATAGGCAATTTTTTAATGGAATTCTAGAGATTGTGAATGAATCAGACGTTGATGGGGTAGTAGGTTCAGTATTTAGTAGGCCTAGTTGAAATTCAGTATTTAGTAGGTCTAGTTAAAATGAGCGGTGTTGTGTAGTGTATGCCTAATTGATGATGTCCACCTTTCGCCCCGCACACCATAGACCTAGTAATGATTGAGAATAGTCAACACAGCTGATCTATGTCAATATTGATCAATTTCATGAGAAATCAGGTCCTGTAAATGATATTGATCGAGATTACTCTGCTTTTGAGACTAGGCCTAGTTTTCACTATTTCTACATGAGTCATTCTTTGGGGGTATGTGCAGAATAAACATTGTATATGGTGGTATCAAAATTTTCATAAAAACAAGACCCCTTTTGGAACCTTATTTCACCTTATATGTATGACTTTCTTTATGTGAAATAGGTCTATATGTTTGGAGTAGTTAAGAGTTACAGAATGATGTTGTCATAATGTGCAAGAGAGACTGCTTTGCAGCTTTCACTGGAAAGTTGTCAACAAACAAATTGATACAAGTAAATGAAGCCAACAAGTGCTATTTTTTTCCTCACATGTTACATGACAAGTAAACTTATCATACATGACATTCACAAAGATATGTTCACAGATCAGTACCTCTTCAATTTTCTGTTAATAAGACTTTGAATCATAAAAATGTATTGCAAATTGTATTTTATATGAATTCTCTTGCACAATCACTTCTGATTTGTGTTGTGTTATTCCCCTTGCCCTGGGATTTAAGCCATGGGTTTTTCCTGAATGGCTAGGATTGAAAGTGTTAATGTGCATTCACCAAGCTGGGGCTACGAAGATACGAATCAAAGAGGTGAAGATATCAAAGACTGGATAATGGAAAATAAACTAATTCTCATAAACCAGCCAGAAGACATACCAACATTCTTCTCCAGAGCCTGGAAAAAAACTAGCTAATCAGACCTTGCCATGGCAACAGATGAGACATAGATATACACATTACAAGAACAGTAGAAATTCAACTGGGATGAAGTGACCATGTACCATTCATCCTGCAAATATCCAAGACAGGAAGTACAGGACAACATAGCATGTCTCCAAACTGGAACTTCAAAAAAGCAAACTGGACCCTCTTCTAAGAACAGACCAGATCTGCCTCACTAACAACATAAAATGTATTATTCATTATTCTGTTTATACTTTGCAGTGACTATTTATGAATAAAAGTATAGTATGAGTAGATTATACAAAAATTGTAATGTATTATGTTTTACCTAGTGAAAAAAGTGCAATGAATATATTTTCCTTTTTAAATCAAAGAACAACAGTTCCAGAAGAAAACAATAATATGATCACATTTTAAATGGATTATGAAAATAACATTTTCATTGTTATGAAATCTATTCAGATTTCAGTGCTGGCCAAAACTTGTGATGGATTTGTAGCAAACAGAATGAACAGGATGCTTGGAAATGAAGTAAGTAGTTTTGTAATCTTCATTACAGATAAATAGTCAACTCCAGACACCAATAACAGATTATTTCTAAATTTAAAGAGTGGTTGAAAGAAAATGGTCAGTAATTTCTAATTAATGGGGCATATTTTCCCAAGGAGAAGTCAATGGGAAGACATACAGTTGTTTTGATGCCATTCCTGATAGCTCATTTATTAAATCTTGAGGTCTTGTTTACAAGTGCAATTTTTCTTATTTCCTTGAGCATTATTGTTTGAAGATATGGAGTTACATACTATGAGTTGTACTCTTGGCCCTTTTATTTTATTAATCTTATGGAAGACAAGTTTAAATCTACAGTAAAAAAGTTGTGAGTTCTTGGCATAATGAACAGTCACATAAATTATAAATTATTTTAGTTGCATATTTAAGATTATTAAAGGTCTCTGCCTGAGGTGGATTGGCATGGAGCTTCTTGGATGGCCTAGATACAAGTCTCAAATCCCACCATAGGCTACTGTGCAGCCGTTCCATTCAGATAGCAGTGCCAACCTGCTAAATGTATTTATACTATCTTCAAAATCACTACAGTTAAAAAACTGTTGGTTTGGTCACTCATCCTGAATAGGATATGCTACCAATTTATTGGCAATTTACATCGTTCATAAATTTTACAATATACGCTACATATGATCAGAATATGCATATTTCCAGTGGCAATATATGGTTGTTAGGCATGGATATTAAATAAAACAAAAGAAAAGAGCATCGCTGCTTGCGAAATGAGATGCTACAGATGAATTTTACTTATACCATGGACAGCTAAAAAGACAAATCACGAAATGTTAGGATCAATAAACGTCGAAGAGGACTAGCTCCTTAACAACATCTTAACTAGAAAGCTGTGTTTTTTTGGTAATATAAAGAGACATAACAGCATTGCAGATTAATAATGGAAGGCAGAGTTAACGGCAACATGGCAAGCCGTTAAAAAGACGACAATGGTGCAGTGATATATCAGATTGCTTAAGTACGTCTCTAACTAAGGCAGGTCAACTCTCCCAGAATCGCGGAGTGTTCAGAGAATCCATAAGGAAGACCACATTCTGGAAAGAATATGTCACATGATGATAAATCTTACAAGATCAGAAATAGAAAATAAATTTTATTTTGTAGAATGTACAGCTTTTCAACAGCTAATTTCTTTTAAAAACATAACAAGCTTTGTATGATAGTTATTAGCATTTCTGTTTTTGATAATTAAGTTATTAGCATTTCTGTTTTTGATAATTAATAAGCAAATTAAACTTATAACAAAACAGGCAAATTTTCTATTGGAAGAAGGTGCATTACCTCATGAAGTTGACCAAGTTCTAGAAGATTTTGGAATGTCTATGGGCCCATTCAGAGTGTCAGACTTATCAGGTAAGAAACTAACACTGTGTGACAGCATTTTTCACTTCAAAATAACATGAAAACAAAGTGTAGTTAATAAAGTGAAAGAATAATGTGTACAAAATTTAATAAAGTATATGTAAAAGTTTATTAATATTGTATGTTCAATTTTATGTGTTTGATATTTTTAACTTACAGGAACGGATATTGGTTGGCGTATCAGACAAGAACGTGCTAAACAAATGGGTATCAAACTGACATATGAAACTCGATTTGTTAATGGAGAGCGTCATTCTTCATTATCTGATCATCTGTATGAGTTAGGACGATTTGGACAAAAAACAGGTACTAAATTCTAAAAATTCTGGAGTTTGTGAATATGCATAAGTTGTAGCCTTCTTGATTGAATGTAGAAAACATACACCCCTTACTGAATAATGCCAGTTTAAATTTTAGTTGGACAGTCTCACAACCCCAACCTGCTCGTAAGATGGTCAAGGTTAAAACTCAGAAAAAGTTAGCTCTCCTAAAATTAATAAATGGTGCCTAAAATTCCACAGCAATCGAAAAGTTTGCCCTGTACATAATATGCTTAAATTATAATTTATGCATGAAAAACTGATTTGTAACACTTAGCTGTTTCTAGCAGGGTGTTTCTTTTATCTTCTACTTATTGCAAGAGTTTATTCTTCATTATATTTATGTAATCTGTTACACATCTCCAGAAGAGGAATAGTTTCTCACAGAATTAAGCTATTTTTCACTTGTTCATTCAACATAATTGAAATTCGTTCCATTAACACTTTGCTGACCAGCAATCCAGAGTGTACTTGTCCGCCATTACCGAGGGTGCACGCAAAATTTTATACATTGACATCGCCATGTTTAAAAATTCGTATAAAATCGATCTAGCGTAAAAAAGCCTTGAAACTTTCTATGCGTTGTAACGACTGCACTTTCTGAATGAATTTGAAAGGTCCATAATTATTTCAAGTGCAAAATGCTACTTATCATAATGCTAGGCCTAGATTTACATTAATTTCTATATATCGTACAATATTTCCTTCGAAATCTCCGATATTTCTTGATAAAAACTCACTTACTAGGTCTATATCGTTATTCCCGACAGGCCGCCATTTTTACAGAACATAATTTCCCGGAAACACTATTTTTAGCACATTATTGCAATGGATATTCCCATTTTTCTGACCTATCATAGCGCATTTGACTCAAGTCGAAATTAGTCAGCAAAGTGTTAATATCTGTAGAACATGGTCATCATTTTCAGCTGAGATCTGTCATTACGACTCATAAAATACATGGCTGCAATTTTTTTAATGCAGATCAAATTATTTTCTTCTTCTGCATTCAGCATCTGCTGTCATGTTATATTGTCAGGCCTGTCATCAGAGCGAAGTCCACTTTCTTCTCCAGGTCAGAGCGGCTGCCCCATAGCTTTTGCCTCAAATCTGTATCCTCTGACCATATCTGCTCCATGTATGTTGGACAATCCTGAAGTATGTGTTCAGGAGTCTTGGTTCTGGATCCACATGGACATTCATCTGTGTATGAGATCCTTATTTAGTAAAAGATGACCAAAGAGTCTGCAGTGGCTTGTTCTAAGTCGAAATATTGTGGTCTATTGATATTTCTGGAGGTGATGAATTGCATCATATTTGTCTTCCACTTCCATTTGTTTCTATCACTTGTGTATGTGTTCTGGATTATTGTTTTGCTTCTCTGTAGGACAGTGGGTGTTTGTGTTGTTCCTTTTCACTTCCTGTTCTTGACAGAGCATCCACTTTCTCATGATTCCACAGTATGATGGTATCAATTGAAGGGCAATTGCTGATGATTTTTGGATATGTCTTAGCTCATGTCTGATGTTGTGCAGAAGGCTTTCATTTCTATTGCTTTGGATTGATTCCAGTAGGGATTTGCAATCTGTGAATATATCTTCTTTGGTCTTGGCAGTCCTGGTAAATTTATTTAAATCAGGTAGAGTCTGGTTATTTTAATTATTTCAGGAACCTCAAATTGTTATATTGTTGCCCATTTCTTTCAGCAAAGATTCATAAGGTCACCACTTTTATAACATATTTAGTACAAGATAATTAAATAGTTTTCTGTTCCTGAATATCTGGCTAACCGATGCATGTAATCAAATGGTCTATTATCATCATTAGGCACCGTACTGACTATTGTAAGTGACCATGAATCTTCACAATTCTCTGTTTTGTGCTGATGCCTCCATTGTAGCACCTTTAAGACCGACGAGTTATGGGTCTTATTATTATTTCCAGTATCTTTTATCAGGGTCATTGTTGACTCTTTGTCATGCCACAGTGTCAGACTATCTAATATTTTCTCATTCTGTTGTCCACAGTCTCTCTTGCCTGTTGTAGCTATGTTCTCCAGACCTCCTAGTCTCATAATGTGTCCATAAAATTAAGATTGTCTCTTTTTGATATTAAGAAGTAACACCTCCTCGTTAGTTTTTGTAGTTGTCTTATGATACTTGCAGCATTCTTAACCATATCTTTGTACCCTCTTATTTTCCACTACTTATTTTGACAGGGTTAACAGAGACATGCTGTGGACCTACTTACAAAAACACAGGATCCACAGCCAACTCCTCAAAAACATCAAAGCACTATATCAGAGATGTGAAGCAAGAGTAAGAACAGGAGTGACAGACATATTCATAATAACATCTGGAGTCAGACTGGGATGTGTATTATCTTCGCTCTTATTCAACATCTATATAGACAAAATAACTAAAGTAACCTTAAGAGCAATAGAACAAGAAAACCAACATGAACAAGATAATGGAGGGAAATAAGACAGTAATATCATTATGGAATTGTTACCGCAGACGATTAGGTGTTGATATACAACAATATATCTGAGCTGCAAAAACACCTACATGCACTAAATACCCATTGCGAAACCAACAACATGAGAATCAACAAACCAAAATCAGAAATATTGACGATATGTAGAAATCAATCTCCACTAGAAATATACATAGACAGCACAAAACTCAACCAAGTAAAGGGATTTAAGTATCTAGGCAGTGTGTTCTCTGAAGACTGGAGACTAGATAGAGAAACAGAGACAAGATGTCAGAAAGCAAATGCATTTTTATATCAATTAGCACCACTGCTGAAATACCAGAACATTGACATGGTCTCTAAAAGAACATTAATAAACATAGTTTTCATGCCAACACTGTGTTACCAATGCTGGATCTTGATAGAGAAATTAGAACAAAAACTCGCTGTGTGTGAAATTAAGTGCCTGAGAACAGTACTGAAGGTAACAAAAAGAGATGGAATAAACAATGACACTATAAGAAATCTGATGAAAATAATATCGTGCAAAGAATACATAGACACACAAAAGATCAAATGGTTCCGCCACCTAATCAGAATGGAACCAGATAGCATTACATCGATAGCTTTAAATAAAAGATCATCTGAAAAGAGAAACAGGAAAAGACCCAGACCAAGATGAATAGATGACATCAGAGAAATACTCAAACACCAAGGCTGCACTATGGCGGCAGCATCACAGTTAGCTAAAGAAAGAAGACTTCAGCTCTCCATGGTGCATAGCAGCATACATGGATAGGACAAGACAAGACTATTTATTTATCGTCTATCATAGTTTCATGTTGACTGAAATTCTTTAAACATGAAATTATACACTTTCAGGCAAGGGATGGTACAGATATGAGAAGCCATTTGCTCGCACACCTTACCCAGATCCTGAAGTTACTGATATCATCATTAATCATTGTAAGAGTCTTGGCATCAAGAGGCGAGTGATACCTCAACAGGTTCGTTATTGAAGATATATCTGTATTTGTTGATTATCTATCTATTCAGCTTTTAACTTCTTGCAGAGTACAGGTACTCATCAAACATTTCAATCTATTTTAAAAAATATTTAAATACTCCTTCCAGTTGCTCCCTTGTCTTACCCAATCCACTTATATGTGTCTCTAACCCTTTTCTCAGATGCTTTTTATTTGGTTTCTTTCCTTCTCTTCATGCTAAAACTCTTCTAGATTAACAATTTACCAATTTCAATTGAGTAGTTCAAAGAACGGATTGCTTTGTGTCATGGTTTACAGAGCTGCCATAATATCTGTGCCTTTTTGACTGACACATACAACTTCAGCATGACATTTGAGTCATTTTGACCATCTATGGAATGGGACAACCAACAGCAACTTCTAAGACCTCTGTCGCCTCTTATGGCATGCACTACAGGTCATAGTTTCACTATTATTTTCTTTCCTTTCAACTCCTGACATAATGCAATTAAAGAAGCCACACAAATATTCTGAAAACTAAGGGGCTAACCTCATTAGTATATTTTTTTTGTCTTCCTCATGCACAAATAACCAGATTAATCCCGTAAAATATTGTATTTACGCAGGAAATCATTGAAAGATGTCTGTATGCTGCAATCAATGAAGGTTTCAGAGTCTTAGAAGAAGGTGTTGCAGAAAAGCCAGAGAACATTGATGTTATCTGGTGAGTGTTGAAATTGGAAAGCTCTAACAATTATACATCTTTTAGTTCACCTAATGATAAATTTATCTGAGCTATTTTATGTTCGGGGAAATGACGGCCAGTAAAAACTGTGTCTAGAAGACTCAATTATCTGTGATCCCAGACAGATGGCTCGGTATCTGTGAATTGCAGTGTGCACCTGTACCCATCTGCCTTAGTGGGTTAGCACAGGAGTAAATAGGACTAAGAGAGAAAACACCTACAGAAAACCCCCATATCTAATGAGTTAGCATGGTAGTGCTTCAGACTAAGGGAGTAAATTCCTACAGAAATTCCAGCTGGAGGGAACCTAAGCTAGTCGATGATTGAACCATCCTCTAGCATCCCCTATAGTCCTGACCTACTTCAAGCATACTGATTTCACTTCATACTGGCATAGGACGGAGCTCACCATCAGAACTGAGAAGGGGTTAGTGTGAAATGGGCTCAGCATTTTCTCCATACAAATCACCCAGGCAAGCAAGCTTGGATCACGCACCCAAAAAAAACACATCAATTTTGGCACAGAAACTCATTCATGGATCGACAGTTTCACTCATGAGCAAGCCTGCTCTCCTTGTACCATCTCAACTCCAAATGATACAGGTTTATTTCAGACCATCTGTCAAGACAAATGAGACCATATATAATTTTAAATTTTAATTTATTCTCAGAAAGTTTTTTGTGAATTTCTTTTACAGAAGTATCATTATATTTCTGTAAATTTAAGTTTAATGCATGTCTTCATTATTTTGTTTTATTTATGAAAATGTATCAATAAAGAACTTGTTCTTGGATCAATAAACAATAACTCGAATGCTGTAGAAACTAAAAGAAGACTTGAAATTTCCACATAAAAACTAATGCAGGCAAAAATAAAATAATTTACTAACAAAGAGACAAATATATGACAGTTCATATTTATATATATCTTCATCATCAATTGCAGCTCAGTCTCCAGAGCAGTGGTTCTCAATCTCCCTAATGCAGCGACCCTTTAATACAGCTCCTCATGTTGTTGTGACTCCCAACCATAAAATTATTTTCATTGCTACTTCATAATATGTGTTTTCCGATGGTCTTAGGTGACCCCTGTGAAAGGGTCATGCGATCCCCACAGGGGTTGAGACTCACTGGTTGAGATCCACTGTTCTAGAGATATATGTATAGCACCCTTGAAGTGTATGTCATGTGGCTAAGTAGTGATCTTCCACAAGAGAGAAAGAACTGAAACACTTTTACAAACACATCGGAGCACCCTGTTGGGAGAACTGCATCAACCAACTATCCAAACAAAATTAATAGATAAAACAGCAAATAAAGGAATATTACCTACAATCTTGATGACGTGCTCTAGAAACAGTAAACAGCTACCCACCTTCAGCAATCAGGACTTACACCTATGAGACCACCTGTTTTGCAGGATACAACATCTATATCAGTTACTATTATCAGTCTACCTATGAGCTCTGTGACTCATGTGGTGAAAATTGCTCAAATTATCAAGCAAAGGCTGAGGCCATCAAGCCAGCCATTGAGTTAATACACCAACAGTTTGATCTCATGGAACAAAAACCATCAGACATAGTCATTTTTACAGACTATGTCTGGTTTGGAGGTACTTAAAATAGACCCAGTATGAAAAGCAAGATATACTCTGCATAGAAAAACCAGTGCACAATCTTATCTCTGCATATTTCATCAGTATAACCTGCAATGGATCTGGATATAGCGATCTAGCAGTATATAAAATAGCAGACAGACTTGCAAAAAAGTAATGCCTCAAAACAACAAAAGCAAAGACCTTGCAATTTGAGAACAATCAAACAGATTGTCAGAAACAACACCAGGGAAATCTTGCTGAACAGATGGACAAATGGGCTGTCTGTTTCAAATATATTTCGTAAAATGACATGACCAACGGACAATGACAACATAAATTATGCAGGAGAAATCAATTCCTTAAATTTAAGTTTTGAACAGAACATGTTAGAGTCAATAGCCATTTAAACCATGTCAAACCCCAGTATCTACCCATAAGTAGATGCTGCTCTCATTTCAATAAAATAATCAAACACCTTATTGATTGTCCTTCCATCTCAACTGCCATGAAAAAACTTTTACAGACACTCTTAGCGACTTACTCACTGATTGGATCACTAAGTCAATTTCAGGAGGCCTGCACTTTTTAAAGTAGATCTAAAATACAAACTGGTAGCACATCCTATACAGGATGTAGCTAAATCAACCCAGCATTTTCTGACTGAACGATCTGGATGCACAATTGCCTGAGGCGGGTTTCGAACTCAGTACCTTGGCTGTCACAGACATGCTCTGTACCTCGCCACCACAGAGCCGGACAAGAGTAGATTTAGTCAGCAGCAATTGGGTATTGATAACAACATCAATATTGCTGTTCAGAATAGCGACGGATTCTTTTAAAGTTTGAGCTTACAAAAGTACAGTTTTCTTCTTCAGAGTTCATTCTCAAACTCCTGCTGGATCTCTCTAGTAGCAGGACCATGATCCATTCTAGATTTCCAGCACGATGTAGTCCAGAAAATGGAAATGCGTTGTGTCGCCATTTAATTTGCGCCAATGGCCCAACACATCCGTCTTCGGCGGGCTAAAGTACAATAATAATTAACATTCAGAGAAGAAAAAATTCTTTTATCAACCATGATGTACAGAAAAAAAGGCACAAAAACATGCAATTTATAGACATAGGACAATAATTTCCAATTGTGTCTAAACAATCAATCAAGTGCCATGCCGACTGGCGTGTTTCTCCACGACTCTCTGTCTCTTGTGTTGTCAATAAGCTCAGTTGGTGAGCTTCTACCGTGCTTAGATACAAGCCCATCTAGTAACTTTTCTCTTTGTCGACCTCTATCTCTTCTCCCTTTGATCTTTCCAGTGTTTATTAAGTGTTCAAGCTGTGTTCTTCTCAGCACATGCCCTAGAAACCTTGACTGTCTGCCTCTAATGTTTGATATGATTGATCTTTTTACGCCAGCATCAATGAGAACCTCTGCGTTAGTTTTCTTGGCTGTCCATGGTATTTTCATCATTCTTCTCAGAAACCACATCTCTGTAGCCACCAATTCACTGAATTTTCTTGTTTATAGTCCATGCTTCACATCCATAAAAAAGAATTGGTTCAATATAACATCTCAGCACTCGAATTCGGGTCTGCATTGATAGACAAACTCTATCCTGCATTAATTGTTACTTTATATAATTGACAGAAAATATATAGATTGTACTACATTTCAGGCAATATGGCCTCGGATTCCCAAGATACAGAGGAGGACCAATGTTTTATGCCAGTCAAATTGGTCTAAAAAAAGTTTATGAGCGAATATGCTACTATCATGATACCTTCCGTAAGTTTTTTTTTAATTAGCAAAATCTAGTCATATTTCTACTTTTCAAATTTTACTTCCATTCCCTAAATTTTACCCATGTGGAATATCTGCATGTCTCACCAATGGTCCACCAGACAAACCTCCTATGCAACCAACAAAAAACCTTAGTAGATGATGACATGCCAGTATATTAAGGCTTTCTTCTTGCAGAAGAATAGCAAGATGTCATTTGTACGGTTATTCTTTTGTTTGTGTGATTTTATGTTTTATTATTTGTGTATCAACCTCTTTGGTTGAGAGAGCCAGAGATGTAATGCACACCACTGGGTAGGGGAAGAATAGCTACACTATTTTCTTATAGCCTGTGCAACTCATGGAGGCACAGTAGCTCAGGGTGGGACAAGTCTTTTGCCGTAAACATTGGTTACATGGCTGGAGCCATAGAGAAATTCAACATAACCAGTAGGCAATTTGTAGTGGGGAATGAACACAGTGAACCCTATATTGGCTGTAATAGCTTGAAGCAATGCATAGATACAAACCTACCTTCCAGGTAGTGTGATAGTTTTCTATCTCTGATCCTGAGTGGGTAGAGAATCCACAAACTTCCCAACAAAATAATAGACACAGACAACAAGCCACACACACTGCACAGTGATATAAATTCATTGAGGACCATAAACATTTAATATTAGTACATACCACCAGGTATCAGTACCACAAGGACCCTTAGGCCTACTTGTAAACATAAATAACATACAAACAGAAAACTAGGTTGTGTCAGATGTAACATAGGCAAATAATATAATTAGGAAGCATTGAGAATTACAGAAAAATTCAAAAGGCAGCAGATGAAAGTTGAACCAGGTCTGTTCAGCTGACACCTATTCATCTCACATTTTAAATTAACACATTTTTTAATTTTATCTAACCCCAAAAAAATTTGGTTTTAGTCAATATTTCCAACACCTATATCTCACGACCCATGCACATGGACCAGTCGATTGAGACAGAGACAACAACAAAACACACAGATCTCACAGATGTAAATTTCTCAAGCAACATAAACATTTACTACTAGTATGTACCACTAACATAATAGTAATAATGACACTAAAGTAACCCTTTTAAGAAAATGTGTTTTCCCAGTGGCAACATATGGATGTGAGACTTGGACTTTGAACAAGACAATATCCAAAAGATTTGAAATATCCAATTCATTTTGAAATTAAGTGCTACAGAAAGATCCTATGAATATCATGGACAGAGAAAAAGAAAGTTGAAATTTTCAAATTATTGAAACTAAATGAAGTAAATCCCGCCGAAGACGGATGTGTCGGGCCATTGGCGCAAATGAAACGGCGACACAACGCATTTCCATTTTCTGGACTACATCCGGCTGGAAATCTAGCAGGACCATGATTCAGCTAGATCCAGTTGGAGTTTGAGAATGAACGCAGAAGAAGAAGAAATGAAGTAAATAAATGAAACTAAATAAATACTATCATAAGAAGGAAATTACAGTATTTTGGACATGCGACATGACAGTATCAAAAGGCTGATGCTAGAGGCCAGAGTGCCTAGCGAGAGAAGAAGAGGTAGACCAAGAAGACGATGGACCAGCGACATCGAAGAATATATGCACATGCCTCTGGTCAATGTAGGCCTGTTTTGCCCGGACAGAGAGGCGTTCAGAGTATCCACGACAAAGATAACGTTCTGGAAAAAATATGTCTCTTGTCTTTCTCCAGGTGGTTTGTTATCCAATCTTGCCATGAAGTGTAGGGATGATTGGAGCTCGAGCTTGCGTTCTAAAGTCAGATGTGTGACCTCAGCTGTGCTATGATCGTCTGTTCAGGATGTCCCTGATGTTTTCTATCAATCTTTTCCGTGGTCTTCCTCTGGCTTTTTACCCTGATCTCATTTGGTTATATGTCTGTACTGGCAACTTGTCGTGATGCATTCTCATAATGTGGCCAAACCACTTGATCTGCTGGTTTTCTGTGTAATCTGTACAAGGTATTATACCTATCTTTTCCCTGATATCTTCATTTCATAATCCATCAAGCCTGGTGACCTCAGTGGCTTTCCTCAAATATTTCATCTACATGTCACTATATGTAATGTGAAGATGAGAGAGACTAGGGTTGGCACTGGTAACTCTCGATCTTGGGATGGTGTGTGGTGTAGTGGTGACAGTTGGTATGTTACTGCATTTGCCTTTTGTCACCTCGCCTCTATTTCTCTATTGAGGCTTCCATTTTCTTTAAAAATACTACTGAAAAAAATATATCACTTGATATATTTATACTTCTGCGTTCAGCATCTGTGGGCATGTTATATTGTCAGGCCTGTCATCAGGGTAAGTCTACTGTCTTCTCCAGGTCAGAGCGGCTGCCCCATAGCTTTTGCTTCAGATCTGTATCCTCTGACCATGTCTGCTGTCTCTGCTCTTTGTATGTTGGGCAGTCCTGAAGTATGTGTTCCGGATCCACATGGACATTCTTCTTCTGCGTTCAGCAACTGTGGTCATGCTATATTGTCAGGCCCATTGTCAAGACTGAGTCTACCGTCTTCTCCAGGTCAGAGCGGCTGCCCCATAGCTTTTGCCTCAAGTCTGTATCCTCTGGCCAGGTCTGCTTTCTCTGCTCTTTGTATGTTGGGCAGTCCTGAAGTATGGGTTCTGGATCCACATGGACATTCATCTGTGCATGAGATCCTCAATTGGTAAAGGTGACCTAACAGTCTGCAGTGGCCTGTTCTAAGGCAAAATATTGGATATATATATATATATATATAAGAAGGACATATATATATGTACCACTAGGCATAAGTGCCAAATCACATCAATTTTGGAGATCAAGATTTGTCTAATTTTACTGATGATGTCAGTAAACCTTGTAACTGGTTGTTAGAACTTATAACTTACTTCACAGCTCTGGGCAGTCATATCCATTGATTCTCAGTCCCTTTCAGCAATTGGGATATTTCAGGAATATTTATGCTGAATCATCATCATAATATACATTTCTATACATTTTACAAATAATTTCTTTAATTTTGAGATTGACTGAAAAAATTAAACTATTTGATGTTTTATGAACATTTGAAACATACTTAACCACATTTTGTAACTTTTAAACAGCATATTCCAGCTACTGGACTCCAAGTGACCTATTAAGAAAACTTGCAGAGAGCAATAGTGAAATCCCTATTGACCAGTGGACAAACCCTGCAAGAAGCAAACTATAAAATGTCAAGAATTTCTGAGACATATATTTATTTTCATATCCAGAGCTTTATATCTAGTAAAATTGAAATGTAATGTAAACAGATCACAGAACATGTAAAATAATGCTGGTTTCTTATGGAATAGTTGAATTGCTAAAAAGTTAGCAAAGTTGACTTTAAAGATTTTTTTAGCATTTTCAAATATTCTAATGAGTTCAATTGTGAAATTTTTTATTAGAGTGTTGACGATTACTGTTATTTTAAAACCAAATACTGTAATATTTTTAAATCCCTGTTGTTATTGTTATGTTAAAATACACACCAAATGGTTGTTTTTCATCCATATGTTACATCCACTTTTATTCATTTAGATTTATGTTCATGATTATGAGTCATAGATGGCTAATAAATCCCTATTCGAGCCACAAATGTCCTTGAACAGTTCGGACGTGAAATATCACTGTTTATATGACACCTCATATATGATGCTGTGAAATCTTAATAAATTAGGAAATATAATTTTCAGACAAATATATTTTTTTGGACATATAAAAAGACACAATGATTTAGAAAAATTAATCATGGAGGGAAATGTTCCAAGAAAGAGAGCAATAGGCAGACCAAGACTAAGATGGACATAATATGTCAAAGACCTTCTGAACATGACACTAGAAGAGACTGGTTAGCTTGCATAGAACCAAGAGACTTACAGAATGGCAGTGTCAACAACGTTCTATAAAGGACACATCATATAGGTAGATAGATAGATTAAATAGACAGGACAGGACAGATAGTTTTGATCATTCAACATTCATCTGCCATCCGCTTCATTTTGCACCTTTTTTTAATTTATTCATATCACTAAATATTGTCAGTGCAAGAGACTGCTTTTTTTCTCATCAACTCTCAGATTTTGTTTTTACTTTTTTGTCCAGGGCATTGTAATTTTTCTATTTGTGATAATAGCCACTGTTTCCTCCACTTTAATATACAATTATGGTTCTTTACAGGATAATGTATCCACACCCATGTAACATGTTTTACGAAACAAACTCTGTACTCGTTAAAAACATGTAGCCTATTTATATTACAGAACATTATATTATGAAAGGAAGACAGCGTATTTTAGTTTTGGGAGGGTAAGGGGTATTTGCGGTTAAGGGAGTTTAGGGTTGGTATTAGATGTTAAGTTTTTGGGAGGGGACTATTGGGGTTAGGATTAGCAACAGTGTTATCATTGTAATGGGCTAGGTCTGCTAGTCATGTGAAATAACACTGACAACACAAAACATGCACCAACTATAACAGAGATTAAATGGTTCTGCATATAACATTGAAAAGATGTACTTTGATCACGTAGGTGTGGACACATTATCCTGTAAAGTACAGAGTTATAAACAATGTACAAGCCCAAATATTTTATTTTCACTGACCTTCAAACAGCTTGTCAATATGTGCAGCATCTTTCACAAAAATGTTGTTCAATCTTTGAGAATTAAGAGGTTTTCCCAATTACACTTTTAGCAAATGATTTAGCTTCTTGTAACAGATCTCCCATCATTAGCTGAAACAGATCATAGTTACCTTTAGAAGAGAAAACATCATGAGTAAGTCCACATTACATACCAATAATGATTTTACGCTATTATTTGAAACCAATGAGTAGACATTTGTGATCAAGTTGATAACAACTCAGACAGCTGCAAAAAAAAGGTAAATCATAGATGACAGTGGCCACTATCTGGATTGCTGACCATAAAAAAAGATTGGCATACAGTATGGGCAATTCTGATAAACATGTTGAGATCTACATCACCTACTAATGATATTGCTACTGACATTAAGCATTCATTGGAATTTATAAAACACTGCTTATATGCAACATGAACTTTAAAAATGTAGATGAACTGACTTATACTTCATCAACTATTTTTACAATGAGAGAAAAAAAAGAAATTAAAATGCAATTTTACAAGTGAGCACAAATGCATGAAAGCAATATTTCAATCAAAAGGTCTTTATGAAGATAGGGACAAACACAGGCTTCATAGCCTGATGATCCATAATCAAATTACCAGTTCAAGAGATTTTTTGTTGTCTCACAGTTATTGTGTTTCTTTTTATGTGATCAATCACTGCACATTCAGTTTCATGTTGATCATGGCGAGATCTTCTTCTTCAGTGCTCATTCTCAAACACCTGCTGGATCTCTCTTGTAGCAGGACCATGGTCTGACTAGATTTCTAGCAGGATGTAGTCCAGAGAATGGAAATGTGTTGTGTCGCCATTTTATTTGCACCAATGACCTGATACATCCGTCTTTGGTGGTGACAAGATATTCAGGGATGCATGTCGTTGGAGGAGGCAGGACAACTTGCCAGAGACAGCACACATATCAGGAGATATTCATAAGGAAGACTACGTTCTGGAAAGAATACGTCACATGACAACATGTATAAAGCAGTTTGTTTCAAGTCACTGTATGTTTATCATATGTGATTTGATGTGCAGAAGTGCTCCTGTGGGTCAGACTGTCAATCTGAGAGCAGTGAAGCTGGAACAGTCCTGTAGTATGTGTTCTGATGTATGTTTTGTTTCTCTGCAAATACAGATCATAGTCACTAATGCTAATTTGGTGTGAGTGTTCTTTTAGACAGCAATGTCACATTCGCAGTTGAAATATCAAGATCCATTAATTTCTGCTTAATGTTGTCTTTCTCAGGTCTATTTCTTTCATTTAGTTCTCTCCGCTGAAGTCACATAGATTATTTTATCAGAGATTTTGCTTTCCTGAAACTTTGAGTGTGTAGGACTGAAGGAAGTTGCCACTCATTTTTGCCATTTCATCTACATTTTATCAGAAACAAAAATGTAGATTTAAACACCAAAATAACATTATTCAAACCGATTATTATGCCAACACTGTGCTACCAATGCCAAACATGGACAATGACAGCGCAAGACAAAATGTAAACTTGTAACAGCTGAAATGACATACTTACACAGAATTCTAGGAATATTACTAAGAGACAGTAATGATGGTATTAAACAAAATACTGGCACCACCCCAATCTTGGAATATATTAATAGACAACAGATCAAATAGTTTGCACACATCAGCAGACTACCATCAGACAGCAAGCTGTTACACAGATACAGTGAAGGCAGACCTACAGGCCGACCACGAAAACGATGGACTACCGAAATAAAAGAGGCAACAAGTTCCACATTATACTCAGCACACAAGATTCCGTCTCCAGAAAACTCTTCTACCCCAGATGGTGTACGGCAACAAAGGGTTTAGCAAATAGATTATATCAACTTTTTTATTGCCAGGGATGCTGACCACAGTATGAAAATGAATTATGTGTAATATGTTTGTGTAGAAACATATAGAAAAGTTTGACATTGCATAATTTTTGTAATGTGCTACCTGAATATATTTTTGTGTGTGGCCATTCTCTTGAACAACATTTTGACTACTTTCTGTATGGTGCACGAATTGAATTGTGTAGCGTATAAACGCCCTGTTTTGAGCTTTGTGCCAATATATTATTAATTTATTGATTTGATAGTTATGTTGATATTTTCTGCAGTTTCCTTTAATCAAGCAGTCGCCTACAGTCATATATTGGGAAGCAATATCCTATAAGCCATGTTGTATAAAAGGAATATAGAAGTTGAGTTAGCAGTTTCAACAAGCTTCATTTTACAGTTATGCAGAAACATCAGGATTCCTGCTTATATTTATCATAAGGACTAGGTATCAGCAGCATCTTCATTAGAGTAGGAATCAGGAACAACTTCCAATATGTCTAGGTATCATGAGCATTTTCAATAAGACTTGTCAAGATCATTTCCAATAAGCCATCAGATAATAACTGAATTGTTTCAAGACTAGCCTCATATATTAAATTGTGTGTATAATTTTGAAAGTTTGTAAACAGTAAAATATGATTTCTAAAACAAAAGAGTGTTCAGATTTATTTTAAACCAAGAAATACAGCTTTGATTTGTACTCTCTTCTGTACCTACCACACTACAGAAATATTGAACCTCATTTTCCTCAACAACACAATCACATCCCCATCTATCATCTGCAACTCACATATTATAGGTGCCTTAACTGCAATCATGTCTGTTATCTCATATCCATGACTGCTAATTATATTGTAAAATATGTTGTGTGTGGTCCTATATATACATTTTTGTTGTTGTATTAATTGTCTTTAGTTAATGATATGATCGTGGAGCGTGTGGCCATATGGCTAGAATGCCAGTCTCAGAAGACTGAGGTTCCGTGTTCAATTCACAGTAGGGATAAAACTTTGTACCTTCTGAAGGTGAAATCAAATATTCTTCCTGTACACATGCCAACATCAATGGCAAAGCAGTCTTTATTTCTACAGCCAGAAAGCCTCCCTGCATCCTTAACAGAAAAACACACCATTTAAAAAAAAAGAATAATGATTATTAGTGTCACTAACGGTAACACTGGCCATTTGTCCAAGTTGAATAGTATAGAATTATACACATATACATGTAGTCATATATCTGCAGAATCTGCTTAGATCTTAAGAACATTGTTAATGAATTTAATTGGCATTTAACTCTCATTCTCCTGGATGATGAATATCTATATGACATGTGAATTAGAGTGTGTATAGATGTGTTAACAGAGAGTACAGTGGGAAATGGAGGAACAAGAATGTATATAGATCCAAACAATGTTGGGAATATGGTCAATGTGCTGGCAGGGAAGTTTTGTCATTGTGGCGATGCAAAGGTCCAGACAATCAGGGGGACATCTAATAAAACTGCTAATCTTAGTTTGCGACCTGTGATGCTCCTGATGGGTGCAGGGTTGGTGCTCCGGTTCAGGGAACTACCGGATCTGCATATTCTGCTGACTGAACTTGACAATCAGCGTGAAGTAGAGGTGCCGTGGATGTCATTGCATTGTGGAATGCCTGAAATTGAGAACTATCGTATGGCTGCTGATGATCGGCCAGATGTGCCATCAGTGGAAACAGATGATCAACGCAATTAGAAAGCCAACACTTGATGGTTGTTAAATTGTGAACGGACCAGACAAGGTTGTCATTTTGTGTTTCAGAATATGTGGCTGCTCCGCAGATTGATTAATATGTGTTATGAGCAAGAACCTCGGATGGCAGAGCATGTTCTTCAGGTGTGCCTGGATTATGGGGTACTGGGATGAGTGCACTGGCGCGAAGGGATGGCAATGGAAGAAGGAAGTGGCAAAGCACTGTCAAGTTTAGAGGGAAAACAATTCAGATATAAGCATAACCAGAGAACGAAAGAAGAAAAATCAGAAGTAACGAATTGGTTTCGCTGCTAATAAATTATACAATTCACTTCATGCACATATTTCAATGATCGATTGATGTGACTACACATGTTACGGTAGGCGTGTTGGAACATTTCTTCAGCTTATCGATTTTATTAGTAGTATACAGTAACTTGTTTTTAATCTACACAGCTAATTTCCTTATACAGTTACAGCAGTGCAGTGATTAATGCACATACGTGCATTAGCTTCCTAATCATGTTGTCCAGGACCGATTCGCATTTGATGAGGATGTTTTGGGGATAGGTTTCTGGGGTTAGCCTATCTCAGGAAGCTGTACCAGAAAAAAATTAGTTAAAGGTGAGGTGTTGTTCTTTTTTCCTATACTCATGAATGTTATGAAAAATAACGACTTCTAGTATGATCCAATTATAGTTTCATGTGATTTATAAATTTGTATAAAACGGCCCTAGTGAATTCTAATGTAGGAAAAAAAATACAGGAATAAAAGTCTCGGTAAAAACGTAACAGGAAAAAAAAAGTCGCAAAAGAAAATTTTCATAGGCTCAAAAGTCACATTACAAAAACAAACCGAAAAAAGTTTCAACGACAAAAAAAACACGATGTTAGTCATTTTTTGCGTTATTATTTAGTTGCCGGGTCGAAAGGGTAGCAAATATTAGACACACTGTAATCTTCCATGCATGTGGTGAGAGACGACTAATGAGAATTTTGAGAATGGAATTAGTTGTCCCGTCTCACAAAAAGTGTCTCATAAGAAATATTGAAGCTCAAAATATGTGAGCTCAAACGGTGTAAATATCGCAGCAAAGTTGTTACTCAGGCACATTGAATTCCGTTCTCTGAACTGAATTCTGCAGATGTATACTGTAGAATTTTGGAAAGTAGTTCAGACCTCAAAGACATATAGGGCCTACATAATGAAAATAACTAAATGGATATGTGAATGCACTGTGATAGAGTGGTTAGCTTGTCCCACCACAGGAACCCAAATGATGTTCTTCCTTAGCTGACGAAGATGTGCATCGCATTCAGTACTTCGATGTCACTTTGATAATCAATGCAATACAAAATTAACTTTACCCATTAAAATCCTTCTCGCCTCCCATGTCGTGCATGGCAGGTAACAGTGATGCTATTATTTGTTCCCATTTTGAGCCTCGGCTACACACGAGTTTTAAGTGTTAAGCTACTCTGCATGTCTAGCAAAGACAGTCCAAGATTCAACTACATATAGGTTGTGTCAAAACGATAGAACGACTGTACGTAAGACATCAGTTTATGTTTCCAGATTCAGACCACGCTAGTAACGTAGAAATGCGGCGCTGGGATCAGTCTCCATGAAGACATGAATAGTGTAATTCTCGTGAAATGGGACCAGCATATCAAAGAATAAAAAAGGAAACCTTTAAATGGAATGTTCTTAATGAAATTACGAAGTAAAATTATATTAGGATTTTCCAGTGAAAGTGTTATTTTAATTGAGCGTTATTAGGAATGTTCATTGCACGCCGTCCTCATTTTAGTTACCTGCCGCTGATTCTATGTTAATTTGGTAACTAAGGAAGCAATTAATTTTTGAAACAGAAGTCAATCAGCGGCCTGTGTTAATAAAAGGCCCTTTGCTAGCTCTAAGAAAGAAAACACCGTCGGGAAACCGACGGGTGTATTGATAAAACCCAGTGTATAAACGAAATGATACGATAGAAATGTTTAGAATATTTCAGACAAATAGCAGAGGCAATGTTTAAAGTAATTTCAATTGTTAGAACGGTACAGTATAAGTAGACGCCGCCAGTCGTTTAATTATTTCCCTTGTCAATGTTTGTAAATTTCATGATCATTATTTAATAATTGAAATATGTATTTATTTAGGGTTATCGTTAGGATTATTTATGTAAAACACAACTATCCTAACCTAATCCCTAAAATAAATTTACATTTAAATTATTAAATGATGAACATTAAATTTACAAACATAGACAAGGGAAATAACTCGACTATGTGGTGGCGTCTAATTGTACTGTACTATTAGAACTACCAGTGTTATTCAGAATGCAACGAAAAAATATCAATATGTACACCAGCGCTCATTTATATCGATTGTCAATAAATAGGTAGGGGGCCTGCACTTATTTCATTACAAAATATTGAAATAACATTAGTTGATGTACTAACAATTATTTCTTTATAAAATGTTTGTCAATAGGAAAATTTCGGCGACCAAAATGTTTGTTGTAATATAGAAATAAGTTTCGTAAGTTATGGTTAGGCTGGGAACACCAAATTTCACACAAGAATAGAATAACATTTTTTGACAAGAAAATGTATAATATGTGTGATACAGCTGTATGGATTTCATGAAAGTTTATTGTTTTACAGGTCTACCTCTCGTAGATAAGCCCCATACATACTTATAACGGTGCCTGTCTGTCGGACACAATGTTGCTTACAAATACCTACCTCTAATGCATTTTAATTATATATGAAAGAGTCGTCAAATATAATAAACTGGTAGCTTGGATAGTTATTTTGTTGTAAAGTATTAGGCCTACATGCAATTCAATTGTAGTTAATTAGGTAGTTAGTCGTCGGATCATCACTGCACACTGGACACGACATAGTTGCTCCGATATCTCCTTTAGTGTATCCGCCATTACACTTCTGCTGACAGTACCGGCCCTATGCTGGTTGACCATTATTCTTCTGCGCCCTCCAAAATATTCACTTCCAGCAAGTGTACACTTCAAATCAACTTGTAGTTAATTTTCTTATAGTATTAGTCGATTCGTATAATCCCGCCAATGGATGACCTGACAAGGAATGTTTACTGAAGGCGCTGCGATAAATATTTTTCTTAGGCCTTACCGCTAGCTTTAAGAAAGAAAACAAAAGATTGGCACGTATGTTATAGTTTCAGGACACCATTTTTTGTATTTACAGTAATGCTTATGAAATTACTGATTCATGAGTGTTTTATAGACTAATCTCTCTATTCTAGTTCACTATAGTAAGTAACAATCACAAGTAAAGAGCCTTTTATTAACACAAGCCGCTGATTAATTGAATTTTAATTTACTTGTAGAGTTACCATGGAAACTATTGACAGCAAAAAAACATGGTTCAAAAATATGCTACGCTGGTTCAGTTACACTAAACATGTCACTTGCAAAAGCAAGTTGTGGTGGAAGTGTGTTAAAAGATCAAGTGGTAAGTGTCGGGGCAGTATGACAACAGACCTACAGAGAGAAAATCCAACGATGTGTAAGCCACACAACCATGCACCAGATAAGACTCAAATCCGTCTTGCTAAAGCGCGCAACTTGATGAAAGACCAAGCTACAGGCACTAGAGACAAGCCAACTCAGATCTTTAGTCATAGTGTGAGCCAGTATGACGATGACGTACGCCGATTTATATCCTCTGCTGACACTTGCAACAGAACTCTGCACAACCAACGCCCTACACCCCCTGTAACACGTCTACTAAGAGATCTAGGTGAACTTTCTACTGAGTTTACTCAGACAGTTGGTTCAATCCCGAGTAGTTTTTATTATATGATAACGTACCAAATGGGAACAACCGCATTCTAGTATTTGGTAGCTCAGACACTCATTGCTGCTGCAGATACTCTATATATAGATGGCGTCTTTGCTGTGGCACCAAACAATTTCAAACATATTTATGTCATCAGTGCGCCTTTCAGTAATACAGCTATTACATGTGTAAACTGTCTTCTTCCTAACAAAACTCGTGCTACATATAAAGAACTTTTTCAGGCAATAGTTAATAAGTGTGTAGACCTAAACTATTTCATTAATGTGCAGACCGCGGTGACTGACTTTGAGGATAGTGTATTAAGAGCTGTCTTTACAGTGTTTTGCAGCGGTGTAGAGGGCAGAGGTTGTTTTTATAAACTTAAGCAGTCCACTTAGCGTAAGATCCAAGGACTAGATTTGCCAGCCCAATATCACTCAAATGCTGAGTTTAGCTTGTTTTGTGGCATGATTGATTCTCTATCTTTTTTTTTCGCCACTGGAAGACGCCAATGAAGAAGTGCAATATCTCGAAACTGTCATACTATATGATATACCTGAAGCCGATGAGTTGCTTACGTATTTCGTTTGTAATTATGTTAGTGGCTCCTTTCGAGTGATTCAGCAGTCAGTTGCAACGCCTATTATGCCTCTAAGAATAGGTCACGCTCCACCAATGTTTACTCCTCACCTTTTGAATGTGCATGATGCCACATTGAACAACAATGCCCTTATTACCAACAATATCTGTGAAGGATGGAATAACAAAGTTTTCAATCGCATTTGATCAATATCATCATTCGGTTTGATTATGATAAAATGGTTTAAATAGAAGCAACAACAGTTAGCATTATTGTCCAACAGGAATATGTTGGCAATCCCACGAAAAAAAGAATGTGTGGAAGATACGTTCCCCTCCAAGAATGAATTCTCAACTTTTGTGTTGCTCGTCGTGAGGACCACAAGACTGTGACAGGAAGTCTGTGTTGTTGGCTTTAATTTCGTTTTAATTATAAAAATAAAAATGTAATGCCAAAATATCGAGTAAGCTGTTTTATATATGTACAGATGACTTATTTAATATTTATGTTTCACTATCTTTCCTAGTCAAAATTGTGACTTTCTTTCTTGTGACTTTTTTTCCTATTGAAAATCTTGGCGTCAGCTGGAATATTTATTTAATGTGTTAGGATTAAAAACATTAAAAAATGTAATGCCAATATATCGTCTAAGTTATTTTAAATATGATCAAATGACTTACTTAATATTTATGTTTCACTTTCTAGTCAAAATTGTAACGTGTTTTTTTTTCCTGTGCCTTTTTTATATGACAGTCTTGCAATACACCTCACGTTTCTGGGGACTTACTCACTATCCTCTATGTCGTGAATTTGAAACATGATTGCACAGCATGAAAACGATGGACCACCAAAATAAAAGAGGCGACAAATTCCAAAATATACTCAGCACACATAAGGGCAATCTCCAGAGAACTCTTCGACCCCTTACGCTGAAAGACAATAAAGGGTTTAGCGAATAGATAGATAGGTAGATAGCAATAGATAGATAGGAAGATAGTGTATTTAGTGCCTCTGTGGTAGTAAAGTATGTTTACTTTTTCATTGTTTTTCACTGTTTGTTTTATATATTCTTGAGAAAGACCTAACGGTTCGAAATGTTGAAAATGTCTTGTGTATTGTCATTTATATGATTTCGTGTTTATACCTCATAACTCATAACCCCTTAGCGATAGTCCGTCGTGTTCAAGTGAAACTTTCAAAAACCTGTGTTCTACGTAATACTTATGTTGTTCGTTTCACGACCTTATATTGATTGCAGTCTTGCAGGATATGGATCTGTGTGTGCAATCAATTATCATTCCATCTGGATCTGCTCTGCCCAGACATGATACATAAAGCGTTAGCCAGGGTGTTTCACACGAGCTTCGAAACTATCTGTTTTCAGGGTGCACCGCAAGAAGTTGCTTTTATTACCTTGGTTATCTGCTACCCGTAGACGTTCATGAGAACTATTCAGAACCCTGTGCACCTCTTCCTAATAAACAGTTTTCCCCCACTTCAAATCAACAGTTTTCTTGTGAATTGGATCTTTGCACCACATTTCCAGAGAATTCTGGATTGTAAATGTAGCAGCTGGACATCTGAGACTGCATTGATACACCCAGATCTTCCACGGGGGTTACCCATGTCTTCTATACATTTAAAAAAATGCATATACTGTGAGAGTTACAGACGAACGTGACGAACAAGAGAAACGGGATATCATATGCTAATAACAGTATTTTTCAGTGTTGTCATATTTGTGATTTGGCAGACGATTTGGTGCTTTTTCAAAAATTTTGTAAACAATACGAAAAAAAATAATTATAGGCCTAAATGTAAAAGGAATTGTGCACTTTCTCCTTCTTTTCTTTAGGCTTTGGTGCATTTCCGTGCTTTCGGCTAGTCATCTAATTTCTTGAAGTTTTTACGGAAAATTAAAATGTCGAACTGTGAATAACTAGATAAAGAAAGTTGCCGACGTGTTCATCATTTCATTCATTTTCCTTTAGCGCAGAAGTTAGCGTATAGGGCAGATATCAGATCTCTACAATTATGTCTTTTCAAAGCTATTCTGTGCAGTTCTTGAATAGTATGAATATTGATAGTTTTAATTTCTCTTAGTATTGTTCTTCCAAGTGTTTCTTTTGGTCTATCACTGGCTCTTTTGCCTGTAGGTATCCATTCAAGAGATTGATGGTGTATTCTGTTGATGTCTGAGCATAGGCTATGCCCGATGTAGGACCAACGGCGTTTTCTAATAACATCTGTGATGAAGTTTTGATGTGTCTCTTCTCTGTTCTTCATTTAGGACAAGTTATTTTTCGTGTTTTGTTCTTCCTGAAAGTTTGCTAATTCATTTGCTATTTCCGGATATATCTAGTCTAGCCATTATTATATGAACGTAAACAGTGCTACAAACCACAATTTAAATATACCTTTAGTTTAGTTTTATTGACGGCTGTCCATAAATTACGGCAACAATTTTTGGACACTTTAAAATTTTCTTTCCCACTCTCTTTGCCAACAACCTGTCAAGAATTCAGAGACGCCACTGCGTAATTATGTCAAGAAAAATTTACTTTCCCTGTAAAAAAAATTAGAAAGAAAAGTACGCAAAAATACAATTTGTGTTTCACATTTTCAGATCCCATTTAAATTCATACAATTTAACAATATAGTTTATTGGTGTATAAAACAGTACTATTATCGTCAACTTTTGTCACCAACTGTCAAACATTTTCATTCTTCCCCCTTTCCCCCTAATTGTTGATGTAACGTATGACTTTCTCTTATGATAAAGAATTGTGCTATGCTAATAATTTCAGAGCACTGTGGTCAATGATTTAAAAAAAATACAAATAAGAGTAGAAAGACATTATTTTTAAAGTTATTGTGAATACTGTAAGCGAGATTGCGGCGAGATTGAAAGAAATTGAGCTACACCAAGCCCGTAGATAATGAGGGTGTTCACCCCCCTCCCCCATCCCTTATGGAATCAGAACACGACTATTATTACTAGGAATTTAGCCAAAAGTCGGGTTTAAGCTCCCTTCCCCAATTATTTTCCACAACAGGTCATCAAAGTTCTCATGATAAAGAGATAATTTCGCACAAAGGTAGGCAAGTGGTTTTTTTGTTTTAAAGGTACGCTCCACAAAGTATTTTTTTTTTCACTGAAGACGTATCTACGTCCTTGTGAGACATGTTAATACATTCACGCATAAAAATGTGAACAATCTTTCAGAGAACAAATAAAAACAAGACTTTAATATTAAAGACTCAGCAATGATGTAAAAACAACTGGCAACAGCAGGGAATATTCTATAAATCTGGAAGGAGTTAATTATGGTTCCAATGCTGTAATCTGCATTATTAGTTACTAGTAAATTAGTTATATGCCCCTATCGATGAACCAATTATCCTCAGAAACTCCGTGAGCAAAACAAGGGAGTCATCGACACTCATCGTAAACATTAGACAAAAGGTTTCCGATGGATGTGTAGGCCATTAGTGCAAATAAAACGGCGACTCAATGGATTTCCATTCTCTGGACTACATCCTGTTGAAAATCTAATAGAACCATGGTCCAGCTGCGAGAGTTTGAGAATGAACGCTGAAAAAGAAGACAGGAGGTTATCAACCTTTTTGACTTGCGTGTTAATTTAGAGTTGTTTATCTGAGATGGGACTAAAAGTTTTGTTTGTAGTCCTTTGAAGTTATAGTGGATGATGTACCTTTTGTAGACGAATGCTGTGTTTTTTAACACCAAAGACTTTGTGGAGCGTGTGGCCAAATGACTAGAAAGCTAGTCGCATTACTATATGGTCTTTCAAACCGTGGTTGGGACTAGATTTTTGTCTTTCGTGGGTACAACAAAAATCTTTCCTGTACACCTTGTGGCGACAGCCATGGCAAAAACGGCCTTTATTTCCACGGCATATAAAAAGTCTCCCTTCATCTCTTAAAAGGAAAACATGCAATAGCAAAATATTTGCTGTGTTTGAAATTACATCTTCTGTCGCATCATATGTTATGTTCTAACACGCAAATATTCGATGCGGAGACGGCACCCTTGATGACTAATCATTCGGCAACTCTGTAAAATACTTTCGAGTGATTTCCCATGTTTTCTCTAAAGATCTTAGTATAAAAATAGAAAGAGTGACAGCATTTGCTAACTTTTTTTTATTATTTATTTATTCTACGAGACCGTTAGTGCAATTGGCGAAGATGGAACCTTAGGTTTGTTTTAAACGGGAGCATCTTTACTCCCATACCTAATTAGGATGTAACTTTGCACCGGTGAGAAGTGACACTTTTATGCATCAGTGCTCATTTATTATAAAATATTATTTGCAAATTTGAACTGAAAATAGTTTGAGTTTAGATCAGCTGATTGTGTGGAAATTGTGAGAAAATAACTAAGATCAAGACCTCCAAATTGAAGTATTGGTCAAGAACTATTTTATTTGAACAAATAATACTTCTCTTCATCTCACTATGACATTTAAAGTTTAAAATATTATCTAACTATTTAATGTCGTAATTTCTTACTTATGGAAGAATAGATAACGATAATAATATAATTTTATAAATCAGAATAGGCCTAGGCAGGCCTACTATAGCAGCTATACTCAGTAATTCAATTAGTTATGGACTCAAGACAACACATACTCATACTATACTCATGTACTTTAAACTATTAACTTATTGATTGTAGAACATACTCATATGTAACACTGTCGTAGTGTAGTAGTTAGGTCAGTGACATTTTAATATTTAACATTGCATTAATAAATTGGAATATATAGACCTAACAATGTGATAAATCTGTAACGCAATACACATGTTAAACAACTTACAAAGGTGAACATATTTTTGGTGCATGAAGTTTAACTAAACATTGAATGAACCTATGCATTAAATAACTCATACTACAAATAGTTTGAAATAGTTGCAAACTCTTTTGTATAAGTTAGTTAGTTAGTTAATCATCATCACTGCACTCTGGAAAAATCCATAGGTGTTCTGATATCTCCCTGAGTGTATTCGTCATTACACTTCTGTTCTATGTTGATTGACCATCATTCTTCTGCATCTCGCAAACTTCTCACTAGCGACCCGACATTTCAAACCCTGTTCCTTAATTCTAGCCATTGAATAAAAATCATCAATGTTAAACTCACTTTCATATGCTGTCTCCCGTAGAGAATTCAACATATCTGCCAAATCTACTGCTCCTCCCTGGGGTGTAATAACAGCACCTGATGCCAGCAGATCCTCTCTCTCATTGCCCACATGCCCAAGCATGAAAATAAACGTCACTATCTCCAACCTCGACCCTCTCAATATGTCCATTGTTCATGAACAAGACCCTTTTACGCTTTCATAATCATACTCATAGAGTCACTCAGGATACAGGTCCGTACAGCCCTCTGTGAGCTGACCCATTCTAATGCCATACTCACCACCATGATCTCCATAGTCACACTACTCGTAGTCACAGCAAAAGCTCCACTCTCTTCCCTAACATCTTTCCCTGAACACTGAGCTGTGAAGACCCATGCAATATGAACAAGTCTAACCACTGAACCATCTGTCTCCATCGTCGCTTTCCCCCATTTCTTGCTTGCCCTATCAATTATAACCCTGAAAGAAGTTTTGCAATCTATGGGTGGGCATATCCATTATGCACCAGCAGCTACATCATGCAACCTACACACGCTTTGTATTATATCCTCTGCCTGTCCCATCCACAATTTTCCTCTCTTCAGTCTACTACCGATGTTTTTTATCCGCATTTATTTGAAGGCATCTCCCTTGCATGGCAATACTGTATTCTATGTTCTGCCATTGGACAGTCGAGCAAGTATAGCATAGCCCATACCGATGTGTCCCTTGTAGATCCCAGAACAATCTGCATTCTGAATATTGTCCAGTCATGTGTGTGAGTGACTGAGCATCAGAATTGCCAGTGCATACTCCACCACTGCCACCATTAATCCCTGGTACAAAACAAAAAAGTAACGTCTGCCTAAACGGACAGCAGCCAACCTTCATTGCTGCCAGTCCTTTACCGGCTCTTATGATGATGTTCTACATGTTCCTTGAAACTCAGACTGCTATCAAAAAACACCCCCAGGTACTTCATTGTACTATTTCTTTCAAGCATGACCCCACCCAATGAGACACAAGGCATGGGAGTATTTACAATGTGATTGTTCAGAGAAAACCATGTTATGCATGCCTTAGATGGGTTCACGAAAGCCCCTGTATCCTCACACCACTTTCCTATTCAATCCACCTCCTTCTGTTCTTCAAGGTTGCAGGTTTCCCAATTTTTGCCATGCCTATATATCAAGATATCATCGGCATAGGACATAGTTTTACCGGACCCTGTGATTTGACTGCTGGGAGATTTCTATGTTATATACATTAAACAGCACTGGAGACAAAGGAGAACCCTGTGGTAGATCTGGGCATATGACCATTGGCTCTGATACCCAATCACCACACTTACGTACCACCTTTCTCTGTAGCAGGGCTGCACCAACCCAGTTGACAACATGTGGACTTACTGAAAGGTGCAGCAACTGCGTCATTAAGAAATCCAAAGACACTCTATTATAAGCATCTTCAAGATAATTTGTATGTTATTCCGGTTCCATGACAAAATATTCCCAGACATCCATTGTAGTATTTCAGTGGGCAAAAGGTTTAGCTAGTGGTGCCCATCTCCTCTCCAGCAATACAACTGGAGAGTTCTTCAAAACAACTGTGGCAGTTCGACAGGGATGCATAATGTCCCCAGTACTTTTTAACATATACTTAGAGCACATCATACAAGAGACATTACATGACTACAACACGTTTATATCGATCGGAGGTCGCCCTATTTGCAACTTGCGTTTCGCTGATGATATTGATCTTATAGCTGGGTCAGAACAATCATTGCAAGAATTAACATCAAAGTTGGAAAAAGTTACCAGCAAGTACGGAATGGAAATCAATACAGATAAGAGCAAAATCTTGGTAAACAGCAGAGACACAGAAAACCAGACTAATATCATGATGAATGGACATAAGCTTGAGGAGGTGAATACCTTCAAATACCTCGGATCCAGTATATGCAGCGATGGTAAATGCAAAGCAGAACTAAAAATAAGGCTGGAGATGGCTTTAGCGTCCTTGTCAAGGCTAACTGTGATTTGGAAAAGCAACATCAGTGTTGGAGTGAAAATCAAACTGTATAAGTCGCTGGTGCTTTCTGTTGTGTTGTATGGTTGTGAGAGTTGGACACTCACTGCGGACGTGGAGAGAAGATTACAGGCTTTCGAGTATAAATGCTACAGAAGAATTCTACGAATTTCCTATAGGGAACATACAATAAAATGGAAAAACATTACAAGGAAATCGGAAGTAAAGTTTTGTTCAGCTTGAGACAAGCTTCTAGTCCCTAGTGCTCCTAAATATCAGTTGAGACTCAGACTTGGAGAAGGGGTTCACGATGTTGGTGAATGACACCTCGGCTAAGAGGACGAATGAACCAAAGCCCAACTCTACTGTTGATACTTTCCTATACTGGAATTATGCTCATGGAGAGAGAAGGTTCAGTACCTGATGGGCACAGGCACAATATGTCTAATTAGTTAGTTAGTTTGTTCCTTTTGTGCCGCAAGCGACACATTGGGCAGAGGTTTTGGTTCTCCATATGATGCTGTCCGCTGACTGCAGCTTTAGTTCCTGGATGGTCTTACAGCCTATTAATTCTCCTTCTTTAAGAATGGTGTTTTAAGGGTTGTTTTAAGTCTTTTTCTTTTACCCTCAGTTGACCACATAAGGGATTGTTGGTTTATTCTGTTTACATCTAGTCGTAAAATGTGACAAAGGTATTTCCATCTTCATTATGTCTAATTACCCGAGACAAATTCACTGACAGCAGATAACCTAAATATTTAGATATATATAAATTAGGAAGATATAAAATAATTGTAAGAATAGTTAATCACTTGTTTTTGTGCAGATAGTTTGTGGTGAAATTGTAAAATAGTTATAGTTTTAACTGTTTACCATTTATATCTGAGAACCTACCAAGAATTGTGTATGCCAATCAAATATTTATATAGAATAGAAGCAATTTAAAATTTATTTTTACAGTATGGAGTAAATCCTTGAATCATGATTTGGTACTGCTTTTCTGATATGGAGGACCATGGCACCACTATTAGATGTGTTGTATGCTTGATGGTTCAAACTCTCAATACCCCACAACTTATATAATTTTATTTCAGTTATTATGGTGTATATCTGTAATCAATTTCTGTGTAATGTGACAATGCTGTTATAAAGTTGTCTTCCATGCAGTATGGCAGTTCTGAGTTGACATCTTTGTTCCATTTGAATGAATAAACGTTTCTTGTAGACTGCAGTTAAGTGTTATCCTGCTAGAGATAAAAAAGCCCTTCCTGCATTGCCTTTCAGCTTCTGCCATCAACCACACTTAGAAATATATCAGATCCTACTTGCATGTGGGCATATACTATTATAGGCAAAGATACATACAAGTTGGAATAAAGCATCACGAGATGGATAAAATACAGTCTGTCAAGAGTTTGCGACCAAGGCAAGAGATAAAGGATGTTGCCTATATCTGTTCTAATTCTTTCTATTACTTTACTTCTATTGTTTAACATCTACACATCACATATTGTCAAAATCAATCATCTGGGCAGTGCCTGACACTAAAATTTGCTGATGATATTCTAATTTACAGAACTTTTTGGGCACACAGAAATGATCCAGACCATTGAGTTGAGTCAAAGGTCACATTTTATGGGCAGGCCATTGATTGATGTAATAGGTGAGAAATAACCTTTAATTTTTGTCTGTCTAAGAAATAGGGAATATCTCTGACATAGTGGTTAAGTTATTCACTCTGTGCCCAAGGGGTTGTGGAGTTGAATCCCATTTGTGATGTGGTGTTTACATAGTGGATTTTTTCATAAATCCCTGAGGATTATCATTTAAAGCTACAGAATTTCATGCTATGAGTGGTACTCTTAGTGGCAGACAACATGCTGTTGAAAGGTTGGAGTACATATAGGTCAACCTGGATACAATAAAGTCAATCCTCTTTTCCTTTACAATCTCCTTTGACCTTTTTTATTTTTCATATCTGAGAAACACCATGCTAAGCAAATAGCTCTACAAGTAAAGTCTTGCAGCAGTTAAAGATATGGTAACTGCACACCTCGAGCAGTAAATGCTTGGCATTCTCTTAATCAATTGGTTATGTCCATAATTCACATATTCTCAATTTGACTATATAGAGATTGCACAGAATGATGATAAGTGTGTAGTCCTTGAGTGCACTAGATATTCTATCTATCTAATTTCCTTCAGCGCCGGATACGTTGCATTGGATAGAAACTGGAGCTCCCAGTTCGAGCAATTTGATGCTACTTGGGAGGCTGGTTTCAAATTAGGACCTACTTATGTGATTATTTCCTTTGGCTATGTTTATCAGTATATGTTTATCATGTATTAATTTAAATATAAATATATTTAGGACAAGGGTTAGGATTATTTATGTAAAACATAACTAACCCTAACCCTAAAAATGAATAGTTAAATTAATTATTGATTAATGTTTTATATAATATTTATATTAATTAAACATAAAATATGTAGGTTGGCTCTAATTGCAAACAAGAACTCCACTGTGTGTAATTCTTGTATGTTGTTGAGACCCATAGTCATACCATCTTTGATGGTTATTCTGCGAAGAGTCTCTTAGTTTTCCTCTTTTTCTTTTGACTGTTTTTTAATGGCAATCATCACCCATTTTAATACTTGTAGTGGCAGCCTGTTTTCATTCATTCTAAGTACATGTCTGATATAAGTCCACCGTTTTCTTCTTATTGTTGTGGAAATATAATGCTGTTTGGTGTCTTCTCTTATTTGCTTGTATGACTTGAATTCTTTCCAACCAATATTTAATATTTTTCTAAGACATTGTTTTCAAATTCTTCTTCTTCTTCAGCGTTCATTCTTAAACTCCTGCTGGATCTCTCTTGTAGTAGGACCATGGTCCTACTAGATTTCCAGCAGGATGTAGTCCAGAGAATGGAAATGCATGTGTCACCATTTTATTTGTGCCAATGGCCCGATACATCCTTCTTTGACAGTGTTTTCAAATGAATTCATTTTTTTCTCCAGTGTCTTTGTCATTTTTTTTTCAACTTTGTTCAACTACATTGTGAAAATTAGCACATATGTATCTGCCCACAGTTCTGTAATAATTTTTAACCTTTTACACCTCTGTTGCTTAAGGTATATAAATAAGTAAAGTTTTCCCTTTTCCACAATGTTGAGGTTTAATGGGTAATACAGTGTTAGGACCATATTTTTAATTCACCAGCGGCATACCTGGGGATGAAATGATCATCATCAAACCCAATGCTTTTACTTTCCCAGAAGATTTGATACCCATTTCCTTAGGGTGAGTTGATCTAGGAGCCATTGGCGACTTTTAAAAATATTTCAAGTTGAACTGGAATTTGAACCTTGGATCACCTGAATAAGAAGCCAGTTCACTAACAACTAAGCTAGATGTTGTAGGATGGAGGCCTTCCTTTTAAAAGTTATTTGGAGTTCTAAAGTACATCCAAGTGATATAAATTTGAGACACTTCTCCCCCCCCCCCCCCCAAATGGAGGGCAACACTGTTTTCAGCTAATTACATCAAAGGTTTAACTTAATAATTTTCTCCACACTGCTATTTAATAGCTTATTTTACAGTTTGGATAAGATAACTTATGATTTAGTATTTTCTGAGTTCAGGGACCAATGCAAACAGTAATTTAAAATAAGTAAAAATGGATTGACAGGCCAGATTTAGTTTGCAGAACTTTTACCAACCACTGAGTTGAATAACTGAATAATCCCCTTCCTGTTGGGACAGCCTTTCTGATGATCAGACTACCACAATTTTCTGAAGATGCTTCAAACTCCATTCTTGATTATTCTTTTTTTCTGATGTCTGCATGGGTATGTGCTCCATCCACTGGATTAGATTTCTCTCTTATCACCTCCTGGGCTACAATTTCAACTTGTGAGTTGTGAAAAAGAGATATGCGTGGGCTTTTGTCATTATTTTTTCATCATGATTTCACTCATATAAAGTGTATGTATTTCACAGTTGACCAGCGCTACCCACTACATACTAATAATGCAGATCTTAACTGATTTACTCTTGTGCTGACGAGATATTTTCTCTGACATTAAGCTGACTGATCAACATTTTAAAAATACTCTATATAAGTAGCAGCATCTTTCATTTGCCTTTATTGTATAGGTGTGTGCCATTCTGATTGCTGGGGTTTGCCTCTTGTCTGCTTCCCTCTGTCTTTATCACCTTTACTTACTAGGGCAGACTGTGGTCTTGCTCGCATATAGGAGGGCCTTGCCAGATTTAGTTTTCAGTTATGAGTGGTATACATCCACATCTCTTCACTATGGAGCTGGCCTCAATGGGGCTAAGAAACAGCTATGTCCTTAGAATGAAAAGGCAGTGGAATGACAAAGTTAACAGTATAAGTATGGCATATCTTGGATGGTACAGATTAAAAAAGACAATTGGTCAGGTAAGATCTTCTAAAGAATGAAGACAAATTCATTCTGTTTGATATTTATTATTTCCATATATTTTGAAAACATTAAGAGAAAGTTATATTCTTGTGCAAATATTATTCCTTAAACTGATTTACCCATATGAGTTCCTTCACCAGGGTAATTTAGTTTTCTTTTATCACTTTTTAAAGAATATCTTTCTGTCTTTATTTTTAGGGCCCTCTTTAAAGTTAAGTTTTCTGGCAGCTGATTTGGTTTCATATTACAAGATATTGACAGAATTTTGTTTTAAAAATACAGTGCATTTACAATTATTAAAGTATGTTATTAATTAATATTATATTTTTCAGACACGAATGTATGAATGAAATAGTCATGAGTGCTGGAAAGCATCATAGTTCTCATGTGACCAAGAAGGTCAGAAAGAAATTAAGAAAGAAGCGACATGTTAGTCTCACTTACTTAGCTGTTCACAAGGGACCTTATTTTCGAAGCCAAACTGATCAGTACCAGTGCACAAGCTTTCCACTTATGGATCTTCATATGAGTGATGGTGATATAACACAATCCTCAGAGTTTCCAATGGATACAGATGAATACTGCACAAATTTTCCATTTCAGCTACTACCAGAACTATGCAAATACAAAGTTTGGTCTTTTTTGTCACAATGTGATCTTGGTCGTTGTATGCTTGTCTGTTCAGAGTGGTATCACTTGATTAAAAATCCCTACTTGTGGAGCACAATCCACCTTAGTTCACTCCCGTATTCTTGCCTGCCACGAGATCACAGTGCACCTGTACACACAGAATCAACCTGTCACCTCTGTTTCAGAAAAAGGGTGTTTGTTTACAGTCAGTTCTTGTCAAATATACATCCAGTGGTCAGAGAATTAAAATTTTCTCTTGACCTTAGCTATACCACCGATCAATTCAGTTGTGTAGTGGAGCAGTTTATGACAACAGCGGAACTTAGATCTTTAACTCGTGCAAACATGAACTGGATGGAGAACCCAAGTGGATCACCATTAAAAGCAAGCCAAGAATCTTTTCAAGATTGTATGTACAGATACCGCAAGCGCCAACGGATCTTTTGCAGATTATTTGATCAATTTGTATCATTGGTTTCATGCTTAACCACTCTAATGATTCCATTTGATTGGACAGAGACGAATGTTCAAAATCTGTGTAGCCTTACAAGTCTAGAAAATTTAGTGCTGGAGAAGTATGGAATCTACAACCACATATTTACACAAGATCACATGAATATGATGACAAGGAGTTTAGTTTGCTTGAAAAGACTGTACCTTGAAGTGAGTATAAGAAAAAAAGATTTTTACAGTACATTAAATACTGAGACTAGAATGTTTAATAAAATATTTAATGTTACAGAAACAAATCTATAGATTGAATGTGTAAGAGGAAATGTTTGTTGTTTTGTGTTCGCTCCATTGTAACCAGCACGGATATCCGTGCGATTTTCGCCGGGAGCGTGATTACGTTGTGCCACTGTTATGCGCCTTGTAGGCCTAGCAAGCACATCTGATTTCGGCATACCGTGACAATTCGGGTGGGCTACCCTAGCATGTGACAGCCTCCATATCTGTCTCCAGGCATGCGTGTATGTGGTGACTCTTCGCCCAGACGATTTTTGCTTTCATCTGTCTCGCACGAGGTGTTCCACTGTCTATGAACTTGCCACGTGTAATTGGACATACTGTGTCTGTGCCCATAGGGTACTGAACCGTTTCTCATCCGTGAGCCTGGTTCCTTAAGGGGAAGAACTCAACAGAAGAGTTGGACCCTGGCTCTTTCGCCCTCTTAGCCGAGGTGTCATTCACCGACATCGTGTACCCCTTGTCCAAGTTCGAGTCTCACACCACGCGTTTGAGAGCAAGGCGTTCTCGAGCTGAGCGACCTTGTCCCAATAGCGCCTGAGCCCATCAGGTACTGAACCCTTTCTATCTGCAAGTGTATTTCCGGTATAGGAGAACCTGACAGTAGAGTTGGGCCAGGGCTAAAATTGTTGTCTCTTTTGTGCCTAATCCCATTAGGTACGGAACCCTTTCTCTTCGCGAGCATATTTTCGGTTTAGGAAGGCTCGACATTAGAGATGGGTTAGGTCTTCTTGCTTTTCCGAATGCCAATGATTGGGTCGGGATCTCTGTCTGTAAGGAGCACAGGTAACTAGAAGCTCGACTCGAGCTGACGGAGCTTGTAGTACCCCTTTCCTAGGAACTTTTCACTTTCTATTTGCAGTTCGTGCTGCCCTCTAGCGCTGTTCTGCCCTTTCATAGTTTCATTGTACTCAGTGTGAAATCTATTTGTCTCTCGCCATGCATCTACCTTTACGTGCATTTTACATTGGCCGCCCCTCCAATGTTCGGACTGGACTGACTAGCTTTACTGTATGTCGACAGTGTCGCTATATGTGGTGATACTGGTGGTGTCGGAGATATTGTCTGTCTCTTATGCAGTCAAATCTCTTTCCATCTGCTACCTCCACATTCTCGGACATGATCCCCAAAAGATTTGGCCAGAATCAGCTCATGCTGCTGTATTTCTGTTTCCAGGGTGCACCGCGAGGAGGTACATTTGGGATCTTGGATATCTGCTAACCCTGGGTCCGCCTAGAGCAATGCGTTCCCTTTGCACCCCTTTAAGAGGAAATAATAGCAGCTTTATTTTTTGCGTGCTGTTCTTTCAAGTTATGGTGTTTCACATTTCCAGAAACTATCGTATGAGTTTATATAAAACATTAAGAGATTCAATCCTGCAGTGCCTCCATTGGCTGAGCAGCCACACTTTTCCTTGCTTTCTGCCATAGTGCTACTACTTTCCGTTGCTCACTCCATGCCCTTTCCGCCTCTCTGTACAACCAGGGGGCTTATCCTAAACCTGATTTCCCACGTCTTGAGTCCAACATAGAGAACATGTCTTTACTTTTACTGTGTTCATGTATATTTCTTTACAGGAGTTGATTATATATTGTTGCTTATCTTAACTCGTTTTTTAATTGCTCTTCTGAGTTCACTATATATTGTCTTACTTTCTACGTCTGACCGTGACTTATTATTTCTTCTGTCTTTCACCAGCTTCATGGTTATGTCTGAAATGTAGGCTTGTTTTTTGGTTATTATTTTAGGAATATGTTTGTTGGCACTTGTTGATAAATATCTTTCTTGTTTTGTTTGCTAAGTGTTCTGTTGTCATATCTTTTGATAATAATAACAATTAATAGATACTATATTTATTTTCAGGTTTGGATACCGACATGCAATAGCAGGGGCATGGAAGTGTATTATATAGAGTCAGCATCACTGAAATGGTTAGATTTGTCACAATGTCGTGGTTTCTACCTCAAGAGAGTGAGAATGCCGAACCTGCAGGAAATTTTAATAGATAGAAATCCACTTAAGATTAGCTGGGTGCATCAACAGTCACCTATTCTGCTTTGCATGTGTTCTGTTCTTTCAGCAGGAGCACCAAAGTTGCAATGTATTAATAAGCACAGTTTAGAGTCGGAAAATCTGCATCTACCATCAGTTGAACTCACTAACTTGATGTCTAAAGTTTGTTGTTGTTTGCAGCATTGGAAAAGTAATGATAATGACATTGAAGTTGCTGATATGTAAATGTACTGATTGATATGTATATTCAAGGGAAAAGAATTAGTCAGTTACTAATTTACTTCTGAAGGAAAAATATTTTGTTTTGACTGTAAATTTGTAAATCATATTTCCACATATTTAGGATTTATTAGAAATTTCTTTGATATTGGATGTTGATATATTTTATATCCATATATAAAATGGATCATCTTATTATTGTTACAATTTGTTGATATTCACTGTATTAACTGTGCATTATCCTCATGGCATGCATCCGGTCAACCAATTCAGATGTATTTGCAATATTTAGTTAAATTTATTTACAGTTCAATTTTTTTCTGCATTTGAAAATCTTATAGGATAAGCAAAAAATTAGACAAAATTACATATTCCATTCTAAAAATCAATTGGGACTGCTCCACAATGGCCTTTTGAATTTTGAGACTATGTTTTGTCAGGATGCAAACTTTGTTTCATCTTGTTACATGAACAACCTTCCTCAAATATGAAATTTTTAAGTCTTCTGTGTTTGTTAACAAATTCTAGAAAATTAGCAGGATGTTGTTCAGAGACCAGAATGTATTGTTTCATGGTTCACAGCTTGGCTGCGATATCTGCACATTTTAGCTTGATGCATCCAACTTCAGCATGGCTTCTGGATCACTCAATGAGATACAATGGGATGTCCAATCCCACCCCTAAAACCATAGTCACCTCTTACAACATGCATGGCAGTTTACAGTGTCGATATTCTTTGCTCCCCTTCAGAACCTGCTACACATGGCTGATCTCATTTCTAAAATGGGAAGCTGGCATTTGTGAGCTCTTGTCTTAGTCTATGATTAACATTGAAATGGTAAGACTGATACGTAATTGAATCAGTCATTTTTATTGTTCTAAGTTTTTGGATCTTGAATAGTTTTCCAGAAGTTGCTCCTCAGTTAGTTAGATCTTTTTTGTATGCCTTGTCCAAGACATTTATATTGTGTGATTATTTTATCTTTTGGGCTACAGATGATCATCTTTTTCTTTTCCAGCTTTTTTTAACACATGTATGTTGGATTGGAGGTATTCCTTAGAGTTGTCAATTAGAGCAACATCTGCAAGTACTATCATTGAAATACATACTGATCATCTTCCAGTACTCCACTGAATTCCTATTTTCATCTGTTTATAGGCTTTGATGGTATAATAATGTGAGCAAAGGTGGTGTGATAACATATTGTCCTCTCCTACCCCATTGGTTGACCTGCGCTCTTCTGACATTTAGTTTGATGTTCTTACATAATTCTGCTGTGTCCTGTATAAATTGTATGAATCAATCTGCAAAAAGTGGAAACATGGGTAAACATATTTGTTTTGGTCCTCAGAAATTATGAACAATATAATTCTTGTATCCCTTTGTGCAATGGCCAGATTTCTTCATAGCTTTATTTCATACCCAGAAGACTCCAACTCTTAGTGGTGCGCAATGCTTTAAGAAGCAGGACAATGATCCAACCAGATTTGCAGCAGAATGTAGTCCAGAGAATGAAGATGTGTTGTGTTGCTGTTTTATTTGTGCCAATGGGCCAAAACATAATGACTCAATATCCCTCATTCATTTAAATTGTTATCTTACGAGTTTTAAAAATGCATCAAGTAAGAACAGAGAATCAGATTTTAGTGTACTTCTTGCATAGAAAATCTTAATTTGTACTTTATTTTCTGTGTACATTGTTTTTTCACTTTAATAATGCACAGTAAAATACCTGGCTCCATGCTGTTTTTTCACAGGATTTAAAATCTGGATTTTGCGGCAAAACATTAGTATAAGGTTTGTGTTATGCACTATTGAACATCAAATTAATCTTTGTGATAAGATTTCATATGGGTATTTGAAGTTTGATAAAAGCAGGCTATAAAAGGACATAATTTAGCCATATATTTTAGTCTGGCTTTGAACAGATCAATATTGTGTGGAAATTACTTTGACTTTGTTCATGCTTGAACATTGTCAGGAAAAAAGTAAGAAATTGTGTTCTGCACCATTAGTGCTTGATGCTTGGGTAAACATCAATGAAGATAACAATAAGAAAGGTCAAGCATATTATTAGCTAATAAATTTTGGCAGTATCCATATAACAATACCAGTATCTTTATATATATTATTATTATTGTACATTCATAACAAGAATTAGATGACTAAGATTGCTGGGTCATGTGCATAGAATGAACAACAATAAAATACAACAGCATAAATTGTTTGGTGAGCTTTCAAAGGGGAAAAGAGTTAGAGGCATACCACTCCTAAGATATAGGAGACATTTCTATTAACCATAATAGCTAGGAAAATGTGGCCAAAGACCAAGGTGCATGAAACATTATGTAAATTTTCAGAAACTTTTGAAACACTTCTATGGGACAGTTCTAAGCAACAACAACACACGTAAAGGAAAGTTAGATACAGTGTTGAAGTGATTGATTAATTCTACAACAAATAAACCTAAATTTGCGAACCTGTTAAATTAGCTATCTAAGAGTTGAAAAGGGCTTTAGATATGAACCATGTGATATTCTTCTTCTTCAGCGATCATTACTCAGTCAGGTTGGGACTCCGGATTCTATGATATAAGCTGCTGTCTTAGAGTTTCAGCTGTGCCATACAGTTTCTCTTCGATGCTGATTGGTGTGGGCCATTTCTTGTTCCTCAGATCTGCATACTGGTGACATTCTTGTAAGATATGTTCTGCTATCATATTTGTACGGCTGCAATGGCAAAGGCCAGTTGTACCTATTTGGAATTTGATGGACATATGATATCTGATTTTGTTGTGACCAGTTATGAGGCGCAGCAAGATAACCTGGTATCTTCTGGATAGTTGGTAATACCCATCGTCTGCATTATATTTGGGTTGGTCTTCTTTCCACTTTTTATTATAGTTGCCTTTAATGATAGTCTTCACTTCTTCATAAGTGACCAGATAGTCTTCTTGAGGTAAATTCTCTCCTTCTTTTTCCAGTCTATCTGCAACTTCATTCCCTTTGATGTTACAGTATGATGGTATCCACTGGATCACTACTCACTGGAAATTATTGTGCAACTGAATTAGAACTGCCCTCAATTAATTAAGTTTGGTGTTCCTGTGTAGCTTCAGTGTTGTTATGACAGAGAGTGCATATGTTAGTAGTACAATATTCCTGTGCACTTGTTCTTTATGTTGTAAGATCATTTCTTTTGCTTTCTTGAGAGCTTCAATTACTGCTTTAAAATTGGTTGAGAGCTTGCCTGTAGCTATGGCTAGAGTAACATCATCCCTGTATTTTAGTCTGAGGGCTACTCCTCCATTCTCAATATGAAATGAATAAGTAAAAGTAAAACAACAGTTGTAGAACATATCTGTCAAAAGAATATTCCAGCAGATAAGCGATGTAGATCTGTCATTGCTTGATCTATGTTGTCTTTTGTAACAAGAATCTGAAGAAATTAGAACCTTCATTCATTTAGTTGCAACACTTTTGATTCAATATCCCTTAAAATACCCCTTATAAACTGATTAAGACATGTTAATTGATCCACAAGAACCAAAATTAACCTTCTAATTCAATTGCTTCTTCATATGATCCATAATTTATTTTTCTTTCAATGTTTAACAACATTCTCGAGCTTGAAAAGTAATGAATGGGGCAGATTGAGTCAATGGGAAAAAAATTTCCCACTTTCTAAATTATTTACCTTTCTTGTGACTGAAAACTTGATGTTAGATTCATATAAAACATATAAATTGACATAACCATGTACCAAATAAAATGTTTTCAGAAAGAGGTGTTTTCAGTAAACAGTTTTTCCTGTTAGTCTAAACTTTAAAGATGTAAAAAAAGGATAATAAAATACTGATTATCTGATACAAGATGATGCATCTTTTTCCTGGAAAATCATTTAAGTGATGATACTGCTTATGGAAGCAGTTCATCATATTCTGTATTATTATAATTGAAATTAGTTGTAGATCCCACACTGCTGTGACTTTAGGTTGCAACAAATTAAGATAAGTACAGTCAAGTGTGACTTCACCACCACAAAAATAGTTTTCAGATTATTGATCTGTTGAAATTATGTGTCCTTTCTCCCTTGTTATTCATTACATATATCGATTGTATATGTAAAATTGCCAACACTAATGAAGAAGATAACATAAAAAACCTTCTGTGCGAACTTCTTTTTGCATATTATCAAGCAATAATATGAACTTTAACATGAAGATAAATACACACAAAAAAACTGAAGTAATGTTCATTGCAAATACATAAAGAAATACATAATTTTCATCGATGATCAACACAGGTGAAAGAAATTCAACACAGATGCAATATAACATACCAGATCTTAGGACAGATTTTTCCCATTTTCAAAAACAAGCATGTGAATATAAATACTAAAACTGCACTATATAAAATGATCATCATACCATCACTGTTCTACAAATATCAAATGTGGACACTAACAACAAAAGATAAAAGAAACTTGTTACAACAGAAATGACCTGTTTATGCAAAATTCTTGGAGTAACAATAAAAGACAGAATTAGAAAACATCAAATGACTAACAAACATAATGCCAATCCTGGATTGCACTAGAAGACAGCAGATTAAGTGGTTTTCACACACTTCTAAACTATCATCAGATAGTGCCCCCTTAAAAGCATTACTATACAGACATGATGGATACATAGCCAGGGGCAGACCATGCAAAAGATGTATTACAGAAATAAAAGAATCAATAATATATATGAGGCATAAAAAAAGGCCATCTTCAGAGAACTCTTCTACCCCTGGCTCTGCAAGGCATAATAGGCATATAAAGCGAAAATAAGACATTGTTGTTACAAAATATGTCTTTGAATGGCTTAAAAATATGTAATGTTTGAAGAAGCAGTACTTTTATGTTTGTGAATAAAATACTTTATCTTTAAAATTACTCTACCAATCATTAATTGAAACTGTTGAGTATTTGATCTCTGTCATGTCATTTTTCCCCAGCAATTTTTCTTATGTCAGAGTGACTTTTCATTATAGACCCCCAGAAATATTAATTTCTTCTCTCTGAAGTGTGTAGTAGTCTTGCTTTTCTAAAACTGTTCAATAATCAACTAATAGGCATTATGTAACAATATTCTAATCCTTAATTTAAGACAGTAAGGAGTAGACAGTTAAAAGATGATCTCTCACCACTACCTAATTCAGAAATAACCACCTGCTCATTGCTACTTTCTCACTATTGGTAAGTAACCTGTTAGAGGTCATTCCAGCACAGTGAATGAGCCTCATAGGATGATAGATTTCTTCAGGAAAAGTTATCCTGTTTTAGATATGGGAATGAAACACACTTTGTGTACATGCCAAGCATCTTGTGAATTATACCGGTTGATATTTAAGCTTAATGTCTGAAAGTTTTTCACTCATTTTTAATTTAATAGTCTTGTTACTCACAAATTGTATTAACATGTTTAGAAGAAATACAACAATGATGGATTGATGTTACTGTTCCTGATCTCAGGGCAGCTAATTGGTCTGGTACATTTTAATTTTAAATGTCATTTTCATATATCATTAGATTTTTTTCAACTCTGAACTTTTATGCTGTCATTACAACTATATTTTGTTGTTCTAAACTCATTTTGTAACTTTAGTTGCACATCATATAATTATTTTAATTAACACTTAATGGCTTTCAATCCTTCATCCTTGATTCAACTTCATGCTTCTTCAGCATTCATTCTCAAACTCCCTCTGGATCTCTCTTGTAGCAGGACCATGGTTCTGTTAGATTTCCAGCAGGATATAGTTCAGAGAATGGAAATACGTTGTGTCGCCGTTTTATTTGCCCCAATGGCCTGACACATCTATCTTCGGCGGATAATATGTCAATATTTCCTTGTCAGTAAATGTACAAGCTGTAACAGTACACCTTCAAATGGCATGTACAAACTTTTGCATTTTGTTATATGAACTCAAGTGCCATTTCAGATTTTCATAGCTAGCTATTAGAATATATAATTAAGTGTAAAAATATGTTTGTTGCCTTTCTATTAATTTTTTTTCAATTCGTTTACATCAATCATGCTCAGAGAGTAGCGTGTACCTATTTATCATATTTGTGACCATATAATACAGTGGCGGAAAATAATTTGTGTTGTGTAATTTAAAAAAATTATTTCTGAGATATATTTTCAGCAACCTTTTCCTTCTGTATGAAATCATATTGTCATAAATAACATAATTTTGTGTAGTTAATTTAGCAATTTTATATTTTATTGTTACATATTTGAAATGTTTCAGCTTTCACTTTAAGCTCATTAGTTTCTTGCATTTTCTAATGTGGTCTTTCTTTTGGATAACAATGCTTTTTTCACAATTCAGATTCTGCAAGTTTTAGGGATTGATAGGCTACATACAGTTATCACCATATTTTGCATGATTATTGTGGATAATAGAGATGTAAACTTAGGTAATTCTTCTATCACATAAAAAAATTTAAAACATCCTATTCAGGATGTAGCCAGCCATCAACCAAGCATTTTTATTGCTGTATTAATTTTGTAGGCAATATAAATATTTTCAGTATTTTGCCATTGCTTTCTGAATGGTCCAGATGCATAATTTCCTGCAACTGGATTTGAACACAGTACCTTGGCCATCACAGACATGTTTTTTAACTCGCACCTACAGAGTTGGACACATAAATGAGAGGCTATTAGAAAAGGTTTATCACCACAAATCCAGACAAGAACCTCATACACAGATAAATGTCCATATGGATCCAAACCTTTGAACATACATTTCAGGAATTCCCAAGATGTTTAAAGTGAGTCTGACCAGAGGATACAGAGCTGAGGTAAAAGCTATAGGGTAGCAACTCAGCATGGAGAAGACAGTGGACTTCATTCTGGTGTCAGGATTGACAATCTAGTATGATCACATAAATTTAACGCAGAAGAATAAGTGTCTATTTCAATTATTTTGTTTTATCCTTGTCTGTGTTTAAATATCATTATAATGTATAATTTCTTAATACACCAAAAACAAAAATAATACATACAACTTGAACGTGTCTTGACAATAAGGTAATGAATTGCTTTGTCTGTTATTACAAGAAAACTGACTTAAGGAATGCTACTTGTATTCTTTAATAATGAGGCAGTGTTTTTACAACCTGGAGTTCAGGTCTTGTCAAAATTATTTTTATCTTTCCTTATCCTTTGTTAAAAATGTGTGTTGTTGTGTTCAATACCAAAGATGGATGCTACATGTAAATAAATGTAGGATGACTTTTACATAGATCTATGGACCAGACTTTCAACTTCTCGATCTTTGTCATGTATGGACTAACTATTCTCAGGTAATAAATTGAAATATAGGAATGAAATACCTGAAATGAATATCCAAAATTGTTTAATTGCAGAATTGTTATCACAACCTGATGTAATATATAAATAATAACTATAAAGAATACTTTACACATCTTTCAGAAATATTTTTGTCAAAATATTTCTTTATCAAATTCTTCATGGTGGCCCTTTCCTGCATCTTGTCTCCCACTAATCTTTCAAGGACTGGCAGCTGATGTCACAATGAATTTTTCACATATAAGTTTCAATATAATAAAGTTTATGAAACTTCTCATATTTATATTTTTTATCTGACCATTGTCTGTTTAACCTCATGATTATTTTTGTTATGAATATTTAAGATATACATGCAATGACTCTGCTGTGAAATTAGTCTCTGGTTGCTGACAGAAAGAATGACTGATACCAACTACACATGATCATAGACAATGTATATGCATTGAATGTCAGCCATTTTTATACTGGATGATTAAACAGTTGTGGCTAAAATGTTGATATTTATGTGGGACAGCAGATGGTACTGAAGTACTTTATATGTTTGACAATCAATAATATCAATCAAGCAGAAATTGCTATAAACTCTAGTCATGAGGATGGAAATCTCAGTAAATAAACAAACCTAAAGTCTTGCAGTCACCTTAGAATGGTAAAAAACATATGAAATAAAACATAATTTAATCTTCCAAGGATAGTTACAGTAAAGAAAGTAACAATATTACATGGATATGTTTTACATTGAAAAACATTTAATAAGTAAATGATAATATATATAATTAATATAAATGATATTTAAAAAAAGACAGATTTTATCTATATTGCTATCTATACGCTGTGGCCCTTGTTTGCCTTACGTTGTCAGGGGTGAAAGAATTCTCTGGAGATGGCCTTTTTGTGTGCTGTTTGTGAACTTGTTCCTGTGGCTTCTTTGATTTAATGTTGTGTTCGCCCATGTGTTGCCAGGGCCAGAAAGGGGAGCAAAGAATAGCAACACTGTTTACCTTCCATGCATGTCATAAAAGGCAACTAAGGAGGTTATGGGATGGAGTTGGCTGTCCCATCGCATATAGGGTCAGTGACCCAAAGCCATGCTGAAGTCGGATGTGTCAGGCCGAAAGGCGCAGATATCGCAGCAATGCTGTAAACCATGATACAACGCATTCCATTCTCCGGACTATATCCTGCTAATCTGCAGGAGTTTGAGAACGAACGCAGAAGAAGAAGAAGAAGAATGTTGTGTTATTGTGTTAATGTTGACATATTTAATGTTGTCTAAATTACTCTCTTCAGAAAAATATATGCAAAACAGCAAAATTTATATTGTACAATCATTTACTTATTAGCAGTTTTCAAAGCAGCAAATGCCTACATATCCATATAATATTGTTATCTTCTTATTTGTTTTAGTGCAGTCTACACCTGCTTCTCTGATATTCTGGTTTTTATATGACAGTGCAGAAATCAGGGTAGTTGCATAAATACAGGGATATAGATATTTGACAATCAGAGCTATTATCATGCTGTTCTCTTATAAACTAGATTGGAGTGAAATAGGATCTATATATGACTGCAGATTTTATTCTTATGACAAGTTTGATAATCTAGCATGACCAATTACCTGAACACAGAAGAAATCTGGTTGCTTCATTAATCATATTGTTTTAAGTTGTGATATAATTGACCACAAAATTCAGAAAACAGCTGGATCATTTATATGTTTCTCTCAGGTGTGACATTTTTTCCGAAAGCAGTATTCATTATGGATCTTCTGAGCCCCTCTCAAGATTCTGGGCAAGTTGACCTGCTGCAGCCAGATTATGTCTAAACAAACTGAGATGTCTCTTATCCATCATTGTCTTGGACTGCTCTTATCACTGCTACCATATTATATGTTTACAAAGTACATATATTTCTACTGAGGCAAAGTCAAGAGTCGAAACAAAATGCTATAATTGTTTATCTGAGATACACAGTTTGTTTTTCTGACTTTTAAATAACCTATATAGAAATGAAAATATCTCTAAATTGTATATTTCTCATATTTAAATATCATGGGTGCACATTGACATAATGTTTTCTGGTATTTTAATATAGTTTGTTTGGATCCCATGAATTTTGATAAATAGAACCCTTATATACTTATGTGCAATCAGGAAGTTTTTTCGTAGCTTTATTTCATACCCAGAAGACTTCAAGGTACAGTGTTGTACAATCGAGAAGTTTCTCTGTAGCTTTATTTCATACCTAGAAGACTCTAATATACAGTGTTGTACAATCGAAAAGTTTCTCCATAGTTTTATTTCATACCTAGAAGACTTCAAGGTACAGTATTGTGCAATGTATTGAGAATAAGCCTCCTTACTCAAGTGTTATATGGCTTCCATAAGAGGAAAGTTTCACTAAATAGGCAAGTCATCTTCTCGGGATTTGCTTTTGCATTTTTGTTGGTCTGGTTGACCACTGGCCAGACCTTCCAAATATGGTTTTAATATAATCTAGTTTATTTATTCCATGAAACAGCAATTAAACTATTTGCCGTATGTTCAAAAGCCATGGATTCGATACAGGATTCTGACATCTTGTTTACCAGTGTATTTTTTCAGAGATCCTTGAAGATTATTGCTTGATGCTATGGTGTGTGGTTAATGTTATAAGTGGTGCTCTCTACAGGCAGTGTGCCTTCGAGTACATATGGTAAAACTAGAGTACAATGAAGTCTGAATCTTTGAGTCCTAGATTATTTATCAGAAATCAGACGTTTAAATTATTAAAATAAATGTCCTATTGACATACTATCATCTTGTATGAGACTTTCAGATATATACTGTTTTCTGGGTTATAACAGTGTTACTCACTGAGGTCATAAATAGATGAAAATTAAACAAAATTAAATTGTTTACATTTTGTTATCAGAACACCTTCATAGTATGAAAAACTGTCCTGTTTTCTCCTTTTGTGTTTGTTATGGTAATTCTACTTATAACATATTTTTCTTGATTAATCGCACTTATTGATGAATGACTAAAAAATTGAAATAATTTATCTTTCTTGTTGTTGAATACCTGTTATAAATGTTATAAGATTGATCTAGTTATTTACCCTATACCATTCTGCTTATTGTGTTGTAGACATTTAATCAACATGTCTCATTTCAAGAATTGTGTTTAATGTTACATTATTCATTATTTTGTATGTGAAAATGTGCGTGGATTTGATATCACATTTCTTTAAAATAGTTCATGATTTCATGACTTAACATTTTACAAGTCGTTTGTAAAATTATTGGAATGGGCATCACTACATAGCCTAGCTCGAAAGTACTGCGGCCAGAGCAGTGCACAATAATACTGGTAAATGATTCTAAATTTTCCTTCTAAAGTAGACATTCAGGAATATTATCTGGATGTGAATCCAGGTACATTTAGTAATTTAATTAAGTAGTTTAAGAATGGAATGCATTGTGCCATGGTTTACAGCTTAGCTGTAATATCTGCACATTTTTATTTTGGTCTGATACATCTGACTTATTGGTCACTTCGACCCTCTATGGGATGAGATAGCCAACTACACCCCAAAGCTTTCTTTGTCACCTACTACAACATGCATGGTAAGTAATAAATGGCTACACTTGTGTGCCTATGTCACCCATTCTTTGTCTGTCATATTCCCAAAAGCCACCTTCACCATTGAAGAAAGTTTCACATGTGTGCCCCATAATGTCATAATCTACAAAGATTATGTCATAAGTTTCACCATGACATACATAGGTAAGACTGGAAGGGGACTTGCAGGACAGATTCAGTGAATATCTGTACAGCATACAGAAAATGGTACTCCTGTTTCTGACTACTTAAATGGCATGGGTCATTGTGGTGCCCATAATATTGATGTAACTGCCATTAGTCGTGCATCTCAGATAATTATCAGACCTGTCACATGCTTGAGAACCTATATATATATAATATTATATATTTGGCATGATTGAAACTTTTGGAATCAATGCTCGTTAGTTGTATGAATGATATCTTGTTGTTCCGTCATTTCTCTGTTAAGTTGTTTCATCTCTGACCTTCTAGTTTTAACTCTTCTGGGTTATATCTATATTTAACTCTGCCTTGTAATTGTCAATAGTGCTTTTCTTACTCATAATTTATTTTTCGTGAATATGTTCTTGATAAAGGCCTTTTTGTAGAAATGTTGTGTGTGTTATGTGTTTTTCCAGGGATTAGCACAACTCCATTACTGTGTTCCAAATTTCTCTTAGGGTGGTCCAACAATCTACCTGTATTTGTTGCGAGTTAAATATTCTCACTAAGCTTGTATTCAATTTCATTTTTTATAATTCAGTTTCAGCTATATTTGATATCATTTCTGTTCATTTTAAATCTATTATGGATGCACATATGTTTGTGGTTCTAAAATGTGATAAATAATATAGTAAAATCAACAACTGATTTGTTTTTTTCTGAAATTTGCTGATGTCTTCATCTATTCTTTGAAGAGTATATAATGACTAAAAACTATAATGTTTTTGTGCTTCAAATGTCATAAACCTTTTGTGGATTTTGGGCACAAAAATATGTTTAGTTTTGTGAGGTGTTTGTGTATGCAGACAATGCTATTATTTTAAATTTAGTGGTAAGTGAAAATAAAAATGTGTTTCTTCTGTTATGTTTTTTTCTCCACTTATATCGCATTTTATGTATAATTATTGGCAGTACTATTATGTTTAACACATGTAAATCAGTGGAACATTGGTTACTGAAAGTTTTCTTTTATGGTTCATGTTCTAGGAAGAATATTTGATAATTTGTTTCAAAATTTAGTGGTTAATGGTATGTAACATTTTATGTTTATAAAAAGACCACCAAAAATTATGACATAACCACTGAAAAGTATTTAAAAAAAATTTAATTATACATAAAACTAATGAAACTTTCCTGATATGGATATCAATAAATATAACAGTTTGGTTACTTACATGTGCATAGAATCAGTTTAAATAAAGTGAAACTTGTATTGATTTAATAAAGTTATTTTTGTTAACATTTACTTGATCCTACTTTAAAAAAAAAATTATCAGATACATGTTTAACCATTATGAACAGAAAGAGAACTCATTGCCAAATATTTTCGTATATAATACATGTTTTAAGAAGTATAATTAAATGATTTATAATAAAGTTATTGACATCAGTCATAAATAAATTTTATGCTGAAATACAGTCTCGTATAATCGTGACTTTTCTCTCCAGTCCACTAAGTGTTATTATATATTTTATTGTCATAATATAGTATTAGAATGTATAAAAGACAGGCAAATGGCAAATGCTTTGTATTTAGTATTTACAACAGTTTCTTATCACAATGTGTTTTGTGTAAATAAAAATATAAGAAACAAAATAAACTTAAATATAGATACAACAGTAATAATCTTCCAAAATAATCATTTTTATTATCATATCTGTGACCTATTTCATCTTCAATGCAACTGCAGAATTTAGATGTATTGGGTCATTGCCACAAGTAAAATTGCAACACAATGCATTTCTGTTCAAGAACTATTTTCTGCTGAAAATCTAGTAGGATCATTGTCTTGCTACAATAGAGATTCAGTGGGAATGTAAGAACAAACAGTAAACAAAAAATCTTCAATGCAGTGTTGACAAAGATGAAGGTTGTCATGTATTTTATTTACTTTTAGATTGCGTGAGTTTAAAAAAAATAAATTTGTTGTTACATTTTACAGAAATATATTACCATTCCCATTGTTACCTTATTAGCTGTTGGACATTTATGATTTCTGCTTCAGAATTTAAGCTTCAAGATGTCAATGTTATGCATCTGCATATAACATTCTATTCAGTTATTTCTAACAGAGATTTGGGAAGGTTATACAAAAGTATTTATATCACATATGTATCATGATTTAGTTCAAATGTTTATTGCAGTAATGTTTAGATCAGATGTAGTTTGGTTACCATGTTTAGCGCATACATATGAACACATACTGGTTGTAAAGATTTGTTCCACTTATCTTTATAGTATTATCAACCATGAAGACTGAACGGGATCTATCCTTTTAAACATTTTGAATTAAAAGTGCATTCATGAACTAGATTGTTTGGAAATAAGACAAATATGACAACCAAATCTAGGATTAATGTATACAGCATCTGTGTACTTGTTGGCTCAGTGGTAGAGTGGTTTGTGGGTCCATTTAAAAAATACAGCTTGGCTGATCTTGCTCATTGTTCATAGTTGATCTCCACATTGTAATGGTGGTCTGATCTGATGTATTAGTGGCATATAAAAATTCAACAATAATTGAATAACAATGTCCTTTAGAGGATATGCTTCAATTAATTATTTGTATATATGTGTATGCTACTTTATTATCGTATGAATCAAACGGTTGGAGAATAAAAGGATGTTTCCAAACTGTCTACACTATATCCCTTGTATATTCTAGCCAAGAACAATTTCTAACCATAATTTGGCACATTTCATAAAATTATCAATGATAGAAAAGAATAGCATACTTTTATTGCTAACCTAGAGTGCACTGTGTCAAAGTTTACAATTTAGCTGCAATATCTTCATCTTCAATATTGACATTTTGGCTCACTTTGACCTTCCACAAAATTGGTTAGCCAACTCCAAAGTACAAATCTCCATAGTAATCTCTTACAAAATGCATGGCAGATTACAAGTTCACTATCTTTTTATGTCACTACTCTTGTGGGCATCTGTGTCTATGTTGATGGTGTCACAAAAGTCAAACATGTTTAACTATGCTTAGCATCGAGGTTGATGGCCAAGATGTAGTATGGAGCCAGTTCTTCTGTATGGCTGGCCTACTAGTGATATGGTTACAGATGTCCACTATTCAGTGGAAGTGGTAAAAAATACCAAACATTTGATTACCACCACCAAAGTTGGATGTGTTGGACCATTGGTGCAAATAAAACTGCAATACAACACATTTCCATTATCTGGGCTACATCCTACTTATAGTTGGATCATTGTTTTACTACAAGTGAAATGCGGTGGGAGTTTAACAATAACAGTAAACATTTTTTATCTTATTACACCAATGTGTGATGGAATGTAATGTTTACTGAATACTATCAACTATTTCTTGTCTGTTTGGCCCCAGACTGAGAAATAATATATGAATGAAATTTTAAAGCATAATAATAAGAAATAACTTCTCTTTAAGTTATGTTTTATGTTCTTTTAATTCTTTGTGTTATTTTTTTGCTCTATAAAGAGTGGAGTACCGGTATATCACAGTATCACCTATATTAGATATAGGTGTGACATCATCACGACAATATGCCGTTGTGTTTTCATTCTGTGAAGCAGGGATCTATGTTATGTATTATATCCAGTGAATTAATGTGCAGTGGACGTATGTCAATGTTCGGGATAATATCTTGAAGGTTACTTCATTAATGGATTAAAAGATAACAACATAGTGAAGGTATTATCAAGTTTAGAAGTCTTAAAGTGGATGCGTACGAAGTAAGGTTGTGACCTAGTGAAATGGTAGCGATGCGCTCAGCGCGAAGTTAAAATGTGATGTAGTGTCAACATCAGCAAAGTGCAATGGAGATGGAGAGAGAAAACACATCCATGTAACCACATCAGAAGGACAGCTGGAGAGGAGATGGGCACCACTATCTAAACCTTTTACCTACTGAAATACTACGATGGATAATCACACACAGGATGAATAGACATAAGTTTGAGTAGGTGAATACCTTCAAATACCTCGGATCCAGTATATGCAGCGATGGTAAATGCAAAGCAGAACTAAAAATAAGGCTGGAGATGGCTTTAGCGTCCTTGTCAATGCTAACTGATTTGGAAAAGCAACATCAGTGTTGGAGTGAAAATCAAACTCTATAAGTCGCTGGTGCTTTCTGTTGTGTTGTATGGTTGTGAGAGTTGGACACTCACTGCGGACATGGAGAGAAGATTACAAGCTTTCGAGTATAAATGCTACAGAAGAATTCTACGAATTTCCTGTAGGGAACATAAGACCAATGTGTACGTAAGAAATAAAGTAGAGATGTGTGCAGGTGTCCAGGAGCCATTGCTTTCAATAGTGAAACGACGAAAACTAGCATGGTTCGGACATGTATGCAGGCACGATTCCTTGTCAAAAACAATACTGCAGGGAACTGTCAAGGGTGGAAGAAGCAAAGGAGGACAAATAAAGACATGGACAGACAACATCAAGGAATGGACAGGGCAAGATATTTCCACACTCATCCGCATCGCTGAGGATAGAATTCGCTGGAGGACTCTGTGTGCTGAAGCATCCAATGTGGTACCCCTACGACCCTGAAGGGTTATGGGTTTTTTGATTGATTTGATATCACAGTACAGCTGACTTCCTGGAAGTATGTACCAAAGTTTCTCCATGAATTGTCATTTTAATATAAGTTTATTTAGTTTATTCCTTAAGGATGTGATAACTGAACACATTAAAATCTCTAGATGTCTTTAATATGATATATGGTCACAGCAGAGGTGCCATTCTTTGTATTTCTTATAATTTTGAGGTGATTTAGATTGATACATTTGAATGATTGTTAATATTTTATACCTAATAAATGTTTTGATTTAATGGTACAATTTCTTGGTTACATTAGAAATTTTCTAATCATTTCTTTATAATAAAGCAGCACTTTTTATAATTTTGTTTTCATTGTGTATTGAAGTGAATCACAGATAATAAATAAATAGCAAAATTTCTGGAAGTCAGGTATGGCTTATATAAGAATGCGCTATGAAAAATAACTGTGGTCTTCTAAAAGATGTTAATTGATAGAGCAGCGTAGATATTATTTAGAGACTAAAAACAATGGCACAAGACATAATGGATGTTTATGGAGATAATCATTTAAACCAGATGTCACATCAAATAATGATGAATGCAGAATTGTATTGTTCTTTATTTATATTTGATTAATTAACTTTCTCCACGCAGAAAATGGAGGTTATGCTTTTAGTGATATATTATAAAACAGTAAATTCATTTAATGCATAAATTTGATGGTAACTTGGTTCAAGCACATGTAAATAAATTTAATGCATAAATTTGATGGTAACTTGATTTAAGCATTGTACTGTTTAGTTCATCATGTATCATGTCCTTTACATAACATAACTCTCATCACAGTCTGCATGAAAAACTTCCACCTTCAGTTTAGTTTTCCCTACAGTTCTTGACTAATTTCATGTCACTGGGATTTATTTCTTATCTGCTGTCCTCCATCTTCTTTCTCTGCCCCACCGTGTCTTCCAAGAACCATGCCTTCCATTACTGCTCTTTGTAAACCACTGTGATATTTAATTTTACCAAAATATTTAGATTTCTGAGACATAATATCATTGTTCAGCTAATTTTCTTCATTGTTTATGTCTTATTTATTTACCATTTTTGTCCAGGACATTCTAACAAAATGTTCTGTTCACTGAATTTTTATCAGAGCATAGAAAATAGAATAAAATATGGGGTTGAAGATTTATGAACATAGCTCAAGAAGTCGAGGTAAAAAAATGGTAGAGAGTAACATTTGCAACTTTAATTAAGTTTAACTAGAAACAAGGACTACTTAGAAGACTCAATACATCTGACCATTTCCAGCACTAGATGTGGGCCTAATTATCAGTTGAAAAAAAAAGACATTTTGGATTCTTATACTGCAGTTTAATGTTCATTAAATAATAGAATATGCTTTTATGGTTGTTTATAACACATAATGTCCTTATGTTTTTATCTCTCCTTCCTCCTTCTAGTCCTGACCTGACCATAAGGGAAATGTTGAAATTCCACATGCAAAAAACGAGCCATATTTTGGAAATATTTTATAAGTGTATTATTAATTTCCAAATGATTGCAATTTGTTACATTTGGGTCATGGTTTTCTTTATGCTGACATTTTAAATTTATTCACTTAATATTAGTTGATGTTATTTCTTTAAATATGTTCTGTGTCCTATGTTCCAACAATGTTCAGTTTGGCAGCCCAATTTTATCAAGTCTGTTATGTCTCATGATTGAATGTAATTTGTGCTTTACTGTAGATCTTTCCAGCATGGGGTCACTGAAAATATGACAATTGTAGCTCTTATTTTATTATGGGGTCACTGAAAATACAACAATTGCAGCTCTGTGTTATTATTGTCACATTTTATTACAGCTACAATAATAGATGTAGTAAATTTTAATTTAAAAAAATATTGCATCACCTTTATCATAGACAAAGATGTGATAATACCTTTTATAAATCTTTGAAAATTTGGTCTTAATGTGCATGGACACTCTCTTTGAAAATATAAACAAATGGGAGCTGCAACACTTCATATATGTTTATTGTTTACATGTATTGTTGCAGGGATATGTCATAATCAATGGAAATATGTTTTTAAATATGAAGAATAAATATGAGTACACACTTGGAACCAAAGTCCTCATGTAAAATGTTATGAACTGACATCATTGCTATCAGGGCAGACCAATAGGTGCTCTGCCTCTTAAGGGTATGGATTTGAATGTTTCCTGTGGCTCGCTGGTTGAATATGATCCTCATTGTACCCTATGCGCATCCAGTTGTACTAGTTCCATGATTTTTATCAAATTCGCCATATCTCAGCCTTAATATTTCACTAATCCCTGTGTCCACATTCAGCAGGAACTTGTGAAGCACTTTCTGTACATCCATCTTATCTATTTTCAACTCCCTGTCTATTAATGCATTCAGTGCAAATCTGTCTGCTCTTTCATTATTACAAGTGCCTGTATCTCCTGAGCAGTAAATCTGTGTGATGCCACAGAGGTTGGAAGCTGTTATAGATGCTAGCTCCTCATATTAACAATAGTCATTTTGAATCTTTTTAAACAAGGACTTGTCTGATACAATATCTGACCCAGTTTATAAACTTCTAATAATACTCCAGCCTGAGATCTTGCCCAAACAAATACCGTAGATTCTTATTGAATACAATGAGATCATCATCTCTGGAGTTATCAGAAATCAATTGAGAGATTTCGAGGTTTCCTTTACCGTTGCCCCAACCTCAGTATTCCATGGGTTATTACGTTGTGAAGGCTCAACATAGTTTCATCAATAAAGTGCCACTCATTCTTCTCCTGTAGGTAAGGTTGAGACTATTATCAACTCTCCAATTTTATTTTATCAGCCTGTGCCATTCATGACATGCCTTGCTTGATTCTTGTGCCCTTTAGATCATGAATATCCAAGGAAGAATCAGGCCTTTGGTGCAAATAAAATGATGACACAACACTTTTCCATTCTGGACTATATCCTGTTGGAAATTTAACAGGACCATTGTCCTGCTACAGGAGAGATCCAGCTGGAGTTTAAGAATGAACGCTGAAGAAGAAGATTGTGAATATTAAAGTGCAGCTGGTGTCTTTGATCCACTGTGACATACATGTATGATTTATTTTGGATAAGGGCATGGTGGAATTGTAGTGATAGGAGCTCCAGCAATTATCTAATTTTCACATGGGAATATTCCTAGTGCTGTTGAGAACTATGTGCATTCCCTCATTCTTCATTATTTGCATGTTTAAACATTGATATATTATATTATGAATACATAATCATTTTTTGACCTTAATCAATAATATAATAAAAAGACAATCTTCATTTTTTGGCCACTTCATAAGACAGGGAGGTTTGGCACCTGATGATGATGATATCATTTAAAAAAATACCAAACTGCTTGTTATGATTGACTTCTTTTAAGTAAAGGGAACATCTCACAGTAGAATGGATCTTTTATTATGAACTTGTTGTTTTAAAAAGACAACAGCTCTGCTCTACAGTATACAGATTTCTGTTAAGTAATTTTAAACCCATAAAACTTTCAATTATATCAATGCTGCCTTTTATAAATGGAGGTTGTCATTTTTTTCATGTTGTATTGCAAGAGAAAATTCACTTGACAAATTTATTTTCAGTTTGCATAAATTGTCACATCTAGAATTACATATTACAAGGAATCAAGTTAAGCATGAACATGTTGCAGCTGGACTTCTGTTAATAAGCCATTGTTAATTAAACAATATAGGCTGATAATGTATATGTGAAAATCAATTTCAGTTTTACTGATTACTTATTACAGTGTTAATCTCTATCCACATGTTCATATTGTTATTATCAGTACTGCAGTGGATCCCTGATCACTTTGTCATACTTGGAAATGAAAAAGCTGATATTTGGCAAGGTAATGTGATCACTAGAACAAATAGAAAGTTATATGTACTATGAATGTAAGACCATGATAAAAGCAGAATATAGGAAAAGTGGAAGCAGATGTACCCAACTGCAGAACGAAATGACAGCTACTATAAAATGTAATGCAAGGAACAAACCATCATCTTCAGACTACGAACTGGCCACAACAGACTGAGAAGTCACATATTCTGAAAACTGAAGATTGGTGAGACAGACCTGTGCAATTGTGGACTGAGGACAGAGACTGCAGAACACATTCTTCATGCATGTCAGCTCTACCAAGAAGAGAGGTAGAAAATATGGCCTACTGAGATGGCACTGCTTCCAGGCCTAAGGGTTCCATGGATGACCTGAAGTGAATCACACAATTCTTGGAAGCTATTGAAGCTGTAACCTGATATCAGACTGAAGAATGATGAAGAAGAAGAAAGAATATTGTTATTATTAAAACTACAAATGTAATGCCAAATTGCATTTCATCTAAAAGTGTTGCTAAAGAAATATTATATAATATGAATATTATATAGTGGTAGTTGAAGTAGTGTACAATATTCAGAGAATAATTTTGACTTTTCCATAAAATTATGTTTTAGCTAAAAAAAAATGATACCTAATGGCTAGTTAAATTAAAGAAAGTTAGAAGAGTTTGTATGAGTATGTTGACTGCATTGATTAGTTGATTGTATAAAATGTTAACTCTATAAGAAAAAAATATATAAGAATGCATTGTGTAGGTATTTGACATTGGCCACTTAGGGGTTGTCCATGAATAATGTCAACAATTTGGCAGGGGGGGGGTGATGATAAAGTTGATGTCAACAATATAGTTTTTAAAATATACCAATACAGTTGTTTGAATTTGAAACATTTTTTTGAAAACTTACAAATCATTGGGGGGAGGGGGTGTGAGGAATAAATTGGTTAGCATTTTTTTGTCATACAAATTTAAGCAGGGCAGTCCCTGAATTCTTGACATTGTTATCAAGGGGGGGGGGGGAAGAATTTATGAATAACACCTTACAGGAATTGCATAACACTAATTTGAATAAAATCATTCTAATGCTTCTTTATGAAGGCAATCCATATTATGAATACAGAATAGCTAAGAAATGTACCAAGTACATGCTTTGTTAACTTTCACACATGATCATCAGTTATTTCTTACTTATAAATTATTCAACATTATTTGCACAGTAGAATTAAATTTCCTGGAGTTTTTGTCTCAAATTACATGAACCATACTTGTCTGTGTGTAATGGCTACCCATGTGATTTAATATACCGTGGGTTGATATAAGATAGACATTCTATACAAAATAAGGATCAAAGAATAATATTATAGAGTATTGTCAAAGTAAATGAAGTTATATTTACTGACAGAAAAAAGTACCACTGTCACCATGGCATCTCTCTCAATACTGGAAGAGTAAGAGACTTCTTATTCTAATTTATCAATAATAAATACTGTCTGAAGTCTCCATGTGTATGCATGCCATGAGAGATTCTCAGGGACACTTTTAATGGATTGCCATTTAACAATGGAAATAATTTATAGTTCATAGAATTACATATTATCAGCAGAAGTGGATTCATTCTGTGATATCTATTAGTTAAATTTATAAAGATGATTAAAGTATTTTGTTTGCTTTCCTTGTATTTGTTGCCAAATATTTTGACAATTGTTGAATAAAAAGTATACTATATTACATTTGTTGTACAGATATTGTCACAAAATGTCTCCTTATCTGTAATTTCTGTGTGTGTGATTGATTTTGTGAACTTGGCAGTGGTTGCAAATTAGAGAATAGTCGAACATCATTCTTATGTATCTGTGTATAATTAAAATGGACATAAGAATTAGGCACAGCATATCTTAAATAATACACGCTGCAAAGGTGAGGCAAGATTATTGATAATAAGTGAGACTGCTGTAAAAATGACTGTATAACAATAGTACTTACATAAAACACAAGGTTGATCAACTTTACAATAAATAAATATGAGATGATGGGTTTCTTTCATAGAAGCTCATACTCTGACAGTGTTTTTTCATCCGTGTTGCTTCATCCCTATTACTCAACTGTCCATAGAATCATACTCAAACATTATTTCCCTTTCAAGGTCTGATCCTCAAACTCCTGCCATTTTCCAAGACTTTCCTCTGGTTGCTTGTAGGAGTGACAAAAATCTTAACATCGTGGTCCTCTCTTGCCCCAGGGATAATGTTTCAGATCATTCTGTCACGGTTTCGTTGTGGATCCTGGTTTTGCTACACATGTTCCTATGTAGTGAAGATCCACTTGGTTTTATTTTCTAAGATCATTTTCACTATTGATGATACCTTTACATGTGAATCTCGTTATGTGATTTACATTATCATTTGTAAACACTGTCACCAGTAATATATACTGTAGGTGAAACTGGGAAAAAACTAAGTAACTATTTCTGCCAACATCTTAATGACATAAACCACAGATTGTCTACTCCTGTCACTATACATTTCAATGACGTTGATAATCATGGTGTCCGTGAAATAGAGCTCACTGCATTAAGATATTGTGCCACAGACGATAGAGCTAGGTATGCCCTTGAAAATTGCTATATATTGCAGTTTGGTACTCTTAAGCCATTAGGTCATAATACAGTTCATTCATTTCTTTAGATTAGGGTGGTGGTGCCTTTGTTGTGTTGTCATTAAAGTTGTTTTCAGGCATATTTATTTTATTTCATTCTCATTCCTTACATTTTTTTATGCGTTAACCTATGACAATACTTGTGTATGTCATTGTTAACTTGGATGCCTCTTCTGTCAAATGCCTGCCGTTTAATGCTTTTGTGACAGTGCCATTATTTTTTTACTGTCTTGTATTTTCGTGAAAAAGACCTTGAAGTTGAAATTGTCTTGTATACTGTAATCTATATTTTTTATACCCATACCATATAGTTTGACAGTCTGTGCATTCATTGTAAAGCTGATTGACCTTTTACTTACGTAAGTACTATTGAGGCAAGGTTGATAATCTCGACTTTACCGAAATGAGAATAACAGCCTTGATTTATTCATTTTTTTGGGTCTTCCCTCCTCTTGCTGTTAGGCATCACAGTATTATTGAATGACGATGTTTGATAGCTTGATAGATATAGGTAATATTGTGATACCTAGGACGTCCGTAACCCCTTCAATTCACCTTATTCTTCCTCTGCATCTTGGTGTTTTCATTCTAATGTTGTACGTTCTTGCTGTGCATAATTTGGGTTCATTCTCATTAAATGGCCAAAGCAAGTATAGCAACTGGGGTCTGGACTTCTAGTTCAGGGTGTAAAGAATATGCCGACTATCTTCTTCCAGGCATGTCACATGTGATTACAGAAATTTGGGGGATAGGCTGACAACCTGTCACCTGTGAAAAAAATCATCATTGTTACAGCATATCATCAAAGAGGAGATGCGAAATTTTAACTCAGTCTGCCAGATATGAGTCTCCGGAAAACCACCCCAAAAGCTAGAGTATACAATCTCTGCTAAAAAAAAACGACTTAAAAATCAGCTTTACGAATAAGGTTCACATACTTAGAGGAAAACTATAGCTAACAGATGTTCCCAGCAAAAAGATAAGCCATATACCAAAGAATATATGACTATACAGAATGTAAAGACAAATCTAAGTACCTGGTAAAACACATACCGGGTAGTATTGAAGATGCTTCAAAATGACTACGCAAGCCTCTCCTTGACCAAAGTATATACAAATCACACACCAGAGGAAGCAGTGAGAAATGGTGGTGAAGACATCTATATAGAGTGATCCAATGGAAGCAAACTTGAGAATTAATAGCCACAGACAGGTTTTCACTGTACAAATTTCAAGGCAGAGCGTGAAGCAATTAAAGTAGCAACTCTTTTGCTGCTGGGAGCATCCCATATAAAGGATAGTGATTATGACTGATGCCAATTCTACTTTGCAAGCCCTAAAGAACTCCAAATACACAACAAATAATGAATTAAAATCTCTACTTTATCAATATAGTATCAACTTTATCAACTAAACTATATTCTATTGTGTTTTCCACATATGCGGAATATATCAACTAAACAACTAAGCAAAAGCAGTAGTTGTGTGGATTTCAGACCACTTAAAATCAAGGGAAATGAGCAAAACCTGGAAGGTAACTGCCAACAACTGATAGATGATTCTGTATTATTTACAGAAATGAAGTCCATCATTAAAAGCTCTGAAAACATGGAATGGAACTCAATTTATACATGCAGACAAAAAGACAGTGCTATCCACAAGTTTGGGAAAAAGGAAAAATCATTTTTAAATTGAAAACAGACTCAGACAACATATTTATAGGAAGTTTGGAGTTGGTGATACCAACATGTGCCACTGTGGACAGTCTCCAATGAACACAGAGTATATTTTGCAGAATGGCCCAATAAACCACACCACAAGAAGAAAATTATGGCCAATGGAAATGAAAGAAAAACTGCAGTAAAACAGTCTACCATGTGGTAAATGCAAAAATTAGAAAAAAATGTTAAATTTTAGGTTTAGAAATAGGTACACAAATTCAATGTTTTGTCCAGAAAGATCTTTGTCAAGATGAGGATAAAGACAAAAACTGGAATATGTATAGACATAATCTCCATTAAAGGAAAGTATGTAGGCATATATGTTACCATAGAAGAAATACATGTGGTTCTGTCTGTGTGTATCACCAATGGTCAACTAGACAAATCATCTAACAGAAAATCTTAGTAGATGGCATTCCGTTATATTGAGGTTCTCTTATGGAAGCCTTGTAGCATGTCATTCATACGATTATAGACCCCCCTCTGAGTAGAAGGCTCATTAAATAGGCATTACACTAAGCCGAAAGCTGAAGTCTCTTGGGTATGAATGAAAGCTCAGAAAAACCACCTCACTGCACATAGGAAGTAAGAGTTAATCACTCACGATTCCTGGGGATCTCAAACAAACAAACCATAGAAAAAATCACTGAAAGTAGAGTAGAATCGTCATCATGTGACATATTCTTTCCAAATGTGGTCTTCCTTATGGATTCTCTGAACACTGTGATTCTGGATGAGTTGACCTGCAGTAGCTAGTGACATGTTTAAGCAATCTGATATATCACTGCACCATCGTTGCCTTGGGCACCCTCTTCCCCTGTTGCCGTTAACTCTACGTTCAGCTATTAATCTTTCTATACTGTTATGTCTCTTTATATGATCAAAAAAACACTGCTTTCTTGTTAGGATGTTAAGGAGTCAACCCTCTTCGACATTTATTGAACTTAAAAATGTCTTGATTTGTCTTTTTAGCTGTCCATGGTATATGTAACATTCTTCTGTAGCATCTCATTTCAAAACCAGTTATTTTCTTTGCTATTGTGTTATTTATAGTAGAATACAACACACATATTATAAGCTACATGTTCAGCTGGATAAGTAGATAATGTAAATGTAGGAATAGGTATGAGAAGTAAGATTTGGATATTAGAAACATCTTTAATAGACAAGCTCCATGGCCCTGCCTCAAGGCTAGTGAACACAGCACAGTTATTGATGAAATCCATATCAGTGTTTGACTGACTGGAGAACGAGGAAGAACTGTATTCCTTTGTATCAATTTTTTACTTTTGTCTTCTCTCAATAAGTCTCCATGGATGATTAAAAGATATAATAATAATACCCATAACCCACCATGTTTGTAGAAGTGCCACACTGGAGACAGCACAAAAATCCCTTTCAACACCGCTGCTTTAGAACATTTGGGACCAAGATATTTGAAGGTAGTAACTTCTTCCAGTTTGTGATATTTAACAGGATGTTCGTGGGATCTTGCTTGATATCACCAGCCACAACTCTCGAACACGAGATTTTCTGTACTTGACTAACCGCATCTCCAAAAAAAGATGTGATTTTGTCAAGACTTTCAAACTGTGCACTCACGTCATTGAGAACGGATCAATCGAGACAAGGATTATTACAACAACAACAAACATCCCATACAGGTATTGAAGTATCCTCAGTAATAACAAACATATAACATCCGTATTAACTCTGAGGTGGGTTCTTGGAGTTCAGATTTGGAACCGGCCATGAGATTGATATCATCGGGATAATTCAAATTACAAAGTGGTCTACCACATAGTTATTGATGTCTGTGATATTGTAATGCCTCCTGTATTAGTCACTGGAGAAAGTATGCAACCCTGACACATTCCTATATCCATATCATCATTTACAATTAAGTGAAGCAGGACAGTGGGCATTACACCTTTGCCCTTTTGTGGCATTTTTCTAGGTGTCTGGGAATGCTAGATGTACCATCACTGCAGACGGGTTAACAGATCTGACAATAATAATGAGGTAATAAATAATAAATTCTAGTTGGCTCAGAAGTATATGCTATGTTCCTGGCAGGATATGATGATCCCAGGATACCTGCACACTTTGGTGACTAAATATAAAATATGAATTCATTAAAGCCCCCCCCCCCTTTTATACTTTAAACAAAATAAGTTGACAGCTATGGGTAAATCTCTCCATGTGTTATGAAGCATTTCAGGTGTGATGGATGCACCAGCATTAATTATTTACTGCTAACGATTATGCAGTCCCTGCACCAGAGTTTAATAGACAAAGGATTTTACGCATCCCCATAGAAAGAAATGTAAGAGAGTTAAATTTGGTGACCTTGGAAGCCTTTCATGGAACTTAATCTTCTAATCCATCTACCGGTATATGGAAATCATTAGTGAATGCAGTTTATTACTTCATAGTCATAGTGCAGAGGTGCTCCATCGTGCTCAAATATGAATTTTTCTGGCATACTAGGAACTGCAACATTTTGCAGCATGTTTAAGTATGGTGCTCCTCTGACCGGTTTTGGTGAAGAAGAATGGTCCAATCATAGAATTTGAGGTTAAGGTACACCTCACTTTAAGTTTAGGGCTGTCTCACTCATGCTCCATTATGATATAGGTTTTCATCACTGCTCCTAAAAATGTAATGGATTCTATAGGAAGTGAGCATAAAAAACATTTTAGCTTATATGGATGTGGAAATATTGACTTTTTTTATTGGTAGAGATTCTGCTGGACACACTGCATTTCTCATGAAATTGACTGGATGATACTCCTGTTGTGATAGTCTCCTCTAAATATATTACCCTTAGATGGTAATTTTCCTCTAAGTTTTTACCATGATAATTAACTGTATATTAGGTAAAGTGTAAGGTCAGTGTAGCTTGTTCAAACAAAAATAAGTGCACTGTGTCTACAGAAATATTCTTTTTCATTTAAATAGTGGATCAAAAGTAAATCAGTAAGTAAAAAGTAAGAGTAACCACTTGTAATTGTTCGCAGTATGTTTGAAATCTTTAGTGTCTTTTTCATCTTGGTCTCTGATTCTCGTTTGCTCTGTATGGTGAGGTGTATCCATCTTCTCTTAAGCTGCTACACTCTGTTTCTTGATCCTTGCGGATGCAATATCTTTAGTCCATCATTGGCATATCTATAAACTTGTATCTATAGTCTATAAACTTAACTTTGATGAAGATGGATAAAGGGCAGGTATGTGCTGAAGTTGCTTTTTAGTCATTATAAGGCAGGAATATTTTCAAAAAGCAAAAACAATTATAAGACAAAGGTGTTGCAAAATTGGTGCTTCATTACCCACACATAAAATAAAGTCACAAATAAGTTCCCTTGGATCATTGTAACATTTTATTGCTCTGCATACATTAACTTCTAAGCAATTATTTAACAAGATGTATCAAGGGCCCAATAAACAGGACAAACTTTCAGATAATACATGTTGTAGATGATGGAAGTTAACATCATCAGCACAGTTGGATTATGGGTGATAAATAATTATCAATTTATTCTCCTTAATGGCTGACTGAACCAACATTACAGAACTCTTGCTATACCAAAAAGCAGCAGAGTCTTCCATAGCAAATGTTAAAGGATGAGCATGCTAGTGTGTCAAGTGATTTGTTCTTGCTCACCAACTCATGCAACGATTGTTTTCAACAGTTTAATCGTTGTAGAACCGTTTCATCATCCAAAAACCTGTCACAAACTTTCTAAGCCATACCATATAATCCTGTGAATACAATTACCTTCACCCCACAAAAAACTTGATATGTAAACATCCTCTACAAGAGGTGACTTTTAACACACAATCTCCCAAATAATGACAAAAGCCCAACTATATACAATAAAATTACAGTTAAATATTGGTACCATAAATATGTATAACTTCGAAAGTAACCTCAATATTAAGATTTCATGACATTTAAATGGGAATATATTTACACTAAAATTTTAAAACAACTATATGAAACAAAACATATAAGCTGCAGCATAAAAACAGTGCATTAAAAAACAATAGTGAGTATTCACAGGTAGGGGACAAGAATATATTTAACATTAACCACGCTGTAGGCTACACGTTTTGCCTACAATATTAGCATATCCAGAACGCTTAAAGCTACAGGTTTTACCCGTTGTCAAGGGCTGTTTATATGTTTATAGTACGTGGCACAACCTGAATGGTTAATGCACATAATCGTGGACATGCGCAGTTGAAGCCGGCACATTTCCATGTCCACTCTGTCCCTTTTACAAAATTCTCTGTAGCGGGGAAGACGTTGCGAACAATTTGGTTTTTTTTCCCTATCAGTCCACATCTGCACAATGTGATGTGCTATGAACGTGAATAGGGTTTTATTGACTTTTATTTCATCGTATTTTGAATAAAATAATCCAGCTGAAGATGGGTGTATTGGACCATTGGCGCAAATAAAATGCCGACACAACGCATTTCCATTCTCTGGACTACATCCTGTGAGAAATCTAGTAGGATCATGGTCCTGCTACAAGGGAGATCCAGTGGGAGTTTTAGAATGATCGCTGAAGGAGAAGAATGAAATAATAATGGATTGTGATTCAGATGAAGAATTCTTTGGAGTTAGTAAGTTCTCACAATAGATATAGAGAGTATCACATATGTAGAGATTGGACATCGACTGTTTTGAAGTGGCACCAAATATGACTTGGTCTAGCTTCTAAGAACGATTTTACCGCAAATCTATATGTTTTACTCAGTTCCCCCAGCACTATTTTGATAATATGGCAATGAAAGAACATAAATACTACAGAATTAGGTGTCATTTACATGGTTGCCACTCCAGGAAATTCAGGAAGTAAATTTTTAATAATTGTAAACAATTTTATTTGTTAATATTTTGTTTATTTTTTGTGAAAAAACATCTTTACTGCTTTTCCACACATCTCGTATCACACATACACACACACAAATTCCACCAATATATGCAGTATACAATTCTTTATTTATATGTACAAATATTATTTAAATGTCTCTAACAACAAAAAAGTTATTGCATTTTTCAGAAAAGGGCAACAACAATAACACAAATTTTCAAAAAAGAATCCAGCTGCAGGAGAGATATTAAGAAAATGTAAACATGGTGTGCTAAAGGTTAAAGTGTAATAGGATTAGATAACATTGAAGCTGACATTGATCCACACAACATTAATTACTTTCCATACATGACCAATATATATAGTATGTACCAGTACTAACAAGGAACTAATAGAATAACAGTGAAATAGTATGTGTACATGTCTGTGTCTTTCAGGTCCTGAAAGAGGAGCATAGATTAGCAATACATTTTAATCTTCCATGCATGTTGTTAGAGGCAACTAAGAAGGTTTTTGGGTACTTTTAGCTATTTCATCTCATATAGGGCCTACAATAAGTGATCCATATAAAAAGTGATCAAGAAGCTATGCTGAAGTTGTATGTGCCAGGCTGCATGGCAGCTAAGCTATAAACCATGACACAAAATACTGGCACTCCATTCTCCAGACTACATTCTGTTAATCTGCAGGATTTTTGACAATGAACGTATGGGAGAGGTAGGTGTACTGAATAAAACATAATTATTCATACAAGGGGTAGTATGATTTTTAAAAAAAGCTTATAAATATCATTGCTGAGTAAAAATTAAACAATAATATGTATTCATAAAATAAGATAGATTTTCATTTCAAAATGTTCATATTTTCATGCTTTTAATTCATAAAAGAAATGAAGAATAGTGAGCCTCAAAGATAATTAAGACAGACCAAAAACGAAGGCAACAGTTGAAACCCTATGTTCCACTGGGAATAACAATGTTTACCGGTAGTAGTATTTTCATATTTACACTTGCTTTTGTATTGTGTTCATCATGTGGTGTTTAAAATGATTGCAGGCATAATGAGATGGATACAGCTGATAGTGAACATCTGAAATTTGAAAGTGATATTCTCTGCTACACGTTCAGAAGTAGGGTATCATATCTCATGGTAGTTGATGTGAAGGTAATCATAGATTTTAACAAATGCATATACAATCAATCAATTAAGTGCCATGCCAAATGGCGCAGGCTATCATGTTGCTCCGCAACTCTCTGTCTTGTGTTGTCAATAAGCTCGGTTAGTGAACTTTTCTCTTTGTCGTCCCCTATCTCTCTTCCCCTTGATCTTTCCAGTGGTTATTAAGTGTTCAAGCTGTGTTCTTCTCAGCACATGACCTAGAAATTTTGACTGTTGCCCCTAATGTTTGATCTTTTTACGACAGCATCATTGAGAACCTCTGCATTAGTTTACTTAGCTGTCCATGGTATTTTTATCATTCTTCTCAGAAACCACATCTCTGTAACCTCTAATTCGCTTTGAATTTTTTTACTTCACATCCATAAAAAAGAATTAGTTCGATATAACATCTCAGCACTCAAATTCGGGTTTGCATTGATAGACTTCCATTGCACAAAATGGTTCTCATTTTTTGGAATGCTGATATGGCTTGTACTGTTTGGCTCTTTATCTCACTTGAACATCTTCCTTCTGATGTTAACAGGGTGCCAAGATATTTAACTTTTTCAACTTGTGTTAATTTTGTGTCGTTAATTATTATGTTGCATCTTGGTAGTGTATGTTTCTTCGAGACAACCATTATTTCTGTTTTCTTCTTGTTTAAACTGAGGTCTCTGTTTTCACTTTCTTTAACTACTTTATCTAACAATGCATATACATAACACTGAAAAACTCTATTTAGCCTGAATAACTCTTTTTCTTTATTCTATAGACATCCTTAAATATTAGGTCGGAGATTTGCCAATAAATTAAAACTAGAAAAAAGCTGTTACATATAATTAACCAGAACAATAATTTTTAAACTGAAAAAGAAATTCACTAATACAATTATTGGTCTATGGAACTACAAGATCAAATTTGAACATAATTGGCAACTCTATTACTTGTTTATACAGAGCAACAACTAATAAAGAGCTGGTCAGAATGATAACTAACTAGTATTTTTTTAAATACACAATTAAAAAATTGGCAAAATTAGTTGTCAAATCATCATAATTGCACAATGGACATGTCCACATATGCTCCAATCTTCTCTTGAGTGTATCAACCATTATATGATGAATAACAGTTCCAGTTCTCTGTTGGTGAATACAAATTCTTTTAAGTCCCAGTAGCGCTCCCTTCTGGCAACTCTGCATTCCAAGCCTAGATCCTTCATTCTGGACACATACTGGTAAAAGAAATTGCCACCATCATTAATCTCATTTACCCGTGCTGTTTCTTGTAAATTCAATCGCATCCTGATTCATTGGTCCACCATCTGACACAGTAGCGCACACCAGCTGATCTGTTTTCTTATTGCATTGACTACCACCATCACCAGGTATGAAAAGACATTACATTGATTGGTGCTTAAGTGTTTGTGCACTATGACTGAGATCTTTCTGTGTAAGAGATTGGAATACAAATGGCTATTGACTGAAGTGTAATTCTGATGGTCCAAATAAACAAACAAACATCTTGAAAGCCATAATAAGAAATTACTAGGAACATTACTCAGATATGCTTAATGAGTAAACAATCTAGCTTGCTGTAAAGGTAACAATGAATTTATCTTCTACATTCATTCTCAAGTAACCAGCATTTTATTATGACTTCAACTGAGAAGTATGCTGTGCTAATGTTTAAATAATGCCTAGCACATCTATTTTCTGCATGCTTTTGTTTCAGATAAACTTCCTTAACCTCGATCAATCTTTCAATCAAACACCTGGTGCGACTATGTGTCAGCTGTTGACATGTCAGTTTATCATCCAATCCACTGTGCACTTGACCTTTACAGGCCAAAACATGTCCGTGTGTGGCAGTTTTCTGACTGGAGATGGTAAGCAGTGATTTTTACTGGGGACAACTATTTATCTCCCAAGGTGCTTCAATGCCGGTGAACTTGTCTAGTGTAATTAGACATTCCATTGCCCCTGGGTACTGAACCTTTTCTCATCAGTGAGATTGGTTCCATTATAGGAAATGCTTGACAGTAGTGTTGGACTAGGGCTAGTCTGCCCTCTTAGCTGATGTTGACTAACATCTTGAACACCTCATTAAAGTTTGAGCTTCTACGTTTTTCTTCAGAGCAGGATGATATGCTTTTTTTGCCTTTTTCTTTTCCACATTATCTGCTACCAGAAAAAAACTTAAACATTGCTTTCATTAAGACTTCTGTATATTTTTTTCTCAACTGTAGTTGCCCTCTAGTGCTATGCTACCTTTGTATGTACTGAGTAGACTAGCCTTACTTCTCCATAGATTTGCTAACTATTCTTCTTGCTTTCAGACATAACAACCAAACAGTCTAAGCCAGCAGTTGTCTTACAATGTGCTAAAAGAGTGTTTGACAGTGGGGTGCCAAGAGGTACTATTTATCAATATTATTTATCTTGAGCTATAAATTATCATTCTATCTCAGTCTACACTGCCTCGAAATAATTCAAAAAGCATCAGTATGAGCTTTAAAACAATATGTTTTCAGGGTGCACCACGAAGATGTGCTTTAAGAATCTTGGTTATCTTCTAATCCTGGGATTGCGTAAGAACATTGAAAAACCATTTGCTTCTCACTAGGAATTTTGAAGTGTCTTCGTCACAACAACAAGAAGTTTTAAAATGGACATAAAAGCTGTAACGTAGAAATTGTTGTGGCTAGTTTCACAGGCACAGGTGGAAAAAAAACCCACCTAATTTTCCACAAGAAACTAAAAGAAAAGAAGATGATGTAGAGTTAATCTTGTGTGTGCATATTCTAAGTGGTACCTCATTATACAGTGACTTGTGCAAAGTCTTAAAACTGAGTTGGTAAAATTTATGTTTTAAATAATATGTACCACCCAAGTGTTGCATAGGTCCAAAAGTGGAGCTAGGAATAGTAATGTAGTCACCTGCTTTGCATGCCATAAGAGGCGACTATGGAGGTTTAGGGGTGGGATCAAGTGTCCTATCCTATAGGCCAGTGACCCAAGAGCAGTGCTGAATTCAGATGTGTCAGGCTGAAAGGTGCAGATATTGCAACAGCTGTAAACCATCAGACAACACATTCTGTTCTCTGGTCTATGTCCTGCTTACGAGCAGGAGTTTATGAATGAACATAGTAGGAATAATATAAATGTGATACCAAACTATATTTCAGCATTGCATCAGAAAATGATGAATGAAATACATTTTTACTTAATGAATAAATACGAGGCGTGTTCAAATGAAAACGGGACTTGTGGATTTATTTAAAAAGTATCATACGCAATTTAATATTTTCAACGGAATTGAACAAAGCAACCACTTGTGAATAAGAATGCACCTGGGTTCATCAGAAAAAATCTCCGTATGCATTTAGGCAAGCATCCCACTGTTTAGGTAGATGTCGAATGCCGTCCGAGAAAAAGTTGCGTGGCTGTTCCGATAGTTCAATTTCTTCCGAACAACCATGTGGGCTGTCCCAATTGACATATGGAATTCTTCTGCAAGCGAACGAATGCTCCGACGACGGTCAGTCAGTACTGCTTTATCAAGCACGGCTATGGCTTCTTCTGTTGCAACAATATGCGCCTGACCTGGCCGTGCAAGATCTGCCGTTAACTCACGTCCGTCTTTAAACATACGCACCCACTCCATCACTCTGGTCCTCGACAAACATTTGTCACCATATGCTGCCTTCATTCTCCGATGAATGTCTACTGCTTGACATCCTTCAAATGAAAGAAACTGGATCACAGCACGCTGATTCACTTTGGACGGGTTCGGAATCACACCCGCCATATTGTTAACAGTCTTCTGCAGCACATATGCATGCTGGGAAGATGAACACGTGACCGTATGTAAATTATTGGATACTCATTACTAGTGCAAAATGTCATCAATATCAGTGCGCTCTATCACGCGTGGTGTAACAAGTCCCGTTTTCATTTGAACACGCCTCGTAGTATAATATTTTAATCTCTAAATGTAAATGTTTATATAAAACTATCATGCCATCCAAAAATGATGGCAATTTTCCAGATAACATAGTCATAAGAACCAGAAATGATAGAACACAATACAAACTAGAAATAACACTGGATATACCTGAGATCACAAAACTAAACTTGAACTGAAGTAAAACTCTGTCTGGCATACAGAACAAGAGTGATAAATTCTTATTTCCTTGAGATTCTATTATTATATATCACCATCATTACTATGTGTTACAAGATCATAACAAATTTGATGATTGACAAAGTTGATCAGTAAAGTATTTACTTTGTAGATATCGTAATTGATACCTGTATATTTTATTTGTCTAGCTCTGTGGTGGATAGGTGCAGTGAGTGTCACAGACGGTCAAGGTACAGGGTTCAAACCCTTCCAGCAATTGTGCATCTGAACAATTTAGAAAGCAATAGCAAACAACTTACTGTATATTGCCTAGAAAATCACTACAGCCAAAAAAATACTGGATTAATCGCCACATCCTGAATTGGATATGCTACAAACGTTTTATTTTATTAGGTGAAATTGTTTTATTTTTTGTGGACAACTGTGCGCTCAATGCTACTAGTGTGCATAGCAAACAGGAAAGCATGCATCTCTTCGGCATGTAATATTTCGGTCCCACCACCAGTCCATCAAAAACAGTCATAATGCTCCAAACAGCACAAGGCATTCCAATGCCAATCACCCTCACCACTGTTTAAGGTACAAAAATTCAGCAATGCAAATAAGTTTGATCAAACTTGGTCAAAGACGGATGTGTCGGGCCATTGGTGCAAATAAAACAGAGACACAGCGCATTTCTATTCTCTGAACTACATCCTGCTGGAAATCTAGTAGGATGGTCCTGCTATAAGGGAGATCCAGCGAGAGATTGAGAATGAAAGCTGAAGAAGAAATACCACAACAATTGATGAAGGTGTCACCTTATGCATTGCTCGTGCTAGTGTATAATTTTGCGGTCTTTGTGTGAATCTCTGAATCTGGTTAGGTCTAAGTCTGGAAACCAAACTGAAGGTATACCAAGCAGTTGGTCTGCCTTTGTTGCTATATGCAGCAGAATCCTGGAAGGTCTATGCTTGGCATGCAAGGCAACTAAATTCTTTTCATCTGCAGTGCTTGAGAAAGCTTCCTATTGTGTAATGACAGGATTGCATATCCAACATAGATCCTTGAAAAGTCCAAAATTGAAAGCGGCTACGTATTGTTGATAAGGTATTGGATTCATTGGACTGGTTGCATTATCCACAAGAGCTCCTTCCAAGGATACTGTTTTATGGTGAACTATGCATAGGTAAGTGTTTATTTGGAGGTCAGAGAAATGTTTCAAAGACAACTTTCAGACATTTCTTAAGTGCTACAGGATTGACCCAACCTTTTTGGGAAACCACACTCTTGACTGTCCAGCCTGACATAGTCAATATTACAAGAAGGCCTTTAGGTCCTTGTGTACGAATATGCATGTTCTGTGTTTGTGTTCCTGAGGATACTTTAATACTTGTACGGGATGTTCGTTAATGTTGTAATAGTCCTTGTTTCGATTGGTCTGTTCTCAGTGACTTGAGTACACAGGCTGAAAGTCTTGACCGCGCCACATCTTTTTTTGGGGATGTGGTTGGTCAAGTACGGAAAACCCGTTTACTTGTGTTGCAAAGCGATTCGGTGCTGCTAGAACAGACCTGGTTCAATTCCCGTCAGCTGTAAGAATTACTGACATAGTCAGATCAGTACAGATATTAAGAACACTGCAGGAAATTTGAAAGTGATAAAAATGAAAGAAAATTTCAGACTGTTTTCCCTTATTTCAAGATCTACTACATTGCTACTCACACAGCAACAGATTTTTCAAAGACTAGATTAAACTCATCAGCCATCTTCTTCTTGTTTGATGTTCATAACTCCTGCTGATTAGCAGAATATAGTCCAGAATATGTTGTTTCATGGTTTAAAGCTTGGTATCGATATCTGCACCTTTTGGCCTGACACATCTGACTTCAGTATGACATCTTAGTCAGTTGGATCCTATACCAACTCCTTCCTAAAATCTCCATAGTATTCATCTCTTGCGACATGCATGGAAGGTAACAATATCTCTATTCTTTGCTAAGGCGACTAAGGAGATTATGGGTGCAGGAAAGGTGCAATACCACAGCAATGCTGTAAATCATGACACAATGCATTTCATTCTCCAGACTACATCCTGCTAATCTGCAGGATTTTAACAACAAACGCAGAAGACAAACAAATAATCTTAACGATCTTTTTCAGTATCATGAAAACCTGTCTGGCGCATTTTACCAATTTTAAACTGCTACATTTACCAATATGGCACTCTTAAACACAATGTCATTAATAAGCGCCTGTCTCATATATGATTCTAGTTGTTCCATAGTTTCTGTTTGTTTCATGTCACATAAATGTAGTCATTTTTCTATATTCCTTGTCCGGTGTCATTTCACCGCTTCCAGTCAATCTACATTACACATGCCAATTTGACTGTCCATATCCTTACTGTTTGTCTTCTGTTGTATGTTTCAATTTTTGTCTTGATAAAGGCCTTTTGGTCAAAACATCAATTTGTGTGTGTCATTATGTGTGTCTTTAGTTATTAGCAAAACTTTATTACCCTATTCCTAGATTTACCTGTTCAATATCATGCCCATCTTCACTTGCAAAGGAGAAACATCAACAGCATCATAATTTTATTTAGTATTGTAGTATGCCTTTGTTTTATCTATGTTACCTTGAGTAGATAGAATGAGTGAAGTGTTCTTTTGTTCATCTTTATTACTTACTATATAGATATGAGCATAATATACGACTGTTATATTTTCTTAATTTCTATGGTTAAAAAATATGTGTATAATAAATTTGCTACAAGTTTACTAGTGTATGGTCAAATCCTTCTCCAACATAGATCCTGTAGACTAGTCACACAGCTTTGCTGACCATTGACTTATGCATGCTTTTCATTTGCTAACACAAAATATACACAAAGTGGCCAATGAAAAAATAGGATCAGTTGGATTAACCAAAAGGGAGTGATGCAGCCCTCAGAACCTATATCTAGAGAAGGATCTGATATGGCTTAAAACGTAACAAATTTTCTTTACTATAATGTAACAATAAATAAAAAAACATCAAACTACAGCATAATTTTGCAATTCTGATTTTGGATGTAATGAATCATACAAATTCTGAAGTTGAATAAGGAATCCTGGATTAGGGCAAGTAACAGGCCACTTAGAACGCAGCAATGAGAATGCATCATTTACAGATAATCCTTCCCTCTTGATTAAATATGCCATAACAATGGCAGCAGATCGAGAAATTCCAGCATTACAATGAACAAGAACACAGCCATCAGATGTGCGAGCTTCATCTATAAAGTTAATAGCACTGTCAAATCCGTGAAATATAGGAAACTCTGGGAGGTCTCTGAATTCCTGGGTTTGATAATGAAACTCACCAGGAAACGAATTTTCAATGCCTGAGGCCACATTCAAAATGTGAGTAACACCATGCTGTTTAAGCAGATCGTAGTCATGAGCAACATCCTGTGAACCTGAAAAAAATGCAAAAGATAATTTGTTAGTACTAATAACAGCACATTAAAAGCTAGGTATGGAAAATATTGTTTAACCCCTTAGCTTGGGAGGTACCCTTAAGGATATGATGAGGGTTTGCTGCCATTTTGCTAAGATCTTCTTCTTCTTAGTTTCCCAGGGAAACAATTCATTTTGATGCTTTATTATAAGCATTCAGATATATTTTTCGATCTGAAGCTAAGAAGAGCTGGATCTCCGCAAAATGGCGGTGACTTTTCATCGCATCCTTAAGAATACCTCAGTAGCTAAGGGGTTAACATAGTGTCATTCTAGAATATTAAGAAATAACCATCTGTACAGTCAATATCTACCTATTCTTTTTTAAATACTTCCATGCATGATGTATCTGCAGACTTCTCACAATAAAGCAACAAGATAAAGTATCTGATTTTGAAGTCCTCACTAGAGACAATATCCCAAGTATTCATACAATTACGGAGAACCAGACTATTGAGTACCGGTATGAAAAAATAAAGATAACAGTATACAAGACAGTTTCAACCTTAAGGTCTTTTTCAATGAAATAAAAGACAAACAGTGAACAAACAGTTAAAATAAAGGCACTATCACAAATGCATTAAATGGCAGATATTGAACAGCAGTGACATCCAAATTAACAATAACATTTGATTATTGTTACCTTGGTCTAGGTCTGCCTTCGCTGTATCTGTGTAGCATAGCTTGCTGTGGTATGATGTCTGATAGTAGTCTGCTGATGTGTGCAAATCATTTGATCTGTTGTCTCTTGATGTATTCTAAGATTGGGGTGTTGCCGGTTTTTTGTCAGATGCCCTCATTCCTCACCCTGTCTCTTAACAATATTCCTAGGATTCTGCGTAAGCATGCCATTTCAGCTGTGACCAGATTACGTTTGTCTTTCGTGTCATTGTCCATGTTTGGCATTGGTAGCACAGCGTTGGCATAATAATCATTTTGAATAGTGTTATTTTGGTGTTTAAATCTACATATTTGTTTCTGAAGATTGGTGTCATTTGCCATAGGGCTTGGTATGCTTTACTGCATTTATTGTGTATTTCTTTGCTGCTCTTGCCATCTGTTGTTTTATCACTTCCAACCCTTCATTTTCTACGAACGACTAAAATTTCATAAAGACATCAAATGTGAACAAACAAAAGCATATGGCAGATGGTATGATAATATTCATGGCTGCTCTATTTTTTTTCAAGTACTAGGAATTCTTGTCTTTGAAATATGTTCTTGGTAAGTAATTTATCAATGTTCTATGGTATTCCTCTAAAAATGCAATATCTGAGTCAGTTGGACTAATTTATTACTTACTTACTTATCTGATTCCGGGGTTGTGAGCTTTCACTCTTTCTTCCCTGTGCCAGGTGGTGATAGGTGCATGTCTTCTTCAGCTGTGTTGTGTCTGTATAAAGGGTGTTAGTGATGGAGAAGTTTGGTGGTAACAGTTGTTTTTACAGGTCTTGTAGTGCAGGGCATTCAATAAGGTGGTGTTTTACAGTTTCATCCTCTTGTCTATTACAGTATGGTGCATGGTCTGCTGTAATTCTTTGTAGGTATTTGTTAAGATGTACATGTGTTGTTCACAGCATAAATATTGTGGTTTGATCCTTGCGATATAGCGCATTTATGTCATCATGTGGATTTGGTTGGAACATGTCTGCATATTGCACTCCTTTTGAGCCAGTGGCCCATCCATTGTTGTTTACAGTTGTTGTGATAATGTATTTAGCTATTCTAAGGTTGATGTAAATAACTAATTTATTAAAAAAATTATTAGTTTTTATCAAATAAACAAACTGTAAATACTCAGAATTTTAAAAGTATAAATATATGGCTATTTGTATATGTAATTGAAAAGATCCATCGCTCAAGCAAACAAGCTGCAGTTAATGGAAAACAAAGGGGCTGCGTAGCACAGTAGTTAGCGCACTGGCTTCGCATGAGTGGTCCTTGGTTCATTCCCCACTTGAGGTGGAAATGTGTTTCAGAGAGCAATGGCTCCCAGGTTGACCCAGTCTTAATTGGGTACCGGATCAGTCTGGGAAGTAAAGACTGCGAGGAAGCGGAGATGGCTAACACCCTCATACAGCAGAGCCACTGAAATGTGAGATCGCAAACATCTCACACCCCTACAGCAATTAAATGCTATGGGATAACTTTACTTTTCTAATGGAAAACATAAAACAAAAAAATAACAGATCTTGAATAAAATACTGTTAAAGTAAGCAAAGAAAAAATGATCAAATGAAATGTGCACACCAGTCGATGAAGAGCATATTAACAGATTATACCTGTATTGATTCCATAATAATATATTTTTTTAAATCTTAAAGTTTACTTGTGGAACTATCTATCTATTGTCTTTTCTCTGCTATTGGTGTAAGGTGTTGCAGCACTGAATAACAATCTGTTTTCTTGCTATAGCATGATTGGTCACTTAATATGCAGTAATATTATAGTACTTCAGAAAGTTGGTAACTCCTTCAATCCAGCTTCTTTTTGGTCTTCCTCTGCCTCTTCCCATTTTCATGTTATATGCTATTCCTGCTGGCTAATAAAGGTTCATTGTCATTGTGGCCGAACCATTTCAGTCTCTGTTTTTAAATATATTTTACCACAAACATTATTCCAACAATTCTAGTAATCTCTTCATTCCTCACATGATCTCTTCTTATTCTCTTTATCTCTTGTTATTTAGTTAGTGTCCATGTCTGACATTGATAACACAATGTTGCTATGAAGATTTAAATTATGACTTGCCTTCTGGTTTCTATCTGGATAGATTTGTGCTTCAAAATTGGTTAAAGTTCATAACTTACATAGTTGGCTTTGGGAATTTGTCTTAATCTCACTGTCAATTGTTTCGTCATTTGTAAAAATGTTCTCAAGATATTTAGATTCCTGCACTTATTTCAGTAGCTGATCATTTATCTTTATGTTGACTGTATTGGGTTCTCTGCTTATATACATGCCTTATGTTTTGTTTTAATTGTGGATGAGAGTATTAAACTATCAGTTAGAGATAACAAGTAGAGATATTTTCAGAACTGCAGAGAAATAGTTGAAGCAAGCATACCAATAATAAGTCCTGGTCTAACTTCAGCCACTTGCACTTCTTCAATAGAACCCATAACAAAGCCATGAAGACTTGACTCAGATGGTCTTCGGTATGGGTTTCCCTCAGCATCTTTTCCTTCAATAAAGAGGCTACCATCTGGATTGGTCACAGTTGTCTCAGTTTTACGCAAAGTACTTCTATCAAAGGATTTGAGTTCAGATAGATTTAAAGGAGGAGGTTTCACCCCATGCCCTGACATCATAGCGTCGCAAAAATTAGAATCTGTATGAAATCTGAAACAGATAAATATAACACAAAATTTATATTTACAGTTAATTTACTCCAGTAAGAAAATATGTGTTTTCTTCAATTAGTTAATTAATGATACTGACATTTGATATCAACTAGATCAGATCAGATTAAAATTCTGATTTTAAGCCAACTGAAGCCAATTTATACTAGACAGTCTTCAATTGTGGTGACTGAACTATCCAAGCATCTAGTGCACACCATTTTCTAAGAATCTTCAGGAAAAGGAAAGGCTACACGAGTGAATATGAACAGAAAATTGAGAGATCAATAGGTTTTTCTGTACACCAATATTCCAAGTATCTACTCTCTTAAGTCAATGTCATTTCAGATGGCTGGAATATATCTTAGAGGAGGTTGCCTAAGGATATTATATATGAACAATTGGTCGCTAGTGTCAGAAAAGTCAGCCATCCTTCACTTCATTTCAAACATGTATGCAAGATGGACCTGAAGCAATTTTACATTGTAGTTAACAATTAGGAATCATTGATAGGAGACAGAGGCACCTGAGACAAATAATACACAGACATCATAGTTGCTGGCAAAAGGAGAGGTCAGCTGGTCATTAAAAACAACATAAAAGGAAGTGTGCAGTGGTAGCCCTGTTTTTCTGTATAAAATATGATAGAGACTAGGGAGCCGCGTTAGCGCACTGGCTTCGCATATGAGTGGTCCTGGGTTCATTCCCCAGTTGAGGCGGAAATGTTTTCAGATCGCAACGGCTCCCAGGTCGACCCAGTCTTAAATGGGTACCGGATTTATCCGGGAAGTAAAGACTGCGAGGGAGAGGAGATGGCTACCGCCCTCATTTGCAGAGCCTGTGAAATGTGAGATCGCTAACATCTCACACCACTACGGCATTAATAAATGCTATGGGTTACTTTACTTTTTTACTATGATAGAGACTATCACTCATTGCTCAATTTAATTTTTACATCCATAGTAGTGGCTGCTTACCAAAATGTCCAATATTTAAAGGGAGTTATACATATGGTCTCCAGTAGCTCTACTGATGATGATATCAACTATATTGATATTAAAATTGTAAACCTTTATTTCAAAGATATCTACATATTTAAATATATGTGAAAAGTAAACACAAAAGAAACATTCATATAAATAATATTTTACTATCAATAAGTTAGTTTCTCTGATGTATAATAAGCAAACCATAAAATATAAGAGTGAGACATGGGTAGCTCATAGCAGATATTCCAGAAAACATATTGTGTGCATGCATGAAAAAACACATCCATAAAGAGCTGAAGCTTAGTCAGATAAAAAAAAGAGCAAGTGACAGATCAGTGGATAAAAAAAAAAAAACTTGAAGGATTCTTTTATAAGTTTGATTGATATCACCTGCAATGCTGAAGAATGCTAAATTCTTAAAGCAAATTCAGAACTCACCCAACTGAAAATATTGAATAGCCATCACTTATATATCCAATTCTGATACCCTTGTAGCAGAAAATGATGTACCAGAATGAAACTCTGCATTGACTCACAAAACAGCTGTAATACATACACAGCTATTGGGTGTCGGGACTGTCTACCAATGGGCTACAGTGATAACAAAGGTTGAAAGCTGCAGACCAGACATAATTGAAGTGGTAGAGGTCAAGCAAGTGTAGATAGGATACTTTTATTTAGTAACATAATATATATAGGGGTAGGACATGCAAACAGAAGGCAATTCAAGTCTACCAAGTTGCAGCAGCACCAGTCTTTGTGGCTTGGAGTAAATGGTGTTCATGCTTACCCTCACTAACTGAGGAACATGAAAAGAAAGAAACTACACTCAACACACATGATGAGGTGCAACAATACAAGTCTCAACCTGTTGTCATTATTACCTATAATAGGTGTCTATAGATATTATTCATATTGAGCCACAAGAACAAGAATACTCTTTGACATCTACTAGGGAAGACCGAGTAAGCACCTATTGTCTACCTAAAGTGTTATGAAGTCAGCTCAATAATATAGAGTATGCAATACAGTGTGAGTATATAATAATAATAAAACCTGCAATCCATTAGGGTCATAGGGGTGCCACTGGGGAAACAGCATAAGAAGCCTGCCAAATATCTCTATCATCAGAAGAGTGCAAAAAAATGATGTAGACCGTTTCATGACGTTATAAAGCCAAGATTTTCTTTTATTACCTCCTCTCCTTCAACTCTTAATAGTGTCCTGCAGGATAACCTTTGAAAGTGAATGTTGTTAGCTATCAAAATCATGCAAGCTTATGCTGTTTCACCACTGTGAACAGGAAATTTCTATTGATCTGGAAGTTTAATTATTTTGTTTAAAACAAATATATTTGTTTTATGTTATCTAAAGCAAATCGATCTTTCTGTATCAGTTGTGTGTGTCCAGCTTTCACATCCAAAAAAAAAAAAATTTGTAACAGTGATTTGTATAGACATATTTATTAAAGTCTAATTTTACTTATACGTTCAACCTTGCCATGTCAGCCCATAGTTATTGTAAATATTTCTTTATTTCGCCATCTTGGAATTGTCATCATTGCATATCTGTGATCTGAGATATATAACAGTACAAACTTTAAATATGGATCCTGAACAATGCTTTTGTTCACCAGCACTTTGCTCTTTTATGCATTTATCTTCATACCATATTTCCTAGTAGTTACTCCAATCCTGAAGTGAGTTCCTAAAGTTCAACCTCTAAAGCAGCCATGAATATGAGCATACAAACAGTAAAAATCTTAAGAACCCTTAATCCAAGCTAGGGGTTGGAACAATTCACCAATGCTGTTGATTATCCAATTGTCATCAACAAAAACTACTGTCTGCGAAACAGCATCTGCAAAATGTCACAGGCCCACTATGCTATGTCAGGTAAAATAAAAAGAGTTTCTTGTAACATGAGTGAATAGTAGCTGCACCAGTCATCATTCTCATTTTAATATATAGCTCTCATTTACTTATACAGGGGAATTCCTTTATAGCTCATATATTTATAATAAATTTCTCATCAAATTTCCTTGTTTATAAAAGCAAGGAAGGGAACTGGCCAACCTACCTAATAGTTTCTGCGGCTTAGTACATAAGAGTTATTTTCATTCCAGATGGCAGGTTGCTGCCATGGTGCCTACCTTTACCTTATAATTTGTCACAGAAAAGTCACAAACAATAATGATGCAATCATTTTAAGAGTACATATTTTTTTCTTCCAACATAAAATGACTGCATCCTACATTGTATTGTTCATATGCACCTGGGATTCTACAGTATTAATGAACAATCTCACATTCTACCTTAGAAAGTGTGTACACTTAACACATTTGGACACAATGAATTTCATATGATGATGACTAAAATAATCAGGCAAGATCCTGACACATGCGATTCACTTATCAAGTAAGCATAAGGTACAAGTTGACAGTGATAGACAGATGTATGTAAATAACTAGCAAACAATGGGAAATATAAGTAGGCAAATTCTTTGCCATTTGCTATTAAATACTGAGTATGCAAGAGTCTGCAGGTCATCATTTATATTAATTCATTTTATAGCTAATGCATCAACACCACAGGAGAATTCTCAGCAGAGACTAGAAAGAGATTAGTAATCTGCAATGGCCCTACAAAACATGAAAAATCTATGACAAGGGGCAAACAGAAAATAAAGTAACAACTATTAGAACACTATATTTTTCCAGTAGCCACATATGGTTGTGAGACACTGACATCTGCAATGGAAAAGAAAACATCAGCATTTGAAATTAAATGGGTACAATACAAGAATCAGTGGAGAAATCATGTGACAACAGTCCAACTTTTAAATTCCATATGCTATTGCACTATCTCGGAAACTTAAAAAGTCGTAACTTAAAAAAACCGATCTAGTGATTTGCGCTGAACCGGCCACCGACCTCTCATTCAGTGTGCAGTGCGCATGTTGAGTGATCAGGGGCTCTCATCTTGCAAAGTGTAGAATACTGGCTGGATGCGTCGGTATATGCGTCTTTATCGGAATTTTGTTCCGTTTAATTATGTTAGCTATTTGTTCTGTAGAATCCTGTCCACTGATTCTTGTATTGTACCAAATGAAATGTTATAAAAAGGTTGTATGAATATCATGGACAGAAAGACAATACAATGCGGTTGTCATAAAGACCTTAACATCGAAGACTGGCTCCTTGAAATATGAAATCTAACATATTTTTTGACATATAAAAAGACACAAAGATAAAAAGATTAATCATGGAGGGAAAGGTTCCATGCAAGAGAACAAGAGGCAGACCAATACTATGATGGGCACACACAGGACATTGAAAACCTTTAGAATATGATACTGAAAGGCTGGACATTTTGCAAAGAACTGAGAGGCTTACAGAGTGGCAGTGAGGACATCACCATGAAAAGGATGTCACATAGAATATATTATAGTTAATTATAAAGAACAGTAATCACAGAGCATACCACTACTACTTCCTGTTCACAGTTTTTAATAATTTTGCTCCCGTAAAACTTTTTATTGTTTTAGAATGTCACTGAGAGACGCAACTTTTTTGTTATGTCATTCTGCCAGCACATATAAATGTTTGCTGTATCACTGTAGAATTTTCCTTCCACCAACAAAGAAACAGTTCTCTTGTTACAGATGCGAGCAAAAAGATATGCATACAGGAATATGGTAAGAAATTAATCTACTGTTCAAATGGACAAATTTGCTGGAAATGTAGTTCCAAACAAATACCAACAGCAGATTTATGTAACGCTTGCAGTTTTCAAAGCTTTCCTTCGTGAAGATATGTCAATTCTGCTATGGTTGGGCTTACCAGATGAGATCTGCAGTATGATGTGAGCATGAACTGCAGATAAAAAAGAAAGCAGTTGTCAAGTGGAATTTGCTTTTGTGTGAGATTTGCATACACAGTATATTGCAACTGCCGCAAAGACACATTGGAGGAGAAGGTGTGATTATGGAGGTGGATGAAAGAGACCAGGTTTGGCACTGGTAACACAGTGTTGGTAGCATATTCTTACCAACACTGTGTTACCTGTGCCAAACCTGGTATCTCTCATCTTCACATTACAGAAAGATAGTGACATGTGAGATGAATTGCTTGAGGAAAGCTGCCGGGATCACCAGCCTTGATAGATTGCGAAATGAATATATCAGGGAAAGAATAGGTATAATATCTATAGAGAACAGATCAAGTGGTTGAGCCACATTATGAGAATGCATCACGAAAATTTGCCTGTACAAGCATATAACCAAATGAGATCAGGGTTCAAAGACAGAGGAAGACCATGAAAAATTGGATAGAAAACATCAGGGACATCCTGTACAGACACTGTCATAGCACAGTCGAGGCCACACATCTGGCGATAGAATGCAAGCTCGAGTTCCAACCACCCCTACGCTTAACAGCAAGAGTGGATCACAAACCACCTGGGGAAAGACAATAGACAATGAAAGTTTATTCTCCAAAAGAAAAGAAAACACAGGAAGAGTTTTGCCTCAGCAAAATACAAATACAAATGTTAACAAATACAAAGAGCTATCGATGCCCTAACCTTATGGGCAAATAGATGGTGCGTCAGCATTAACACAGATAAGTGCAGCACTACACTCTTTACCCTCTCACCAAAACAAAAAGCTGGTCATATCAAGATAGATGGAGAGCTCTTGAAAGAAGACAAAAACCCACATACCTTGGAGTTACTTTTGATGGTAAGCTGACATGGAAGCAGCACATAAACAAAGCAACAACAAAAGCCAGGAGGAAGTTAGCTATCCTGAGAAAACTAAGTGGAACCACATGGGGAGCCAGTGGAAATATGCTCAGTAAAGTTTACCAGCAAGGCATAAGACCACACCTGGAATATGGTTCAGCTGCGTGGTGTCCTGCATCAAACACTACATTACAAGATCTAGATAAAGTGCAAAACCAGGCACTTAGAATAATGTTGGGAGCAATGAAATCAACTCCCATAGCAGAGATGCAGAAAATGGGAAGAATGCAAACACTTGGCGAACGCAGAGACAAAAAAGTACTAATTCAAGCAGAAAAGTTTCAGTGTATGCCAAGTCATCCAATAAAGGAAAGATTCCAAAATCTAGCAATGGGGCAACTGAAAAGAAGTAGCTTTATCCATCAAGCTAAACGACTCCGTAGACAACTTACAGACCTACTTGAAGTTGACAGCCCCTTAAGGTCTGTACCAGAACAAACCCCGTGGAGTGAAAGGCATGGAATGTCAATATACATTCAGACCCATGTGAAAGGAATACTAAGCGAGTACGAACAGAACAGTGTGCAGCGAAGGACAGTCACCCTCAGTTTCCTGGATGAGGAATATCCACAAGATATATGGGTCAGAGCATACACAGATGGGTCAGCACAGAATGCTGTGAGGAATGGAGGTGCAGGTGTATATATAGAATATCCACACAAGCCTAGAGATACAATAAGAACACCGACAGGAAAATTCTGCAATAATTATGATGCAGAAATCCAGGCAATTACCGGTAGTGGGGCAGCTAAAAAAAACTGCTGAACTCCACAACTCTGGCCTACAGCCTGTGGTATTCCTGACAGATGCAAGGTCAGTGCTTCAAGCTCTCCAGTCTGGAAAACTAACAGACTTGAAAAAACTACTTAGCGAATTGTCTTACCAGTATAGGGTAACCATGCAGTGGATACCCTCTCACTGTGGAATACCAGGAAATGAAAAAGCAGACCAACTGGCTAAGGAAGGTGCTGCCGAACACCAACCAGATATACCAATCACCTACCATCAGAAAAAACAGATGATCAAGTCAATAAGAAAGCCACAAACACCAACACAAGATGACTATCACATTATGAACAGATCAGAACAAGTTATAATTCTATGTCTCAGAACAGGACACAACCGACTCTGCAGTCACATGTATACAAAGTTCAAGATTGGCAACACGGCCATGTGGACAGGCAGCACAGAGTGCCAAACATATACTTCAAGAGTGTTCTGAGCATGAAGCGCTGAGGCAGACATATTGGCCAGAGGAAACAACACTGGAATCAAAGCTCTATGGGACACTGTATGAACTACAAAAGACAGTGAGTTTTATTAAGGAGACAGAATTACAGATATAGATATGTTTCAAGTGAACGAAAGAAGAAGCCTCAGCAATGGATTTTTGGCAGCATTTGTCATGAAACTAAAGAAGTCCTTCTCTTGCTGGTAGAATACAGAAATGCTGAAACCCTGCTACAAGCAATTATTGAGAATGTGGCACCTGGATCAACAATATACTCTGATTTCTACCAAATGACAGAGATCGAAAGAGCCAGTTTTACTCCCCTCACAGTGAATCATCGGTACAAACTTGTTGATCCGGAGATTATGGCCCCCACACAGACAACTGAGCATATGTGGAGATGTGCCAAAAACAGAAACATCATGCACCACTTAAAAAGTTACCTGGCCGAGATCATGTGGTTATCTTGGTTACAGGCCAACGTGAATCCATTTTATGCCATATTGGAGGAAATGGGGAAACTACTGGCCACCTGCCCAACCCCACACAAAGCACCCTACCTCCATCTATAGCCCTGCATGTTCCTAGGCATAACACCTCTTCCTTTTCATTATATTTACATGATTCTAAATGCAGACACACCCGCTATTTGTTAATTATTGTCAGGGGAAAAAATAAATTACCATAGCAAGAACATACTTGTTTGTCTCTCTCACCACGAAGGAGTGGGGCATATACTAGTGTTCAATTTATTGTAAATACTATACATAACCCTGCCCCCCCCTTTCTAGGGTCCTACAATCTACAGCTATGATCGCTAAGCTTGGCATAACCAGATCACTGCTGGCATCACTAACTTTGAAAAAGAAAGAACACTGTGGGCAAATTACAAGAGATGAAAGCGGAACGACAAATCCGAAAACTCTCCTACTCCAAACCTTCTAAACTCCTGCATGCACTGCAATAGAACTGTCCTGGCATGAATAGGACATCTACGAACTCACAAACCAAATTAGACAATCACAAATGTTTTGCTGTTTTTCTACTTGTTCATCACATTGATTGTTTTTCATGCCATGCTCATATTCTCTTGCGAATGAAAAACATCATCATCATTACAATCTAGCAGTATCCTGCAGTTGTACTAATGTTCTGCAAGTGATGAAATTTCTTAAAACATGCAATAAAATGAAAACAATGTGCAAACCATCATACACTACCAACGATGAACATGTGCATTGAATCTTGTTTTGTCACATCCCGCTGTAGTAACAAAATATAGAGGGTATGCTTTGCGATTATAGAATCAATTATAATGAGATAATAAAATTAACATTATCTAAGATTAAGATGGCTAGGCCTATAAATTAGGTAGGCTTAAGCAGACTACCTATTTTTTATATTAAAGTCTAGCAAAATGAAATTACCAAAAAACCATTCTGGCATTCAAGTTACATTTCCTGTACAAAATGTTTGAAGAATTTATTCAGATCTATGGCATCTGAACAACTCATGAACCAGATTTAATAGTGTTTTACTGTTAACTATGTAATATTAGTTACCAATTGTCGAGTGTTAGAAGAAACTATTGAATTGAAAGGCAGGGCTAGCGAAAATGAGAAACTACACTACTTGACTACTTACTTAAACAAGACTAACTCATAAAGTCTAAAGATGGAACGAACGTTGAGCAGAATGAATCATTGAATTTTGAATGTTATACTATGCAGATCCCGATCAAATATTTGCAATCATGAAAGGAAATTAATAGCAACGTCTTTTTTATTCATCCTTAAAACTATGTTAAGTGGTTCCTGTATATAATATATAAATTGCTTGCGTATATAAAATAACTTCATCACATATTCCTAGGGCAGGCAGTAAACATTGAATAACAATATTATATAGTAGTATTGTCAAAAGTGATAGTGGAGTAATTGGGCGGACAAATATATACAAATAATATTGTATAAGATAATAAATAAATAATTATTACATAGTAAACTAACAAAATAAAATAATTTGCACCATTAAAATAATTATTGTTTATTTTTTGCTAATCTAAACTCATTACTGAAGAGATATAGTTTTTGACTTCTTTCGTGCTACTGTGTTACATTTTTGTAGAGGAGTCAGATTATTTTATTTCCAACGTTCGCTTTTCGTATAAACAAGAGGACAACTTTAGGATTATACTATACATTTCAGTATATATAAAATTGTATACATATATTTCTTTGTTAATTGAAGTACGTTTAAAAGTGTAATTGCAGAGTATATTGTGTTTTTTACATAACAAATTCAGCCATGGCGGACGCCACGGCACGTTCTCTGCAATATGAATATAAAGCGGTGAGTACTAACAACGAAACCTGTTTTCGATATCCACAAACTGCATGTTATGTTATAGTAGTACTGTTAGGCTATATATATATATTTCTTGTCATATAGGCTATCATAAACTGTTGGTGGTCATAATAAAAAAGTGAACTTGTAAACGCATAGCTGATTAGGTTTTTGGTTAATTTGTTGTCCGTCAAAAATCATTTTTCACAAGGCACACTACCATTGCTCAATCTAAGTTTGACAATCTCCATTCTCCAACAGCCAACACTACTCAAATCAGATAGGGTTGAAAATCAACACATCAAAAACTCATATACTAGATTTTACGAGATCCAACGACAACATAGAAATTCAAAATGTTCCATTATTAAAAGTCAACAATTTTACATATTTAGGCACCAATCTAGCATTGGATGGAGACTCATCAAAAGAAATTTTACACCGTATTGCCCTTGCAGCGGGTGCTTTCAATAAACTACGCAACATATGGACGTCAAACACACTAAGAAACACCACAAAACTCAAGTTATTTAACTCCAACATCATCCCTATTCTATCATATGGGTGCGAAAGTTGGAAAGCCACAGATAACAGACTCGACTCCTTTGAAAACAAATGCCTACGTACCATTCTGAACGTTAAGTGGAGTGACTTTAAATCTAACACTACTATAAGAGAGGAAAGCAAACAAACCTATATATCTTCCTTCATTAGACAAAGGCGTTGGACTTACATCGGCCATGTTCTCAGAATGAACAGCCTAAGAATTCCCCAGCAATCACTATATTGGGTGCCACCTGGAGTAAGAAGAAGAGGGAGACCTAGAGAAACTCTACGAAGAACCATTAATAGAGAAGGCATGTCAATGAACCTAAACAACACGCAACAATTGAAAGACCTGGCAACACAAAGACAGAAATGGAAAGCTATGGTTTCTGCCCTATGCGCCACTTATGGCCCTGGAGGAACATAACATAACACACTACCATTGAATGGCAATACTACCAAATAATGATAATCTAATTAAATTAGGATAAGATAACAAGGCAAGGTTGAAGGCGCTTCGATCTCCCTGTTAAAATAATATGGTGAAAGTAAAGAATAATTCTCCGCTGAACTATAAATAGCACAATGTTGACAATTTTAACTATCCAATTTTCTATCACACATTAGAAATATTATTTCTAATCCTAACCTTACTCTAAATAGGAGTAAATACTTACCCGTAAGCTTGCCAAATCACACAGCAAAGGTCAGGTAACACCTCAACACTAGAGCAAAGATCACAGCGGAGAACTATAATTTACTTCAGCCAAATAATAATATAAAAAATATTAGGTAGGCTGCTTGGAAAAAAAGAGTATTAGGCCTTGTATTAGTAAAAATACTGGTAAATTTTTCGTTTAAGTAAGCGGTGCACTATAAATAATAGCACACTTTACATTTTGAACTAGCTGATGTCGCGGATTTCCATGTAAAACCAATGAAATTTGAAGGATGTCATGACGTCACATCGCTGACGACAGTAAGGGTTGTGGCGCTAAATAAATTTAGCTACATGGCTTTACCGCTTTATGTTTCCAGATCTATCAATTTGATTAGTTTTGCACTAAAAACGTCGAAATCCATAGTATGACATAGTCTTTCCATAAGGAAAACCGTACTTTGCTAATTAAAAATGTAAACAGTGTTACATTAAATGAAACACTTACCTATTTCATTGTTTTGTGGCAGATAAACTCTCAGCAAACCATGAATTATTTTGAACACAAATCTCAAATCATAAGCTCTGATCATTTTCTATACTTTGTTGAAATGCCCGGGCCAAAAACTGGTTTAGAAAAAAGAACTAACGCAGATGTCCGCAAAGATTTAAAAATAGAATAAGACTGTCTCCTCAAGGCTATCAAAAAACGCAAACTTACATGTTTCATACCCATATTCCAGATATATAAAAAGACACAATGGTTTGGAAAGGTTGATCATGTAGGGGAAAGTTCCAGGAAAGAGAAAAAGAGGCAGACCAAGACTACGATGGACACATAATACTGGAAGAAGCTAGACAGCTCACACGGAACTGTAAGGCTTACAGAGTGGACAACATTCTGGAAAGGAGACTTTGCAGTTTAGATCAGGAGGAGAATAGCAATAGTGTTGTCCAAATTAAAACAACTAAAAAAACTGGCACAGGACAAACACAGCAGCTAAGATATGTTTGATACATACATGTATGTTCCCAGTAGTGACCTGTTGCTGCGAAACATGGACAATAAGTAACACTACAACCAAGAGAATAGAGGCCTTTAAAATGAAGTGCTATAGAAGAGTCCTGAGAATACCATGGACAGCAAGAAAGACTAACCAAGACATGCTAAGAACAATCAACATTCAAGAAGGCTGGCTTTTAAACACCATATTAAGAAGGAAGTTAGATTTTTTCAACCATGTGAAGTGACATGAAGGCATGGAAAGAGTGTTGTTGGAGGGGAGGAGGCGCTAGAAGACAGTAAAAGTAGAGGCAGAGCAAGACGTTATTGCACAAGAGATATTCAGGAATGCGTGAACATGCTCGCTAGAGAAAACTGGACAGTTTGCCAGAAACTGCAGGGGGTTTCAGAAGATTCATACATTCTGGAAAGAATAGGCCACATGATTAGACAGTGAGATTCGTCCAACGCGGACGGCTACTGCTATTTGGAGTCACAAAGAACATGACATATTCAGACGTAATAGTCATCCATAGGTGTCACATACCCGTAATTAGCCATATTTTTTTTGCAAGGTTTAACTCTGTATGCCCATACAATACAATTTATGTTTTTTTTAATGTGAATTTCGGCAGTTCTGTGCGTTTTGAAGTTTCTTTTACTCAGTTTAGTGGTGACACTGATTTTTTGCCGTTTTTATTTATTTTTAGTTACAGCACTGATTTTTTATGGTGTTTATATATTTTAGTGGCAACAGTGATTTGTGCGCTTTTTATTTAATTTTTTGTGGATTTTACAATTTATTTTAGGGAGGACATTACTTTTAAAAATTACAGATACTTTCATTATTCCTGTGATTGTTGTCTTTATACCAAACTTAGGAATTATTTTTATCTGCCTGCACTGACAGCATAAGTATATATCTCTGTGTGTATACATTATTTATATAATTTTATTTGTTTGCCTCGCAAGTAGTGTAGGCCTAAAGTTAAATAATAAAATCACCAGTGTGTTGCTGGTCCAGAGAGGGGAGCAAAGAATGACAGCACTGTTTGCCTTCTATGCATGTCATAAGAGGCGACTAAGGAGATTATGGGATGGAATTGGCTGTCCCATCCTGTATAGGGCCAAAATGACCCAAAGCCATGCTAAAGTCGGATGTGTCAGGCCAAAAGGCGCAGATGTAGCAGCATTGCTGGAAACCATGACACAACACATTCTGCTCTGGGCTACATCCTGCTAATCTGCAGGTGTTTGGGAACAAATATAATAAAATATGTAGATATTTAGGCTTATAGCTTTACTTTTTGTTCATTTTTATAACTTTGATAATCCATATACCTAGTCTAAAATTATTCATGGCATAGAGTTGATAGAGGCACAGAAGTCGTGCTGCTGGAAAAGACAGAACTACAAATACATATTTGTGTGTTTGTTCTCTCATAAGATCCTGATAATAAAACATCACACTTTATTTACGGCATATAAAAATATATATTAGATCTGTGATGAAATATATATTATCCTATAAGTATATTAGGGCCTAAATAAGATTTGTGTATTTATTGGCAGTGTGTAACAAATAGATCTGCTAAAGGCAAAGGAGTTGGTGATGCTTGGTGTCATTCAAACCCTTTTTGTAAATGGGGAGAGGGGTGTCAATGTAAATCTTGACATTTACACTGAGCGACAAGCAAGGAGTGCTAAAACAGCTATACATTATAAGATGTAAGAACCCAACAAAAATGTATTTAGGTTTTTTTTTAGAAATTGTCTACACCCAACGACATGTCTCGAAAGACTGCAGATAGGATGTGGATGTCAACCCCCTTAAAAAAATCAGAACGTGCATTTGAATTTGAGTATATTATTAATTGTAGAAATTGACTTAGCCGGAGGTCGCCAAACACCACCACCCCTCACGATATTTCTGCATTAAAAAAAATACACCCACACCCTAACTTCTCCTCTTCTCTCCCCCCCCCCTCCCTGCGGGATGCAACCTTTATCTTGATTCTGTAAGGTATTTTGAAGTTCTTGTACAGGTTTTAGTCTCAACTGGTTGACAGGTATGGTCATCTATAAATTCTAATGAGGTGTGTGAAATGCAATATAAAGGACATTGAGACATTGCAGTTGAACCAGGGGGTGTCAAAAGTACTACTGCTGTGGGGTGTATCATCGAGGAGAATTTTCTATAAAAAAAACAAAACATCATGGTATTCACTGAATTATCACTAGTGGCTTGCCCAAGTTCTTGCTCCTTTGGGAGTCAGGCTCAGAGTGTGATTGAATAAGACAAACAAACTGATGTCGTTCATGCCATGTATACATTCATTGTGAATACACATCATTTCGCGATTGACCTGGAGGACGCGTATAATAGAGTGCCGTTCGAGTACCTTATCAAAACGCTCTTGCTCTTTAATGTTGACCCTTTCGTCGTCAGATGGATATCAGTGGTGTTGCTCAAGAGGAAGGTGGCCCTCAGGTGAGGTTGTTGGACATCTAAACCCATAACAATACGCCCAGGCATTCCACGGGGATCTCCCCTCTCACCCGTATTATTCAATGTCTACACCGTGGCAATAACACAGCAGCAGCTCGGCGGAAGAGGTAGAACACAGTCCTTTGCGAATGACATCCTGATATACAGACAGGGAAGGGATAGAACTGAGACTGTCGAATCACTGCAGAATGAGCTAGACCGTATCGCCTTCTGGTGTGACTATTCTGGGACACTGATCAACCAAGAGAAGGATGCAGTGACATGGTTCTCTTAACAATCACATTGTAAAGTCTACGACACCGACGGTAGAGATGAGAGGGTATGATGTAATCAGGACCTCATCCTTACAATACCTGGGCGTGCGATTTGATCGTAGTCTGGTTTTCCTGGAAAACGTTGATCATGTTATCACAAAGGCCCGTAAAGGACTTTCAGCTCTGAGAGTGATGGCAGAGGCTTCCACTAAACAACTACAGCTCGTAATCTTATACGAGGCTCTTGTCCTCCCTGCCACTATCACCGCCAGTCACACACAGATTGAGAGGCTGGAAAGAATTCAAAATTAAGTGATGTGGATTATCCTTGATTGCACAAGGTAATCACACTGTGTGGCTATGAGATTTCTTGATTTTCTGAGCATTTATCATTTGGCGGGCCCGTGCATACCTCAGAGTAAGTTCTGACATAGATCACCCACTACACAGCGAGCTCCCACGTGTGAAGGGAAGCAGGCTCAAGAGAGGAAAATCGTGGATGGGTTGGTCTGATGATACTGTTAAACATATCTGCGCCCCAGAAGACATAACTCCTGGTGAGGAATGGATTCCTATTTTTACGGTCTTTCAAGAGGCAGTCATTACACTCAGTAGAGTGCAGGGAACTCAGCCCAGTGTGCGTGGATGCTGAGGTCAAGGCACTAATCTGCGAGAATACAGAGGACACATATGTTGTGATTTACATGGATGGGTCGGTCATTTGTCACCACCGCTGCGCATGGGCTTTTACTGCTAGATCAAAAGGAAGAACAGTACACGAAGCCAGTGGTGCCTTTACTGCAACAACAAGCAGCCTAACAATGGAAGTATTCACAGTAACGATGGTACTTAACTGGCTGAAATCGCAAGCCTATTCCCATGCGTGCATACTAAATGACTCTCTGAGTATGATTCAGAAAATCAAACAGGGGATGTACATAGGGAATGAGCAGTCATTTGAGAGAGCAAAAATGCGGGCATCACTACAAAGACTCACGCTTATTTTTGTCCCTGGACATGCGGGCGTGGAGGGAAATGAACGAGTCGACCAATTAGCTAGCCTCACCACCACAACAGATGGACAGAGCAGACATACTTATTACTCTTCGTGAATCCTCACGATCAGAGGATTTTGAGATGAATGAGTCAATATCGAGAATGCACGAATTGGGAGTGAGGATGAGCATGGCCCGCAGAGATCCCCTGATAAAGATTTCAAAAAGAGCAGTGAACCAACATAGAGCTAGAACTATCAGCCGTTATATCCTGAGAGATTTACTTAAGCGGAGATCTGAGCACCTATGGACTTGTCCGGTGTGCGAAGAGGATAATCAACATACCTAATACACATCATTTCATTTTTGTTCATCAAGGACTTGTGTTACCATTCTGTATTTGTAGCCCACCCGAGATCGCCTGTAAGTTTTGAAGGGCTCTGATATACACAATATGGCACCATGTGGTATACTATATGATACACAGTTCAGCCAAGTGTTGGAGAAGTACATAGTGCATCCTGGACAGCTAAAGTACTAGGTTCAATTTCTACTGCAGACGGTTGTGCATTAGGCCCTTCATACAGCATTGGTAACCTACAGAACATAAATGTTGCGAAGGAAATAGCGACAACCCAAAAATGCTGTGTTAAACACGATATTGTGAATAAATATGCTACAGCTGCACACATTTTTACTGCAGTTTGTCAGTTTTTGTTAAACAATAGCTAGAAGTTAAGAAAAGTATAAATCTACTGAAATAGTTGTGTGTACTGCACTTGTTGTGTCTTATAAAGACTGGTATTGTGTGTTGTTTGAGGTTCTCATGATAAAACATATCCATGTTTCAGAACTCGAATCTTGTGTTGAGTGTAGACAGAACTTTGATTGACAGAAGAGGTCGAGATGAAGCCACTGGCGAGGTTATGTCCCTTGTTGGAAAGTTAATTGGCACCAGAATGGGAGACAAGGCATTGAAAAACAAACCTCCAATGATGGAAGAACGAAAGAATAAGTAAATATTTGTTTTTACCATTAGTTTTATGAAACAAGTATCAAAGTAAATTTTAGATGTCATTTCTAATCTGAGGAAAACTGGATAAACTACCCTTAATGAAAAACATCTATTGAAAGAGGGGAATTCAAAGTATAAACTCATACGATTTTCTACTTTGTATCTTGCTCTATCTGACATTGAAATTGATATGGGCCTTGATTATATTCCCTTTTATTCTTAAGGTGAATGCTACAAACTTCACTCTCTCTGACATTTAAATTTCTCTATGTCAATGGTCTTAGCTTTATTTCATTTTGTTTTAGCTGTGAATACTATCCATTTTTTCCTATTTCCGCTAATTCTAGCTCCATCTTATATTTTATTTTCACAACCACCCCAGTTCCCATTTATATTTATCACCCTTTCTCTTCCCACTCTACTTATAAATGTGATTTTACATCATCTCCAAATAAATCACAATTCTACACCTTTAAAGAAAACCATTCACAATGTTATGCTTCTTAGACACAACTGTGATGCTCTAACATATCTCCATTTAAAAAATTTAGTTCTCACACTCCCACTGGATCTCTTATAGCACGATAATGGTCATACTAGATTTTCAGCAGGATGTAGTGCAGAAAAAGTGCTTATACAAATGAGTATGATTTGGAATTGGGCATGTTTTTTTGCACATCATGGTTATCATATCGAAATAACTGAAGTTGATAGCCCCTTAAGGTCTGTACCAGAACAAACCCCATGTAGTGAAAGCCATGTAATGCCAATATACATTCAGACCCATGTGAAAGGAATACTAAGCGAGGACGAACAGAACAGTGTGCAGCGAATGACCTCAGTTTCCTGGATGAGGAATATCCACAAGATATATGGGTCAGAGTGTACACAGATGGGTCAGCACAGAATGCTGTGAGGAATGGAGGTGCAGGTGTATATATAGAATATCCACACAAGCCTAGAGATACAATCAGAACACCGATGGGAAAATTCTGCAATAATTATGATGCAGAACTCCAGGTAATTAGTGTGGCAGCTAAAAAACTGCTGAACTCCAACTCTGGCCTACAGCCTGTGGTATTCCTGACAGATGCAAGGTCAGTGCTTCAAGCTCTCCAGTCTGGAAAACTGACAGACTTGAAAAAAACTACTTAGCGAATTGTCTTACCAGTATAGGGTAACCATGCAGTGGATACCCTCTCACTGTGGAATACCAGGAAATGAAAAAGCAGAACAACTGGCTAAGGAAGGTGCTGCCGAAGACCAACCAGATATACCAATCACCTACCATCAGAAAAAACAGATGATCAAGTCAATAAGAAAGCCACAAACGCCAACACAAGATGACTATCACATTATGAACAGATAAGAGCAAGTTATAATTCTACGTCTCAGAACAGGACACAACCGACTCTGCAGTCACATGTATACAAAGTTCAAGATTGGCAACACAGCCATGTGTACATGTGGACAGGCAGCACAGAGTGCCAAACATATACTTCAAGAGTGTTCTGAGCATGAAACGCTGAGGCATACATATTGGCCAGAGGAAACAACACTGGAATCAAAGCTCTATGGGACACTGTATGAACTACAAAAGACAGTGAGTTTTATTAAGGAGACAGAATGACAGATATAGACATGTTTCAAGTGAACGAAAGAAGAAGAAGAAGAATATCGAAATAACTCAGAATTTTGTACCTTGGGTAAGTAAAATTCAGTATACCGGTAATCATTTGTATTTTGTGAAACATAGTAAAATAAATACATTTATGAGGTTTCTTAACCATTTTTTCTGTTTATATATGCAACTGTTATGCATTGCAGCAGAGTGCTAATATTTTTAAAGATATCGCTATCCTTTGTCTGCAACGACATATTGCCTTAGTCTTACTTTGGCTGTTTCAAGTTGCTGTGTCAGTAATAAGGAACAACCCTCTTTGTATGTAACTATTTCTATTATTCTACTATATTTTTTATTTTTTTTATTTCTTTATCTTTATTCTTAAATCATATTGTTATCTGTTGTAAAAAAAATCATCTATATTGTGTAATATAACTCAGTGCATACTATAAAACTGTGCTGGTTTGCATTGCTTATCCTGTTTCTATCTCCATGACTACATTCATGTTTATTTAGATATTAAATCATCTTGATTCTTACTGATACTTAGGCATGTACAAATATCTATCTATCTATACTCTGTGGCCCTTGTTTGCCTTGTGTCAGGGGTGGAAGAGTTCTCTGGAGATGACCTTCTTGTGCGCTGTTTGTAAGCTTGTTCCTGTGATTTTTTTGATTTCTGTGATCCATCTTTTACATGATCTGCCTCTGGCTTTATAATTTTTATGCTATCTGTCGGTATTCTGGTAGTGTGTGAAAACCACTTGATCTGTTGTCTTTTGATGTTCCAATACTGGTATTGTTTTGGTTATCTGTCTGTTATTGTTTCTAATTCTATCTCTTAATGACACTCCCAGTATTCTTCGTAGACATATCATTTCTGTTGTCACTTTTTCTTTTGTCTTGTGCTGTCATTGTCCAGGTTTGGCACTGGTAGCATAGCGATGGAATAATAATAGTCTTGTATAATAGCAACTTTAGTGTCTATGTTTACATTTTTATTCTTGAAAATACGTGTCATCTGTCCTAGGATCTGGTATGTTTTGTTGCATCTATTTTGTATCTTTACTGGTTTTCCCTTCACTCGATATAATGCTTCCTAAGTAAGTGAACTCATTTACCTACGAATAGCTGTTCTATGCTAATGATTAGTTATATTTATAGGCGTAATATTTATAAGTCAAATTAATTATAGGCCTTATTATCACATGAATATTTTTAATATAAGCAATGTTTAATTTTATTATTATTTTTATTACACTAGATCTAATAGAAAGAAAATAAATATTTAGAAATAAAATGATACAGGTTGGATCAAATCAAAGTTATTATAATAAAATGTTTATTATTATTTGATAAAATGATTATAATTAAAAAAAATATAATAAAATAATGAAGTTATTATAATAATAACTTTTTTCAGGATTGACGTACAGACTTGGTTGAATTGAAATTTTTAAGTGCTATATAACTATAGTATTTTTAATGTAGCATTATTTTGAAAATTTTGTCCAAGTACTTATCTATTCTATATCCATATCTCAAAGCTTTCTATTGTACTTTATTCTATATTACCCATCGATTATTAACAAGATCAGTGGCATGTGCTTTCCTGTTTTTTTTTTAAACAGGAGGAGAAAGCGTGATGAAGCCCAACACGACATGGTGAAAATGAAAGGGACAACACTTTTATCAGAAGGCATTGATGAAATGGTGGGAATATTGTATAGGCCAAAAACGACAGAGACAAGACAGACATATGAAGTACTGCTTAATTTCATTCAGGCTGCTCTTGGAGATCAGGTATACACATTTTATGTTTATAATCAGTTGTCATTATAAATACAAGTTTTTAAAAAATGGAATGTTTATGTAAATACGAGGGCAAGTCAATAAGTAAATAACAAATGCTGTAAAAAAAATTAATAAAGACGATAATGACTTGGAAACCGATTATTTTTAAACCTACATACAATAAACCTACCCTTTATTTTTTCAACATAAATTCCATCAACATTGATGCACTTATCCCCTCGTTTTATCAGTCCTCTCAAACCTGCTGCATAGAAATGTACGCTCTGTTTTCTACTAAACCACATTTTCACATTCAACTTATGCATCAAGTGTGAATTTTTTCCAGCCAAGGTGGGCTTTCAGTGAACCAAACAGGTGGAAATACTAGGGGCTAAGCTGGGGCTTTATGGTGGATGTTCCACAAGTTCCCACCCCAGGTGATAATTCTCTTTTGAGTTAAATGAGCCCTATGTGGTCTGGCATTGTCATGAAGGAGCAATACTCTAGTTAGCAGACCTGGACATTTTCTTCAAATTACATCCCAAAGCATCGACAGAACTTCACAGTACGATTCAGAATTCACATTGTCACCTTTCTTCTTGAAATTGGTTAGAAGTACTCCTTGATAATCCCAGATAATCCTTCCTTGCTGATGAGTATCCTAAATTTTTGGACAGGACACTGTGAATAAGGATGTATCCATTGCACTAAAGCATGCTTTGACTCAGGCTGGTAGTCATGCACCCATGATTTGTCCCCAGTAATAATCATGTTCATCATGTTTTCTCCTTCATTCCTTATGAATGTCCTTTGCAGGCAGTCTTTTTGCCCCCCAAAATCTCACAACAGCACGCTGTTCTTTGATTGTACAGTCGCCATTTTGTTTATGCAGTGCGCATGCGACACCAGACGCCATCTAACAGATGGGAACATAACAAGTTTGATGTTGCTGTTGGCTAATGTAACCTTTAGAACCCCCTAGTACAATTTCCTACCATCTCACAGAACTTTGTGACTTACTTATTGACTTGTCCTAATAATTATCTTCTTGCACCTCTGACTATTAAACAAAGGAACAGCCAGGTGAACAACCTTTGCACTCAAACTTGTGTATGCATTAATACTACTCCATTGAATATATTTTTTCTCATCTTTTGAAATGTTGATTAGGCTTGTGTTCTTTATTATCTACAGGTGGAGTATAATAAATCAAATTTCAACACTTTTGAATGATTTTTAGATGTATTTTACATTTGATTAGGAAAGGAGAGAGCAATTATTTGTCACTCATTATTCAAAGGATGTCCTTATGTAGATTATGTGGAATGATACATTTTGACTGTTCATTTTCAGTTGCTCTCCTGCATTTTTTTCCACATAGAAGTCCACAAAGTGTGCTGTTCTCATATAATTTTTGCTGATGTACTGAAAAGATTGCCAAGCAATTTAGTTTGGCAGCTGTTCTAGCTGTGCTCATACTGCAATTGATAATACAGTTTGACATTATTAAGATTCCCAAGAATGTAAATGTCATGGCTAGTTTCTAGTTCATTCTATTAACAAGTGCAGGATTTTTACATTTAGGCCATGCCTATATTTGTGTCATATAAATGCCAATGCATAAAGATTAGTTGTTGATGGACGCATTTACAAAGTTATGTTTAATTTGAGAAAATTAGACAATCTTTAATTTTTTTTGGGTGATGTTACAGACAATGAGAGGTCTGGCGAACACAGTTACATTTGACAAGAGATTTCGAACGATGGCATGAAAAAATGTTAACCATCTTGACATGGCAAAGAGTTAACAATGATCCTGATAAAAGATGCTAAAAGTGTTGTGATCTATGATCAACTATTCAAGTCGATACAGCACTTGATGATGATGTTGATGATTCTTCCTTATATAAAAATGATTTCCCATTGAACAGACTTTTGCAAGTAAAGAACACTTACATAAACTGCTAAAAAGTGTGTTTGTTAATTTTCTATTTTCTTTGTAGCCCCGTGATGTACTGTGTGGTGCAGCTGATGAAGTACTGATTGTTCTGAAAAACGATCGCATGAAAGATAAAGAGAAGAAGAAAGATGTGGAAAATCTCCTTGGTGAAATTGCAGAGGAAAGGTTTGCACTGCTGGTCAACTTAGGCAAGAAAATAACAGATTGGAGTCAGGAAGAAAAAACACAAACAAGTATGTTTCTCTTTTGAAATTATTGTCGCGCTTAAACTTTGTTCTGATGTATTTTTGTTGCAAAAATGTAAACATTTAAAGTTTATAGATGAAGATGATATACTGATTAGACAGATATTTTACCACACTTGTGTTCTACTTCACATCTTTCCTGATGGAAACCAAATGTCAAATCATAAATAAAATCTTCATAACAACTTTGTGTTATCAATGTCAGATATGGATACTAACTAAAGAATAAGAGAGATAGTTTACTAAAGCGAAATAGTGTGGTCTGTTGATATCTTTGGAGATGATGTATTGCATCATGTTTGTCTTCCACTTCCATTTGTTTCTTCCACTTTGCTGTGTATGTGTTCTGGATTATTGTTTTTGCTTCTCTGTAGGACAGTGGGTGTGTGTATAGTTCCATTTTGCTTCCTGTTTTTGACTGCTTTCTCATTTCCCATGATTCCACAGTGTGATTGTATCCATTGAAGGGCAATGGCTGATGATTTTTGGATATGTTTTAGCTCATGTCTGAAGTTGTGCATATGGCTTTGATTTCTGTTGCTCTTGATTGATTCCAGTAAGGATCTGCAATCTGTGAATATAGCTATCTACCTTGGTCTTGGCAGTCCTGGTTCGGTGAAGACTATCAATACTTGATAGAGTGCAACTGCTTCTGCGCTAAAGTTTGAGGTGTATTTCCTGGTTGAAAAAGCTTTAGATATTGTCTTTCCATCAATGAGTCATAAGAATTCCACCTCCTCCAATCCTTACTGCTCGCTCTGCTGATCCATCTGTGTAGGCATGGCACTTAATTGATTGATAAAATCTACTAATTTCAGGAACTTTATGAAGCTACATCATAGATGTTTGATATACTGAAAAGAGCTACTGTATTATAGCATGACTATTTATTTCTTGTTTATTTATTATATATTACATGTTAAAGATCATTTCTTCCCATTCAAATTTTAATTCTACATTTTGAGTAGCTATAGCATTAAATATGCAATTTATATTAACAGTAAATAATTGTTCCTCTATTTTTCAGATGAGACAATTGATTTCGATGAAACATATGGTGTAAATGTACAGTTTGAGGAATCTGATGATGAGGTTCGTCCTTGTTTACAGTTTAAAATTATAAGTGTGAAAGAATGCATGTGATGATTTTGAAGGAACTACTTATCCTGTACAGAGCATCATATGTTACTAGTTATTCTCAGTTGTTGCCATGTGATTAAACAAAATTAAAACTAAGGCTTTATCATAGAAACATAGGATGATAGAGTAGTATGAGGGCAGTTCAGTAAGTTCCCCTGACTGATTTTTAACAATAGGTACCCCATGGCATCTGGAACATCGACGACATAACATTACCAGTGGCCCATCGGCATCTCCAGTCACCTTCGATGCTATGTTCCGATTCCTCACTGTGGAATCACACGAAGTTAAGCTCACATGGCATATAATTCCCACCACATGAAGCTCGGAATACATCACATTCTAAAGGTCAAATTCCATTACACATTACGATTGTAAGGAGAATGCCGGCTGATTTATTCATGAAAGTTTAGAGCAAATTATGTTGATTTTTTACGCCATATCAATCAAATGCAGTACCACCTGGCGTGGTAAGTGCTCGTCATGGAAAGTAATATCTACATGTATTAGTTATTATATTATAACAATCATTTAGAATGTTCATTTATTCAATGAATAACACAAAAACAATATTTGTCAGAGGTGCCACATGTCGGCATAGAAAATAATTACATTGTATGTGATTTATTCATGTCTTATTAGTTTGTTCAGTCCATATTATATTAGTTTGGATATGCAACTACATATATACAACAGGAATGGGTATTTAGGAGGATTATATCAGTAGTGCCAATTATTTACAATCCAGTTTCCTATAAGTCTTTTCTCAGGACAATCTTGGCGCACAGCATCACAGAAGTGTTGCAAGAAAATTTTGTGGGGACACTCCTCTCATCTAGGCATGCATTCATGGTGAACCTGCGCATCAATGTAAATGAATGCAATCAACATGGACTTGACATGTTATGGCTTTTCGAGTCCATTTTTGAAACAGAAATCACTAAAACTTTTTGAAATTGAGAGGACTCACCAAATGCTGACTGCAGCATTTCTCAAGTTGTTTCAGAACTAGTTTTTCAAAGAGAAAAACAGAAATCAATGTATGCACATATTGTTGGATCTTAAAGTCCATATTTGAAATGTGTTGAGCACTACTAGGTCATCTTCTATAAGTGTGTGTGTGTGTGTTTGTCCATCACAATTGATGATGACCATTTGTTACATATACTTTTGAAAATTCAGTTTTTAGAATTATAGAATTATACATGCCTAACAGTTTGTATATTGCTAATATAATATGTCTAATATATGGCTAATAAAATTCGAGCTGCAAATGTCCTTGGACAGTGCGGACATGGAATGATCACTGTAGAAGAATTTTGGTCTATCCGTGTCTTTCTAGCTACTCTCCGCTGTTGAGCTGCAGCATTTCTCATCTTTTCACAAGATGTGCCTTTTTTGACTGTAGAGCGCCATGTTGATCTATTTTGTGCAAGTTTTTCCCATGTATCTTGAGCCTTATGGGCTCTCAAATAGTGCATTCATGAAGTTAACATACTTCAGGTTTCATACATACACTGGCACATGATCATCACATGCAAATAGCAGCAATGCTCTATTATGGTTTTCTGAGGGGGAAATCAGTCTGTGAACTTAATTGAACAGCACTTATAATTAAGAAGTAAATATAAGCTATTATAATTTTGTAAAATACTATCAATTGGGATCACGGTTATGCTTTCTTTCTAGTATATATAAAATATGATTTAAAGGAATTTATAATTAATGACAGAATTTTGATAATTTTGTCTTCATCTATGTAATGCATTTGGCTAACCTGGACAATATTATTTCTTATAAATCCATTCTCAAAATTATAAAAGTATCATCAACAATGAATGTGTAATTGTTGCAACACAGTACAAATCTCATGAGGTTGGTTAGGTGGCTGATCCATCTACCTGAAGACTTGAGCACTTTTTCCATACTTCTCATGAGAAAATTGGACTATTAAACAGCCACCTAACCATTATGTTGTGTTGAAAGTGATAAATGAGCCAAAGGGTGACATTAAGGTATAACGAAGTATTGGAAATCACTAAAAGCACACCAAAATACGCACAAAATTTATGACTCAAACAAAAGGCCTTTATTGAGAACAAAACATGCCGCTTTTTTACTTGTCATGTGTTTTTTTTTTATTCAATAAATGGCTTCTAGTGCAAACATAGTGTTGTGTGCTTTAACCTATAGCAACCTGTATTCTACAAATGTCATTTAACGATAGATGTCAGACATCGACAAATATCTACATCAAGGTAGCCATGGACAACAATCACCCATGTTTATTTTCTATGATGCTCTTATAGTAAGTGTGTGCTAGAGTTATTGTTTCTTACTTTTCTGAAACGATATAAATACGCAGTTGTGATTTGTTCAACCTTTCACATTTCGAAACCGAACTGTGTAGGCCTAACTTCAGTGCTGCCATTTTTCGCTATTTCTTCACGGGTTATGATTCAGAAAATGGAAGAATTTTAAAGCTTTAGTGTTTCAGTTACTGTAGATCAACGTATGGTGTTTTAGAGTGATGCTTATAATATTGAAAAGTGATGTAATCGATGTCATTATGACGACAAATTTGTAGAGCCGTGTTTTCTTCAGCTAGGCATATGCTCAACCTTGGCGCGTTAAGTACTTTGTGTGTGTTTGTCCACATTCTTGATTTTGATTGTACACAACATAACACTGACACACATAAGCAAATAACACCTCCAAATCATATTCAGCATCGATTTATCACTATTTTCTCAGAATTTAAAATCAGTAACTCAATAAATAAAAACGTTAATGCCAAAAAAGCAAACCGTGCAGAAAAACCATACGTCATAAAAATTGGTTCAGTATCAGGCGCATTATGCACTATTTCTAGCTTGGCTTTACAGGTTAAGTAATTCTTAAAACTACTTTAAATATGTGTTTTCACTTTTTTGTCTCAGATTTTAGTTTTGCTGCTGTGCCACATGTTATTGATAGATGAGTCTGACCTTACCTTAGAGAGAGAGACATTGAATGAAATGTCATATTAATGGTGTGGGTTTCAACATCTTTGTCTATCTAATGTTCTATTGGTCTTCTCCTGTATCTTCTTTGATGATATCAGGTTAGGACTTTGGATTCTATAATATAATCTATCTCCAGCATCTAAAAATAGGGATGATTATGCAAGAATTTGGCTGTGGTTCATTCTCATGTCGAAACCATTTGGTCTATAGTTGCAATTTATTGTGCATATTATGTAGTTATTCTATTTCTAATGCCATCACTTCTTAGTCTTTCTAGCCTGATAATTTAAAAACCTTTTTCAAGCATTTCATTTATTAACTGTCTGTATGCAATGACAAGATTTGATTTTGCTGGCATAGTATTGCCATTAAAACTGCAGGCAGCGTACCGCAATACATGGAGAATTAAAACCTCTGCCCTATGTGTCGCCTGTGGCACAAAAGGAACTAACTTACTAACTAGTATTGGCATATAAAATAACTATTTATCATTTGTTTCTTATTATATTTTGTTAATTTCAGGACACAGCAGATGTTTATGGTGAAGTTCAGGAGGATGGAGATGCAGATGAGGACAATGAAGGAGAGGAAGCAACATTTGATGCTACTCTACATGCCAATGTAAATATTTTAAATTTGTGTACTTTTAAATGCGTGTGGTTTTTAAATATTTTCTTGTCTTATAAATAGCTACAAATATTAAAGCAGAATATTGTATTCATAAAATAGTGGTAAATATAAAACATATATTTTGAGCAGATTACTATTCATCATATGCATGTCCCCATTTTTCCCAATTCGTTTAGAGTAATATAAAAATCTCACTATCAGAATCACCATAGAAGTGACTTACACTATGAAAGAGCTGAATGCTCTGCATAGGTAAACAATAGTATGCAACATGACTGAAGATAAAATCAGTGTGGATACAAGTATATACTGATGGATTAGCAGCCATGGCAATGAAGAACGGAGGTGCATAAAATTTCAAGAAAAAGAAAATGAATCCACATGTTCACCAACTGGAATCTTCTGCTTAAACTATTGTGTGGAAGTACAGGTCCTGAGCATTGCTGCAGAAATAATTTAAAACACAACAAGCCAATGTCAACAGATGATATTTCTTACTGATGTAATGTCTGTCCTACATGCCCTTGGCAGCATTAAACTGCTAGACCTGAAGGAAGCCATATGAGAAGTGAGCATCCAAAAGGTAGTACTTACAGTGGATACCATCCAACTGTGGCATACCAGGAAATAAAAAGACAGATATTCTAGCAAAGGATGGAGTAGCACAGGTACTAAAAGACCAGGAAATCATCTACCAGGAAAAGAGTATCTACATAAGATCTATTAGGAAAGTTGATCACCCAAAAAAACAACTATCACCATCTCGACAGAGCTGAGCAAGTTATCACCTATGTAAGGACAGGACATAAAAGACTAAACAGTCACTTAGATAGATTAAGACTGGTTCCATTACCTCTATGTCCATATTGGCAGGCAGCATGGAACATACACTGCAAGATTATATTACACTAAAGTAAGTTGAGAGAAGAGCACTTATCAATAGAGGCAGACATCCATATGAAAGCCTTGAGGAGTTTTAAAATACAGCAGCATTTTTCAAGAAAACAATATGCCGAGTAGACATGTTAAACTGCAAATGAGAATCTTATATGAACAGTCATCATCATCATCAGGCGATCATGGCTCTCCACAGCTCTCTGTCTACAGTATTATGTATCAAGATCGTTATTGTTTCCCTGTCATACCAGGTTGTCAAACTGTCTAATATTTTCTCACGTTGTTGCCAATCTGAACAGTACAGAAAAAATATTGATTTGCTTATGTGGGGTCAATTTCACATGCACTCTACTTTCCTTTAGCTCTCTCACTAAACACTTTATTAATACATTCATTAGACCTTCCTATAAATTTACATTCAATTATATTTTTCTGATTGTCTAATACTTCAGCTGTCTGAGGAAGACAAGAACAAAACTGATGGTGGACTTCATCCACGAGAAATTGATGCATTCTGGATTCAGCGAAAGATTAGCAAGTTTTATCCTGATGATCCAAATACAGCACAAAGCAAGGCCAATGAAGTACTTGAAATTTTGAAAGTAAGCTCACACAAATTTAGTCTTGTAATTTTGGTTAAGACGGCTACTGAAAAGTACATATAAAAATTGACTGTCTCAATTTGTTCATAATCCTTTGAAATCTGCAGTTGAGTGTAACAGAAGGCATCTTTTAAAGATCAAGAAGAAAAATTACATAAAAGTATGTCTGAAGGTCTGATTCTATATGTATGCTTAGTTAAAGAGGGCCGTTGTTAAAGGATAAATAATAACCAAATTGTCAGAGGATATCCAACAAAGTGGAGAGTGCTGCAGTAACAAAACTCAGAAACGATAACACTTATGATAATAATGTCTGCATTGAGGTAACCATTTGTAGTCATGGACAACAATTGTCCATGATTATTTCACATCGTGCTCTTATAGTAAGTGTGTGCTAGAGTGGTTATCCCTTAGTTTTCCAAAGCGATATAAAAACGCAGTTGTAATTTATTTGATATTTTACGTATGGAAACCGAACTGTGTATGCTTAGCTTCTGTGCCACCATTTTCCGCTATTTCTTTATGCATTATGATTCAGAAAAGGATGAATTTTAAAGCTTTAGTGTATCAGTTACCGTAGATCAAGGTATGGTGTTTGAGAGAGATGTTTATAATATTTAATAGTTATGTAATTAAAGTCATTAGCAACGAGGAATTTGAGGATCCATGTTTTCTACAATTAGGTCTGCGAATGACAGTGAAGCTTTAAGTTCTTTGTGTGCATTTGTCCACATTCTCAATTTTGATTGCACACAACATAACACTGGCACACACAAGCAAATAACGTCTAAATCATATCAGCATTCATTTATCTCTATTGTCTCCGAATTTGAAATCAGTAACTTAATAAATAAAAATGTTACGCCAAAACAAGCAAACATGTGCAGAAAAACCAGAATTCATAAATGATGGCTGGGTGTCAGAGGTAATATGTGCTATTTTTAGATGGGCTGCTATAGGTTAAGAAAAAAGTTCGGTTTTTTCAGCCATGTGAATCAACACAATGGGATAGAAAGAGTTGTTGGAGTTGATAGAAGGCAGCAGACTGACAAAGACGCCATTGGACAAAAGATATTCAGGAATGCATGCACGTGTCGCTAGAGAAAGTGGGACAATTTGCCAGAGACCACATGGATGAGAATGAAAGAATATGTCACATGACACAGTTTCTCGCATCTTATGCAAAAGTTAATTTCTTATTGCTTAATTGTAGTTTGGTATTGGTATAATATTGTGCTAAAAGTTAGCAAACTCATTTAATATTTATTATTGTGAATAACATTTCTATTCTGTATTTTTTGCAGACTGCAGGAGATGATAGAGAGACAGAAACAAAGCTAGTAATACTCTTAGATGTGTCACACTTTGAATTCATTAAAGTTCTGAGGCAGCATAGACAAATGAGTAAATATATAATTTTATTGATTAAAAAAAAAATTGTATTTATATATTTATTATTACACACCTTCTTCACATAAAAGTGACATTTTCTGCATGGCCAATATGATTGGATGAGTTTGTAAACAAGTCTTTTTTGCACAGCTTTTCTTTCATATTTATTTCTGTCTTGGTTTATACATGCTTTTTAAAATTGTCATATTGAACTTAATTGTTACTTCCTGTATTTTATTGTTTCCTATATAATTAATTAATTCTTTCAATTTAATTGTAAACATGTTTCTTACAATGTCTTTCAGTTCTTTACTGCACATTATTGGCTCAAGCACAAACAGCTGCAGAAAAAAAGAAAATTGAACAGAAAATGACATCAGACACTGAACTCTCATATATCTTGAAGTTGTTGCAAGCCACGGATCAAGATGACATTGTTACTGAAGAACGAGCCAGAAGACAGCAAGCCAGACAATCACGTGTAGCTGCTGATATTGAAGCAATGGATGTGGATGATGAAGATGTATGTGGTATTTTTTAAGTATCATGATATGAAGTTTTTAAACTTGCAATTTGTAGTCTTGGCGATGGAAACCTAGTTAGAATTGATATCACTGTACTCAGGGGACTTCTAAAATCTTACTTCAAGTAAAATTGCTGGAATATTTATTGGAGCGACAATTTCAAATTTTTCTTCAACTCAGCAAGTCCAATATCCATTTTCAGCTCAGTGGATTGGAAAGGCAGCGCTATCAAGATTTAAAACCCTATACTTTTTGTAGTTAGTCATCAATCATCATTATCGCTCACATGATGTGTCCATAGGTTCTCAGATCTCCCAGTGAGTGTGTCCGCCATTGCTCTTTCACTTGACACAGTAACAGCGCACACAATCTGATCGGCTCTCTTATTTCCTTAAGCACCAGTATGACTAGCCACGTAAATGAATCTGTTGCCTTACAACTTTGATGTCTTGACTACCTAAATTCATTGTTCATGAGCAAAGCCCACCTGTATTTGTATTTGCATGCTAATTGAGTCACTGAGGGTGCAGACATGAGTTGCCTTTTGTGGGCTCCTCCAGTTCATGGCTTGGGTCACTGCCATAATTATATGGTCATGGCATGCTGTTTGTAGTCACTGAAAATATACCGCTTACTCTTTGATGGTGTTCATTTAATACATTACTTACTGAGCTGTGTAGACCTAATAAATAAGCATGTCTAACAGCTGAATCATTTATATATATATGTAAATATATATGACTATGATATATATATATATATATATATATATATATATATATATATATATATATATATATATATATATATATAATGTCTTATCATCATTATAACACTGGCCGTGACACTATAAGCAACATCAGGCACAGCAAGCTGTGGGTCATGTGACCAAGGTGGAATGATGACATAGAGAAAGCATGAAGAAGCAAATGGCAGACCGTCAAGGCATGCCAGAAAGCACACAGCTTTGGCCACCCAATAACATAACAGCATTGAAGCAGATTGTAGATGACACTATGTTATTCTTCAAGACTTCTTACCTGCACTCAACAAGCCAAGAAAGAAAGGTGGAATGAATTCTTCAAGCAGATCAGTTCATGCTAATCTCTTAATTTATAGAAGACATTTTCAGCAGAGCATGAACAGCAATGTATTATCAGTCCACTGATCTGACATTGCAGAAATCAGAAGATACGGGGAAGACCTTTCTTGAACATTATAGTAAACATATGAATCAAAACAACCTAGATATCAGGAGAAGGATTATTACCATGCTATCTAATCTATATACAGCGACTGAGTGGAATGACAGCATGCAGATAAATGGTCACAGAACACCGCCCCAGGCCCTGACAATATATGATATGAGAACTTTCTTCTCTTTAGTCTACTGCCTTTAACTTTTTAGATTTCAGAATGCAGTGGATATTCTTTGTTTATGGTGATTTGAAAGTAGGCTAATGCTCAGCAAAACTGAATTCTGTGCGCCGTAGTTGGACTGCTGAGTAAAAATTACTGGGCTCATATTGGCATGTCTCTTGCACCTAAATATTCTTATCATTTAATCAAGCAAACTAACCATTTGGAGACATTAGCTGACAAATGGCAAAGTCATTATAACACTGATATTTTCTTTGATTTCCCAGTTACTGAGCGTCAGCTCTTGGACTTCAGTACCATATTTTGGAACTGTGTTGTTCTTTTCAGTTGTTCAGAGTTCTGTATAAAATACTATAAATGCTTGGGTTTTTTGGCAAAAGGGTATGCCTTATTTAATGTTGGTAATAATGTAAGTAATGAGTGTGTTGTTCAAGATACAACGTGGTAGCAAAGACTAGAAACACTTCTGCGTGACATGTGTTGTAAGGAACATTGACATGTAGTTGGTTACCCCATTTGTTGGACATTAAAAGTGATCCAAGAGTACCATGCTGAAGTCAAATGTGTATGAATTATGACAGCACATTCTGTTCTTTGGAGTGCATTTTTCAAACTAGCAGAAGTTTCAGAAAATCCACAGAAAAATATTAGTGATCAGTAATTTTCTATTCTATCGAATGTGCATTCCAGACATTCCCATAGACGTTCTGTCTTTTCCAGGAGATAGCATAGGATATGTATGCTGATGATAGCTCATATAGCCTCTTGATTGGATATCTTTCTCATCTTATAATCATCCTTCTCTAATATCTCCCTGAGTAATTCCAAACTTCTTCAATCTCTTAACAGACTCATCCAAAAGATGCATACACAGGGAATTCAAAATGTCTCTTGTCTGTTATCATTTATCTTGACACCTGTGATCTTGATGCCAGTCTGTCTGCATACTACATCCATTCATGGCACAGCCATCCATTCTTGTAAATCATGAATCACCCTTCCTGCCACTGGTAATCCAATTTTAGGGCCCCAACTGCTTTGATCTTCATTCTCATACATAGTGAGCTTGTTAACTCATCAGGTTACAGCATGTCAGGTTTTAAACCATGTCAGGACAAAAAAGTCAGGGTTGTGATTTCTCACCTGTCACGACCGCTCCTCTAGTTGACCCAGCTGTAAATGGGTACCTGGCGCATGAGTTAGAGTAGATAAACAGATCAAGAAAAGGACACATGGAACTGGCCACTCCATGTATTAGTTGCTGTGGCTAAGTACATGAAGAGTTTATCTTATTCCCTCGATGGTAGGTTGTTGCCATTGGACTTACTTTACCAAACAGAATATGAGTAATCATAAGTTCAGTCTACGTACTGTACATGTTCAGCAGAGTTGTATTCCTTAAACTTCTTTTGTATGGTTACTACCTGATTGACACACAGCTGTTGCACATCAATGCATGGTATTATAATGAAAATAATAGTAATGGGGATGAGAATATATACTATTAAATGAGCATATATGTACTAACATTGCTTAGTTAACCTCAGAGGTTGTGGTTTACTGAATTACGGCCTCCATAATTTTTATTGGTAAAAAAGTTCTGATATACGAGGCGTGTTCAAATGAAAACGGGACTTGTGGATTTATTTAAAAAGTATCATACGCAATTTAATATTTTCAACGGAATTGAACAAAGCAACCACTTGTGAATAAGAATGCACCTGGGTTCATCAGAAAAAATCTCCGTATGCATTTAGGCAAGCATCCCACTGTTTAGGTAGACGTCGAATGCCGTCCGAGAAAAAGTTGCGTGGCTGTTCTCTGAACCATGTGGTCACCGCTGTCTTCACGTCTGCGTCGCTGTTGAATCGCTGTCCCTTTAGTGCTTTCTTCAACGGTCCGAACAAATGGAAATCACACGGGGATAAATCGGGACTATAGGCTGGGTGATGAAGAACTTCCCAATTCTTCTTTGCCAATGTTTCCTGCACAATTTTTGCGACGTGCGGACGAGCGTTGTCGTGGAGAAGAATCACACCTTGAGAAAGTCTGCCTGGTCGCTTAGCCTTGATGGCCTTATGCAGCTTGTCTAAAGTGTCTTTATAATGGGCGGCATTGATGTTGACACCAGGTTCCTTAAAATCAGTCAACAAAAGCCCTTCATGGTCAAAAAATGCAGTCACCATAACCTTCCCAGCAGAAACCTGTGTCTTGAATTTTTTGGGTTTTGGTGAACCTGGATGTTTCCATTGCATGCTGTCAATTTTGCTGCTCGGTTCATAGTGGTGGCACCACGATTCATCACCTGCCACAATGCTCAACAGAAATGCATCACCCTCTGCCCTGTAACGCATCAGGTGGTTAAAACTCCACCCCATCCGTTCTTCCTTATGGTGGTCAGTCAACATCCGTGGGACCCACTGTGAACACACCTTCCGATAGTTCAATTTCTTCCGAACAACCATGTGGGCTGTCCCAATTGACATATGGAATTCTTCTGCAAGCGAACGAATGCTCCGACGACGGTCAGTCAGTACTGCTTTATCAAGCACGGCTATGGCTTCTTCTGTTGCAACAATATGCGCCTGACCTGGCCGTGCAAGATCTGCCGTTAACTCACGTCCGTCTTTAAACATACGCACCCACTCCATCACTCTGGTCCTCGACAAACATTTGTCACCATATGCTGCCTTCATTCTCCGATGAATGTCTACTGCTTGACATCCTTCAAATGAAAGAAACTGGATCACAGCACGCTGATTCACTTTGGACGGGTTCGGAATCACACCCGCCATATTGTTAACAGTCTTCTGCAGCACATATGCATGCTGGGAAGATGAACACGTGACCGTATGTAAATTATTGGATACTCATTACTAGTGCAAAATGTCATCAATATCAGTGCGCTCTATCACGCGTGGTGTAACAAGTCCCGTTTTCATTTGAACACGCCTCGTAATAATAAAATTGGACTAGTGTCCGCGGATGAAAGAAGCATACCTCACTATAAAATTTATTTTAATAACAGTTTCATAATTAAACTGCATTATTTGTTAAGCATATAATCATAACTTTCAATGTACTTATTTTTTAAATAATAGTACTGACATAGAACACAGGTTTTTGAGTTTCACTGGAAGACATCTGACAATATCACTAAAAGGCTATAGGGTGTAAACATAAAAAAATACAAATGAACAACACACAAGACATTTTCAACGTTTTGAATTTTTAGGTCTTTGTCGGTGAGAAAACAGTAAAAACAATGCTTCTACCATGGAGGCACTAGAATGCAGACATGTAGTAATGGAAGCTGGTTTTGTTGAAAAGGGGATGGGATATGAGAACAGAGAGAAAATATTATTACCTAAAACAACATGGACAGCAATACAAGGACCACACCAACACAAATTTAAACAAATGAATGTTCAAAATTAAGTCCAAAAGGCTTGAGGGTACCAAACAAATATTATTTTTTTAAATGTAATATTTTAGATACATTGTTTTTACGTCCATAGAATTTTTAAAATTTGTGTTTTGTTTATTAGGAAGTTGGACCAGTCCAAACACTCTATCTGGAAGATTTGTTGTTTACACAAGGCAGTCATCTGATGGCAAATAAGAAGTGCCATCTGCCTGATGGTTCTTATAGGAAACAGAGAAAAGGTGATAACTTAATTCAGTGATATTTGTCTACATTTTAAAATGAGTATACTAAACTCTTTCAGACCGCCAAAGATGTATTTGTTGGGCCATTGGCGTAAATAAAATGGGTATAACATTTTCATTCTCTGGACTAAATCCTGCTGAAAATCTAGTAGGAACGTGGTCCTGCTACAAGAGAGATCCAGTGGGAGATTGAGAATGAATGAAGGGACAAGCAAAATATTGCTAAAGAAAAATAACACACACTTTAGCAATGGTTAGATTGATGCTAATTTCTTCTATTTGCCTCACCCTACCTGTACCTATATAAAATACAACATCCAGGATAATATGGTGTGACCTTTCCCCAAAGGCGTTTCCAGCCTCATAAATTTCCAGTGCCGGGTTGTTTCCTGACACTGGTTATATCTCTTGACCACTAGGTGCCAGGGTGTTTCAAGATATCCAATTCATTCATTACTGTCTCAGCAACAAAGGTTAGCATGAGCCTTTACGGTAAATTATAAATTCTAGTCAATGCATGGATCAGGTCAACTTTTAGCTTGGCTTTTAGATTTGCTTTCAAATTGCATGGTGGTACAAAAAAGTGTTAAGGTGTGAAAATAGGTTTTTTGTAGTCAACTGGACATTAGAAGATGTGTTTCACTGTTTTAGGCTGCATGGCACATTTACTTTTCCCCTTCCCTGGGTTTTTTAAAATGCAAGACTCTGCCTAATTGGGCGGAATCCCAAGTGGTGTGTATGTGCGTATCCAGATGAAAGTTTGGGTGAACGAACGTCATACTCTAGAATGGCTGGACAAAGTGTAGGGGCAATGGAACAGGACCACTATAATAAAAACCATCCATGTTAGTCTGGGACTCATTTCAGGCACATCTCACAGAGAAAGTGATAAAATGATGAAATGAGCCGTCTGTACAAATTCCTGGAGGCCTCACCTCTCTCCTGCATATATATACTCGTATATATTATTCTATCATTGTTGGAATTTGCAGACATAACAAATGAATTATTAAGCATGTATATATTTCAGATTCTGATTGTTTGGTTAGAGATGATCGCACATCAAACAACAGACAGTGGTGTCAAGGGGGCATTACCTCTTACTGTTACTAGCTGTATTACTGGTAGAGATGTGATATGGCATAAATGTGTTGTACAAGTTGCAAAAATTGACCATACTTGCTTGCACTTAGGTGTTGTACACAATATGGTAGCAAAAAATCAATGATACTTCTACTAGTGTTTCAATTATAAATGTTCATTTGTAGACAGCCATAATTCTTTTCAAGATTCTTTTCATAATGCTCTATTTATGTATATAATCAATTGAAACTTACTATATATGTGCATACACCACCAATCTCTTGAATACACAGAATACACCACCAATCTCTTGAATGGATACCTACAGGCAAAAGAGCAAGGGGTAGTTATCTTGTCTTATCAAGGGGTAGACCAAAAGAAACACCCAGAAGAACAATACTTAGAGAAAGTAAAACAATCAATATTCATACTATTCAAGAACTGCACAGAATAGTTTTGAACAAACAGAATTGGTGAGATCTGACCTCTACCCTTTGCGCTAACTTCAGCGCAAAAGAAAAATGAATGAATATATATGCACACAGGGATATATTTTCTACTAGGGCTGATTTGGAGACAATGACAAGTCTGAAACTATTATGTTTAGATCTAGTGTTTTCCTTCAAAATTGTCACTTATTTTTTTGTTGGAACTTTCCTCACACTGCTTATATATTTTTTCTGTCAACACAAAATCACATTTTCTGATAATTTCATGAATCTTATCACTGCCTACAAATAAATAAAATATGAAAATACACATTCAAATATTTTTATTGCTTTATCAGAGTACATAAAGAAGTGGATTTTGGGTCAGAATACTAAGAATTAACTTTTGAAATTAACTTTTTCATGTTCTATACAGGTTTTGCTTCAATTATTATTTTACCTGTAAAAGTTCACTACATGTGACATTTCATCATGATTGTGTTGAAATATTTATCTTCTTCTTTCATTCGCTAATAATGTCTATATCTGCAGTGTTGTCTCATGTAAAATATTTATCTAAATGTGCTATTCTTGTTTGTCAAAATGCAGGTTACGAAGAGGTGCATGTTCCAGCTTTAAAGCCAAAACCATTTGATAACAATGAGGTAAGATTGTATATAAATAAATTGCTAAAGTGACTACTGGATCCTGGACTTCTAGTTCAGGGTGCAATGAACAGGAATGTCGTAGGACGCAATTAACGAAAGTTAGAGGATTGACTGACATCCTGTCATTGTGAAAAATCATCGTTGTCACATCTTGTCTCAATTTCTATGATTGTCTTTTATTAAAAAATCCCAATAACGAACCAGCAGATATTGTGCCGTTATCCTTTTGTGGCAGACTTCTAGGTGATTGGGAAAGCTAGATGTGCCATCACTGCGGATAGGTCAAGAAATCTGACAGAAGAATGAGAGATAGTTGGCCCAGAAGTATGATGTGCTACTGGCAGTATATTGTAATCCTGGGATACTGGTACACTCGAATGCCTTCCTTCTGGGACTAAACATGCATCCATAAACTCCCCTTACATAGCAATGCCTTTCAGGCAACCTTATATGTGTCAGAGTAAGTTACACAACTGAGAAGAATCTGCTATTGTCAGAAAACCTATGAGCTGTCAATAGATACCTGCTCACAGCTAAAAAATTATTTCATTATTATCTTCATTATGTAAATAAATTGTTCTTCCTACATTTGATGTGCAATTTTCAAATAACACACTATCGCTGTCGGATACTCATGTTAAATAATACACACAAGTGGGACAGCACTTGTCTCACTGAGCAATCTCCAACTTCCTTGACAGCATTTTCTAGCTTTTAGTCGAACAACTTCCTTCATTCTTGAAAGACACCAAGAATGTCCTGACCATTTTTTTTCTGTCCAGTTGTCTTCTGACAGTACCTATCGTCTGTTCTTGCTGGATGTTTGCTCTCTGTACACTTCTATATCCCATGCAAATGGTCTCAGGGCTTTGTAGTTCTTTCTGGACAAGAGTCCCCATCCCTCTGTATTCACTCCTACTCTTTTCCGCCTTGCTGAACTGGTTCTCACATTCAACTCTTTTGAATTTGATGAACATTTTTTCGATCAGACCAGTGACGTTACTATGTGCACCAAGATGGGACCTAGCTATTCTTGTCTTATCATGGGACATCTTGAACATCTAGTTTGGTCGACCTATGATGGCCTGTTCCCATCTCTTTTCCACAGATACATTGATGATGGGATAGGTATTAATATTAATGACATGTCAGAAACAGAATTGTCTCACTTCGTCAACAATTTCAACCCTGCTATTCAGTTTACATCTAATATCTCCACTACCTATGTCAACTTCCTTGACATCATTGTCACTATCCATTCCTCTTACCTCAGCACATCTGTCTACTATAAACCTAATGATGCACATGGCTTTCTGCTCTACACTTCTCATCCTCCTGCTTGTCGCAATTCTCTGCCATACTCCCAGTTTCTTCTCCGTGATCACTTATGTAGCAATGAAGGCGGTTTTCTCAACAAATCCTCTGAGATGATTGATTTCTTCGGTAGATGCTCATTCGCCAAGCATCCTTTCATCGGCTTGGCTCCATGTACGCCAGTTCTCTCGCCTCGATACCGTGGCTAATTCCCAAGGTTCTTCCTCCTTCTCTGATAGAGTTAAACTTGTTCTTACCTTTCATCCCCATAACTCCACTGTCCAACGCATCTTGCTTAAACATTATTCCCTTTTCCAGTCTGATCCTAACACCAATGCCGCTTTCCAGGACTTGCCTCTGGTTGCCTATAGGCACAACAAAAATTTCAATGACATCTTGGTCCACAGCCACCTTAGGTCTTATGTTCCCGACCATATTGGTACTGTTCATTGCTTACACGACAGATGCTACACGTGTTCGTATGTGGTTTAGATGTGCTCCATTTAATTTTCCAATTCCACTTTCTCCATCTGTGAGGTCTTTACATGTAAATCCCGTAATGTAATTTCATGATCATATGTAAATGCTGTGGCAAGCAGTATGTCGGTGAAACCAGCTTAAGATTGAGCTACCATTTCTGTAACCATCTTCATGCCATCAAGCACAGAACACCTACTCCTGTTGCACACACTTCAATGGTGAAGGCACCGTGGTGTTCTTGATATTCAGGTCACTGCCATCAGATCCTGCACCACCGATGATAGATCTAGGTAAGTTCTAGAAAATCGTCTTATATTTGAGTTGGGTACCCTCAAGCTATTTGGACTCAATTCTGACCACTCTTTTATCTAGTTCCCGGTTCGTGTAGTCTTTGACTTTTTTCATTTTCTTCTATCATTTATGCCATCTTTTTATTCGTTTCATTTCCACCTATATTTACGTTTTTATGTACATCCTGTTCCTATCCTTCTGGCATCTCACATCTATATTTAGCTCTGGCACGTTTGTGTGTTGTGGTCATTTCTACTCGTCGTCATTTGATGTTATGTGCTTATCTTGATAAGGGCCTTCTGGTTAAAACTTCGATTATGTCCTGTGTAATTTTTATTTGTATGATTATATCCTGTGTTTTGTTGTGTGTATTATTTCATGTGAGCATCTGACACTGATTAGGTGTTAGTCGTCATTCAGTAAGACTTCATTACTTATTTCTACGTATTACTTGTTTCTACGTAAGTACTATTTTTATACAGTTTTAACAGCAGTATTACTATTATAGATTGTCATTTTATATTTCACTAACAGCTTATTGCATATTTTCCAACCACAGACACTTATTTCAATTGATCGCCTTCCCAAATATGCTCAACCTGCTTTTAATAAGTTCAAAGAATTGAACAGAATTCAGAGTCGTTTGTTCCATGCTGCCATTGAGACTGATCAGAACCTTCTTCTGTGTGCCCCAACTGTAAGTACATCAAACATGGATTAAACATAGAATTTGAATAGAAAATTTACTATGTGTTAATATTACTGAATATCATACATTGAATTAAATGTATTCTATTGCTGTACTCATTTTATAAGAAACCAATTGCTCTACTATAGTTCCTTTCTTTTATTCTTCCCACAACGATTTTGAATAAATGTATTTCTGACTATATTATGTTGATGGTGTTATGTCCTATTCATCTCAGTAAGTCCCTTTTTATGTTCCATATTTTCACTTCTATCTATCTATTGTCTTTTCTATTTGTCATGGGGGAAATTTGGAGTTGTCTGTCTTTGGCCACTTGGATTGCATTGGCCATGTTCAGCCCGTGTCTCATTACGGTTTATTTGATTTTATCATCCCTTCATTACGGTCTTTTCTAGGTTGTCATATAATATGGTCAAAATATTGTAATTTTCTAAAGTAAACCTTGTTGTATAGCCAGTTTTCTTTTACTTTCAATTCTCTCATAATGTCCCTATTTGTGATCTTTTTGGTTCATAGCATTCAGATGATTCTTCTGTGATATTTTCTACCAAATACTGAAATTTTGTTTCTCATTTTATTGGTGATTGTCTATTCACATTCATATATTGTAACTGGGAATCTGCAATCTTTAATGGAAGTTACTTTGTTACAACCCAGCCAACCTCCATCTAACTTGAATATACTTTAATGAGGATATGGGTTAAATTTTGTAATATATCTAAAAAATTACTCCACTATTCAGATCTGGTTTTCTTAGATCATCTGCCTTATTTTTGTTCATGAGCACCATTTGCCTTGGTATTTATTAGCTATTAGAGTGCATTGTGCTAAAGATATGGTTGGCTTGCTTGCAGTCTGAAGTCAACATTATTTGGTTGGGTGTTAAAGCATCTTTTTGTGGGGAATGTCATTTTGGCAGACATGAATCCACTTTAGAGAGATTAAAAAATTTTAAGCAGCCACGATCACCTGTATTAGTTAATATTTTGTTAATTCTTATTAGTGTCTTAACCTTTAGCACTCTGCATTAAAATTTAGTAATTTTTGCTGTTACGCGTTATTTATGGAGAGGATCTGGAAAATGTAATAACTTTTGTTGTTTTTGAAGCTTTTTGTATAATATTTGGGTGCAATGATCGCAATTCAACCACTGATGCGCACCAAGATTTGTTTTCATGTCCTTGATCATAATCTCATGCCCAATTTCACACACAACAAATGATGATGCCATAACAGAATATGTTGTAGAATTAGCAAAGTTGTAGATTTTCATGTCCCATACTGCACATCTTTTCACAAGGTATAATACCATATCGTTACAGAAATTCTATTGCTGTCTGCTCATTTGTAGGCAGGTTCATCGCATTAATTTCATGTGACGATTTGTTAAAAGTGATTGTGTTGTTAACCATGGTGCCGTTAGTCGATGCACTGTTCTGTTCATTGAAGGTGTGTTTCTTGGTGCCCTGTAGTGTGTCAATGATTCTCACAATTCCCCCCCCCCCCCACAAAATAATGGAAATTGGACTACACCCATTGTACCAATTTTTGTGTGCGGAAATAAAAGAATGGTTACTAAATGAAATGATGTGAGTTTTGTTGATGTATGTGTGATATCTAAAAATTGGTGAAGATTAAAAAAAGATTTTTTGAAAACAAAAAAAACAAACAAAAAAATGTGACTCGCTTGTTCTTGTCCGATATATTAAGTCCAGGATAAATTGGCGCTAAATGCCTAGGACTATAATATAACTGATGTTATTTTATAACATAACTAATGAGTCTGTGAAAACACATGAAACACGTTTGTCTAACTCATGTCACTAGCTAAGCCTGATGTTTGTGTAAATGGTGCTGTATTCGCGGGAATGCCGCTAAATGAAAATCCCTATGCTATTTCTGTCATTTCATTACCAATTTAACATGTTCATATAGTATCGTGTGTGAGAGGAAAAGAAATACGTCAATCTCTCTTTATCCACTAGGTCTAATGTTCCTATAACTTTGTAAACGGTGCAATGCTAGCGATGATTGTAACCTGAACGGGCACTATTCAGCTATATTCATGATACTTTTCTTTATGCACACACTCAGCAAAGAACTGCTGGCACACATCATCAGCTATCTGGGGCCAGTAAACAATATCTGCATCCAAGTCAGTTTTGAAATTAAGCAAATATTCCACAAAAGTGGATGCCATTCCAAACAATTTTGACAGACTGCGGTATATAATTGTATCTGACATCACCTTGCTTAGATTACCATTGGAAATGGAAGTAAAATATGTCTACTTTCGATGTCCTTGTTGCCAGGATTTTCAAAGTCATTTTACACATGTTAATCAGTGTCGAAAGAGGTACATAGAAACAGATGAAATTTTTGACCTCCAGCTGCAAAAATACTTTGAACTTGGCAGAATTTTCGGCCTGTAGCATTGAACATATCAAAAGACAGCAAGTAAAATGGTTCGGTCACCTTATAAGAGTAAAGTCAAATCAAATACCAATAATAGCTGCATATAACAAGAATATCCTGACATAAAACTAAAGGTAGACCATGAAAACGGTGGATAGAAAACATCAAGATAACTTTGAACAAACATGGACTTGACACAACCAAGGTGACACATCATGCTTTGGAATGAAGACGAAGAATCCTACACTTAACGGCATGGATAATATAAACCATCATTCAGAAAGACAATAGACAATAGCGTTGTAAAATTTAAAGATGTTATTTCTTGATTCTTCTTTCTGATTCTTAATTAGAAACTATCATCACAGTACGTCGGAGACTCCCATCAGTGCTCTGCTGCCATCCCAGTGTATGTAGACTCAGAGTACTGGTCAGGTGTTGATTACTTTTTCTTCACTGCCATTTCTGACATTATGTCTGTTTTCATATAGTTTATTTTCATATTTCCATTATTTAGATTTCTGTAGGATGAAAAAGGTATGTATGTTAATGATGAATGATCATATATCTTTGTGACATTCATTATTTAATACAGTTAGTGTTTTGAAAATCTATATACTTTGTTTAGCAGTCTCTATTTTACTAACAATTTACTTCTTACATAGGGTGCTGGTAAGACAAATGTTGCACTTCTGACAATAATGAGAGAGATTGGCAAACATGTTAATGCAGATGGAACCATCAATGCAGATGAATTTAAAATCATTTACATTGCTCCTATGAAATCTCTAGCTCAGGAGATGGTTGGAAATTTCACAGATGTAAGGCACAAATCATGCAAATCTGTGTAATGAAGTTATATCATCATGTATAAAATGTTTTGTGATGGACACCATATATATTTTGTGTGAATGGTGATTTTCAACAGTGAGAAATAATATTGTATGGTGTGAACTGCTGGAAAGAAGATTATTCTGGGTTTAGCTTTGTTGTAGACATTATGATTTGTTGTCATCATCCATGTCCTGTTAATTCAAGTTTTTTGTGTGTTTATATTTGTTAAATGTTCTATTTAAAGACAAGTATTTTTCTTGTCTAATGTGAGTTGGGGACAAGTAGGAAATGAGAAATAATTTTATAATGTATGTGGCAGCAAAATAGTCACAACCTTTATACATAGTCTTTATTTTATTTTGAAGCTTAATGGCCGGCTCTGTGGTGTAGTGGTATAGAGTGCGTCTGTGATGGCCAAGGTACCGAGTTCGATCCCCGCCACATGCAATTGTGCATCCGGACCGTTCAGAAAGCAATGGCAAACGCCGAATGTATATTGCCTAGAAAATCACCACAGCCAACAAATGCTGGGTTGATAGCTAAGTCCTGTAAAGGATATGCTACCAATTTTTTTTTAATGGCATGGCTTGTACGTCATGTGTAAGATGGAAATTTCTGTAAAAAATGAATTTCACATTATTTGACATCTGCTTTAGTCCGTACCTCATTTATCTTCAGACAAGATATCTTGGATAAGTGGACCTTCAAAATTGTTGTGCGAAAAGATATGACAGAAAAGTTATAATTTGTTATTAAATTCAGTCACCTTAGACTAGGAATTAGACACATATAACTGGATATGCAGCTCATCATCAAGTGACATATTCTTTCCAGAATGTAGTCTTTCCTATGGATCTCTTGAATTTTCAGCAGTCTTGAGCAAGTTGTCCTGCATCTTTCAGTGACATACGCAGGCATTCTTGAATGTCTTTTGTCCAACAGCGGCTTGGTCGGCCTTTGCCCTTGTTGCCTTCTATCATCCCCTCCAGTAACTCTCTCCATGCCGTTGTGTCTCTTAATATGACCGAAAAAAACTAGCTTTTTCTTTAATATGGTGTTCAGAAGCTAGCCTTCCTGGGTTCATTGTTCAGAACACTTGGTTTGTTTTCTTCGCTGTCCATAGTATTCTCAGAACTCTTCTATAACACTTTAATTCAAATGATGTTATTCTCTTGGTCACTGTTTTATTTAATGTCCATGCTTCGCATCCATATGTCGCCACAGGAAATACACATGTTCGTAGTAAACACAATTTGGTTCTTATGTTAGTACCTTGCTATAGTTTCTTTATCTGTTTTAATTTTGCCAGCGCCATTTCTGTTCTTCTCTTGATCTCAACTGCGCACTTCCCCGCATTGATATGCAACTACATGGAAAAAAGAACAGCCAGAGTGCAAGTATAGGGAAAACGTAGCAGGAAGAAAATACTAGAACAAGGTGTACCGCAAGAAGGTGTACTATCCCCTTCATGCTTCTTAATTTACATAAATGATATTATGGAGGCATACCGACCAGGGTACACTCTGCAATGTATGCAGATGACCTGGCTTTGTGGACAGGAGGGGATGCAATAACAGTTGCAAAAAATAGAATGCAAGGGACACTGCACAAATTAGAAAGCTGGACCAAAAAATGGTTGCTCACCATTAATGAGAAAACCACACACACAATATTCACCCTATCCAACAAGGTACAGGCAACAACACTAAAAATAAAGAATCGCTTACTCTCACTAGAGCAAACCCCAACATACCTCAGAATTACCCTGGACTCTAGAATGACATGAGCACAACAGACAGAAAAGGCAGAGAAAAGAGCCAGAAACAGAATGTGCATAATGAAAAAGCAGGCACAAACTAGGGAGTGGAAAGAAAAATCTTTAAATGGCTATACACAGGTAGAATTAAGGCCAGTGCTAGAGTATGGCATCACAGCTTGGGCTACAACATCTGAAACACAATTCAACAAAGTAAACAAAACCCAGAATCACGCTACACATATTATCACTGCATTTATGAAATCTGCAACCATAATTACATTAGAAACAATGTAATTACTTGTACTGTATTATTTCTTTTGGCACTCAAAATATAACATGGAAATATCAACAGTTGTTTATTAACATAGACTGAAATCATTGTGTCTTAGTTTATAATTCTGCAGTAAAAATGAGTGTTTTGGTTTTATATTTAGTCTATATAAATTGTATCTAGTGAACTTATTTCATGATGTTGTTTCAATGAAGGAAGTGAAGAGTTGTCTAACTTACTTGCTATTGGTAGTTTACTATTGTAATCTAACATTTGTTTCTTATCATCCCAAAACAGCGTTTATCTTCTTACAATATCAAAGTACAGGAATTAACAGGTGACCACCAACTGACCCGAGAACAGATTGCTGCCACACAAGTGATTGTGTGTACTCCAGAAAAATGGGACATTATTACTAGAAAAGGTGGCGAGAAAACATACACCCAGTTTGTGAAATTGATAATTTTTGTAAGTGAAATATATTTTTTCTTCAAGTATATGCTGGTTGAAATTTTAAAATTAAATTTGAGATTTTAAAAAGAAATGTATAAATACGTATTTTCATTTGCATTATTTTAAGATAGTTTAATCCTTTAAACTCTTGCCACCAAGTGCATAAAATTCTTCTTGATTAGAAACTGGCCTCACGGCACTTTGGGCATTCCCATAAGTGCTCTGCCATTCTGTACCAGCAGCTTTTCGAGTCTAATGTCGTCGAAACAGACGTTGATATCAGGGCACAACTCTGGCCCTGGATTCAGGTTTCTTTGTTGTTCCGCCTACCCATGTCATGCCCATCCTAGTTCAAGCACAACGTCAGCCTGTCGGAACAACATGGCTACTGTTATCGAAGGTTACGACTACGGGATTGTATAGATGACGTGCCATGAGGCTTCTATAAGAAGATAACCTCAATATAAAGGCATGTCATCTACTGAGGTTTCTGTTGCATGGGTGGTTTGTCTAGTGAACCATTGGTGAGACCCACAGACACATATACATAAAATTCATTTCCCCTATACTCCTAAATAAAAAGTATACATAAGCAGAAATATACTGATACAAATTCATGTGATAATATTTAGCTATCAGTACTGTGTGGGCATCAGATATAATGGCATGGGAGCTCCCAATTCCTCCATATTTACTATAACATAATTACTTTATAAGTAAAATGACAAAAACGTGCATGGTTGGACTTGTATGGCAACATGATTCCGTGTCAAAATGATCTAGCAGAGAACAGTTGACGGTGGAAGAAGCAAAGAAGGCAAAAGAAAATCTTGGGCAGACATCAAAGTTTTATAATGGTTTTTCTACACTCATCCACTTCACTGAAGATAGAAATTGCTGGGAAACTGTTGATGCATCATAATCACTAACCTGATATCTTCAATATTCCGCTTATTGTGTCAACATGCAGATCATTCTTTACATACATGTAACTATTTTACACCATTTTGTTTTTACTTTTTAACCCCTTATCCACGGAGGTATCCTTAAGGGTACTATGAGGGGTTGCTGCCTTTTTGCTGAGATTATCTTAGTTTTCCAGGGAAACAATTCGTCTGGATACTTTATTATAAGCATCCAGATGGATTTATTCCCCGGGAAGCTAAGAAAAGGAGGATCTCCGCAAAATGGTGGCGGCTTTTCAGCGTATCTTTAAGAATACCACAGCAGCTAAGGGGTTACATGACATGTCCTTGTAATTCATGTTACATAATTGCGGATTTAGAATATCCATATTCGTTAGATCCATGTATCTAACAAATTTCATTTTCTGCAGAATTTTTAAAGCTGGAAATACAATTGATTTTTCTTCAGTCCATCCAGACAGAATTTATAATGTTATTGTAACCGACATATACTTATTTCCTTTACTAGTATAATATTTCCTATTGGTTTTTAACCTTTAGCACACTGTAAACAAAAAACCAAATTCCCCCCTTCAGCTGGATTTTTTTTGGAGAATTGGCATTATTGTTGGTACCCTTTTCTGAAAACGCGATAACTTTTTTGTTGTTAGAGATATTTAAATAATATTTGCACATATAAATAAAGAATGTAATACTGCATATATTGGTGTAATTTTTGTTACGTCTGATAAGAAAATGGTAAAGACGTTTTATTCACAAAACTAATGAATTATAACAAGCAAAACAAGAAAAAAATATTAAAAAATTACGTATCTTTGGTTTTTAAATTTTCTAAAGTGGGAACCTTGTATAGAAAGCTAAATTCTACAGAATTTGTGTGGTTTCATTGTCAAATCATTATAATATTACTGGTTAGAATGAAGGAACCTTATAGATTTGCCATAAATTGTTCTCTAAAACACTAGGCTTACTCATTTGTGATGATCCAAAAAAGTCAAATTTTATCATGTCCCTCGCGAAAGCTATGTGACCAACACTGTATTCTAATATAAAAACCAACTTACCTCTCAAGAATTTAGTAATCCACATCACAATTCATGATTTACTGAAAATGCGATAAAACAAACGTCTATAAAACTCGGTTCACTTTCATGTTTCCGCTCCGACTTGTTGATGTGGACAGATGTTATATATTTCGCTAAATACGCCATACGCGTCTTCCCCGTTCATAATCTGCACGGAAAAGGAAGTCTAAAATGATAGCTAACTAGGATTGGTCAAAATCTGGTTACTTAACCAATCTGGTTTTGCAACAAATGCCCCTTTGTTGTTTGTCTGATTTACCAGACAATGGTGTTTGAGATATGCTAATTTGTTGTCTGCCATTTAAGACAATTGCGTGCTAATTTACTATTTTTCATTGTTGTATATTTTACAACATATTTGTATATTTTTCACTATTTTACATTGTTTCATTGATTAAATATTTTGTCAGAAACTATGGTTGAGAATGTTTCTAAATTTCAGTGACCTTAATCTCTGATTTTTTTAACTAAGAAAGTATTTAATTAAATATATTTTTTCCAAGCAAGTTTTTCAGATCTTGACTTAATTTTATTACCTACAGGATGAAATTCATCTACTTCATGACGACCGAGGACCTGTGTTGGAGGCTCTTGTAGCAAGGTAAGACTTATGTTTGGTTACTCTCAAGTGTAAAATTTAGTTTGTTCTTACATTTGTTTTGATCAAAGAAAATATTAATAAAATAAAAAAAAGCAGTAAATCATCATTTATTTTATGAAAGTGTTAAATATGTAAATGAACATTTCATTTCATCTGTTAATCAAGAAATTTTAAAATGTGTGTATTTGTCATCAACAGAACAATTCGTACCATTGAGACCACACAAGAGGACATTAGATTGGTTGGACTTAGTGCCACACTACCAAACTATGAAGATGTGGCACTTTTCTTGCGTGTAGACCGAAGTGAAGGTCTATTCTTCTTTGACAATAGTTTTCGTCCAGTCCCTCTTGAACAGCAATTCATTGGTATCACAGAAAAGAAAGCTATCAAGCGCTTTCAGCTGATGAATGATATTGTGTATGAGAAAATCATTGAGCATGCTGGCAAGAATCAGGTATCTCTTGTTTCATATTATAGTTTTACTTGTAAAAATTTGTTCACAATGGAAAATAGCATATTAATAATTGGTTTTTCAATTATTTTACATTATATTTTTGTACTATTTCCAAACCCCCCATCCTCCCACTTTAAAACAAAAATAGCTTAATTATTCTTCTTCTGCGTTCATTCTTAAACTCTAGCAAGATGTAGTCCAGAGAATGAAATGTGCTGTGTCATGGCTTACAGCTTAGCTACGATATCTGCTCTTTCAGTTTAACACATCCATCTTCAGCATGGCTTTGGGGTCACTTTGGTAATCTATGGGATGGAACGGCGGACTCCATGTTAAAACCTCATTAGTCACCGTTTGCGACATGCATGACAATTAACAGTGTCACTATTTTTGCCCCCTTTCAGGTCCCAAAAACACACAATTAAGATATAGCTTTATTTTGAGTTTTCTTCTTCCATCTGGAGTTGCAAGCTTTCACTTTTGGACATCCAGTGCCAGTTTGTAAAACCAGTATGTTTTCCAAGTTAGGATAGACTTCTATATAAGTATTTTGAGTAGATTTTAGTTGTGGGAATTCTTTAAGTTTTAGTCCCATACATTGAAATATGGCATTTTGTACTGTTTATATTATGTTTAAAGTGGCATGATTTGTGGATTGTTTCATGTGACCATTTCATCCTAAAGTAACTATTAGACTTGTACATGCTGGACATTTAGTTATTTGGAGAATACGTAGATCTGTTGTTCTCAACCTTTTATTTGTTCATTAATCTTTTTAGTTTCCCTCCCTCCCCAGGGACCATAAAAATATTGATTTATTCAAAGCTTATTGTTATTTATCTTCTAATAATTACAAAATAGTTTTTTGTTGAATCCCTAGAGAAGCCGTTTGAATCATGAGAATAACCATTGTAAATGACAGGCTTTGGTCTAGTGGTAGCAGGCACAGTTCATCACAGGCATAATCTTTGCCAGTCATATGTGCTCACTATTTTAAACTGCATAATTCAATCATACATACTTGTCCTAGAAATAAGCTATTTCTTTTACAGTTTTTTTTAAGTGCTAGTGCTTGATGAAGTATTATATGATGTAATTTTTGTTTCCACACAGGTTCTGATCTTTGTTCACTCCAGGAAAGAAACAGGCAAGACTGCACGCACTATTAGAGATATGTGTTTAGAAAAGGACACTCTTGGTCTTTTCATGAAGGAAGGGTCTGCCTCAACTGTTGTTTTAAGACAAGAAGCAGAGCAAGTCAAGGTCTGGAGTCTAGTTTTGTGACGCATGTCTTTTCACTATGATTTGTGTGTTTGTAACATATTTGTAATGTCTAGCCATTTGTTAATTTTTATACCTGTAATGTGTATAGTTGGTAGTACATCCTATTAGACATTGCAATCAACCCAGCATTTGTTGTTGTAGTGGTTGTGTAGGAAATATTTTACCTCTGTAAGTTACCATTTCTTTCTAAATGATCTGAATGCACAGTTTCCTGCGGCAGACATGGAACATGGTATCTAGGCTGTCTGACACAAGCCCTGTATCTCTCCACCATAGAGTTGACTGCATTGGGATACAAAAATTTGGCATAAAAATTAAGGGCCATAATTGTTAACTTATCTAGTATTAGTAGTACTGTCAGCAAGTGAATAATTTACCCTGGTTTTGGTTTTGATATTTTTGTCTTATTATTACTATGGATACTTCTACTTTATAGCTTAAACTTTGACATTGTTTGGATTGCTTGTGTTGAAGACAGCCAATTTCTTGTTGTATTAAAATAATTAGCAATAGGAGTCATGCTAATATTCTTATTTTCTTTTACTTCTTTCAATACATGTGACCATCTCTATTTTGGATACCACCATTAAATATTCTTGCTGTTAGAAAAAAAAACAATAAAATATTTGAGAGTAAATCCTCAATAGAAATTTTATGAACATACAATGTACTCTGCTCAATTCCTTAGATCTAATAGTGTAAGAGGCAAATATTACAATAGAAGATACAAATTGGTCATCACATCCTTTGTTTTAAAAATCTAATATATAATCTTGATAGGAAGCGCAGAAGAATAAAAGGGAGAACAGTTTAGAAATATAATTACAAAGTGTGGATGTCTGTGGTTGTGATAATAGAGACACAAGGCAGCAACAAAAGGTCAAGCATCCATGACTGTGGTTGGCTTTGAACGTACTGACCAAAGTGTACATACAGAAACCAATGTTCTTGTACAACTGACTGATTGTACTATCAATATGGTTACAGACATCTACCATTCATTTAAAGTGGTAGAAACACTGAATGTATTAGTTACCAATGCCAAAGTCATATGTGTCAGACTATTAGCGTATAAAACAGCGACAATGCATTTTCATTCTCTGAACTACATCATGCTGACAATTGTTCTGCTATAAGAGAGATCTAGTGGGAGTTTGAGATTAAACAGAGAAAAAAAAATAACAAAAGGGAACAGACGAGCACTTAGTTATTGAAATGAAGACTGCACAAAATGAAAATTTGTTGTACTATTTGGGAACTCCGAATGAAAAGGATAGATCTTTATCAGTTGTGTAAAACTAAAGTAGTGGATTGATTATTCTTTCTAACTCTGTTAGTTGTGATATGTAGTTTGTATTAAAGCATTGTTGCATAAATGTGTTTTTCAGTAAATGTGTACAAAATACATTCAATAGTTTAAATGTACACAATTTCTTTTCAGAGTTCTGAACTCAAAGATTTATTGCCATATGGTTTTGCAATTCATCATGCAGGGATGAACAAGTAAGTAGGAGATTCTATTGTGAAAAATAAAAATACCAATATTGAGTTCAAAAACATAATACTTATTTCACTGTGTTTGTGCAAATTAACTAGTTTTGTTAGTTTTCAATATTATAATCAATTATGTGTTATGTCGTAGATAAATTATTTAACTTTTATATACACAAATCTTTTCCTCTTTTATTTGTTAGCAGGTTGTAGTCAGAAGAACAAAATGCATTGTATCATGATTTGCAGGTTGAATACTTATTTAGCGTTCATTCTTAAACTCCCACTGGATCTCTCTTGTAGCAGGACAATGGGCATACTAGATTTCCAGCAGAATTTAAAGAATGAAAATTATCTGTGTCAGCATTTTATTTGCGCCAATCGTCCGACACATCAATCTTTGGCAGAGATGAATACAGTATCTGTCCTTTGCCCTCCATGTCCAACTTTTGCATTATATTTTGGGATATTATTGGCAGCATTTTTATATACCAGGATTGGGTAGGAAACCACCAACCTAATCCTTCTTGGTCATCTCTTTCTGACAGTCACTATGTTAGTTTATATTCTTTGCTCCCCTTTTGGGCTCGTTCATAAACAAAAATATAAAATAATTCTCTTTTTTTTACATTATAAAATATAATTCTATTTACAGACAAAAAGATATGCAGGTATAAACTTATGATTTAATTTTAGTGAGACATAATACATTTCTGCTAGTTGTTACCATGTATCAACAGTTAGCATTTAAATTATTATTTATTATACATTTTTTTTGTAGGAACATTTTCCCTTCTTAAACAGATATAGCTTTATTTTGAGTTTTCTTCTTTTATCCAGAGCTGCAAGTTTTTATTTTTGGACTTAGGCATCCCATGTCAGTTGTTAGTTTGTAAAATCTGTATTTCTTCCAAGTTGTAATAAACTTCCATATAAAATGTTTTGTGCTGGGGTAAAAGGCAGATTTCATAGTCAACCTGTAAATCATGATGCAATGAATTCTATTTATATACAATAATATAATAATTATATTATAAATATATTAGTTAGAATACTTTAGGAATATCTCCATATTTCTTTAATTAAAAATCACGACCAATCGCCAGTTAAGAATAACAGCAGAATCAAAACAATGCAGAATACACCTTTAAAAGCCGGTTTTTTATATTATTTCCGTGCATATCATTGGTTGGTGTCATCAGGTGATGCCTTAGCGACACAAAGTATATAAATAGTGACCAATGAAAATCACAGCAGCAATTGAAAACATCACGTAAAAAGGCTGATTCTGCTGTTATGTCTTATTTTTGGCGATTGGTCACAATAAAAAACCACACATTGGTAAACCAAGATTTACTTGGCAAATTTAAAAGAAGGAATACTGCTTGTTTACATATAGTAATATAATGTCAAGGTTCTCTTTTTGAGTTTGCACCATTTAAAGCACTAAACATCTCTAATTGGTGTTCTTACATTCACTTCAAGATTTGCACATATTTCTACTATTACTGCCTGCATAGTGGCTATTGGTTTATTACTACCCAATATCACAATGAAAGATACAATCTATATTATTCTTTGCTACCACAAAATCTATCAACCGTTATTATGCATTTCGTTATCTTCTGCATTCATTCTCAAACACCTGCAGATTACCTGGATGCAGTCTGGAAAATGGAATTTGTTTTATGATTTACATCTTGGCTGTAATTTTTGACACATCTGACTTCATTGTGGCTTCTGGGTCACTTTGACCCTGTATGAGATGGGGCAACCAATATCTACACAGCCAAAACCAATTGCTGCCTCTTGCGACATGCATTGCATAAAACAGTGTCACTTTACTTTGCTTCCCTTTCAGGCCCTCACAACTATAGGTTTACGTTCTGTTTAGATGCATAAGTTAGATGCTTTCATTTATTCTCATAGTCAATGTTACCTCTAAGGTGTGCATGTAGCGGAAAAGTATCAATCATGAAATGTACCACCTGCACACATAAAGTACTAATGCAAGACCTTTTTTTTAGGTAGCAGATACCCACATGAAAATATTCACTGCTTCAGATTTGCTCACAAGTGAGAACAATTAGAAGGAATATTGATCATAGTTCAACCTGTTTCACACTGTTTTGTATTTGACTTGAGAAGTTGGGGAAACTAACAATGGGGATAAGAATTGTAATAACTCTTCAATAGTCTTGTATTTTGGTGGAAAATATAAATCTTGCAACTGATCCAAAAGTGTTCTGTTACATTTTAATTTGTTCACCTAGTTTGCTACTAAGAGTTTGTATATTTTTGCTTGACATAAGTTTGTAGTTTGTAAACATTTTTGACACATTTGAACTGTATCAATTCATCTGTTAATTTAGGGTTGACAGGAAGCTTGTGGAAGATTTGTTCAGTGATCGACACATTCAGGTTCTTGTATCAACCTCTACCTTGGCCTGGGGTGTCAACTTGCCTGCACACACTGTCATCATCAAAGGAACACAGATATATAGTCCTGAGAAGGGACGTTGGGTCGAGCTAAGTGCCCTTGATGTTTTACAGGTAGAAGTTGTTTTGTTTAAATGTGTAATAGTGCTGAAATGAACTATTACTATTGATTAAAGAAATCAGTTAAAAATAGCATGATTTTCGTCCATCGAGTCTATGATGACCATTCAGCTCAACTGGGATGATGTCTGCTGTGTGCTCGACTGTGACTAATGAGTCCTATGCATGCTTGGAATTGTTCCACACTCTCGGCATGTGTGAGAAGAGTCTGTGGGACAGTGAGCTATGTCTTGCCTTTCTTCTAGCTCATTTCTGTTGTGCAGCTTGATGTCTAAGGTTCTCTGCAGCTGCTGCATGACTCTTGATTTTGCGATGCCAATCAGATCTTAGTTAGTTAGTTAGTCGTCGGATCATCATCACTGCAAACTGGACACATCCATAGTTGCTCCGATCTCTCCTTGAGTGTATCCGCCATCACACTTCTGCTGACAGTACCGGTCCTATGCTGGTTGACCATCATTCTTCTGCGCCCTCCAAAATGTTCACCTCTAGCAACACCGCATTTCAATCCCTGATCTTTAATTCTAGCCATTGAAAAGGAATCATCATCCACATTAGTCTCACTCTCGCGTGTTATATCTCTTAAGGAGTTCAAAACGTCAGCGCGATCCATTGCCCCATCGCCCTGTGCCACAATCGCACACGATGCCAGTTGATCCGCTCTTTCATTGCCTCGAACGCCCACATGTCCCGTCACGAAAATAAATGTAACCGCTTTCAAGCTCGCATTTCTCAAGGCCTCAATCCACTGTTCGCGAACGAGACCCACTTGTACCTTCTTAATCATACTCAGATCTTGTCTTGTACAAGAATCTCCCATGAATTTGTGTTTATTCAGAAGTTAGTCAGTGATGTCTTAAGAGTGTCTTTAAAATGCTTCTTCTGTCCTGCTGCCTTATGGGAGCCAGTCTGGAGCTCACCATAGAACAACTTTTTTGGTAGATGATGATCTTTCAAGCGAACTGTGTCTCCTGTCCAGCATATCTGCACCATCATCAACATTGTATGTATTCTTACAGACTTAGATTTCACCAGTACTTCTGGCATTTTATCCCACCAATGGATGTTGAGTATCTTATGAAGGCAACTTAGGTGGAAGTTGTTGAGTCTTCTAACATCTTTGGCATATACATCACCTCTGTTGAAATAGAGGTTGAAACATCACCTCTATTTTCTTTGTATTGATGGCGAAACCATTCCACCATATCCAGACTTTGCATGCTTGGTCAGACACAATCTGTGTTTACCCCACAGTTACTCTCACCTGGTTTGGCCAGGCTGTCAAAGCCGCAACTGGGATGTGACCCCATGTTGGCAACTACTGGGAGTCACAAGTGAGAGCTTAGTGCCAGGTGGGGACCACGGATGTGAGAACTACTTTAAAAAAAAAATTTACATAGATAGTATGCTTCTATGGTCTGTAATCTGATTATACAAGAGTATATTATCTTTATTGATTGCAAGAACTGTTGCAACAACATTTGTGGTCACATATATTGAAAAACAGACTGAAATGGTTTTGCCACTTAGTGAGGATAGGTTCATGTTTCCTCTAAAACATGATAAAATGCAGAATATCTAATCAGAAAACATTGTAATAATTTTGTGCAAGTAACCCTGCATCTTTCAATGACATGTAGATTATTTGTGTTTGAAGTCTACTATCATCCAATCCATCCCTCTTCCCCGTAGTCGTAACCTTCGATAACAGTTACCATGTTGTTCCGACAGGCCGACGTTGTGCTTGAACTAGTTACACAGCGTGGGTGGGCGGAACAACAAAGAAACCTGTCATGAAGGCCAGAGTTGTGCCCTGATGTCGACGTCTGTTTCGGCAGCATTGGACTCGAAACACAATTGAGTCAAATGGCTGCTGGAACAGAGGGCGGAGCACTTATAGGAATGCCCCACGTGTCATGAGGCCAGTTTCTAATCAAGAATCTGCTCTATAACTGACATTGGCAAACATGTACACTCTATTTAAAAAAAATTATAGTCAAGCTTGTTATAAAAATAAAGCAAAGCTATGTATTTAGTAAAGAATCACATTGGTATTTTACATATTGAAACATTACCAACAATACTTGATCAGTAAACAATCATCATCATTATGGAGGTGACCATTGGTAGACAGTCCTCAAATTAGCAGTTGGGGTTAGTTTGTATTTTGTGGTTAGGATAAATCCTTGGCAATCAGAGCTATCCAATTACTTGTTCATTTAATTTTGCTGCCTATGATTTCACACATAGAATAACTTGAATAATTTTAGAATTAATGTTAATAAATAAGTTGTGTTAGTATTCAGCATTCTTTTTATCCATAAGTTTATTTGATTGTACCTACTTGTTTGGTGTTTTCTCTTTCCAGATGTTGGGCAGAGCTGGCCGTCCACAGTATGATATTAAAGGAGAAGGTCTCATGATCACTAATCACAGTGAGCTACAATATTATCTATCTTTGATGAATCAACAGGTAAGATTATTCAAATGTCATTGATCTCAGTCATGGGTGTGCATTTGTAATTATTTTGAAATTGACTATAATTGAATATTCTAAATGACACGTCACAACAAATGGGTTTGAATATATATATGGTTGGTTGGTTGCTGATCCAGTGGTCCATGGGCTCATGTCCTTTGACCAAATGCCATTAAAAAGGCATTATATTGCCAAGTCTGTGGATTTTCATCCCAGGCCAGAACCAGAGAATAACTATCACACCACCAGGAAAGTAGGTTTCAACCTATGCACTGCACGGAGCCACTGCAGCCAAGATAAAGGTCACTGTGCCTGTTCCCCGCCACTAATTGACTACTGGTTATGTCAAACTTCTCTATTCCAGGCATGCAACCATATGTTCAAGTAAAAAGGTTTGTCATGTCCTGAGTCACTGTGCCTCTATGATGGGCCTCAGCCATAGGAAAAAAACAATGCTGTCAGTATCAGGAAAGAAACATTGACAGAAAGGGTAGAGCAGATATAGATGTCAGGATAGGCATACACAAAGCAAGAGGAAACTTTGTTTGGAACGTTTTACAGGAAACTATATTTAATTACATCAAATGCAAAACTAAGAGTATTTATCTCATACATTAAATCTGTTATCCTGTACACTCTGAAACATGGAGGACTGCAAAAGGGATAACTAGTAAGCTACAAACCTTCATCATTGGATGTCTACATAGAATAGAAGACTTTAAATGGTATGATAAGGCTACCAACGAGAATCTTATAATGGACTAAACAAACTTCAGTAGAGGAAGAACGAATAAACAACACTGGAGATGAATAGGACATACTTTAAGAGACTAACAGAAAACATTGTAAGACAGACATTGTTCTGGAATTCACAGAAAAAGAGAAAGACCATGAAATATAGAAAGGAAAACAGTAAGACTGAAATGAGATATAAGACTGAGTAGAATATAGAAAGGTCTGGAGGCAATGTCTAAAGATAGGAAAAGATGGAAGGTGTGTTGAGGATCTATGCTCTACTTGGAGCTAAAAGGTGTATAGGTATAGATCATTATCATCATGTGACATATTCTTTCCAGAATGTGGTCTACCTTATGGGTTCTCTTAATACTCCACAATTCAAGACAAGTTGACCTGCAGGAACTAGAGTCATGTTTAATCTATACTGTTCTGCGTTAAAAATGGGTAATTTCCACCTGCCACTGCATTCTCTTTGTGCCGTAAATGCTTTTTATGGAGGGTATTTGGAAAATGCGATACCTTTGTTTTTAAAGATGTGTGTATAATGTTTGTGTATGGAAATAAAGCAATGGTTACTGAATGTAATGATGTACGTTTTGTTGATGTGTGTGTGTGATATCTGAAATAAACTGTTAACTTAACATCTCTGACTAGGCCTAGAATTTTGGTGAAAACTTCTGATTGCTTTCAATCCAGAACTTCTGATGCATGCCGCTTACTAGGCCTAGATTACTCCGCCAATATTTTATAATCAAACTAGTTGTTCATATAGTATTCGTCTTTGTAAACAACCGAACCATGTCAATCACACTAAAATTATTGGCTACGCAAAATAAATCTGAATTTTAAAAAAAAAATCATCGGAAATAGTTGTAATTTCAAAAAATGTTGATGGATATATCAGATACTGAACACAGTCACAACTGATCTGTAATGCCTTTATTTAGTTGAACACTAACGGAAACGGAAGCTAGTTAGGTCTACTTTCATTTCCTCTGTTAGCTGAGTGATTGTTTATTTATAATCTCCATATTTTTGTTGAAAAGGGTATAACCTCTACATGCACCTATAGTTGCAGGCAGCTGTGGAAAATACATATTATCTTTCGATTATAGTTGCAGAGAGTGCTGTAAAGGCTAAACAATTTGATTTATGTGTTCAGAATATTCAAAATAGAATTGCTAGGCCCATTACTCCTGTAGTTTACCATTGCTTTAAGGAGGATATCAATTTATCGAATAGCATAAAAGAATACATTCATTTTTTTTGGGTGCTATTCCTTTATATAAAATCATTAGCTACTTACTGATTATCAGGCAATGACACCATTCTGTAAAATAAACATGTACATAAATGCATCTATATATATAAATGGCTAACTCTGTAGCTCGAAATCTTGGGATTTTTTATGCTATAGAAAATTTTAATATGTGGCGTATAGGAATGAAATTAGCCATGGTTATAACACAGTTCAAATTGATGGCACTGGCACTAGCGAAATAAGAATTGCTGTCCAGTTATCCAGCAAAAGCTGACCAAGGATATGATTGGTTAACCTTTTACCTCTGGCCGCTGCACAAAGGCCAATCAAATGCAAACAGATAATTATAATAAATAATATAGGTCTAGACGGCAGAAATAATATTTTTTCATATCCATTGATGTTTTCTCAGTTGTAATAGATTCAGTATTCTTTCTCCTTGCCTTTGCATTTTTTGTGTTAATTATTATATCAAATAGACTTAAATCAATCCATTTTCACCATCGACCAACATATCACCCTGCTAATAATAAAGGTTCCAAAAAATTATGACTACGATATATATTTATATTAAAATTTTTGCATATTTAGATAGTGATTTCGTGGTCGTTTGGTTTAGAGCATTTTATTTTGGTAGCAGTTTTTGTTAATTCTTTGTTCGATCCCAGAGATGGTAGTTAATAATTTTTTTAAAATTTCATTTTGTAAACGCAGATGAAAGCCTTTGGGACATTTAAGTGTTACGGTTGGTTAACTATTAACCAACGACTGATTATGAAATGAAATTTAGTCTCACCCCTGGCAGCGCCGGGTATTGCTTCTAGTATTAAATAATCTTGTTTGGTTTATTTACAGCTGCCAATTGAAAGCCAGTTTATATCAAAATTGTCAGACAACCTGAATGCAGAAGTGGTTTTGGGCACAGTTCACAATGTCAAGGAAGCTGTAGATTGGCTAGGTAATTATTCTTTCTGTTAAATAAACCACCATCATTGCTGATGCTTTACATTTATATTAGTAATATTTTCTCTTAGCTTTTGTTGCTTATATCTTGCAATTTTTGTTTATATAAAATGTGATTTTCTTTCATTCACCTGGAATATACTAAGTTCTCTCTGCAATGAGTAGTAATGAGTATGTAGTTTATATGCACCTATATAAAGGCAAAGGTACCAAACAGTCTTGCGATAATCATAGGGGCATATCACTTTTGTCTATAGCTGGTAAAATTCTTGCTCGCGTCATACTCAACAGATTAAATAATTCACTACTAAACGAGCTACTCCCAGAGAGTCAGTGCGGTTTTCGTGCAGGTCGTGGTACAGTTGATATGATATTCTCTGCACGACAAATTCAGGAAAAGTCACAAGAGCAACATAGTGAACTCTTAGCAATATTTGTGGACTTAATTAAAGCATTCGATACCGTTAACAGAGAAGGACTGTGGAAGGTGCTTACAAAGTTCGGATGCCCCCCAAAACTTGTCACTCTGATACGACAATTTCATGACGGTATGATGGCTAGTGTTATCTGCGACGGAGGAGTATCTCCTGCATTCCCTGTCACAAATGGTGTAAAGCAGGGATGTGTGCTGGCCCCTACTCTTTTCAGCCTGTTATTTACGGCCATGTTAACGGAAACACACCATAGTAATGTAACAGCAGGCATAATGATCAATTACAGAACGGATGGTGGTCTTTTCAATTTACGTCGTTTAAAAGCAAACGCGAAAACTAAATCTAGTACTGTTAGAGAATTACTTTATGCTGACGACTGTGCATTGTATGCTGACTGTCGTAAACATGCAGAGCACCATAGACCGCTTCTCAAAGGCCTGCAACAACTTTGGTCTCACTATTAACACCAAAAAAACAGAAGTCATGCACCAAGCAACATCAAATAGCCAACATACTGCTACTTCCATCATCGTCAATCAGGAAAAACTGCAGGTAGTCAGCAATTTTACTTACTTTGGAAGCACTCTCTCTCGCGATGTCAACATTGATGTGGAAATTAACAATAGACTGGCAAAAGCTAGTGCTGTATTTGGCAGATTACGCAACAATGTATGGGGCAGAAGAGGTATAAGAACAACCACCAAACTACAAGTATATCATGCTGCTGTTATACCAACCTTACTATACGCCTGCGAAACGTGGACAGTGTATGCTAGACATGCAAGAAAGTTAAATCATTTCCATCTTACCTGCCTACGTAAATTACTAAACATCCATTGGTGGGACAAAGTACCAGACTATGAGGTCTTGGAAAAATCAACCTCAATAAGCATCCACACAATACTTATGAAGGCGCAGGCACGCTGGGCAGGCCATCTTGTGCGTATGGAGTACTCGCGTTTGCCAAAACAAATATATTATGGAGAACTCAAGGCAGGATTTCGAAAAGCTGGTAGACAGAAAAAGCATTTCAAAGACACGCTCAAGTCATCCTTGAAACATCTTAACATTGACGTAGACGCTTGGGAGAGCCTCGCTCAAGATAGAACAGCATGGCGTTACAGCATTAGAACAGGAGCACTAGCGGCGGAAGAATTCAGACAAGAAACTGCAAGACAGAAGCGGACACGTAGAAAAGAAAAAACATCTCAACCTCACACAGATACCTTCTATTGTTGTCAATTCTGTAAAAGAACATTTTGTGCGCGCATTGGACTTGCTAGTCATTTAAAAACGCACTATTAACTTTATTATTTTATTATTTATTGTTATTATTATGGTTGAGTTTTTGGTCATCGTCGATCACGACGGATGAATATCATCATGTAGTAGTTTGCTACTAGTGTTGCTTCTCTAGGCCAGTGTATTTGCATCATCAATTCATAATCGGGTCAGTGGGCCACTTTAGAGTGGATCATGTTAGAAACATCCAGAGAAGCCCAACCCAATGGACCCACTAAAATAGCATAGGAGAGCAAACCAGAGCCTGATATTCCATCTGAGAACAGGACATGCCAATAAACATCTGAATAGAATAAATTCACTATACAATCCAAATTGTAGATACTGCAATCACCATGAAGAAACTATTGAACACTTGTGCTCCAAGGTCCAAAACTTACTAATATCTGGCAAAACCTTCTTCCACCACTTCCAACCACCCACAAATGTACTCTTCACATCTACATTACAAACGAAAAGAACTTGTAAGTACCTCTCCACATATAAATGTCTGTGTTGCCAATCTTGAGCTTTCATTGAAACATTTAAATGACATTTAAAGTGTGATCATATGTCACCCGTTACAAAGTTGTTTGAACAATACAAAATACCTTTTTATTTGATCTTATTTAGTATCTTTATTTGCCTTCCTTCATTTACAGGATACACATACCTGTACATTCGAATGCTTCGAAATCCTACTCTCTATGGGGTCTCTCATGATGCTTTGAAAGAAGACTCTTATTTACACCAGAGAAGGAAAGACCTCATTCACACTGCTGCCTGCATGCTTGACAAAAATGGACTTCTGAAATATGACAGAAAAACTGGAAACTTTTTGGTAAATTTCTTTGTTTAAAAATTTCTGAAAGGTTTAGTGACAGATGAGGAAATATTCTACATGTGAATGGTATTAATATTAATAACTGTCCTTTGCAAATAATAACATCAGCTTTAGACTTGTGTGGTAGTGCCACATAAGTGTGTGAGGAGAAGAATGTAGTGCCTTTAATTCCTTTTCAAAATATATTTGTCTGATATTGGCCTTGTTTTGACACTGTAAATACTCTTTCATTGGTTTTAAGATACATAATGTTACCTGGGTATTCTGCTAAAAAATAGCATAGAAAATGAATGTGTTTTCTGTGTGTGCTATTTGATAAACAGATTTCCTCCTGAAAGCAATGGCAAACTACTCAAGTGATGTACCTAGTAATTATATTTTGGATATTCTGAACACATGGAGCCAAACTATGTCTGATCAGAACATGCATATTTCCAGTTGCAGTATACAGTTGTGAGGGATGGACATTAAATAAAACAATAGCAAAGAGAATTGCTGCTTTCAAAATTAGAAGTCAGAGCTGAAATTGTAGACGCTGATGAAGAACAGCAGTTGCAGTTTTGTTTCAGTGAAAAAAAACAACAAATTTTAGTAGTGGTAATTGGCAGCAAGAGATTTTAGTAAATACGTTTTCCTTTATAAGAGCTATGAAAATGTTAACATGGTTTTTTCATATAATCTATTGGGAAAACCATGCACAATGAAGACAATTCTTTTAAGCACATTTGAATATTTGTTAGATATAATTATGAATTCTTCTTCAGCGATCATTACTCAGTCAGGTTGGGACTCTGGATTCAATGATATAGGCTGCTGTCTGTTTTAGAGTGTCCACTGTGCCATACAGTTTCTCTTCAACACTGATTTGGGTGGGCCATGTCTTGTTTCTCAGGTCTGCATACTGGGGACATTCTTGTAGAATATGTTCTGCTGTCATATTTGCAAGGCTGCAATGGCAGAGCCCAGTTGTACCTATTTTGAATTTGGTGTTCCAATGATGTCTCATTTTGTTGTGACCAGTTCTGAGGCGCAGCAGGATAACCTGGTCTCTTCTGGATAGTTGGTAATACCTGTCATCTGCATTATATTTGGGGTGGTCTTCTTTCCACTTTTTGTTATAGTTGCCTTTAATGATGGTTTTCACTTCTTCATAACTGACTAGATAGTCTTCTTGAGGTAACTTCCCTCCTTCTGTGGCCAGTCTATCTACAACTTCATTTCAATGTTACAGTGTGACGGTATCCACTGGATCACTACTCTCTGGAAATTATTGTACAACTGAATGAGAACTACCCTTAATTCATTAAGTTTGGTGTTCCTGTGTAACTTCAGTGCTTTTATGACAGAGAGTGCATCTGTTAGTAATACAATATTCCTGTGCACTTGTTCTTTGTGTGTTGTAAGATAGTTTCTGCTGCTTTCTTGAGAGCTTCCATTTCTGCTTTAAAATTGGTTCAGAGCTTGCCTGTAGCTATGGCTAGAGTAACATCTTTCCCGTATTTTAGTCTGAGGGTCACTCCTCCACCTCCATTCTCAATTGCATTTGTGGCCGAGCCATCTGTATAGGCATGAGTCCATGCATCTTGTGGGTAATTAACTGCGATGTGTTGTTCTGTGATATGCTTTCTCTCCAAGTCTGTCTGAGTTCCTGTCTTTTCTATCCTTCTATTGTTCTTTTAGTTGTGGGAGTCTGTATGCTCAAGGGGGGATGATACTGACTGATTGTATGGGCCTTGGTTTCGCTTGTCCAATAGTTGGTGCCTTTTGTATCAGTTTCTTTGCATTTGCTGAGAAGTTGCTCCTCTCCAGCCTGCTTTTGCCATAGCCATTAATTCTCTGGTGCATAGGATGATTCAGGAGTCTCTTGTACTTTTCTGCTTGTTGAACTACTTTCATGTCTCTTCTATCTTCCATTGACTGAAGGCCAGTTATTGTTTCTAATGTATTTATGGGTGTAGATTTCATAGATACAGTGATAATATGTGTAGCTTGATTCTGGGTTTTGTTTATTTTGTTGAATTGTGTTTTAGATGCTGTGGCCCAGGCTGCGATGCCATACTCTAGTACTGGCCTAACTCTACCTGTGTATAGCCTTTTCAAGATTTTGCTGTCCGCTCCCCAGTTTGTGCCTGCTATCTTTTTCATTATTGCCATTCTATTTCTGGCTCGTTTCTCTGCTTTTTCTGTCTGTTTTGCCCATGTAATTCTAGAGTCAAGGGTAATTCCGAGGTATGTTGGGTTCTGCTCTAGTGGGAGTACGTGATTGTTTATTTTTAATGTTGTTTTCTGTACCTTGTTGGATAGGGTGAATATTGTGTGTGTGGTTTTCTTTTCATTAATGGTAAGCAACCATTTCTTGGTCAAGCTTTCTAGTTTGTCCATTGCGTTCTATTTTTTGCAACTGCTATTGTTACACCTCCTGTCCACAAGGCCAGATCATCTTCATACATTGCAGAGTGTACCCCAGTTGGTATGCCCTCCATAATATTATTTATATAAATTAAGAAGAGTGTAGGGGATAGTACACCTCCTTGTGGGATGCCTTGTTCTAGTATTCTCTTCCTGCTACATTTTCCCTGTACTTGCACTCTAGTGTTCTTTTTTCCATGTAGTTGCATATCCAGTTATATAATTGTCCTCTGATTCCTAGTCTAAGGAGCTTGTTCTTGAGTCCGTCTTTCCAAACTTTGTCAAATGCCTTCTCCATGTCAACCTATGCTGCAAGCGTGTGTTTTTTTCTTGGTATGCATCTTCAATCTCTTGGGCTATGTAGGTGACCTGGTCTTCTGTTGATCTGTGTTGTCGGAAGCCACTCTGTTGTGCTGATATGAGTTGTTTTCCTTACAAGTGCCACATGAGTCTTCTGTTGACCATTTTCTCCATTAATTTGCCCATACAGCTGAGACTGACAGGTCTATAACTACTTGGGTCGAGTTTGTCTTTGCCTTGCTTTAAAATGGGTACCATGATAGCTTCTGTCCATGCAGTGGGCACCTGTTCTGTTCTCCAGCTAGTGTTTACTATGTTTAAAAGTTTTCTCTTTGCTCTAGGCCCCAGTTTCATAAGCATCTCATTGGTAACCCCATCTTTACCTGGTGACTTCTTGAGTTTGAGGTTCTGTAGTGCTTCTAGCTCAGTTTCCGTAAATTTTGCCAACATTTGCTCTTCTATCACCATAGGCATATCCTTTAGTCCATGGATTTCATTCTTGACTTCTTTTTTACTTTCTTTGGTATGTTTATCTGGCTCACAGTTGTATAACTTTTAATGAAAATGTTTGCTGCTGATTTTCCCGTGTACATTTTATTATATTCTAGTGTTATTGGAAGTCGGCTACTGTTTTCATCACTCAATGCCTTGGCAAGTTTCCAGAGTTTGTTTTCATCTTTGTCCATGTTAAGGCTCTTGGTTTTTTCGATCCAGCTTCTCCTTGCCGATGTTTTTACCTCTCTCTTGTATTTAGCTGAGGCTGCCTTGAGAGCTATATTGCTTTCTTTACTCTACTCTGTTTCTGCTAATTCTCTGGCCATATTCAGGTCTTCTTCAAGATTTTATATTTCTTTGGACCAGTACGGTTTGTAATTTTTTCTTGCCCCTCTTGGTATTGCTTCTTTTGCTGCCCTAAGTATTGCCCCAGTTAGCTTTTCCGTCATGTTCTTTATTTTTTTTTTATTGGTGTTGAAAGGCTCACTATATGCGTCTTGTGAGTTTTGCAAATTTGTCCCAGTATGCTCTCTTATAGTTCCAGTGGGGAAGAGGTTTCTGCTCTTCCTGTGTGTAGTTGAGGTTGATAGTGATTTTTATTGGTTTGTGGTCACTGTCCCCTAGCTGGTTCATAACTATTCTACATATTTTATGGGATAAATCGCCAGTGGCAAACGCTAAATCTGGGGTTGATGTTGATTTCCACCTCCTTGAGTAGAAAGTTGGGGGATCATCCTGTGCATTCAACAGAAATAGGTTGTTATCAATTTCCCATTCTTCCACTTCTTCTCCTCGAGTCAGTTTGCTGGTAACCCCACCTTTCAGAGTGGCTGTTAAAGTCACCCACTACAATACAGTGTGTGTCTGTAATATCCATTGTTTCTAATTTAAGGGTTCTTCCTACTGGGCTGTATATGTTATAAATTCTGATGGGTTGGTTGTCTATGTACACATCTGTTCCTATAATCTCTGATTCTCCTATTGTATTTATTTCTATCTGCTTTGCTTGAATGGTGTTGCGTATCAGTGTAAGTACCCCTCCCTTATGCCCTTCTCTGTCCTGTCTGAATGTTTGGTAGCCCCTGATAGAGAATCTATGGTGTAGGTTAAGATGGGTTTCTTGTATGTAAGCCACATCAATCATGTCATTATCCAATCTAGCTGTTAGTGCCTGCTTTTTGTGGTAAATGCCTTCCGCATTCCAATGCAGTATGTTTAGTCCTTTTGTCTGTCGTGTGGTTTGACCAGTCATATTTTCCCACTGTTCCCATTTCCTGGTCTTCCAAAATGGGCCAGGGTGACCACCAGTAGCTTGGGGTGGGCCCCTTCGAGGCATGGGGCCCAGCACTCTACCTGCCTGGTGGGACTCCTCAGGCAGCGCACCATACCTAGAATCCATTGTCTCAATCTGCATGAGTATCTGTATATGAGGTATGTTGCACTTTGTTATGCACCATTTGGCCAAGTGCATCCGATTTCCACCAGCTATTTTTTTAGGTTTGCTTGCCTTAGATGGTCTGCCCTCTCGGGATCATGAGCACCATCTGTCCAGGCTTTGTGTAGAGTTTTCCATCTCCTAGGTGGCCTGTCTTTCTGGACTCTTGAGCGCCACCTGCCCAGTAGTTAGGTGAATTTTCTAAGTTTTCCTGCCTTTTTTCCTTATGGGATGGAGCTGATTGGGGCCTATGGAGGGTTTTACTGACTTCTCCCTTTGTATGTTTTAGAAAATAGTTTCCTAAATTCCCCTATTTTAAAGGTCCCCCCCCCCCAACCATGGGGACGCGCATGCTGGGGTCAATGACCCCAGCTGTTGGCTTGAGCTTATAGCGGCTCATACACGAAGAGGGTGCCAGAGTTGACAATGGAACAGTGATATATAAATTGCTTAAACATGTCTCTAGCTGTGGCAGGTCAACTTGCCATTTTTTGCGCAGTGTTCAGGGATCCATAAGAAAGACAACATTCTGGAAAAAAAATGTCACATGATGATGCTAAATATTACCTGTTCATCAATCTCACTCTCATGTTATAATGTATCTGGAGATCTAACACTAATCAAGATTGCTGAGTAAGTAGTGGATGACCATGTCTCATCATGCTCTATGAGGTTTAATACCACACTGCTATTAGTCACATTTCTCCATGTCAAATCAGCTAATAGTTTCATCCACTTTGCCAATACCAATATTCACAGTCCTTTATAGACATGCCAAATGTTTGAGTGATTTCAGTTGTCTCACTTCATTTGAATGAGGTTGACAATTAGACAACAATCTAATAGCCTGACAAGGTTAAAGACAATAATTAGCAATACATATAACATAATTATAAAAGCCATTGGAACATTCAGTGTTGATTGTTCACAAGCCAATTTGTGTTCTCTTGTAGATGTTTCAATTTATCCTGCATTTAGGTAGGAATGTCATAACTGTTACAATAAAAAAAATGCCTTTTTTCTTTATCAGAGTTCTGAGCTTGGCCGCATTGCCAGTCATTATTACATAACTAATGAGAGCATGGCTACATATAACCAGCTACTAAAACCAACTCTGAGCGAGATTGAACTGTTCAGAGTATTTTCCTTGTCTTCAGAGTTCAAGTACCTTACAGTCAGAGAGGTATTCCTTCATTTTTATTAAATTTAGAGTACATACCTTTATTCATAACGAGACTCATAACACAGATGTTGAATTATATGTAAACAAATGGGGAAATTGATGAAAAGCTTGCATACAATAAAAGAAATTCCCATATAAATGATAGATTTGTGTGTGTGTGTAATGTTGTTTATTTTATTTCTCAAAAGGAAGAAAAACTAGAACTGATGAAGTTGTTAGAAAGAGTTCCTATTCCAATCAAAGAGAGCATTGAGGAACCAAGTGCTAAGGTAATTCTTTGTAAACAGTTTAAACAAATTACAGTACTCTTAGTGTAAAATGGTCACCTGACTTTACAACTGTGTACATTTGTAAGTGCATTATCTTTTACATTGATGTCTCATTGATTGATATACCTAATTTTTGCAGTCATTGTGTTCTAGTGTTTGATAAATGCCTTTTGGTTTAAATGTTATTTGTATGTTGCTATTTGTAATCATCTGTTTAAATTATTTTAATATAGATAAAATGTACTCACTGCAGCATTATGTGTGTTTCCAGTATTATAGTCCGTTCAGATTCGTTTGCCGAGATGTTTTGATTTATAATTCAAAAAGTTCTTGATGATTTCACATGAATTTTGGCATACGTTGTTAAAATGTCCATGTCGCGAAAACATATGTGTTACTTGATGTCTAGCTGTAACGGTTATTTGAAAGCGGCGAATTCTTTTGATGTTTGCCCATGTAAATATTATTTCGACCATAAACAAAATATTTTACAGTAATCTAGTGCAATGATGACCCATAGGCGTGTCCACAAAATTTTACATGGTGGCAGGTGTAAAAAAATTTAAAATATATCTTTTGTTCGTAGAGTCAATTTGATATTGTTCCATGCTCTTGGTGTGAGTTTCACAAATGTTGTCGCTGCCTTTGAAATAAGTACATATATTTCTTCATGTAAGGAAATTTTGTCTGTAATAGTTGATCCAAGATATCTGAACTTCTGTATTGAATCAAGCGGGCTAATTTTTATAAGTAATGGTTGATGGTTTGCTTATAACATTTTTTTGAATTGCTTGGGTGGTATTGAGCAATGAAATGTTTTACAAATCAACTTGTAAATTTTGCAAATCAAACTTTTTTTAGTGTAGACTTAATCAGAGTAATGATCATTCATAATCAGACGAGTCAAATAGGTCGATTACTGTTTTCGGCTGAACAAACAACAAACCTTCCTTTTTCCAATATTCCTCTTCTTGGCGTAACACATGATCCTCACATTTCACCCAGTAGTCTTTATGTATATTTGATAGAGCCTGATTTGTAAGTGTCTCAATATCACATAATTTGAAAGTTGTATTTGTAGATGCTACGTGTCCTTTAACTTTTGCCCAAATTAGCTCTATAGGATTTAAGTGTGCATGATATGGAGGTAGTCTCAAACATCTATGACCATGTTCTTCAATTAACTTGTCTATTTTAAATATCTTTGTTCGTTGTGTCTGTTTTACAAGGTTAAGCAATTCGGGTTTCAAGTACCTGTCTGTAACTGGTATGTGTTCTTTTATGAGCCACGTTTTGATTGCATCTTTTGTACTTGATGATGTTGGGATTCTATCTTCTACGTTCACTACGTTATGGTATGAAGCATTGTCCATTATCAGACAAGAAGGTCTATCTAATATTGGAAGAATACTTTTTTCGATCCAGTCTTCGAATATGTGCCCATTCATTTCGGAGTGGTAGTCTCTATTGTCAATGGATTTTGAAATGAAAATTAGATGAGCATTCTGCAACAACCCATTATGTCTGCTACCTGCATGTGCAACTATCAAACGTTGCCCTTTACTACTTGGTACTGATCTTTTAATACTTCCATCTGCTAACTGCCATTCCTTTTCATTTGTATGATGAGCGTTGATCCAAGTTTCATCTAAATACACAATATCATAACCATTCTCGCGCATTCCCTTCACTTCACGTAAATACTTGCTTCTAAGAGCTACCAGATGTGGCTTTTCACAAATAATGTTTTTTCCACCAGCATACTTTCTAAAGGTGAAGCCTGCATTTCTTACAGTTTTCCATAATAAAGTTTTTGATATTTCAATGTCGTTATTAGTTTTCAGCCAAATCTTCAACTTTCTAAGTGTCACTTCTTCGTTTTTATCAAACATTCTACATATTTCTCTTTTTACTACGTCCTTATCGAAACTGTCTATCTTTTCTTTCCTTCCTTGCTTTCGTGAATTTGTTGGCAATAAATATCCGCTTGCTTCCACTATTCGATCAAATGAACGTTTACACAAACCTAAAATATGCATTGTTCTCTTCTCAGGATTTGATAAAGAACAATAAAGATGTCCCTTTTTACGCTCTCTGCAGAAGTATTGATAAATCTTTATAGCAATGTTATGCTCAGTAAAATATTTCGCTTTCAGATTCATTCTCACATAGACTTGCAGAAGGTAATATGCTTAGTGCCGCCTACTTTCTGTAAATATTGAGACGTGCCTCTGACTTGTGACTTGAAATCGAGTCAATAGCCGTTTTTGATTTCACATAATTCTAAGTTCAGGAAAAATAATATTTGGTGCTAAACTGGAATTTCCATATGTAACATTGCTTTATACAAATGTACAGTGGAAACAACTACTTTTAGAACGGTGCACATTCTACCGTGAGGGTCATGCCTTTATATTTAATAATCAGCTGTGAGATGTAAGCATCTACATAATCCAGCGGTTGTTTATAATTTAGATTAACTTTTTTTTAATATAGGTTAAATAAGGTATCTTTGATACTGGATCACATTTCTTTGATAAAAAAATATTTCTATAGCGACATTATTATTCTAAACCTAACTTCAAATGATCAATCCAAATGAACAATACGTTTTTGATAAAAATAATTTAACATCTCGGCAAACGAATCTGAACGGACTATAGCAAAACTTCATTACCCTGTTCCAAGCTTCCCTAAAAAAATATTTTACTGTATATATTTGGTTTTGCATTGACCAATAGGGTCCATTATTAATTGAATGGGTTATTTCTTCTGTTAAGTTCATACTGTAAATTTTGCACAGTTTACAGCAAGAGATATCAGTTCCCTATAGCCATCTCACCTGTTTTTAGCACTGCATTTTTAGAGGGCAAAGTTTAAATATTAGTTGTATTAAATATCTCAGGAAATTCGCATTAAACCAAAACATATATCATGCCACTTAACAGTTGCATATCACAATTCAACCATAATACACTTGAGAGTATATACCATTTATGTCTGACAACTCTATGCTTCGTTATGCGCATATTCTCATGAAACTGTCCGTCCCTGAATGAATTCTTGGTCAAGCTTCCTTCCTTTGTCAAGGTAAATAAAACATAATGGGTACTTCTTCTTCGTCGTACGCCTTGCGGCGGACCCTCTGAAAGCATTCCGCTGACCGTTCTGAAAAGGACGTATGAGGGTGATCTGCGTTGTGTCATGTTTTACAGCAAGCTGCGTTATCTGCGCCTTTCGACCTGACACATCCGTCTTCAGTCAGCATTTTTTTGAGCCGGGTTGGCATTCCCGTATCTTCGATCCCTAGTACTTGGCCAGGCTACAGCAGGGTTGCTGCACTCCTGTTTCCAGGCCCACTGCATGGAAGTGTACTGAGGGTCTTGGCCAGCTGTGGTTCGCTGACCCTGATGCTTGACCAGCTATGGAGCGGCAGCCTGTGCACTCTGGTGTACGTCATCTCTGGGCCCCAATGGGTACAAGCTGGCTGGCAACTTCAAACCACAAATAGACAGCTGCCACTGCAAGGCATGGTAGATAAGAATGACTTACATCTAAAAAAATTATTTTGCAGCAATTATTTTCTACTTCCCATTCTTACACTGGTTGTGGTTTATTATCTAGGTGAATGTGCTGCTTCAGGCATACATCTCACAGCTAAAACTGGAAGGATTTGCTCTGATGGTTGACATGGTGTACATAACACAGTCTGCAGGCAGATTAATGAGAGCCATCTTTGAGATATGCTTGCATCATGGCTGGGCTCAGTTAGTTGACAAGGCACTTGCACTCTGCAAGATGGTTGACAAACGAATGTAAGTTGTAACAAAACTTTTATATTATCTGAGCATATGTATACTATATTAAAAAATGATGTTAAGATTCACTGCATAATTTAAGTACATGTTTCCTTTTTTTATTTTATTCAATTGTGAGGTGTTTTGATGAAACTAAATGGTGAATAAGGTGACTGGTCAGACAACTAAAACACTGAAGAACTTCTATGTTCAATTTTAAACTCCTGTTTGTTATCAGGATGTGGTTTGAAGAAAAAATGTATGTGCTTGTTTCCAACTATACTACAATATCTACACCTTTTGGTCAGACACATCTGACTTCAACACATCATTTTGGTTGCTTTCTATAGAATGGGTTTCTACTTCCAGCCACCTTTTGTCTATGACATACATGGAAGAATATAATGTTACTATTATTTATTCCTCTTTCAGTCTTTAAAACACATGAGTGAAACACTGAAAAGTAAAAATAGTCTGAAAAGTAACAAAGTCATCAAGAATGATGCTTGGATCAAATAATGTACACAACTTGTAAACATTGAAGCTATGATTGTAGGAGTAGAACATCCAAAGACTGATATACAGGACCTTAAATATCTTGGGATAGCCTTTGATAGAAGTCTCTCATTCAATAAACATATCACAAATATGATTCAGAAGGCTAAAAGAGGGTTCAGTGTTATGGTGACTTTCAACATGTAGCAATGGGTACTGTTTCTGCTTCTACAAGTGATAATGCTATTTATCATAGATTATGGCCTCAGCCTACTAACGCTGTCACAGACACAAGTTGATAAATTGGAAAAAGTCCAAAAGGAGAGCAGTACTGGGGTGTGCTAGGGATACACTCATTTCTGCAATGAGATTTCTGCTTGATCTCTCCTGTATTAGAGTGCTACATCAAGTAGCACAAATTAGATAATACCTTAAAGTAACAGAATACAACAACCACCCATTACACCAATGTCTAGATGAGACAAAAAGTGAAAATAAATCAAGCGTGGCAGATCATGGATGGCAGAGGCTGAAGACACACTGCGAAGAGTATGTGAATTTAAAAAATAGGAAAGGGCAGTGAATGGGTGGAGGTAGACATTGAGAAGAAATCATTGACTAAAGTAATAATACAACTAGATAAAGCGTGTCAAAAATCGACAGGTGTTAGGGCCCAGGTTATAGTGCATGAACTCGCCAAGCTACACATGAAACCACAAGACATAATTATATACACAGATAGCTCAGTTAACAGAAGCACTTAATTGGTTGATAAATGATATATCAACATACTCGGTAATACAGACTCTCAAAGCATGCTGCGCAAGGTAGAAAAGTGCATGCTGAGAAATGAATGGTGGGACTTATTGAATAACTCAATTGTCCAGAGCATTACATGGATATACTACCCTGGTCATGCTGTGGTCAGAGGAAACGAGAGAATTGACTTATTGGCAGACAAAGTGGTGATAGACGGCACAATGCTGAGAAGAGATAAAGCAGACTTGATCAAGGCAGTAATAAATTCATTTCAAGACGAAGGTGATGTTAATCAGGTTGAGAACATACACATACAGAGAATGTCAGAAATGGGAGTATCTAGAGGGGAGGGAAGGAAAAGTAAATTTTTTTGGAAAGTCCAGAAGATCATGCAATCAACACCTGACCGGGACTCTGAGTCTACATACACTAGGATGGCTGCTGGAACAGAGAGTGAAGCACTTATGGGAGTGCCTCACGTGCTGTGATGCTAGCTTCTAATAAAGAATCAAGAAGACTTTTGAAATAAAATTTTAAATTCTTTTTAGTATAAATAAAAATTCTATAAAATTCAAATGCTTTGATCAATTCTAGAGGACAAAAACAGAACTTTTTTTATAAGTTCTGTTAAATAATTCACAAGACTGATTTTTTTCAGGAAAATCATTATACTTTCAGACTTAACTGGTTCTATCTCCTTTAAAGTAGTCCCTTTGTGATTGTATACACTTATCACTTATTCCAGCTCTCCCACCACTGAATGAAATACCCCCTGTAGTCACTTTTTGATAAAGTCCTCATTTTTCTCATGGCATTGTCTCGAATCTCTTCGTAACAATCAAATTTGCAAACTTTCATTATATTTTAAAGTTGTGGCAACAAGAAAGAGTTACACGATGCAAGATCAAATGAAAATTGTGGGAGCAACGGAATGTTGTATTTCATCAAAAAATTAATTTGTGGGGACAGACCTGTGCTGGAGCAATTTAATGATGAATGCAACTGCATGTGCATCACTTCTCAGAGCAACATCTATGCAAATCTTCTGTTACAATTTTATGGCCAGTACCACTTAATTCCAATATCCTCAGCACTTTCTCTGATAGTCAGAGCCATTGAATTCTTGCACATGTGCCACTATCTCATCGGTGTGGGTGATTGATAGTCTTCCATGATAGGGAATATCATATTCAATCTGCATCCACTCATAAAATGGGAATAAAACTCAAATTATACTTAGACAGGCTCTCCGAAAGCTGGTTGCATCATTTTTAAAGTAACAAAATTAGTTTTTCCAAGTCACAGAAATCAATGCACACATTGTTGAAGATTAACATCAATTTTTGAAATACGACCAGACTAGTTTACGTTCACTTATAGGATTCCACACAGTGCATGCACAATTTATATTCTCCCAGTTTTGTACAATAATTGGCACATAGTCATCACATACAGCTTGTGCGTCGCAATAATCTATAGTTATTTTTTTAAATATACGGTAAATTACGGCCTGCCGAGGGAAAAGTCAGTCCAGAAGCTTATTGAAAAGTTTTACTATTGTCATACCGACTTGCTGTAATAAATCCAGTTTGATCACTCTCATAAACACAGAAAAATTAGTTAAGTTCAAGAAATTGTACTCACATGATCACTAAATGTGATGGATGTACCGCAAATTTTACTGTTTTGGGTCACTTTATTAAATCTTAATTAAATGTTAATGTTTACATTTGCTCTCTGTTTAGGTGGTAGTCAATAGTACCTCTGAGATAGTTCAGAAAAATACTAGAACTTTGTTAAGTCTTAATTAAATGTTAATATTTACCATTGCTCTCTCTTTTTAGGTGGCAGTCAATGACACCTCTGAGACAGTTCAGAAAAATCCCAGAACAAGTCATCAAAAAGATTGAAAAGAAAAATCTCCCATTTGAACGCCTGTATGACTTGAACCATAATGAAATTGGAGAATTGCTACGTCTACCTAAAATGGGGAAGGTAACAAACAAATATTGTATTATTCTTTGATTTTGTTCTCAAACTCTGTCAAAATTAGCAGTATACAAATTGTCGAATCAAATAAGATAATAAGCTCATCAGTTCATAAGTGACATTTCTTCGCGCCCCCCCCCCCCCCTTTATCCCTTGAAATTGTTGCCCCAAAAAAGTTTGCTGTAGAACAAGTATATATGGTACTAATTTGCTTGTGGCACAACTCCATTCCCCACCTTACAGATGTGCCTTTTAAAAATTATACTACTGATTAGCAGGATGAAGTCAGGAAGATGGAATATGTTGTGTCGTAGTTTACAGCTTGGCCATTCTACACCTTTAGACCTGATACATTCAACTTCGGCATGAATAAATATTTTATAGTCATGCATGAGACCATTCAGAAGACAAAATTAATGTCTTTGAGATATTGATATATGGGGCTAATTTCATGGCTAGAGAAATAAATGAGGAGTGTATAGAGATAAATCTAGAAAAGAGAAATATTAAAGGAAATAAAAACCAGGCAAATAAAATGTTTTGGACATTAAAGTATGCAACTATTTTCTAAAGACTAATTGGAAGGTAAAGTTGAAGGATGTCTGACAAGAAGCAGTCAAAGATATATGTGGAAGGGAAGTATCAAGTGATTGAAATATTAGTTTGTTAGTGTACCACCTGCATGTGGAAGGTCTCTTGTGGAAGCTCCACAGCACTTTATCTGTACAATTACTTTTCTTTTTGTGGTACATCACTCATATCACCAGCATTACAAATCACGCTGGGGGGAACCAGATGAGCCTTTTAACCATGGTCTTAGCTGCCAACATGTATGTAGTGTCCTTACTATGACCAGGTGGCAGATGGGGATAGTACAAAAGCAACTCTGTACAAGACATCATTGAAAGACCCCAGAATCAGACAAACATGTCTGATTCTCCAATTATGGAGAGCCTCCTTGGATGGTGGATAATGCATAGCTGGCTGCGCCATCTGTCTCTTTGACCATGGTCCAGAGCTTGGTTGTTATGGCAGGAAAGGGTGCTGGACAGAAGTGCTGATCTCATGACTCCAACTCTGCATGTTACTGAAAGCCACAAAACCTTTAGAATTCACCCTGTTTCAATATGACTATCAATACAATTTCAATAGGAAACTTCATCTCAAAACATTGTGCATAACTGCAAGTTGGAGTCTTCTGTGTATGAAATAAGCTCTGGAGAAATGTTTCCATTTTAAAATTGCATAAAAGGATAAAATAACTACTGCTCATAATTTCTGGTAATGATACATCAAGATGGTAATGTACCATCAAGGAAAGAAAGTGTTGTTACTCAATTACAGCCAATCTTTATTGCAGAGGCTGCGCCACATATAATCTGATAAGACCATTAGAGAAATTATTTTTTTATTACAAAAGTAGTATGTTCCATTCAGTTATTGAACTAACTTCATAGCAATTTGAGCAGACTTATTGGTACTCAGTACTTTTTATAAGATATTGAAGGGTATGCATGCTGATGTTTGCCTTCAGTAGTTTACTGATTAAACACTCCTTTTGCAATTTTTTTTTCTTATAGCTACAAATTTATCATGTGTCATAGTCAGTATTATATTATTTACATTATATGTGTTATATTTCAGCCAATCCACAAATACATCCGCCAGTTCCCACGCCTGGAGCTCTCTGTGCATATCCAGCCCATTACCAGATCTACCCTGAAAGTTGAGTTGACTGTCACACCTGACTTCCAGTGGGAAGAGAAATTACATGGAAATTCTGAGGCAAATTATGCATTTTTATCTTTTAGATTAATAAATTAGGATTGGGTGCAAAGAGTTGCTTTACTCTCGTGTAAGATCTTAAAAACACCTACCTGTGACCCTTGAAACAGATGGCTTCATAGCTCCTGCAAAACCATATAGTTTGCACTTTATGGATTGTGCCCATCTATGCAGACCAAGATGGAATGATATCAACACCTCTTGACAACTACCCCTCTGTCCTCATGGTACAGAAAATTAAATGGTTGGAGTTTAAGATAACAGCGACTGACCTGACAAATCCCTGCATATCGTGCTTCATGCTCTCCAGCGGAAATCATGAACAAATTTTGTCTTGGTTATTTAAGATCTAACGCAGAAGATGCAAAATAAGTTAAAAATACTTAAATCTTTTGCTTTTCGAAGAATTGTGCTTATTCTTGTTTTAGTAGATTATCTCACATAACAAAGAAAATTTTTGGACACGTCGAAGAGGAAGAGGAAAGATGGAATACATTGTAGCAACAGGCAAGGCGAAGAGCAAGAGGGATAGGGGAAGACCAAGTTTGAAAATGCTTGACAAACTAGCATTGTGACATGGGAGAACATAGGTATCAGAAATTATTGACAGCACACGAAATAGAAGGCTGTGGAAAGACATGATCATCAACGCCACATGGCATATGGGTTGTAAGAATACTGATTTCAATCCACCCAAATTATTATGATTGAAAAACTGACATTTTAAACAATTAGTCTTTTTTCAACAATCCTGTGCAAATCAAATGGGAAATCAAATTTTTGGAGAATTTAGTTAAATTTAGCAATCACTTATTTCTTGTGTAGTGTATTATAATAAGTCTCTTCTGTATTAATTTTCACAATTCTGTCAGCAGAATGTGCTTATAAGAACAGATTGTGGTATATTCCAGTCAAGTTAACACATAATGTTTTATTAAATTTATTTTCCAGGCTTTCTGGATATTGGTGGAAGATGTTGACAGTGAGGCCATTCTACACCATGAATACTTCCTGTTGAAAAAGTAATTGTGATTGTGGGAAACATTTCTGTTTAGTAATATACTGTTTTATTTACAGATATCACAGTTCTAAGAGATCATGTTATCTCAAGTATAATCAGCATTTTAGAAAATAATAAGCATCACATTCAGCACATCATTATTTGTTAATTATTAAGTTTTATGTATAGTACTGTTGCAGATTCACCCAATATTTTATGTTACTGAATTTTACAGCAAATTCGCTACAGATGAACATATTGTAAAGTTCTTTGTGCCAGTGTTCGAACCTCTTCCACCCCAGTACTTTATCAGAGTGGTGTCTGACAGATGGATAGGTATGTATAGATTTGGTTGTATTCATTGTAATAAAAGTAAAGGTAAGCTGAGTTAAGATGAACCAGCAAAATAACACATGGTTAACCATAAGTGCTGAACTGCCGAATAAGAAGATGTCTACTGAACTTTCTCAGTAGCAGTGACATTATTCTTTGCCCCTCCTGAGCATTAGCTCTGGTACTCTACTTCTTGGTAGCTGGGTGAACAACAGGATAATTATTTGTTTCCTAATAAATGAACTCAACCTAGGTCTACTGGCCAGCGGATGCGTGACTTTACACTACTGCAGTATTCCTTGTATGAACATTTATTCTTTGATTAGTTAACAGGGCCATTGTCACCGCACTCTGTACAGAGTATTTGGTATTTAGTTTCATTCATTATATGACAAAGAATATGCATGATGGTAGCTCTTGTCGCTCAGTTCTTATACATTCAGAAAATAAAATAATTATGCATTTAATAGTCAGTATTATTGTTTGCAGAGAAGTTTGAAATAATATGTTTGTATGATATGCTTAGACTATTTTTCTCATTGCTAAGGTACATTATCTTTTTTTAATATACAGTAAATTTAATTTGTATTGTTGTAATGTTGACCACCTATGTGTTAATGGTTCCAATAGGAGAGTAAAGAATAGAAATACAGTAACCTGCTATGCATGTCATAAGAGCAATAAAGACAATTACCTACTGATTCTGAAGAATGTCAAAGTGATACAAAATAACATGTTGAAGTTAGATGTGATAGGCTGAGTAAAGTAGATATCACAGTCAAGTTGCTAAACATTCCACATCATTACGATTAGAGAGGGTGATCTTCCTGGAAACTATTTGCCTTGTGTTCAAGAGGTTGTGGGCTCGAATCCAATTCATGTTTACAAAATTCATTTAATGTAGATGTTGTTGTGGATTATCGCTTGCAATTGCAGAGTTACACACTATGAGTGGCACTCTCGAAAGAAGGTGTGTCACTCTGTTGAGACAGATGGAGTAGATATGGGAAAACCTGAGTAGAATGAGGTTAATCTACTATGACTGATTAGAGAATGCTAGGTTTTTTTTGTGGACAATTTTGTATTTTTAAATGAAAAGATGATTTGAGAAATTTAATTTTAAAAATATATAATACATCTATTTTTTATTGTATTTTTGTGTGCTCTGTATCCTGTATTTAAAAAAAAAAAATGACATTGGATGTGCCAGATCGAAAAGTAAATTCTGCCAAAATGTAAACCACAATACAGTGCATTCTGTCCTCTGGACTACATCTTACTAACCAGCAGGATTTTCAGAGCAAATGCAGAATTTGGTGACTGCTTGTGTTCATAATTAAAAATAGCATAACAGCAGCAACAGCATGTGCTCATCCACTTATTCATGTTAAGTATCTGATCACTTTTATGTGAATAATAAAGAAAGAGACAACATAATATCAATGTACTCCATTGTTATGCCAGATAAAATGTAAAACCATTTTTGTTCCACAATCAACAGGTACAGAAACTCAACTACCTGTGTCATTTCGTCATTTAATACTTCCTGAGAGATACCCACCACCTACTGAATTATTGGACCTACAGCCACTTCCTATATCTGCTCTGCGAAATCCAAAATTTGAACTTCTTTACATCAAGAAGTTTCCCATTTTTAACCCCATTCAGACTCAAGGTATTTATACAATCTCATTTGTTATGCCCTAATTTATTATTCATTGCCATTAAGTTTACACAGTATGGTCAATTAATCGAGAACAGCAATAGTATGTTTTCTTACTTTTGTTCGCTAGATATCTACACCGTCAGACATGTCCTCAAACAAACTCTGTTTGTCTGGTGTTCTTCTTTTGTTATATAAATCTTTGGGTGCAAGATTAGCCAGTATGGCTTTCTCAATAGTTCATACTAGATTCATATAGTTCTGCAGGATATATTCAGAGATCTGTTCATCTGTTCCATAAGTTCACAGTGGTGTAAACTGTGACATCCTGTGCATGTTTTTATTCTGTCAGTTGTGATTTGTCATCATGCATAGTACAGTGACCTGTCCCTGTCTGTCTAATTGTTATAAGTTTAGTTGGCATCTTTAGCTCTGCTTTTCCTGGGACACTTCATTGTCTTTTTGCATATATTCTCCTTCATTTTCACCAGCTTATTAGTCCTTTAACTTCCCGACAAACCAGTGTCATGACATTCACATATCACATACATGTATTTCATATTTCCATATTCCATAGTTTTCTATAATTTAGAAAGTTATGGTGTCCATTTTTAGCTGGCTGCTGGAGAATCTACTTTCAGGGAATTGTGCTATCTGGTAGCATGCAACCCAGATTCAATGTTAGTGAACTAAACCAGTTTCTGAATTAGTAAACAATTTCTATTATGGAACCTTATGTATCTGCCATGCGCATGTGTTTCCAGGACCCGATAGGGGAGCAAAACATAGCAACACTGTTACCTTCCATGCATGTCATAGGCAGCGACTAATGAGGTTTTGGAGTGGAGTCGGCTGGTGCATCCCATATAGAGTCAATATGACCCAGAAGCCATGCTGACGTTGGATATGTTAAGCTGAAAGACTCATATGTCGCAACTGAGTTGTGAAACCATGGCACAACATATTCTGCTCTCCAAACTACATTCTGATAATCTGTAAGAGTTTGATAAGAAACTCAGCAGAAGTAGAAGAATATCTTCCATATTTATATACATTACAATTCTATTAGCCTGATCTGAATATAGCTTTTTTATTATTTCTGATACTGAAAATATGTTATTTTTCAGTATTCAATGCAACATACAACAGTGATGACAATGTCTTTATTGGAGCTCCAACAGGAAGTGGAAAGACTATTTGTGCAGAGTTCGCCGTGTTGCGAATGTTTTCCCAGAATCCAGAGGGCAGATGTGTTTATGTTGCTCCTTTAGATGCTCTAGCTCAACAGGTAAATTTCTTTCAAGACCTCCAAAATATATATTGCCTTTCTAATTTTTATAAACTAACATTACTTTGTCAGACTTCAAACATTAATACTTGATCTTCTTTGCTTATACATATTGTATTTGCCATTTAAAGGTTGAAATAGCTCATGCTGAAATAAAACCAACAACTTCAGGATGTGATGCTTCTAAATATTTATAAACTAGAAACTAATGTTTACTGACATTTATAAACAATATTTTGGGACATTTTTGTTTCATTTCTGAAAGATTATAAACACTTATATACCCTGTACTTATTTACTGTTTCTACTTTTGTGTTCATTCTCAAATTTCTAATGGATTTCTCTAGTAGCAGGAAAATGGTAATCTAGATTTCCAACAGGATGTAGTCCAGGGAGCATTAATGTTTTGTGTTGTCGTTTTATTTATACCATGGCTGGACACATCCAATTGTAATACATTTTACCGCTTCTATTGAATAGTAGACGTTGATAGCTATTTTGATAGTAGGCCAGTCAGACGATAGAACTGATTCCCATTCTATACACTGGACAACAACCAAAACGCTAACCAGAGACAATGATGCATGATCTATTCACAGCTGTAGGTATTGCTATCGACACAGATGGCTACTAATTAACTGAAAGAATGTTTAGCTAAGCAACTTGTTATCATTAAGAACACAGATATCATTTTTATTCAAAATGTGTTCTTCAGATATACGCAGACTGGCAGAGCAAATTTGCAGGAGCTTTGGGCAAAAAGGTGGTCTTACTTACTGGAGAGACGGGTACTGATTTAAAGCTGCTTGCAAAGGTAATCTATTTCTGTATGCTCATAAAATACGTGTTTCAGATGTCACACTTTTCAATATAACAACTTCCTGTTTTAATCATTTATCTGTGGAATTCTCAGTGATCCAATAACTGCACCGCATGATTCAACAGCAATAGGAAATCTCTTCCTACATTCTCTATCAAGAATTATCATTACCCGAAAGGAAGTATGGCAATCTATGGGAACATTTATCAATTTCGCACTGTGTGCCACATCCTCCAGTGAGCACACAATTTGTATAACTACTTCAACAGGCCTTCACAACTTTCCTTTCTTTAGTATACTACCTGAGGTGCTAAAACACATTACTGTTTAACTTGGTTTTAGGCAGGAAAAGTTGCAGATAACTCTCCAACATCCTGAACTCTAGCTTGCATTCCATCATGCTATTGCTTCACTATTGTGATACATTTCTGTGTCAAATTAATGTGTCAAATGCTTTTGTTAAATCTATGAATGCTGTGTACAGGTCAGTGTTCTTGACATTTTTCTTGAAGTTGTCTTGCAGCAAGTATCATATCAGTTGTGCCACTTCCATTTCTTAAATCACATTGGCTATCGTGTAATAATCCTTTATTAAAATGTGATGTAAGATGGTTCAAATAAATTTTAGCACATATCTTCCCTGCAATAAACAGTCAGACAAGAATCAGAACAAGAATATGCATCCACCTATGTTAGAAAATGTTACTGGGATTATATCGGACACACTACGAATGGATACCGAAAGCCTCCCATGTCAAACTTTGATGTGGTCACCAAAGTGCAAGAGCAAATGAGGAAGACCAAAAGAAACTTTACGTAGAACTATTACAAGAGAACGTTTCACCATCGATATCAGAAACAATGAAGATCTAAAGCAAATTGCAATGAAACAAGAGACATGGAAATTATGACATCCGTCCTATGTGCTATCTTTGGCCCTAGAGGAATAACTAACTATGAACAGTAGAGAACTGCCTCAATGGTTGTTACAGGATTGGTGGTTCCCTTTGTGTTTATAAAGGTGTATAATTGTTGCAACACTGAAATTTTGTGGAACAATTTCACTTTTCCATGACTGTTGGAAAATCATGAAGTTTCTCAATTAGCTTTGTACCACCATATATGTATTTCGATTGGTATTCAGTCAGAGCCAGGTGCTTTTCCACTGGAAAGCTGGTGAATTGCGTTTTGAGGTTCATTCAAGGTAGAGATGTTACATAGCACTCCATTGAGAGGAATCTGCAGTAGCCGGTTAATAGCCTCTTCATTTATTGATGATGGATTATTCTAGTTGTTCAAATACAATAGTAATCTCTCCGTAGATGACATTTCAATATAGTGAGGCTATCCTCTTGTGATGTCCCACATCACACGATTTGTATAATTGTGCTTCTCTTTGTAGTGCAATATTCAGAGAATCCAGAATTATAATAGCATGCTCCACCAAAGACGGATGTGTTGGGCCATTGGTACAAATAAAATGGCGGCACAATGCATTTCCATTCTCTGGACTATATCCTGCTGGAAATCTAGTAGGATCATGGTCCTGCTGCAAGTGAGATCCAGCAGGAGTTTGAGAATGAATGCTGAAGAAGTATAGCATGCAAGGGGAATGAGATGAGCTCCAGTTATGACCAATATTCTAACTGCCAATGGTAGTAGTGCTTCGGCTGTTAACAGGTGACACGTGGGGGTGAGGTGAAAAACAACTCTGTGCAGGACGTGACATTAACATGGGAGAGCCCAGAATCAAGAAAACATTTTAGCGCTAATAAGGAATAAGGAGGATTATTTTGAGATATATTATATTTCATAATTTGAGAGTTCCCTCAAATAGCAAGAAATGCACAGCTGACTGCTCTACACATTCCAATTGACCATCGTCACAAAATGATAGAATTTACCCCTTGATTAGGAGACTTCTCAAAGCATTGAATATCGCGGAGAGTTGGAATCTTCTGGGTATGAAATAGATCTCTGAAGAACCCAACCCATTGCACATAGGAAGTAAAAGTTAAATGCTCATAGTTCCTGGGGGGATCAAAACAGCAACAACCATAAATCTTGTATATTGTATTCCCTTATATTCCGGTTTGTAATTTGTCTTTTAGCAACTATTTCTAAGGTGGTAAAATGTGCATGTTGGCAAGTAATGTGTACGTCTTAATTGTGTTCATTCACTATCAGCATTGTTCTTAACAACTTATGAATAAACAGTTAGTGATAAAAGATAAGGTCAGTAGATTCAACATTGATATTCTTTTGCAATCAAATTTGTTAATACATTCTGTCTCATATTAGTAATTATAGAGCAGTTTATTTTAGATCATTGTGAGTTCCTCACAGGTTGTTTTGCAGAGACATTCCTGTATGTCAGACTTGGTCTGTGAACACTGAAGCTCTGACAATCCTGTAGTATGTGTTCTGGTGCCTGTGTTGTTATACAGTTTATATATAGAATATTTGTTCTGCAGATACAGGCCTCATAGTTACTTATGCCGATTCAGTGTAATGTGCTTTTAGTCTACAGTATCCTGTTCTCAATCGAAATATTGTGACTTATTTGTTCCGTTTAATCTGTTGATGTTGTCTTGCTCTGATTTGTAGTTTCCGTTTAGTTCTGTTGAGTTATAAATTGTGCTTTAAAAAAGATATTTGAACAGGCCTCATATCTATTTTTGGATGATCTGTATGAAATGCATCATGTGAATCCTGAATTACTACCTAGTCTATGTATATTTTTTACAGGGCAACATTGTGATCAGCACACCTGACAAGTGGGATGTTTTATCCAGGCGATGGAAGCAGAGAAAAAATGTTCAAAATATCAATCTGTTTATAGTGGATGAGTTGCATCTCATTGTTGGAGAGATGGGGGTATGCAATTTAGTTTCCTTTTTATCATCATTCGCTAATATTATTTAGATTATATATCTGTTTACAAATATATTCTGTGAATTATAATTACTGTATATTTCCATGTATAAGCTGAGAAATTGTATAACAAGTTTTTCCTTATTTAATGTAGGGGGTTCAACTAATATACAAGTACAACAAACTTTTTTTTAAAATTAGCTGTAGAATCACACAAAACAAGAATACAGAATAACATCAAGTACTGGTACCAGTACAAATAGTCATTCAAATCCTTCGAAGTCATAATTCTATGGGAATAAACCATATCGGTTAGGTGAAATTTGTGATGCCACATTTATGTATCTTAAGGACTGTTTGCTTTTTCTGAATGAATTTGAAAGTCCCAGAGTCATTTCAAGTGCAAAATCCTACTTATTATAATACTATGCCTAGATTTACATTACTTTTTATAATTTATACAATCTTCGAAATCTCTGATATTTTCATGGTAAAAAGTTCGGAACAACGTCTATATCTGTATTTCACGAGTGCCGCCATTTTGGAACAACATACTTTACGGACTAGCTAGTTTTAATAACAGGTATTGCCGTATTTCTGATCTATCTTATCAGTTTCGATGATCTGCAGAAATGGTCACCAAGGTTCCATAACGGAAATTCGATGACCATTGAAATTGGTCACATGATTTCACAGTATTATTACCGATATTCTAATTTTATTCCTACCTTGGCTTATACACAGGTTTAAAACTTTTGTCACATTTTGGACATTAAAGGTATATAATCGGCTTATACACAGAAACATATGGTAGTCTAACAAGAGAATTTATTTTTGAGGGAAAAAAAGACATTAGTTCTATGTAAATTTATAATTTGTGTTGATTACTTTTTTGGGGTATTATTTTTATTAAGAAAATGCCTCCTCTACAGATTGACTAAACCAGTGTTTAGCATTATTTACTTATTGATTTTCAGCCTGTCCTGGAGGTTATTTGCTCTCGTATGCGCTACATATCCTCCCAGCTTGAAAGAAACATTCGTATTGTTGCCCTGAGCTCTTCTCTTTCCAATGCTAAAGATGTGGCTCAATGGCTTGGTTGTCCAACTTCAGCCTTTTTCAACTTTCATCCCAATGTGAGACCAGTACCACTTGAACTCCACATTCAGGTTAGTATAAATGTTTGTTTTTTGACAAAATATGCATTTCCTATAGAATGTAAAGCAAATGTGTACATCTGGCAGGGACATTGGAGAGACCAGAGGAAGACAATGAAAATCGTGGACAGACGGAAAATCAAAGGATGGACCTGTCAAAAATTGTTCTTGCTAATCTGAATTCCGAAGATAGAAATCGATGTAGGACTCTGTTGATGCAATGTAGTACCCCTATGACTGAAGGTTATGGGTTTTATTTATACATGTCTATTCATTTGGCTTATTGAAAGATGCTTCATGGTCTTTGGATTAGGTATAGTAGAATATGTTTTAGCAATCGCTTGTGTCGCAACCAGAGTCTGGACATCCAACTTCAGAGTACAAAAAATAGGACCACTGTCTTCTTTCCATACATGCCATAGAAGGTGACTAAGGAAAGTTGGGGAATGGTCTAATAACCTGTCATCTTTGAAAAATCATTGTCACTGCATGTTGTGCCTCAATTTATTACTGTTTTCTTCTGTCAAATGGTCTCCATGGATGATGGAGTGGTGCAGATCAGTGAACGTTGCACCTTTCTCCTTTTGTGGGATATTCCTAGGTTGTTGGGAATGCTGGGTATGCCATCACTGCAGATGGGTCAACAGATCTGATGGAAGAATGATGAACTAGTTGGCCCAAATGTATATGCTACACCCCTGGCAGGACATATGATTCTTGAATACTGCCACATTGGCACTCCTCCCTTCAGAGACTTAAAATGCATCCATATTTACCCTTTCTTTCTTCTCTCTCATAAACCACAACCATTCATTTGAGACAGCAACCCTTATGCGTTTGTCACCTCGGTTACTCATCTGAGGAGACCTATGCTTTTGTCAGAAAGACTATGGGCTATTAAGAGCAACCTGCTCACAGCTAAAGGAATTCATCAGCGTCATATTGGAGCAGTCACACACAAAATTTATAGTTTGTGATGTTTAGAGACAATGCACAAAATAAATAAAATAATATCATAACTTTATTCATTCAATGCAATATCTTTAGTCACATATACAGATGCAACAGCAATCACAAACTTGAGGATGAGAACTAGATGACAAAAATCAGTACCAGAGAAAAAATGTCTTTGGCATATTCTTTGGAAACAAACCTAAACATTGAGCCAGATAGATTTTAAACCCACTTTATTTAATGCATTCAACTACAAGACCTCTGTCAGATTAACTGGAGCGCTTGGAGTACTGATCTTGTATCTGTCAGAAATACTACAGGCTGTGTTTCAAGATTTGTGCTCAGCAGTTTTTCAGTTGCCACCTTGATTGCCTGGACTTCTGCCTTGTAATTATGGCATAATTTTCCTGTTGGTACTTTAATTGTATCCCTAACATTGTTTGGGAACTATATATATATATATTCCTGCTCCTCCATTTTTTCTTTGCATTATCTGCTTACCCATCTGTATATACTCTGATTCATATGTCATTTGGGTATTCTTCATCAGTAGACAGAGCAATGTCTTTCATTGTACACAATTCTGTTCATTCTCACTTAAAATTCCTTTCACCTCTGTTTTCACTATCCTCTCTTCAAGGTGTTTTTTCTGGACTTTAGGGAACTGTCAACTTTCGACAAGTCTCTAATTTTTTTACGGAAGCATTTGGTCTGATTGATAAACCTCCTTCTTTTTAGTCACCCATTGCTATGTTTTGAAATCTTAATTTCATTGGATGACTTGGCATACAGTGAAACTTTTCTTAATGAATTAGTACTTTTGTTTCTCTACTTTCACTCAGTGTTACTTTCACTCAGTGTTTGCATTCTACCCATTTTCTCCATCTCTGCTATAGGTGTTGGTTTTATTGCCCTGTAATGATCATAATTGCCTGGTTTTGCACCTTTTCAAGCTCATGTAATGTAGTATTTGATGCTGGACACCATGCAGTAGACTCATATTCCAGGTATGGTCATTTACCCTGCTGCAAAACTTTACTAAATTTTTTCCCATTTGCTCCCCATGTGGTTCTACTTAGTTTTCTCAGGATGGCTAACTTTCTTATGGCCTTCGTTGTTTATCCTTTCCATGTAAGCCTACTGTCAAATTTGACTCTTCCTTGTTGTCAATTGTTTCTCTTCCTTCAGGAGCTCTCCATTTATCGTGATGTTACCAGCTTTTTGTTTTGGTGAGAGAGTAAAAAGAGTAGTGCTGCACATATCTTTATTGATGCTGACACGTTTGCCCATATAGTTAAACATATAGTTACACCATATTACCAAGTTATCAGCATACATTGCCACTCTTGTAGTATGTGGTAGCTCAGCCTCCAGATCATTGATGTAGACTAGGAACAGCATTGGTGACAATATCCCTCCCTGTGGTACCCCATGATGTAGTAGGACTTTCTTGCTTGTGTAACCATCTAGTTGTACTCTAGCTCTTTCCTCAGGTCTATCCAGGCTGCTAGGACCAGTTTCTTATCTTGAAATGCATCCTCTATCTCTTGAGAAAGATTGATTCTTCTGAAAAAATTAATCTTTCCTGATATTTAGTAGAGTAGCATTGCCTGAAGCTTGCTTGTGATACATGAAGGTTTTTGCTCTCAAGGTACCAATGAAGCCTGTGGTTGATAATATGCTCCATAGTTTAGTATAAACAGAAAAAGAGACTGATTGGAGTTGGAGACAGTGGTGCTGTCTTTTCCAGATTTAGGGATTGGCATCAAGATTGCATCCTTCCAGGTCTGTGGAACTTTGCCTGTAGTCCAACATATATTCATGATTTGCAGCAGCTTTGTTTTTGTTGCAATTCCCAGATTTGTTATCATTTAATTAAACACTCCATCAGCGCCATGTGACTTCTACATTTTCAGTTTAGATACTGCATGCTTAAGTTCTGTGAGTGTGAATGGTGCCTCCATGACTTGGATATAGTTCCATCTTGCTCAGTGTTTTCTCACGAATCTCCTGTTGTTTCTCAGTGCTAATTTTGATGTTGTCTTCTGCAAATGAGTCTGCAAAGTAGTCAGCTGCCTGTTTCCCATGAGGATGGTTCATCTTTTTGTAATGTGACCTTTCGATGTCTCCCAATACCCTCATCATTTAGTTATTTTGCCAACTTCCACAGTTTCCTGGTATCCCTCTCAAGATTGAACGATTCTTTCCTATTTTCTCTTTCCCGCTGTTCCGCCTGACTTGTATCCTGACTCTGAAATTTAGCCTTTAGTTTGTGGGGCTTTTGACATGGTCTTGTCTCTGACTGATGTTGAGTTTTTTCCACTTCATTTTGAAGTATTTCTAGTTTACTATTCCAATAAGGTTTGTAGCATTTATGGGATCTTCTAGGGATGGTTTTACGAGCAGCCTGTAATACACATCTACAGAATTCATTGACTATCTTATTGATATCTTTGTCTGTAGTTAGGTCTCTGGCTAGTACACTAGCATGGTGTCAGTACATTGTCCATTTTTCTTTCTTGTAGTTCCACCTAAAGAGTGCTGCTATCATTAATATATTCACTATCTACAGCCAGAAAGATTGGCCGGTGATAACTGTCTCCAAGTTGTTTTCAAATAACACGATTGATGTTCCACTTTGGAGAGTGGAATGCCAAGTCTGGTGTAGATGTAGAGGTAGTATTCCATGATCTGGAGTTGAAGGGGTTGGGGAGAGGGAGGTGTCAGTTGATTGATCAGGATAAGTTCATGATCATCCTGCCAGTTAATTTTCTAGTTTGTCACCTCACCTGTCCATGTGATCATAGCCACAACTCTGCAAGTGGCTATTGAAATCTCTGCACACAATTAGTTTTCCTTGCACTGAGATTGTGTCTACTGCTAATGGGCGATCATTCGGACAGTAGTAGCTGACGAGGTGGAATTCTGTCCTGAGAGGGTGTATCTGGTATTCCGCTCCTTCCATATATATTTCTAACTGGCATGCACTGATATTGTTCTTAACCAGTGTCAGTATTTCACCTTTTCACCTGTCTTTTCAGTCTGATCGATAGCATTGGAAGCCTCTTATTTTGAAAACTACATCCTTGTTGAGATGGGTTCTTTCACTTACTTGCTCTTCATTTAAGATGTATTTGAGTTTCACTTTTTTGTTACCTTCAGCATTCCAATGTATTTTTTTTAATGGTTTTGTTTTTTGGCCAGTTACTCTATTCTCAAGCCTCCTGGCTCGTTGGGGCAATTGAAAAGAACTTCCAGTAGCTGGGATTGGACCCTTTCGAGGCTTAGCGTCCGGCACCGTCCCTGCCTGGATGTCCATCACTGAGCAGGCACCATAACATATATCAAATAAACATATTCCTATTACGTGGGTTGGTGTGGGGCATCCTGATTGCTGTGGTGCGCCTCTTGTCTGGTTACCTCTGTCTGCAGTATCTGTACTTGCTAGAGCATACTCTGGACTTGCTCGATTTTAGGAGAGCATGGCGAGTCTTTGCAACCTCTGTTGGCTGAACTGAGCCCTATCTCAGAGGCAAGAATTTTACCTCAATGGGGAGTTGATGTAATGATCTGATATTCATTGCTCAGACTCAAGAGGATGATTTGGTCCAGAAATAAATTAGAAAAGAGCGAAAGTGGCAGCTTATTAATTGGACTATGAAACAATACTAAAGCAGTGTATGTTGTAAATTGTGCACTGTACTAAGATATCAAGTTGGAGAAGAGAGATTAGAACTGTTTATTGGAAGTTCATTATCAAAACTAAAGTTGAAATATATTTTCAGGATTTAAAGTATTGTTTCACTATAAAAAGAATCAATCAATATCAATAAACCCATAACCCTTCAGGGTCGTAGGGGTACCACATTGGATGCTTCAGCACACAGAGTCCTCCAGATTTCTATCCTCAGCGATGCGGATGAGTGTGGAAATATCTAGCCTTGTCCATTCCTTGATGTTGTCTGTCCATGTCTTTATTTGTCCTCCTCTGCTTCTTCCACCCTCGACAGTTCCCTGCAGTATTGTTTTTGATAAGGAATCGTGCCTGCATACATGTCCGAACCATGCTAGTTTTCGTCGTTTCACTATTGAAAGCAATGGCTCCTGGACACCTGCACACATCTCTACTTTATTTCTTATGTACATATTGGTCTTATGTTCCCTATAGGAAATTCGTAGAATTCTTCTGTAGCATTTATACTCGAAAGCCTGTAATCTTCTGTAATAAAAAGAATAGAGAATTTGAATTCCTTCATTGTCATTCCAGTGTGATACTATAGCAAACATAATAGTGTCTGTGTGTGTTGCTGGGGATTCGAAAAGGGAGGAAAGAATATCAACACTGACCTGCTATGCATGTTGTAAAAGGCCACTAATGTTTATTGGATGTAGTTGGCTGTTCCCTGTGTGGGATGTGTGGTTTATGGAAAACATTTCGAGTTTTTATAGTGAAATGGAGGTGTAAGTAATGAAAATCCTTATGAACTCAAAAGAATGTTGACTAATAGAGAACTGGAACTGTCAGTCTTTGCGTAACTGCAGATATACTCATGGGGAGATCAGAGCTACTATGAATGTATCCTGTGTGCAATGATGTTGATCTGATGACCAACTTATTTTGGTTGTGAAAATTAGTTTTACTTGAATTTAACACAAAATGGAATGTGTTTTATTTTTCAGGGTTTCAATGTGTCTCATAATGCCTCTCGTGTTATTGCAATGGCAAAACCTACTTATCAGGCCATTATGAGACATTCCCCAAAGAGATCGGTGATCATCTTTGTTCCATCCCGGAAACAAACAAAACTGACGGCTATTGATGTCCTGACATGTGCAGCAGCAGAGATGCAGGTTGCTGCTAATGAAAAGCCTCATAGCAGATTTTTGCATGTCACTGAAGATGATCTTAAACCTTTCCTGGACAAGATTAAGGACTTGGTTAGTACAAGAACAAGATAGTCTTATATATTATCATTCAATCATCAGCAGGGTAGTCAGCCGGAAGTCTGATTATAACTCATTTGATTTCTCTTTATTGTATCCTATCATCATAATTGAGCTAGAAGTCCAGAAGTTATTGTCACATTGTATCTACCATCATCAGGTTAGGTATAAAGGCATGACATTTGGTGTTTTTTTCTCTCTAACATAATTTTCACAGTAAAACATTTTAGGTTAGTTTCATCTAAGTTGTCCTCAGACTTCACTTTTTCTCTTCCCATGGATTTGGCTTTCTGATACCATGTGTCTCTACCATTTTTGTTGTCTCCTTTTTTGTCCAAGTAATGGCAGCCACTAGCAAATACTAATTGTTCTCAATGTATGACCCCCCTAGAGGGAGAGAAAAATTGGGGAAGATGTTTGCACAGAAATGGTGCTATTTGGATATTTAATAAGATATATAATAAAAGGTCTGAAGGAAGTTGACAAATTCTTTTTTAAAGGGGCACAAGAAAATTTGTCCTGGAAAGAGAAGGGGGGAATATCACAGATGAAAAAAATGAGGACCACCAGTCTATATCATTCATTACATATATCAGTTGCAATTGTTATACTGAATATAGAGAATAATATGATGACTTATCTCACTTTCTTGGAGATAGATTTATTTGTTTTTGATAAAAAAAATTATGTACAGTTAGAAAATATGCAGAAAATAATTGCTTACCCAGAGAGCTGAAACCATAATCTCCATCACAGTACTAACCCTGAAATTGCTCACACATCTGTCATTGTTGTAAACATTTCTGGATTGCCTCCTTAAGAATGGAGTATAGGTGGATCATATCCTTTCATATAATGTCCTCATGATTCTTGGGTTCCTTTAAGCATGGGAAACAGCAAGAAAACATGTCAGAAAAATATGGATCCTGATTAACCAAAAGGATGTGTTTAGGCACAGAAGTCTCAATCAGATGAGAAGAATCAAATATAATGGAGCAGCCAAATTCCCATTTAACACCATACATGGCCAATTCCTCCTTTAAAACAGTATACCAAACAGTGCTTATCCCCATCTCTTCAGCACACTTTTAGATATTGATATTATGATCCTGCATGATTACGTTCACACTTGGCCATTGATCTCATCATTTCAACTTGTTTAGAGCTTACCAGATCATGGTTGACTTACTGCTGGTATATAATCACCTTTAAAATGATTATGCCACTTCTTAACCCCTTCCCTCCCTAATTGCCCGTATCCGCTCGCTATATATATATATATATATATATATATATATATATATATATATATACACACTCTCTCTATGCACTGATGTTCACTTGGTGGTGGTATAGATTGACGGTCCTTATTTTAACCTTAAGAATAGACATGCTAAATTTATCACCGACATGATTACTGGTAATTGTGACTTCTAGTGTAATTTACCAAACGTTGAAAAAAGCTATTGTATAGGCTCTGTGACTGTGAATATGACCAATTTTTTTCAAAATTTGGTAAGAATGAACCTACTTATGATTCACATGTTGATATACAATTTTTTTAATGGAAATTTAGAGAATATGAATGAATCAGATGTTGAAGAGGGAATTAGTGTAGTATCTAGGAGTTGAATGTAGCAACGATCATCAGTCTGTAGTTTAGGCCTAATGGATGATGTGCGCATCCCCACACACCATAGACCTAGTAGTGGTTGAGAATTGTCAACACAGTGGATCTATGTCAGTATTGATCAATTTCATGAGAAATCAGGTCCTTCAAGTGACATTGATCTAGATTACTCTACTTTGTTTACGACTATGTCTATCTTTCACTATTTCTATGTGAGTCATTCATGCGTAGAACTAACCAATATTGTCTATGTCGGAATCAACATTTTCAGAAAAACAAAATCTTTTTTTGGAAACCTGTTTCACCAAATACCTAGGGCTTTCTTCATGGGAACTAGACCTATTTGTGTAATGGAGACTGCTTTGCAGCTTAATTTTGAGCATTTATCAGCAAACAATTTGACACTAGTAAATGAAGCTGACATGAAACTGGTGCTCATTTTTTTTCTCTCACATGTTACATGACAAATAAGCTTGTCTTACATGACATTAACAAATATATGTTCACAGATCAGTACCTCTTTCACCTGTTAATTGTACTTTTTATTAATTTTCTTGCACAATCACCTCTTATTTTTGAGGAGTTATTCCCCTTGCCCTGGGCACAAAGCCCAAAGTTTTTCCTGATCGGCCGGAATTGATAGGGTTTAATATCACCTTCACCAAAAGCCTATTGAATATTCACTATTGCAATTGGTCAGAATATTATTATTTTGTGACAAATGATAAACCGACCACCATTAAATGCTTTCTGCAGGTGAGAAAAAATTAATACACGTGCATGAAGTGTACCACCAGCGCACATTTGTTTGTGTCAATAAAAATAGATAGATAACTTTTTGAACAAACCTTGTATTTATATATATTTCTTTAAGAAGCGTTGTAATAGTTTATAAAGAGAACAATCTTGAGTTAGTGAAATTTCTATTGTCATTTTGAACATTTACTTATGTTTCTATATTTTGTAAATCTATGTGCACTTTTCATCTCTGGCAGACATGATAGTTTAGTGGCAAAGTCATTCTCTGACTGATAAGGCATCTTAGGTTTGTTCTGCTAACAATGGTTTTGCTATTTGTGATTTACAACAAATATATCTAAGCGTAAGCCAACCACCAGGAAATGGTTACCATCTATCAAACTACGAGAAGATGACAAAATGACACCAACATTATGAAAATATAAGCTGAAGCAAACACTAGCTATAGTGTTTCAGACAATTTCTCTCTCACTGACTAGACAGCTGAGCACATGTGCTTTTAGAACTCAACTTATCTATACCTTTTTCATCTTTGCCAGTTATAAGAATGATATTATTAAGCAGTTTTACTATGTATAGTGTACAGTTTGATATTATTATAATACTGAAACTCATTATCTTTTTTATAGACTTTTTTATATGTTTGTTGTTTCTGAGGATATTTCAATGCCTGTACAGGAGTTTGTTGTTGTTGTAATAGTCCTTGTCTCGATCGGTCCGTTCTGGTGACTTTGTGTGCACTGTTTGAAAGGCTTGATGAAATCGCATCTTTTTTTGAAGATGCTGTTAGTAAAGTACGGAAGAACGCGTGTTCAATAGTTGCTAGGCGATTTGGTGCCGTTGAACGGACTGGTTCAATTCCCGTTAGTCTCAAGAATTTTAAAAAAATTGTCTTCTGGCTTCCTACTTATATTATCTTTTTTATGTAGACCTTGAGGGAAACACTGGCAAATGGTGTTGGTTACTTGCATGAAGGTTTGTCAGAGACAGAAAGAAAGATAGTGGAGCAGTTGTTCAGCTCAGGAGCAGTTCAGGTTGTTGTGGTTGCGAGAGGATTGGCATGGGGCATAAATGTTTCTGCCCACCTGGTAATTGTTATGGATACACAGTACTATGATGGGAAGATGCACTCGTAAGTATCTCATTTTGTAATAAATTTCTAAACTTTTTGTTGGATTGTGAATACAGATAAAATATTTATTTATTAAAAATTGAATATACCAATCTCTATTTGTTGCTTATCCGTTATCCTGAAAAGGATATTTATTATATTGTGTTGCAGTTTATGGGGGCTATGATATCTGCATTCATTTTCAGCACTGTATTATTGTGACGTTTGTCTACCCTCTAATTATATATAATTATACATGAATACCGTAATCATCTTCTGGAGGAGTCAGGCGGGTACATAAGGATCTGTTTGAAGTGTTATGGGATTTATCCATGAACAATTCTCTTTAATCATTGCTTGCTTTGATTAGTCATACTGCATTATTACTGCTGTTATCGAGGTATCCACTTGGTGGTATAGTATGATTTCGGTCAGTTCTGGTTTACTGTAGGACTCTGTGCCTAGGTCCCATTTCTCTTTTAATTTCTGACATATCTGAAGAGCTATAATCAAGATAATGATAACATTTTTGTTCTTTGTTTCAACATATATTTCAACATTGTTCTAACTGTGTTCTTTATTCTTAAATTGCTATCTTGATTCTTGATTAGAAACTGGCCTCACAGCATGTGGGGCATTCCCATAAGTGCTCTGCCCTCTGTTCCAGCAGCCATTCGACTCGATGGTGTTTCAAGTCTAATGCTGCACAAACAGACGTCGACATTAGGGCAAAACTATGGCCCTTGCGACAGGTTTCTTTGTTGTTCTGCTCACCCACGCCATGCCCTAACTAGTTCAAGCACAACGTCAGCCTTTCGGAACAACATGGTAACTGTTATCGAAGGTTGCGACTACGGGATTGTATAGATGACGTGCCATGAAGCTTCTATTAGAAGATAACCTCGATATAAAGGCATGTCATCTACTATGGTTTTCTGTTGCATGGTTGGTTTGTCTAGCGAGCCATTGGTGAGACCAACAGACGCAACCGCATGCGCAAAAAAATTGCTATCTTTATTTCTTAACATTATTTTAAAATATATCACTTTATTACATTGATGGATTTATTCTAAGACTAATAATTTGAAATTTCAATTCTCCTGTTTTTAATTTTAAAATAAAATATAGTGTTGAGTTTTGACCATCAGCAATAATTTATAACATCATAAATATGCAGTTTTTTGTAATATTTGTTTCTAACCTGGTTTATTGATACTTTTATTGTTAATTTCAGTTTTGAGACATTAACACAAGGGTGTGATTTGTATGTCAAATTTCAACTAAGCTCATAATTTATTTCATCCTTCAAATTAATCACATCTCACTAAAAATTTTGATTATGTTCAATCGGCTTGTCTATCTACCTATAGTCATTTCCACTTGTGCTGTTAAGCGTCATGAGGTAAAGTTGAAGTTGTCTGTCTTTGGCCATTTGGGTCGTGTTGTCCATGGTCAGCCCATGTCTCTTTAAGGTTTCTTTGATTGTCTCCACCGATCTCCTTGTACTATGTAATAGATTGGTCTTCTGAGCCTTAATGATAACTAGCTATTACATGAGCATGTTCCAAGGCAACGAGTATTTTACACCTCTATTCCAAGGCAATTTGCAGTTTCATGTGGCATGTCATTTGTTATAAAAATTTGTATGTTACTATTGTAAACTGCATCACAGCTTTTTCTTTTTATGGAAATCTTCCTTTCTTATGCTATGTTGATTGTTTTATACATGAAAATGTGATAAATTGCAACTGCTTCTTGAGTGACAACCATTGATTAATGTCAAAATATTGAGAAACAGCTCTTATTTCCATGTTCTTTTGTGCGAACAATAATTTTTCATTTCATATACAAGTACAATATTTTTTTGACATTTTAATATGCATTATTTTATAGCCAGCTTAACTTTTTATGCTCATTCTAAGATATCTATCAAAGCTCCCTAGTTTCACTATGTTTAAGTGCCTTCACTATTGTCTATATTGTTGTATTTGTTCACAAGATAATATATTCTGCCATTTTATTCACTAGTTTCATTGGAGAATGTAATAATGATAAAAATTTGTCCTTTAAAAAAAAACTCAACATTTGATGCCTTGTGCAATACTCTGAAATAAAATAAAATGAAAATTGTAGCTCTAAAATACACTAAATTTGAAGGCACATCATGGTTTCAAACAACAGAAAATAATTTTTTTTAAATGAGTGAAGGAGATATGGTAATTTATTTCATTCCTGATTAGTTTTCAAATTTATCATCTATGTTTATGGAATATGAATGTTTAAATTTATTGCTGCCAACTGGTAAATTGTTTCAGTGTCTGTTTCTTTTGAATTGTCTATATCTCTGTTCTGAATATGTTATTCCTATACTCAATTATACTTCAGATTTTAACCATGAGATTCCAACAATTATTTATGAGAACAGTGCAAAATATGTACCAGATCTTTTGATGGATCTTTTACTACAATGAATTATTGACTCCTTTTGATACAAATTTTATAAGTATTGTAATATTTAGAAAAAAATATGAGAAAAAAGTATCTTGTACATTATATTTATGCTCCAGTTTAGTCTCAGATATGTGTTTCATGTGTTTCAGATATGAGGACTATCCTGTTACTGATGTCCTTCAGATGATTGGAAAAGCAAACAGGCCTCTAGTTGATAAAGAGGGTAATGTTTATTTTGGATCAATACAGAAATATGTGTACCCCCATATTTGATTATTTCCCTTGCCTATGTTCAATAGACACTGGAAACTTATTTATAAATTTAAATATAAATTTATTTAGTGTTAGGGTTAGGATTCGATATGTAACTCATAACTCTCCTAAAACTCCCCTAATCCCAAATAGGTGTACACATATTTCCATATTGTACCATTTACTGTACATCACATAATTTATTGCGTTCACCAAAAGTTGACAATATATACATTTTATAAACAACATTTTATGTGCAAATAATATTAAAAGAAATAAATATAAAATACATTAATATTTTGTAACGTATAAAAAAGAACGATACCTTGTTGAAGGTAAAGTTGAGGGACAGCAAGCAAAAGGAAGGTAGAAGTAAATGTGGGAGGGAAACATGAGATAGACATGATACATTCTATCAGAGTGCATTATCAAGGCAAGATACAGCGGATGTTGGAAGTGAATTGCAGCCATCCTTTATGTGGAGATTACTTGTGATGATGATATGTACGTGCTCTGATCTCTCTCTAATGTGACTCTAGTATTCACAAATAAACATTTATGATTTCAGTATCATTTCTTTTAACTGTTGTATACACCAATGATCAAAAGGTGTACCATTTGTATTTCTTAAATTCAAACTATTTTCAGAGTTTATATACTTTTTATATGCATCATTATCGGTAAGTTCAGAGCTGGAGTTCAGAACTAGAGCTATAGAGGTGCTTACTGTTTCTTCATCCAATGATGAGTTATGGATGCTGTTACGTATGCTGTTGCATCTGTGGTCTCGCCAATGAACCACTAGACAAACCATCCTTTATCTGCTGACGTTCTATATATTCAATACATTACTCCTACTCTTTTCTGATATCTTCGTTTCTTACTCTGTCCAGTTTGGTGACCATAGCTGCTTTTTTTAAACACTTCATTTCATGTGATGATTTTTCTCTGCTTCGAGATTGTTAAAGACCATGTTTGACACTGGTAACAAAGTGTTGGTATGAAAATTGTAGATATTATCTGTCTCTTTATGTCCATATTAATCTTTGGATGCAGGAGCAATGGTGAAAGTCACTGCGTTTGCTTTTTGACATCTCGATTCTATTTCTCTGTCTAGTTTCCCATTTTCTGAAAAAACACTTCCTAAGTATTTGAATTCTTTAGTTTCACTGCTGAATTGTCTATTGTGATATCTATTGTTGATGGTGACTTGCTGATTTTCATAACTTCCATCTTTTGTATGTTAATTTTCATGTTATACTTCAAGTGCCTCTATGTGGATTTGCATGTTTTCTACATCATTGTATATCAGGCTTTGATTATCTGTGAACAGAAGTTCATTGATTTCATTTGTGTTTTCATCTACTGAGTTGTCTGCATTGTCTATATTTTCCTCTTTTAGAATAAAAGCTTCTTTCATTATTCTATCCATATAGATGTTGAAAAGGGAAAGCATGCAGCCCTGTCTTACCCTTGATGTATTTTCATATGTTTCAGTCATTCCATCTGCTGTCATTCAGTCATCTCACTGCACATATACAATTTTCGTATGGTGCTTTTATGCTGTCTAATAGCTAACCACTGATGTTGTGCTTCTCTAATGTTTCCTAAAGAATATTCCTATTTACTCTTTCGAATGCATTTTCCTGCTATAAATATAGTGTTGATATCTTGATTGTATTCAATAGCTTTTTCACTTAGTTGTCTTAGTTTGAATAGTGCGTAAGTGCAGCTAGTTTTTCTTCTAAAGCCAAATTGAGTGGGGCTCAGTTGAGGTTCTGTTATGTTTCATATTCTTTGCTCTAAGATCTTTGTGTATATTTTTCCTATATAACTCAGTAGGGAGATATCTCTGTATGATTCACAATCCTTTTTATTTTCTGTGTGTTTCCATATTGGAATAATTATTGACTTTTGCCAATTATGATTCTTTGGGAGCCTACCATTAGCTTTATTCATTTTTGTGGTGTGAAGAGTGCATATATTGTTATCTTATTGTTAGTTGCAACCTTGTTGTGTAATGTCTCTTTCAATATTTGATAATACGAAGACACTTGATCAGTGTTTCCCAACATGGATTCTTCTTCAGCTTTCATTCTCAAACTTCCGCTGGATATCTCTTGTAGCAGGACCATGGTCCTATTAGATTTCCAGAAGGATGTAGTCCAGAGAATGTGTTGTGTTGCCATTTTATTTGTGCCAATGGTCCGACACATCTGTCTTCGACTGAGATTTGGATTCATAGCATAGGTATTTTTCTTGGTTATTTCATTCTGGCTCTGTATATACTTTGTGAATGTTCACATACTGTATCTGGTAGATCATATAGGAAAACATGGGTAAACATACTGTACATGCTCCACAATTCTTTGGGACTCTTATAATGTATTGTAAATACATAGTCTATTTTCTGACTTTCAATGAATCAGAGAATTCAATTAATTCACTCTCAGAGCGTTCTCTCAACTCCATTTACCTTTCTTAAATAAATTTTGGCATTCTATTTAAGCTCTGTGAAATAGAAACTGAAATTATATTCAAAGTTTTGTCTACAATACTGGGTTTTCAGAATGCTTTACCACAATGAGAATTGTAGAATTCTGACACTTTGGTACTATTGTGTGATCTCAAAGTGTTGACTGTAAATTGCACAAACTCATAGTTACAGGTTGCCACATAAAAGTACTTCATGGTCTTCATTGGTGGTCTAACCTTGATATTCACACATACAATGTGGATCCTGTATTATGAGATCAGAACGTCACTTTTACTGATCTTTGAGTTGAAATATGCTTTATTCCTCTGTTGGGAGTAACTTTTTAATTTCATTTGAAAAAATTAAATAGGTTGAAATGTTTTCTTCTATTTCTGCAAATTATGTGTACAGAATTCTATAAAATTATTTATAATTCAAATGCATAGGGGTATACACTAATTTAGGAAAATTATGATTACTAGAGTATTTACACAAAATAACAAATATGTATTTATGTATTATCTGTAGGGAAAGCAGTCATCATGTGTCAGAGTTCCAAGAAAGAATTCTTTAAGAAATTCCTATATGAACCACTTCCTGTTGAGGTAAGATTAGATTGGATATTGATAAGAATGATTGGAGATTAGTAATCATTATGTTTTCTTATTTCAATTATTGATAATTTTCTCTCAGACTCGGTTACCCTTGAAATAATTGTTACTATTTGTGAGGTTGTTAATGACTTTTCTTCAGAATTTATTTAGCAACTCTTTGAGGTTTTTTTTGCTATTTTTTTTCTGCTCTGTTTATTCATCTTTGTTTTAATGTATTCTATTGTGTTTGTTTTGCATAGAATATATATATATATATATATATATATTCTATATATATAATAGAATAGTATAATAGTAGTATTTTTATAATAGAATTGGATGTTTATTGGATCAAATAGTTTTAAAGAAAATTATTGCAAATATTTAGACAAATTAACAGAATAAAAGAAATAGGAACTTTTGATAATTTGATGAAAGGGAAACTAGTAACCATCCGCAGTGCAGTAATGTTTCTACTTTTCCCAGAACGAAAAAGCTAAATTTAAACTTTTTATTGTAGTTATACAATTGTATAGCGGCGCCGTGCAGTTATACTTTGACAGCGGATTATGCAGATAAGTGTGTTTTTTTTTGTTGCACAAATGGCACGATAAAGGTCAACTTTTAGCACCCCGGATTAAAAATATGAAATTTTTTTCCTGTGCCTAGATTCTTTTTTGACAAATTTTTGATAGTGTTTGGTTAACCTTTTTTGTTTGTAAAGATATCAAAATAATTTTTACACATGTAAATAAAGGAGTGAATAATGTATATAATCATATTTTTGTTGTTGTTGTATGTGTGATATGACAGTTGTCAGCAAGTTGTGAAGTTGAAAATTGGGGGGAAATCTCAAAACTACAATTTAAAAATCTCAAAAATAATTTCTTGATGCACCAAATACTTGAGTAATGTGTAGCAACACTGATAAAATCATTCTAAATACCTATTCCTATTGTATATATATGTTATTTCATATCCAAACTAATATAATATAGACTGAACAAACTAATAAAATGTGAAGAAATCACATACAATGCCTGGCCGTTCAACACTAGACCTAGTTTGACATACAACGTAATTATTTTCCATAATGACATGTGGCACCCCTGATAAATATTGTTTTGTGTTATTCAATGAATCAACGAACATTCTTAAATATAAAACCAACTGAAACATGTAGAGATATTACTTTCCATGACGATCATGAACCATGCCATGCATTACTACATTTGATAATAAAATATGGCATAGAAAATCAACATAAGTTCTAGACTTTCTGTGATTAAATCAGCCAGCATTCTCCTTCTTACAATTGCAATGTGTAAAGGAATTTGACCTTCAGACTGTGGCATATTCCTAGCTTCGTGTGGCGAGAATTCTGCATCATGTGAGCTTAACTTCGTATGATTCCATACTGATGAGGCAGGACATAGCATCGTAGGTGAATGGAGATCTGGAGACACAGACTGGCCACTGGTAACGTAATGGCGTTGGTGTTTCCAGTCACCTATAGGGTCCGTATGGTTAAAATAAGATAGGATTAAGATAATTTATAATTTAATATAAGAACACATTATAAAAGTATAATCGCATATTCATTCATGGTTACAGGTTACCATATGGTGCAAATTTGCTGTGGATGACTTGTTTAAATATAGTTTTATGTTTATTGATCTTCAGAGCCACCTGGACCATTGTTTGCATGATCACTTCAATGCTGAGATTGTGACAAAGACAGTAGAGAACAAGCAGGATGCTGTGGATTATCTGACCTGGACATTCATATACCGGCGTATGACACAGAACCCTAATTACTACAACTTACAAGGTTAAATAACATTTATTTGCAATGAAGTGTTTCTCACATGTTTAACTCTCTTTATACCATTATTTGTAATTGCCACTGCACATAAATAGATGGGCAGTTGAGAATCACTGGAACAGAGAATTAGGGACATAAATAGTCCTGAGCACATCAGAAAAGCTTTTACAACACAATTTACGTCTGCAATTGATAGATTCTGGTGAGAACCATGTTTTAACAAAAATAATTTTTGAACCTTTATTGTGGCAATCTTTATGTATTTAGAAAAGCTGTCTTTTTGGATTTGGAAACTGACATTTTAATTGGCTATATCTACTTTCATTTGAAAGAATCTATTCCTTTAGTGGTTTCATCAAGCTGGTCTTCCTGTTTGCAGTGTGTCAAATGTTGGTAGAGATTGAGGAAATTAACTAGACATATTACTACATTTTTTGTGACTTAGAGATCTCTGTGGCATAGTGGTTACGATGTTCACCTTGTGCTCAAAAGATGGGTTCAGATCTGCTCATTATGTCTTGTGTTCAGAGATTTAAGACTCAGATTTAAGACCACCACTTATGCTTGCATTGTATACTGGAAGTACCCAGATGGGAGAATTCATAACTATAGTGCACCATGTAGGAGGATCATCTGTTCCAAATATAAGCCAGACATAATAGCAATGAAGCAGCACATAGCTTAGAAAAACTGATCCATTAAAAGATTAACTTTGTAAGATTAATGCCAAAGATGCAGTCTCTATTGGACAAGACAGAGAGAGGTTCAGAGTTCATTGGGAAGACAACGTTCTGGAAGGAATGCGTCACATGACCATTGTTTTGTATTTCCATAAAAACGGCTGTATTTAGCACAAAACCCCCTCCCCCACTAAAATTATTTTTTTGTCCATTTTTTTCTTCCTATCAATATGAGCTTGTCACATATAAACGCCCCCATTAATAATAATTACTAGGAAATTTAACACCAAGTGACCTTTTTTTTTAATTTAATAAAAAAACTGAGTTTGGGGGAGACCTGGCGGGAAACCTGTATTAATACAGAAAATCTGTGCTAGTTTACACCTATGTATTTGGGTGTATAGGACTACATCAAACTAGACAAAACATCCTCCCATCATGTATATATGTACAAAACATTTTATATGGAAGTCTTTCCCAACAACAGATAACATGCAGATTTTACAGACTAGCACTTAGGCACTTAATATGTTGACTAAGTGAAAACTCAACATTTGAATAAAAAAAGAAATTATGCATTAATTCTTTGAATAAAAATTATGCAAATGTCCTTCTAATATTGCATGTTTGGCTATTTTCATAGGTGTGTCTCACCGTCACTTATCAGATCATTTGTCAGAAATTGTGGAAAATACAATCAATGATCTGGAACAATCAAAGGTAAATTCTACAGCTAAAGTTGTTTGTACCAAGTGCAGTGTATACAATAATGTGACTTAAGAGTGATGCAAAACATGTTATGTGTTCTGCTAACATATTTATTACAAGAGAGGTGTATTAAAAATTCACAACAATTTATGACTATCTTAATTTCTTAAAATTTAAAATAAAATAATTTGGGGAGGGGGGGGGGGTTAGTTTAAAAAAAAAAGTATTACAATGCAATTGCAAACAGAAATGTAGTGAATGCTAATTCGGTTTATATTGTTTCAGTGCATCAATGTTGAAGATGACTTTGATGTGTACCCACTCAACCTGGGTATGATTGCAGCATATTACTATATCAACTACACCACCATTGGTAAGTCATATTATTTGTATATGATCTTATATGAGAATATAAGAATACTAGAGCCAATATCTCAATTATTCATACAATGCTGAAGAAGGCTGGACAGGTAGGTATGCTGCAAACACATTCCAAACAATTGATGTACAGTGTGCCCCTACGGAAAAATGACTGGCTGCAGAAAAGAAAAATCACTTCAAGGACCCTCCCAAAGTGTCTTATTTAATTTCTATTTCATTTCCATTGTCAGCATGCAAGGGACCCATCTCTCACACACTTTCCTATACCCAAGTTAGGAAACTAGGCATGGATAGTGTGATGGACTCGCTCAGTCAAAATCCTAAGCATTGTGGTAATATCTTTGTGATTGACACGGATTGGCACAAATCAGTTCGTCCATGTGAGCTTTGTGCTGTGCATCCATGGCAGTGATCGGACGTCCATTGCCACCTGGTCATGCAGACTTGTCATCGTTGGATTGACTTTTTTTTACAGTTCTTGCTAACCTCCTGACAGTACTTACATGCACTCGGATATCACCACATACCGTACTCATTCTGTGGTGCATGTCGGTAGGCGCACAACCTTCCATCACCCGGAATTCAATCACAGCATGTTGCTTCAGCCGTATTTCCATACAAGTCGCCATTTTATGTCTGCTTTGTGCATGCAATACGTTCCAGGCACATGGCATTACGTGTCTTGGTGGTCACTTCCTTAGAGATTATTTTCACATGTCATGTGGCTCAGCGTGCTGTTGTCAGAGTTACGGCGCTGGAGGCAAAACTATTCAATCAGCCATCATAAATTATGTCACGATTTAATGATTGAAATTATCAATATGTTGCGAAAATATCGATATTTACATGACATTAGGCATATGGTTGCCACTAAAACTGCTGGAAAGGGTAGTCAATTGAATAAAATGCCAGATTTAACAAATCTGGTGAAAAAAATATTAAATATTGGAGATTTTTAATTGATTAAAGTGTACCTAGCAACTGTGGTCTACGGCGGCAAATATACTCGCCGCTCACTAACCAGAGAAGGGGAAATCTCAGTGAATAAAGTTGCCGCACGTGTCCTAAAGGTTAAAGCTATGGAGTTATGGGAAAAGCTGAGTAAGCTTCTATGATAACATAAATAAGTTATTATTTATACGAGAAAGTGTTTATGTGCATGAATGTTCATATTTGTGTATACATATATATATGTATATTTATGTGAGCGCTTTTTTATGTTAATGCACGTATCTCCATTCTGTGTCAATGTGTATACCTATTCTGGTGTGAGCCCTTTCCTGTGTGTGGATACATTTACATGCCTGTGCATTTTGTGTGGGTATCCTTCACACATCTGTGTCCATCTTGTTATGTGTTTATTTCTTGACTCTTGGTGTGTGTTTACATTTCTATGTATGTTTAGGTTTGGTTTTATATATATGTTTATGTCTATATTTGGTTTCACATTCATTCCATGCGTTTTCAAATGTTGATTCTTCTTCTATCCTTCCTTCCCCAAACCCACTCACCCCACCACCACACAACCTCATCATTACTCATCTATCATTGTCATATGCCATTCTTGTTGGCGTAGGTGACCATGGTTCTCTGTTCACAGTATTGTTATCAGGATCGTTGTTTCCAAGCCTTGCTAGGTTGTCACATGAATATTTTCTCACGTCCCCATCTGTCTCTGTTCCCTTCAGTCGTGCCTGTTGTGACTATGTTCTTAAAACCTGCCTGTCTGATAGAGTGACAAAAGGGGTATTTTTCTTATCTTTTTCTTTTATTATTCTTGCACTCATCTATAGTGTCTCTAATTTCCCACTTTCGGTTTGTTTATAATGAATGCACGCATTTTCACCTTGACTAGATGCGTTGCCATCCCTGCGCTATTATGGAGACGAGGGCTTGATGAAATATAGACATCTATTTATTTTTTTATTTTGTCGTTTTCTGTTGTTTGTCTCTTGAAAAAGGTTCAATTTGAGCCGATACGTTGAGAATTGTCCTGTTTAGTTTTATTGTATGTTTTTTGTTTTTTTTCTTAAAAATATATTTTTATTAATAGGCTAGGTAAGTGTTTTAGTAACCTTTTTACATCATTTTGCATTACTGTAAGCTTCTATGAGAAGCTGAGTCAATAAAATCAATTCTGTATACCTTTTAAGGGAAGAACTGATGTTGCAAAATTTAGCGCAATAGTATCTCTCATTGCAAGATCTATGTATATGTTATGTCTAATTTATTTGTTAGTAAAATATGTTTATAGTACTTTTTTACTATTTATTCACAGTAATCATATAGTTTGATCAATTCCAAAATGTTTTGATCTGTGAGAGCTATGTGACTAGAGAAAACTCCTAAAATCACTATAAAATCACAATTCTCTATTAAATTCTTTCTGCTATCCTTGGCTCAGTAACCAATGAAATTGTCACATTGTCAGATTTTTAGATCTATGACAGAATTACAGTTGCTCATATTTTTACTCCTTACAGAATTGTTCAGTATGTCACTCAACAATAAAACAAAGATTAAAGGTCTCATTGAGATTGTAGCAAATGCTGCAGAATATGAGAACCTTCCTATCAGACATGGAGAGGCAGCTATCCTCAAGCAGGTAATTGATACATTTCAATCCTTAACCTTTAGCACTCATTTTTAAAAAAAGAATAGTTAAAAAATGCCTGACCTTTTATTGGAAATATTTTGGAGTGGAAACACTGGTTACAGACCTAATTCAGCTGTATTTATGGTCAAATTATCATAATTTCACTGGGATAAATGAATAAACCTATAGATTTTTCGACTTCTGGTAGTGACTTCCGTTGATGGAGGGTGTTTCTCTAATCAAGTCTGGGTCATTCCGTCGATCGTTGGATTAATCAAATAACATCGTAAAGTCCAGACTGATTTATGTAACAGAAGTCAGTTCATTCCAAAATGTCTTCGTAGGATAACTTGGAGTGAATTCAAATCGAATGATAAAATCAGAGAAGAGACACGTCAAAATTTCATCACAGATGTTATCAGAAAACGCTGTTGGTCCTAAATCAGGCATGTCCTACGTGCAGACACCAACAGAATACACCACCAATCTCTTGATTGGATACCTATAGGCAAAAGAGCAAGGGGTAGACCAAAAGAAACATTCAGAAGAACAATACTTAGAGAAGGTAAAACAACCAATATTCATACTATTCAAGAACTGCACAGAATAGCTTTGAACAGACAGAATTGGAGAGATCTGACTTCTGCCCTGTGCGCTAACTTTAGCGCAAAAGGAAAATGAATGAATGAAATAGATTTTTCATAAAATCATTCTCTAAATCTAGATCTACTCCAAAACTGATCAATATAAGACAATATACGAAACTGCATGGTCTAACATATTTTCTAGTGTGATTATGAACTTACCTCTCAGGAATCCATTATCAGAAGAATAATCCATAATGATTTTAATGAAAATAAGATAAAACAAAAGTCTATAAATCTTGATTCACATCATGGCGCTGCTCTGGTTTCAAATTGTCAAGATATTGCGAAAATTTCAATATTTTTCTGAGATTCTGTCCACTTCTGCACTAAATTTGCAGAAAAAATGGAAGTCAATTGAATAACTTTCCAGATTTCAATTAATCTGGTAACCAAAATTTTAAAAATAGGGCTTCTTTTATTGATTACAGGGGACCTAGCCATTGCTGCTAAACAGTTATGGAGCACTACTTATCTGAATCCTGGGTTGCAAGCTTTCACTTGTTCTGCATGTTAAGAAGCAAGTTAAAATAAAAAATAAAATTGGTAGCGTATCCTATTCAGGATGTGGCCATCAACCCAGTATTTTTTGGCTAATTATTTTCTAGGCAATATAAATATGTTGAGTAGTTTGCCATTGCTTTCTGAAAGGCCCGGATGAGCAATTTCCTGTTGCGGGGATCGAACTCCGTACCTTGGCCATCACAGATGCTGTCTGTGCCACTCCTCCACATAACCAAATAAATGGATACTAAATAACATGCATGGCTGTTGTGATTTCATTATTTTCGCACATGTACTTTAGCAAAGCAATAAAACAATAGGATTGTGACAATCATAATTAATATCATCAGCAAGTGCTATGCCAGATTGTGGATTTCTTTAACTCCCTATCACTCACTGTTGACTATCAGTTCTACTGCTGAACTTCTATGACATTTCATCAGACTGTCCAGAATATTTTGACTTTGTCTCCCATTGTCTTTCTTCCTTGGAATTGTACATCTTGTCATTATGTTCTCCCTACTACCTCTCTCCATAATATGGCCAGAAAGAATGAGGACTACTACTTATTGATATTTCTAAGAAGTGTTCTATGTTGATTGACCTCTTGCAGCACCTCCTGATAATCTTCTTAGTTGTCCAGAAAACATGCAACATTATTCTGTAAATCCAGATCTTTAGCCTTCAGTGTTGTTGAATTATTATTTATTGTCAGGATTCAAAACTGTTATTATTGGTTCTGTGCTGAATTGCTCTTCTCACTGACATTTATTTATAGAATTCAGGAGCTTTAATAAAGTGTTTCATACATCATCTATTACTGCGTTTTTTTACGGTTTTTTTTTCTTCAGCTTGGAAGTCGTCTACCTAACAAGATTACCAATGCAAAGTTTAATGATCCCCATGTGAAGACAAACCTGCTTCTGCAGGCCCATCTGTCTCGCATGCAACTCTCTGCAGAATTACAGAGTGACACAGAGGACATTCTGAACAAGGTGTGTAACTCTTGTGTGTTTAGATGTATATTTCATTAACCTTTAGCAAGCCAGATTAAAAAATACGAAACGTCTCCCTGCCACCGGATTCTTTTTTGAAAATTTTCATTATTGATGGTGACTGTTTTGAAAATGTGATAATTTTTTGGTTATTAGAGATAATTAAATAATATTTGCACATATAAATAAAGAATTGAATTATGCATATATTGGTGTAATTTATGTACGTGTGTGTGTGATACCAGACGTATGAGAAAGTGGTAAAGACGTTTTTCACAAAAAACATATTTTATAACAAATAAAGAGGGAAAAAATAAGGAAAAAAAATAACTTACCTTACATATCGAATTCCTTGGCAACACTGTCAACTAAATCACGTAAATCTGTTGTATTTATGTTCTTTCACTGCGAAATTATCAAAATATAGCCGGGGGAACTGTATAAAACATGTAGATTTGCAGTAAAATCGTTCTTTGAGCTTAGGCCTAGAGTTATTTTTTCTGCCACTTCAAAATATTCGATATCAAACGTACAAGTCCCCAAACCAGCACGGCATTCTGTATATTCACTGCTGTGAAACTAAATAACCTAATAATCCATGATTCAATCCACGATTCAATGTTATTTTATTCGAAATACGATGAAATAAAGGTCTGTAAAACCGATCCATCATCATGGCATCGTACCGGTGTACAGATGTGGTCAGATTAATTGCTCTTAAACTTTTACGAATAGCCAGCCATTCTCAAAAACGATCATGTCGGAAGTGCGGGATGTACCGGCTTCGATTGCGCATGTCCCCAGCTATGTGCACGGACGGTGGTACGTGTAAATCTCACGATAATCTCGTGGGTGGGACGGCCCGCCATCAGCGCGCGCGGCCATTTTGTTTTTCTGCGGCTGGATATCATATCGGCTCGGTGAAGGTTAATAGTATTTATAAATTGTGTGTTAGCAGCAATCACTAAAGAATTATCCCACATACACACAGTCAGTCGAATTATATTATTTTGAATGTGAAAAGAAGGAATAATTTAAAAAAAACTATTGGGTTTTATAGGATAGTTTCAGTGACTCTGGCAATCCCAAACTATTTGAGATCAATCTTAGAAGGCTATATTGAAATATGTTTGTAGCTGGCAGTTAATTTTTGTCAGGATATAGCTAAAAAAAATTAGCACTATTTGGCTGTAGTGATTCTAAACAATAATTACATTTAGTAGGTTGCCATTATTATTTTCCATTGCTTATCTAAATTTCTTAACTCTAATTTGTTAACACTGAGTTCATCTCATTCTCCATTATCCTATTTGGGCTTTTATTTACTTAAAAGAACACTGCTTTTATCATTTATTAACAGGCAATTCGTCTGATCCAAGCCTGTGTGGATGTGTTGAGTAGCAATGGTTGGCTAAGCCCTGCTTTAGCAGCTATGGAACTTGCACAAATGGTAACACAAGCAATGTGGTCCAAGGACTCTTCTCTCAAACAGTTGCCTCACTTCACAGCAGACATCATCAAGAGATGCCAGGAAAAGGTTTGATTTTGAATTTCTTTTAAGGGTATCAATTTAAAAACACACAATGTATCCTCTGTGATTACTTATCTGCTATGAAGTGATTATAACTACAAAATTGTTGTGAATTACAATCTAATTTTTAGATGATCTGTCCAATTTTCTTGAAGACTTATCTTTTATCTTTTGATACAGAATGATATATATAAAAAAAAGTAACCCATAGCATTTATTAATGCCGTAGGGGTGTAAGATGTTAGCGATCTCACATTTCACAGGCTCTGCAAATGAGGGCGGTAGCCATCTCCTCTCCCTCGCAGTCTTTACTTCCCGGATTAATCCGGTACCCATTTAAGGCTGGGTCGACCTGGGAGCCGTTGCGATCTGAAAACATTTCCGCCTCAACTGAGGAATGAACCCAGGACCACTCATATGCGAAGCCAGTGCGCTAACCACTGCACTAACGTGGCTCGCATACAGAATGATATATATACTTTTAAATCCCTAGTTTTAGTCATCTTCAATCATATAGAGCTTATCAAGTAGAACTTCTGACAATCTTGTTTCATTATGGATAGCTCTATATACTTTTCCATCATATTTATCCATCCTGAAATTTTCTGTATGTATTTGAATAAAACCATAATAGACCTTATTTTTAATCACTGATAAAATACTATATGTACCATTTATACACCCATAGATAAATTGAGTATGTTACTTTTATAGAAACATGTTAAGCAAATGTGGCCTCATCACATGATAACAGTTGTTTTTAATACCTTCTGATTTGTTTTCCTTGCTGTCCATGGTATTCTCAGAACTCTTTTATAGCACTTTAATTCAAATGATCTTATTCTCTTGGCCACTGTTTTATATTTAGTGTCCATGCTTCACATCCATATGTCGCCACAGGAAACACATGTTCATAGTAAACACAACTTGGTTCTTATGTTAGCACCTTGCTATAGTTTCTTTTTAAATTTTGACAGCGCCATTGCTGTTCTTCTCTTAATCTCAACAGTGCAGTTGCTGATATTAGTTCCTAAATAATCAAAATGTGCCACTTAATTCTAAATTGCAGTTCTCAATATTAATTATGGGTCATGATTTCATTTTGTCAGTTGCCATTATTTTTGTCTTTTTCATATTTAAGAACAACTTTTGCTGTTCGCCGAACTTTTGGGTTGAATTAATTATGCTCAGTAGGTCATGTTCGTTTGTTGTTAATAGCACTGTGTCATCTGTATATCTAATTTCTGATATCTGTAGCCCTCCTATATTTATGGGTCTGAAATCAGGTGTAATTATTTCTTGTCTCATATTTCCACATACATGTTGAACAAGTAAAGTCTTGTCTTAATCCTTTCTGTACATTGAACCACTCCGATCTTGCACCCTCCACTTTTACCACTGTTTCTTGGTTCTAAAATTGGCAATGTTTAAATTTGTCTTGATTTATTGTTATTTCTTATGCAGAATTTGGAATCCATCTTTGACATCATGGAGATGGAAGACCAAGACAGAAGTGAAATGCTCCAGTTGTCCGAGTCTGAGATGGCAGACGTTGCTAGATTTTGTAACAGATATCCAAACATTGAGTTGACTTATGAGGTTCTTGACAAGGACAGTGTTCAAAGGTTAGTAAATGTGTAGCTAAAGCAGTCTGTATTTAATATATATCAATGTGACAGTCGATGTTATTACTGTTCGCTTTCTGTTATATGTTTTAATTTTGTTTCAATTGTCTGTCTTGATAAAGGCCGTTTGGTCGAAACGTCGATTTGTGTGTCATTATGTGTGTTATCTAGTATCAGCAAAACTTTATTACCTTTTTCCTGGATCTACCTGTTGTATTTAACTCACACAATACATGAAGTAATATAGAAGGAAAAAAAGAAACCCATATTATAAACACATTCCAGATATGATAGCAAAAAAAAAAACTGCACCTGTTTGGTCATATAAAGAGACACAACTGTTTATAAAAACAAATAATGGAGGGCAGAGCACCTGGGCAGAGGAGGAAAGGCAGACCAAGAAGATGATGGACTGACGACATTAAAGATAACAATGCGCCGTTGAAAAATGCAAGCCGCATCGCCCAAGATAGAGACAGAGAATGGTTCAGAGAATTCATTGGGAAGATAACGTTCTGGAAAGAATATGCCACATAACAATAAATGAAGTCTCTATTTTTCATATTACAACATATGAGATGCTGCTACAAATTGTCATCTATTTCAGTAGTGGCATGCTTATGCAGAATCCTAGGAATATCGCTAAGAGACAGAGTGGGGAATGAGGACATTAGACAAAGAACCGGCACCACCCCAATCTTGGAATATATTAAGAGACAATAGATCAAATGGTTTGCACACATCAGCAGACTACCATCAGACAGCATACCACAGTAAGCTATGCTACACAGATACAGTGAAGGAAGACCTATAGGCCGACCACAAAAACGATGGAGCACCGAAATAAAAGAAGTGACAAATTCCACAATATACTCAGCACACATGAGGGCCATATCCAGAAAACTCTTTCTACCCCTGATGCTGAAAGGCAACAAAGAGTTTAGCGAATAAATAGATAGATTTCAGTAGTTCCCTGCTGGGTTTTTTTTTAAAATCATATGTACCATATATATATATATATAAAACAACACCGATTCCATGTAGTTGCGCAACATTAAACTATTTTAGCCCATTTTTTGTTGCTTACATTTATTTATATTTACAGATAATAATTGTCCTTAGGCATTGTTTTGTATACATTTTACAGGTCTCGTAGATTCCCCAATTTTTTAAATCACATTCTCACAGAGCTAATAGCTTTTTTTTCACATGTGATTTTCATTTATTTTGTGAGCACACAATTATTCGGTTTCACCAAAGATGAGTCGTAATTGGTATTGAATTCAAATTACTTTTCTTTAGGACATATATATTTATAACGGTCTGTTTTGTCTAATCAACAGTGGCTCAAACATCAATGTTACAGTCACACTGGAGAGAGAAGATGAGATAACTGGTCCCGTTATTGCACCATTCTTCACACAGGTAAATTTATTAATATTGCATGCTTAAACAGATGTCATAAAATTAAATTTTAGAACTAATGATACAATAACTGATAATCATAGAAACCAATCCGATATTGACATATTTGCTTGGGACGGAGGGGAGGTGAGCTAGGTAAACAAACCTTCTGCTACCTTTAGGAAATGGAGTAATCCTAATTGCCAAGGAATGTGTCAGCTACACATTTACAGAAATTATGGCCACATGTACATTAAACATTGACAGTCATATTCATCATCATAGTGTGTTTCTATCATACACTTAAGGATGCTGGGACTTTATCATATATGTTTATTATATTGTCATATAAAATGAACTTTGCCCTGGTGACAAGCTGGATTCTCTATAGAGTTACCAATAACCTGAATGCGGAAGTACTATAACAAATATCTGAAATTTTTTTGTCCAAAATCAACTTTATTTAGTCATACAATTTTATCAGTGCAAACAAATTCAGGTTTTGCTGTAACAAAGCATGATTCCTTTAAAAAACAATCCTGCAGGGAATATCAAAGGTGGAAGGAACAAGTAAAAACTGAAAATCATAGACAGCCATCAAAGAATGAATGAGAATGAATGTATTTTCTACACTCATCCACATCTCTGGCAATAGAAAAAGCGAGAGGACCCCGTGTCGATGCATGCAATGCAGTAAACCTAAAACTCTTATGGGTTATATGTATCATGTATTTATGTCAGGTGTTATTAAAATATATGTCAAAGATGTAAGAACACATGTAGCCATTTGACATATACTTTCATGTGTTCTCAGATATGCTTTAAAATAACAATATTTTCTGATATATTTTATTTATTTTTCATGTACATTACTTGATTGCTTTCAGAAACGTGAAGAAGGCTGGTGGGTGGTCATCGGTGATCCCAAGAATAACTCTTTGCTGTCTATCAAGCGTCTGACACTGCAACAGAAGGCTAAAGTGAAGCTTGACTTCATGGCTCCTGCACCCGGTCACTACAACTATGTGATCTTCTTTATGAGTGATGCCTACATGGGTTGCGACCAGGAGTACAAGTTTAGTGTAGATGTCAAGGAAGGAGATAGCGATAGTGATAGTGATTGAAACTGCAGTTCACATTATCATTCTAATGTACACATTTACATGGTCATCAAACATAACCTCCATGGATACATTGATAAAATTATAAAACAAGCTTTTCCCCCAATGTTTTTGTAACATTTCCAAATGTATATGTATAAGTTATTGTTATTGAAAACATGACACATTTTCAGGAAAACATTTCATGTTTAATATCAGTTTTTTTTTAATGATTGATTAAATTCAGGATGATAGAGATAGAAGTCCATTTTTTTCTCCTCATTCCAGGCAGCACCTCATATTCAGTGGCTGTAAAGTGCTGCACTTTATATGTTGATTGTATTCTGGACTGACCCAGGTCATAGCACAGAAAGATATAAGAACTGATTCTTTACATTCTGGGCAGATGTTTGTGAATATTCATGATTACTTACTGCAAGCCTGCTTAGCAAATTAGAATGTTGATTGTGATCTGTTTGAAAGCAATATTATATAGACCTCACTTCGTCTGTTGTATCGAGTGTGAAAGATCAGGTAATCATTTCTGATAGTATTTCAAGCCACACTTCCTATACTCGCTTTGTGAAAGTGACACTTTGTTCCAGATGCTACCTTTCATCACTGCTGCATAAGAAGACAATCCATTTGGCCTAAGTCTGTTCTTGACCAGATTGTTTACACAGACACCAATAGGTATAGGTTTCATCAATTTTTCTACCTTTATCTGATGTGCACTTTTTATTCCTAATTACAGCATAAACACATACTTAGATCGATGAGAATTTTGAAAGTAGCATCAATTTTTTATAGCCAATATTTTGGCATAATTAGATTTCAGCTTCAATACAAACTCCTAAGTTTGGACAAGTTTCGTATTTAAAAAGTACCATACTCTGCCTATACAGTGTGGTATATGGTATATACATAGAAATAAAAATATGAGAATAAGGACAATTAAGGAAAATAAGATTATACTAGGCGAAACAGCTCAGGAAGTAAAAACTTACACATAACATTGACATGGATATCAAGAATAGAAAAGGAAAGAAGAAACAATAATGTTTAGATTAAATGCATGTATGGAAATTTAAGAATATTATCTAAAACTCTTTAATCATTAATACTAAAAGGTACAACTAGGAAACTAAATAATTTCATCACAGGATGCTAGAATAAAATAGATTTAATGTAAAACCACCAATGTGGAAACCATGATAAAAGTCAAATAGACACAAGTAGAGAGATAACTATGCTGATGATGGGTGTGAAACACAATAGAAAGACCAACAGAAAATATTGCAAGATGAACATTGTACTAAATTTGTAGAAAGTAGCAGAGCAATTGAACCATGTCTGTTTAAGCTATTGTGAGATCTTGAACCCAGATATATTAAACTAGTATGAAATCTTGAACCAGGTATGTTATCCAGGTCAACTGGATCTTTCTTTTGGCAAGCTATTCCCAATTTTTTTTAAATTATTATTATTTTTTGGGGTCCAAATTTAATTTCAAGGCATAGTCAAACTAACATATTAATTACTATATCTATTAATAATTATAAAAGCCATAATTTGTCATTCTATCTATCCAGAATGCTCTATAATTAGTCAAGGAATTCTTTGCGACATCCATTCAAAAAGATTGATGCCGTGATGTTATCTTCCCCAACAATGCAAAGCATACACCATTTTTTGTATTGAAATATTATTGTCTTGAAATTTGTTGTGATTTCAAGTGTGTTTATGTGTTTACGATGTATTAACAGGTAAACTTTTATGTCTGTTTAATAAATGATGGTTACTATTTTAACATTTGTGTACATTTCATGCCTTTCGCTTACCAGCTTTAATAGTTGATCTAGTCGCAGGAAAGTGTCAAAAAACAAAAGAACACAAAAATAGATGGTTGAGTATAAAAGTCAAAAGTCACTTGCTCGGATTCGTGCTGCAAATGCTGTGGAGCATAGATATAGGATTGTAAGAACAAGCGCAAAATCGATGTAATATGGATGCTGCCTCACATACAAGACGAATTGAATAAGAAACACTTTAGCAAAGACAAACATAACTTGCTAAGGATGCTGATTTGCATCGTTGTCGAATTGAGCTAGAATAACCAGCACAAAGACTTGAATTTACTTCAATACAAAATATATTTAGTCCCTTGAGATTACACTTAAGACAGGTTTTACTGTGTACATGCATGTGTCTGTGCATGTGTGGTTGGTTACGTACAGAAAACCTGTTTACATGAGTTGCACAGTGATTCGGTGATGCTAGAATGGACCGAATCATTGGTTCAATTCCCATCAGTAAGAATTATTTTCTATTGGAGACAGGTTTCTGCTTAATTAATGTGTGCTATGAAAAGTTAACTAGACATGAATGTAGCTAAGATAAAATACTGTACTCGTGTACTTATTTACAATATAATATTTTAACGATAATCGTGTGCTCTCCAAAGCAATAAAAATAGTGACTGTTTATGTGCATGAGTTCTCTTTAGAGTATGAGAATCTGATGTTCACCATCATCGAGTAGTAAACTTTGCCCGCTTTATGATGGAGAGGTATAGATTGTGTTACCCTGCCGAAAGCGAACTGCATCTAGTCATGTAGAATGACTAGCCTAGTTGATAGTGAGCATGCTTACTATCATTGAATTACAGCTTGCCTGGTTTGAAACCACATCCAGACAAAACAAAAAATTAGGGTCCTGATTTCTCATCTCTAACATGACTTCCTCCAGTGATCCAGCTGTAAATGGATACTTGACGCATGAGTTGGGGAAGGTAAAACACAGCAAGGAAAAGAATGGGCCACCCCACCTTAATAGTTTCTGCGGCTTAGTACATGAAGAATTATCTTTATCCCAGGATACTATATGCCATGGAACTTAACTTCACCTTACTGAATATATTTATAATGCCTTTAACGGGCACTACAAATTAGCTAGTCTCGCCACCACAACAGGCCTATGGACCAAGCAGAAATACTCACTGCTCTTCGTGAGTCCTCATGATCACAGGTTTTTGAGATGGATAAGCATGAGTCAATATCAAGAATGCAAGAATTGGGAGTGAGGATGGGTGTGGCCTGAAGAGAACCCCTGACAAAGATTTAAAAAAGAGTAGTGAATCAACAAAGAACCGGAACCATCAGTCGTTATACCCTGAGAGATTTACTGAAGCGGAGATCGGAGAACCTATGGACATGTCCGGTATGTGAAGATAATAATCAACATACCTAATTTATAGTGTCTAGAAAATCAATTGATGTCTTTGCTTAGCAGGCTAAATAGCATTTTCTTTTTCTGCACTGTTTTGGCTGAAGACAGATGTCATAAAACTCTGTCCTCTTCTCTCACGACAAAGGTGGGTAGTATTGTCTGATCTATTTGTAATATTTTAGCAGAACAAAATGACAAATTTTCTGGCTTGGCAAGAACAAGTGGCTACAACTTGTGTTTCCAATATTTTTCATTCTAATGACAATAGTTTAAACTGCTGTTTTATCCAAGTTTTTTGTTAAATTTATTACAAGAACTTTTAGTTATGTTTTTTGTGTTTGCATATAGATTGTTTAAATAAATAGCTGTTTCACACCTGCATATCTATGTTCACAATGAGACCAACAAATTGAATATATGTTAATAAAATAAACCATGAATATGATCACGGTCTTATGCGTCTTTGAACATTAAATGTTTTATTTACAAAAAACACAAAAGCATACCAACTTATTATTCTTACAATTTTTACTGTATATGAGAATATACAATGACTTATAACCCTTAAGATCCTATACAGCTGAAAAGCTGCCATATAGTCTTCATTTCTGAAAAGCACTTATTTTCACACATTTTTGAGCTATTAATAAATGTAGTTGGCATCCCTTTTGAACTCCAATGCAAGGAGAAAGTATCGATACACTATATGTACAATCCTGATTGTCAAACACGTGTATTTTTATAATAGTTAGTAGCAACAGGGACAGGTAAGACAGAATCTGTTGGCTAAGTCACACATTGATTATAATAAATATCATGGCAACAGTAAATCTGAGCATAACATTGATAGTATGAACAAACCAATGCAAGTGTGAGGAACACTGCTCATGTTGAATGAAGCTTTGGTTGTACAGGGTGCACACATACATCATTTCAATGAAAGAGGGCTATTTATTTCAATAGATTTTCAAATTATTTCACTTTTAGCAGAACCAAATTTATGGCGTGGCAAGAATAAGCCACACTCAAATGACAAATGTGACAGCTCACTTTCAGAATGCAGACAGAAAAACAAAGGGTTACAATTCTTTTCAGACCATCAAACATCACTCTGTGATTCAATATGAATATCTTTACATTTTCTGTAAAGTAGGTCAAATCTACTCACCAACTTTAGACACTCATCCATTCATACACTGTATACTCAAATTTTATTAACATGTTGCAGATAACAAAGTTACATGTAACATATAACAAGTACCCAACTTTTATTCTTTAAAATTATTCAGAAATTGGGGATGAAGATAACTTCATGTACTAAGCTGCAGCAACTATTAGGTGGGTAGCCAGTTCTCTTCCTTGCTGTGTTTACCTTCCCCAACTCATGTACCAGGTTCCCACTTACAGCTGGGTCAATTGGAGAAACGGCCATGTTAGACAAGAAATCACGATCTAGATTTTTGTGTGTCTGGAAGTGGTTTCAAACCTGGCATGTTGTAACCCGGTGGCAGTAATCAAGCTCACTATCAAGTAGGCTACCTCGCTCCTCAGAACTTCTAAAATAATGAAGCTTGGATTTTAAGGGATAAAATACATTCATTCTCAAATTCCTGCTGGTTAACAAAGATATAGTACAGAGACAGGAATGCACTTTATTATGATTTTACAGCTTGGTTGAGATATCTGCGCCTTTCAGCCTGACACATCCAACATAATTTTGGTGTACTGACCTATGGAAATAGTATATTTTTTTCGTTCATTCTTAAACTCCCATTGGATCTCTCTTGTAGCAGGATGTTCCTACTAGATTTCCAGCAGGACATGGTCCAGAGAATGGAAATGCGTTGTGTCAATGTTTATTTTCACCAATCGACACATATGACTTTGGCATTGAAATAGCATGTAACAGCAGGGAAATTATAACTAGTATTTTTTCTTGTCAACAAATCATGATGATATACTCTAATAAATAAAATAAACAAAACAATACTATTGAAGAGCTTTTAGTAATATCACTGAAAAATACAACTGAATAACGATGGATACAAATACTTGTTCAGGCAATGAGAAAATGGAGAGCTATATTGGGAGAAGGGTTTCAATAAATGATTTGAATTGATATTTAAATATATGGATAGTTAAATTAAAAATGGATTCCTAAAAGTAGCAAATTAGTAGTAGTTTAGGAAACCTTGTGACAGTTAAGTCCGGCTCTAATGGCGTGATACAGAGCTCGTCCGATGACCAACGTACCAAGTTCGAAACCCGCCTCAGGCAATTGTGCATGCAGACTGTTCAGAAAGCAATGGCAAATTACTGAACATGAATACTGCCAAGAAATTATTGCCTCTTGTTCATCTCCCTGGCATCATCCCCTCCATTATGGTCTCTAGGCTGTCATGACATTTTATATGCCCAAAGTATTGTAGTTTTCTGGAAAGAACCATGCTGTTTAGCCAGTTTTCTTTTACATTCATTTCTCTCAGGATGGTGATCTTTTTGGTCCATGGTATTCTGAGGATTTTTCTGTAGCATTTTATTTCAAATGTTATTTTATATTTCACTTTGTATGCTCTTAGGAATGTTAGTTTTGTTGTTTAGCAGCAGCTCATTAATATGTTTTTCATTTGTATCAGCTTCTTTGATGCGATAGCCAGCTTCCTTCTGACTTCTTCATAGCAATTAACATTACTGTTGATAAGAGAACCAATATATAAAAAGTTGACTTTTTCTAATTTGCTGTTGCTGATACTGATTGAGAACTTGCTAGTGATTTTGTTGCTTGTCATAATCTTGGTCTTGTTTCCATTTAGAAATAGGTTTGTTTTTCACTGTATTTAATGGAGATTATGAGGTGTTTGAGACCTGCTTGACTGCGTGCCAATAGTGTTGTATCATCAGCATATCTTAGTTCTGATATTTTGTGACCTATGTTGAGTGGGTCGAAGTTATTTCTCTGTTAGGTGCATAAATATTTAAGATTTGGTAGTAGGACACATCCTTGTCTGAATCATTTTTCCAAACTGAACCAATCAGATGTTTCATTATCTACTCTCATAGCTGCCTGCTGGTCTTGATACGATGTTTTGATGCGGCGGATTAGGTGTAGTGGGAAACCCATGCCATTCATGATATTCCAAAGTTTTTTATGTTGTACACACTCGAATGCTATGGTGTAGTCAATAAAGCATGTAAGGATGTCAATATTAAACTCTGCATTTTTCTATGATGATAACTATCATAGACCTTAATATAATGTGGAAATATTGAGGATTTATAGAAACTATAAAACAGAATTTGAACGAGGTCCATTCAGCTGGCTCCTATGTGCAGTCAAAATGAGTCAATACGTTTTCTAAATTCAATCAATTTACATCCCTGAAAAAGGGTAAAAATCATGATCTTATCAGCGCCCTACTCGACAAACCATCATGCTACATTATACTTCTAGAAGATCTATCTATTCGCTAAACCCTTTGTTGCCTTTCAGTGTCAGGGGTAGAAGAATTCTAGTAGATGATATGACTATATAGCGAGATTTTTCTTCCAATCAACATTCAGCTTTACAATTATATGTTTCATTTCTGGTTGTCCTAACACTCATTGGTTAAATACATTTCTTGTCTAAATTTCTTACATTTGTCTTCTATCAGACAATCACATGGATGTTAAAGAGATGCAAGCCAGCTGACATTGCACCTATGTACTTTGGGCAGACCCCTAGGTGGTATGGAATGCTAGGTGTAAAATTTTGACAAAGAAGTATATAAGTATCTTACCAATTGGTAAGATACTTAGGTGCACAGTTTTACTGCAGTCTCCTGATCCACCAGGAGTATATACTGTGCTTCTGACAGGATGTAGCCTTCCTGGGATACTGCTGCTGCACTGGAATGCTACTTTTCAGGGAACAAACATGCATCCACAAACTCCTGAACACAACCATAAACCTTGTCAGAAAAGCTATGGGCAGTAAAGAGATAACTTTCTCACAGCTAAATGAATTACTTCATCTTATCTCATTCTTCAAAATACCATATTTTCATGACTTAAGGTATTTGAAGGTGGGATGGTCCTATTAGGGTCATAGAAGTACTTCAGTGGATACATTATCAATAGAATCCTCCAACATTCATATCTACGACTCAAATGAGTGGGATAAAATATGCCCCATCCATTTTTTGTCAATATCGTAATTTATTCTGTATGTATATAAAATTGGTAATGGAAAAGAGTATAAAACCAGTGCATTGACATGTCATACTCAAAACACATTACATGAATTACACATTACTAAAACAGATTGTGTACGATATTAGTAACACATGATGGATTATATATATGTTTCACTATGTTTTTCCCTCAAACAAATGTAATTATCTGATTAACTGTCTAATGTAGGGGTGAGCAAACTTTTTGTCCAGAGGGCCACATTGAAAATTGTAAAGCTATTGGAGGGCTGCATATAATATTATGTATATTTTTGTTTACAATTCTCGGTTACAATTCTATCAATATTACTATTTAAATTAAGTTAAATTGGGAAAAAATAGTTATATTTAATATATAAGTAAGTCGAATTAAAATTCCAATGGATTTCTGCGTAATATTAATGGAAAAAAATCATTTGTGACGATCGTTCGTTTATTTAAAAATGTGTTTGAGGGCCGCATAATATCAAATGGTGGGCCGCATGCGGCCTGCAGGCCGTAGTTTGCCCACCCCTGGTCTAATGTATTAATGCCATTTTCTGCATATGATGTTATATTTGGTTAGACCCAATAAATATATACTTTATTTTTGTGCATCATGTTCAGTTTTTATAAACAAATGAAATCCTTTGATCTTTGTCAGCATACTAATTATTGTATATAGAGAAAAGAAGTTTTACCACTTCAGACACTACGCCGGATACAACCTGAAATACCATCTGTCTTGCATTCAAGAGTACAAAATAGTGCAATTTCACGCTTAAATCATGCCAATTGCATGATAAACCATTCATGTGTAAATGACGTCTTATAATTGACTGAACATCTTCAGATTTGTGTGTGTTGACTAGTAGAATGTATATAGCAAATAAATGAAAATTTAAACCAACAGTTGCATTTGAATGAAAAATTTAATTCATAAAGTCTATACCATTTTAAATTAACACACAAAATTTCAATTATATGCATTATATATTTGCTGAAATACATCATTTTGAAGTTGGGCAAAGAGCTAGTGAAACATGCTATGGTAATCAGTTATGAATGAAGGTAATATGGACAAGTCCATAAGTGCTCCGATGCCCGTCTCAATAAACTCATGAAATTGTATCGCGCACAACAGATCCAGTTTGATGCTGATTTATCAGTCTCTTCGTATATCTATTATGTTTCTTATTACAGGCTATTCCAATCTTTTCACTAATCCCATGCAGTCTTGAGAGCGGCTATGATTCATACCCTGGAAAATCCTCTGAGCAGACGAGGTCTTCAATGTATTAACTATCCGATGAATCCAATGATGTACCTATTGGCACTGGCTGGCCATGCTCGTCAGTGTATCATTACACTCAACACCTGCATGTCCTGGCATGAACATAAAGGTTATTTTTCTGGTCATAGAAAAATTATCACAAGAGCTCCACCCATTATATCACAACTCCACCCATTGATCTCGCTTCAACTTTGTGGATCATATTCATTGAGTCACTAAGTGTGCATGCATGAGAATAGTTCTGTGATATTGGACAGTGCTTACGTCACAGCTTTTATCTCCATCGCAAGACTTCTCATCGTTGTAGTAAAAGCATCACTGAATTCTTTAAGTTTTCCCACCGAACTGTGGAAAAAGCAGAAGCACATCTTTGATGATGAGTGACTGATCTATCAGTGTAGATTATTATATCATCCTCTGTAGTATGGCAATCAATGAGAGCTCTTACTTCTGCATCCACCATCACCAGATTTTTATCCCTGCAACTTCTGTTGAGTCTGATGCAGGCGGAGTGGGTACCACTCCTCAAGATCAACACAAATACATTGTACAGTACACTTGTACAATGGTATTATCTGCTTGTCCCAACCATGATTCCCCCCTTCCAAGCGGTCTATGTCCCTTTACTATTTTTGTGTATTCGTATGCCTGTTCTTTCCCTTGTTGTATACCAGAATATCATCTGCAAAGGATAATATCTTGCCAATACAACTGTCAATTCCTGTTTTGTTAACATTACTGTGCAGACATTGAACAGTACTGGGAAAAGTGATGAACTCTGTGGCAGTCCTGGATAAATTGTAGTAGGCTCTGAGGACCAAATATCACACCATGGTAGCACTTTTCTTTCATATGGCGCTAATGATAAGCATTGATCGATAACAGGATCTACCTGTAGTAGAATAACCAAGTTCATGAAATATTCATAAAGAACCCTATTATAAGTATCCTCAAGATCAATCACTGCAGCATGTGTCTCCAGACCAGCCTTTGTCATATCTAATATCATATGCAAGTACACTACATTTCTTTAGCATATCTGTACAAAATTACTGGTAATCTTAAAAATCTTTAAAATTTCCACAATGGAAATACCTGACAATTCTCCAAACCGCAAGCAAGCCTACATGTCACAACTTTCTCTGGGAGTTTGCTGATAGTATTCTTCTTCTTCAGCGTTCATTCTCAAACTCCCGCTGGATCTCCCTTGTAGCAGGACCATGGCAGTACTAAATTTCCAGCAGGATGTAGTCCTGAGAATGGAAATGCGTTGTGTCACCATTTTATTTGCGCCAATGGCACGACAGATGTCTTCGGCGGAGGATAGTATTCTGTATAGTAATGATTCAGTATCCACTGATGTGAGGAGAAGTTTTTGGGTTCTTCAGTGGTAGTAAAAAACTGGTATCACTGCTCCCTCATGGCACCATTTTGCAAGCTTACATTGAATTATTTAGCCAAACTCTCAGTGTCAAAGAAAGTCTGATAAATTGTTGATGTCACTATAGCAGACACCACTGGGACTTGGAGCATTGTTTCTTGATCTCTCAAGTACTGCACAAATATCTTCAGCTGTAATATACATCACTGTCATTACTCCATTCTATGGTCTTGCATTGATCAGATAACATGCAGTTAATATATCTTCTCACTTCTTTGTTTTTCTAGTCGATCTGTTAAAGGAAGTATGCAACAGTTAACAAAAATACAAATAAATGCGATTGGAGTTTGGTTGCCGACAGAAATGACTTGAAGTTGGTTGAAAAATCATCTGCATACTCTACTATCACATCGAGCATAAGGATGGAAATAGAGGGAGTTACAGCAGCACTAAGTTGGTTGATAACTGATACATCAACCCACTCGGTAATACTACCACAACCAAACACAACAACCACTTTTATTTATGTGTATGTTAACTGAGCTATCTGTGTATAGAATTATGTCTTGTGGTTTCGAGTGTAGCTAGGCCCTGACACTCGTTTATTTTCGACACACTTTATCTAGTTGTATTATTACTTTAGTCAGTGATTTCTTCTCAGTGTACCTCCACCCATTCACTGCCCTTTCCTATTTCTTCAAATTCACATACTCTTTGCAGCATGTCTTCAGCCTCTGCTATCCATGATCCACTTAATTCGTTTTCCCTTTGAATCATCTAGACGATGGTATAATGGGTGGTGGTTGTATTCTGTCACTTTAAGGTACAACCTAACATGTGCTACCTGATGTCGCACTCTAATGCTGGAGAGATCAAGCAGAGATGGATGTATAGTACACCGCAGTACCGCTCTCATTGCCTCATTCTGGACTTTTTCCAATCTATTGACTTGTGTCTGTGACAGTGTTAGTAGGCCGAGCCCACAATCTATGACAAATAGCACCATCACTTGTAGAAGCAGAAACAATATCCATTGCTGCATGTTGAAGGTTGCCATGACCTTCTAACACTGATCCCCTTTTAGCCTTCTGAATCATATTTATGATGTGTTTGTTGACTGAGAGACTTCTATCAAAGGTAATCCCAAGATATTTACGGTGTCATACTCTATTTCAATTAATGAGCCCATGCAACTGACAGCTGGCTATCATGTGCTATGATGTTAGTTTCTAATCAAGGAAGTGTGCATGAGAGGTATCTCCTTTATTCTCATCAGATGTTAGCCATGACTGGTCATTTGAATGAAAGAAAGTCTGGTATACCTCTATAATATGTGGCACCATTCATCCATTCATGCCGTGATGGATGTTCCAGAACGTTTGTAGTGAGGTGTCACAGCATATTCTACCACAAAACTCCTCCCACCATGTCAGCTTTGCCTGATTAGCAAGTTCTTTCACCACAACCACGTACACCCCAAAGTCAAGCAACGGATGAACAACATCTAAAGTTTAGGAAACAACATATTAGACTTTGGACACATTAAAAGACATGACACCTTATTGAAGACCTTGCTTGAGGGTAGGGTCAAAGGGAAGCGAGCAAGAGGTAGGCAGAGATACAAGTGGGAGAGTAACATTACACGATGGACAGGTTACAGTCTAGCAGAGTGCACCACCAAGACAAGAGACAGGAGATGTTGGAGATACGTTGCAGCCAACCTTCGTTGCGGAGACGGCACTTAATGATGATGATGATTCACCTTCACCATACTAGTTATCTCATCATGCACAATAAATTGATATGTTGAAAAAAAAATTCAAGCACTAACTTCCTGCAAGGCGGAGAACTGCAGTTTTGCCCTATGCTCCTTGTGGGTCAAAGAAAAGGAAAAACAATTATTTATTTTCTAAAAGTCATTAATTAAAATATAAATCAATATAGAAACTAAATTATTTGCAGTCAGCACATTTTGATACATGAATCTCTTTTTAAAATGTCATATTTAAATTATGTTTTTACAATTAAAAAAATTCACACCTAGAAAATATTTTAAACATTATACCATACCTCAAAAGTGGCAAGATTATTCAACTATAATAATTCTTCAAGTAGTTATTTAATTTTAGTATGTTATTCTCACACTGTATTTTATATAAATGTTAGATAATTATTCTCTTCTATTTTTCAGCATGATGATGATGATGATGATGATGATAATGCACATCATGAACAAGATGTCAGAAAGCTAATGCTGTGACTTACCAGCTGTTGCCAGTACTCAAACACCCAACAATCTGCATAGCTACTATACAGCAATTGAAAAACAGTATTTTTATAAAAACTACCAATGTCAAAAATGACCCTTGACAAAGACACCAGTGAAAAACATCAGTGTGTAAAATGAGATGTTTGAGCATAACTATAAATTTTACCAGAAGAGATAGATGGAGAAATGAAGATATCAGGAAAAAAATAGACTTCAAGTCAAGACAAATCGAGAGACAGCAAACCAGGTGGTTTGGTCACCTCATGAGAATGGAATCAATAAAACCAGCCCTTCGTGCTTACAACATTAGATCAGGGTACATAGAAGACCAATAACTAGTTCGTGGAGACAATCAAAGAAACCTTAAAGAGACTAGGGTTGACCATAGCCAATGAGACCCAAATGGCCAAAGACCAACAACTCTAACTTCCCTCCATGATGCTTAATGGCACAAGTGGACATGACAATAGATTCAAAAGTGGAAATAGACAATGATGATGATATAATCTCTTTAGCTGTGAGCAGGTAGCTCTTGGCGGTTCTAGCCTTTATGACAAAAGCACAGGTTCTCAGTTCTACATAAGGGAAATTTATGGATGCATGTCTAGTCCTCGAAGGGAGGCATTCCAATGTGCCAGGATTATCAAGTTCTGCCAAGAGCACAGCAAACACTTTGGGGCCAACTATATCATCATTCTTTTGTCAACCAGTTCTCCTTTATGGCTAGATGACTATACTATAAATATGGTTAGAGATGTCCACTTTTCAGTGGAAGCAGTAAAAACACTGAATGTATCAACGTCGGACAAATGTACCGGTCTATCAGAAAAAATAAAACCTGTGACACAGCACATTACCTTTCTCCAGACTACATTATTCTGGAATTCTTGTAGTACTATTGTCCTAATATAAGAGAGATCAGGTGAAAGTTTGAAAACGAACAGAAACAACATTCAGTGTGTTGATGATCTACCAGACCATAGTCCATGCTGAACTGATATGCAGATGTCCTTGAAGTATTTGTATCACTACTTAATTTCTATAATGCTCTGTTTCTTGAGCGTTCAATCTCAAACTCCAGCTGGTTCTCTCTTGTAGCAGAACAATGGTCTTATTAGATTTCCAGTAGGATGTATCCCAGAGAATGGAAATATGCTGTATCGCTGTTTTATTTGTATCAATGACCCAACACATCCATCTTCTGCAGGCTGTAATGTCCAATCACTCCTTAATTTGTGCAATCCATATATTGTCCTTGAAAGCCTGTTTAATCTTATGAATGGTTGCCACATGTTATCAGCAGTCATTTTGCAACAAATGACAATGCAACTATTTCCACATGAGCATGCAGCCCAATTTCATGACACCAAAAGTGCTTGATTTGCTTCTGCTGGAAGAAAAGCTTCAATACTTTCCAAACAGACTTTGTAAGGAATATTCTACATTGCAGCAAGTACTAAGCCTCATCTATATTTTAGGTTGGGGGCAGTTCTCTCTTGCTGTGTTCACCTTCCCCAATTGTCAGGTACACATTTGTACACAAGTAGTCAAAAATTGAATAATAAATTTCATAAACTTTGCTACAAACATATCAGCAAATGTACAGCATCAAAGGAATTTTTTCTTTGTCTGCAACACAAGTATATATTTTTAATGCACTCTTGACATACTTTCATTCCATGTAATTATCTCACTTCAAAACTGCTATTTGATCTTTTTCTATATTTTTTGTGTGTATATATTTATGAATCATTCAGCAGATGCAATGTTAGTCAAGGCTTCCATAATTTATATTCACATTTTTCTTCTTCTTTCGTTCACTTGTAACATGTCTATATCTGTAATTCTGTCTCCTTAATAAAACTCACTGTCTTTTGTAGTTCATACAGTGTCCCATAGAGCTTTGATTCCAGTGTTGTTTCCTCTGGCCAATATGTCTGCCTCAGCGTTTCATGCTCAGAACACTCTTGAAGTATATGTTTGGCACTCTGTGCTGCCTGTCCACATGTACACATGGCTGATATTCACATTTAAAGTTTTAGAGTCATATTTGAATATGAACGTTGGAAGTCTCGACTAAAATCATATCTTTTTTATGGATGTGGATTGGTTGAATACAGAAAATATGTTGACTCAAATTGCAAAGCGAATGGGTGCCAGCAGATAGGAACTTGTTCAAATCCCATTGCTGTTTTCTGATGATCAACAATTTCACTGTCAATGATGACTTTTGTCATGGAAACACATCTCTGATACAACCACAGATGACTTTTGTCATTGAAACACAGCTCTCTCTTTCACTGCCACAGACAATTTTTGACATTTATAAATATAATTTTTTTTTTGTTGGGAATTTTGCAGACTCCTACACTGGTTTTATTCAATGCAGGACTTCCAGTATATTACAAAAAGATTACAAAATGGTGGAGCTAGTTATTAGATTAATGCAGCGCTGATCATTTGAAATTTAATGATTTTATTGCTGTTTATCAACGAATGCTTCAGAATGGATGATGTAACTGATGATACCCGGTTGAAAGCTACATATTCTGACTTTTTAGCAAGTAATAGGAATAAAATGGGTTTAGGATTTGATACAAAATTGGACTATGCTTTATGTAATGATGGTCACAAATCGATGTAAGATAGGCTTACGAGTAATGAATAGCTACTTCGATAACGGGAGTGTGATACTGCCATTGCTAGGCAAAATTCATCAATAAAATAATTGAAATTAATGCTTTTCAATAAAAGCTTGAGAGAAATGATTTTGAAAGTTTATTCTTGTCTGAATGTCTTTTGAAAGTTTCCAAAACCCAATGTTATTGGTATATTTTTTGTGACCTCATAAAATAATCACTCGCAAAACTCATTATACCTAAAAAAAAATGTCTTGGATTTAAAAGGTTTGGTAGCAAAAATATTAAATTATTAATATTTGTATTGCAAAGGATGACAAATTCACTTGAAGTTGCACATTGGCGTATGGGTTTGTAAACAAAGTTGCACAAATCTCCCATTTTTGTATGTACACCACATCCATAACTATTTATGACAAGTACAAGTTTAAATAATTGCTCACTACAGTTGTATACTTTAAGCCATTTCTTCAGTTTTACTCACAAGACCTTTTGATCTGTTGGATGAAAACACTCTTCTGTACTGCGATTGAAGAAACTTAAAATAAAATGTTGTACAAATAGGACTATGTACCCGGGACAGAATAAGGAGTGTCTATAACTAGTGAAAAGAAAGTAGAAAAAACTCTTATCATGTCCCCACTCTGGTGTTAACATCATTGTCACTCAAGACTAATGGAATACCATTGATAACCAGAAAGACAAGAAAAGATGAATCCAAATATTCAGAATATTGTTACTGCAATATGTTCATATCTATATTTAGCTCTGCCATATGAAAGTGAATGTCAATAGTGCCATTCTTACTCGTCATATTTTGTTATGGATGTGTTCTTGATAAAGGCCTATTGGTCAAAACATCGATTTGTGTGTGTTATGTGTATTTCCAGTGATTAGCAAAATGTCATTACCCTGTTCCAAGTTTCGACTGTTGGATTTCAGTGTTGCTGCAGTGAGTACATATACATTTTTTGCAATAATGTAAGATATTCATCATTAAACATGCTGAAAAGTTACCTTGTAAGGAAACTTTGGTTGAAGGTTTTTGCACAAATATTTTGTTACAATGTGCAATTGATGCATCAGAGCACAGCAAAAAAAGATGTAAAAAAACTGTACACTTTCATAACTATTGAACAAGGTGCAACAAATATTACATTCGTTTGATGATTGCTGCTTCTTTTCTTCACATTTTTTAGACTTTTTAATGTCTACATTATCTGTGATATTATATTACAAAATATTTTATTTTGAAAGACCGCAATGTCAGCTTCTTAAAGCAACCACAACAATCAAGAGGATTTAAACTGGAGTCATACAATTTGTAAATCTCATAACAAAAGTCTGTCCTCATATTATTCATTGAAATATTATAATTTTCTTCCCCAGTGGAGTATTTTACTTGAGTTCATGAACCATCTTATATCAGAATGTGTGTGTAATATTTTTCCATTTTATTGTGGTGTGTGTGTGTGTATAGTTCACAAATAAGACACTTCATTATCACACAATGGCAAAATTGCAATCAATTTCAGGTTATGGGATGGCAACATCATGTCTTATATCATCAGCCTGAGGCATGCGACGTGCAACTGCATCTTGGGAAACACATTTGCATGTACAACCTGTCACTGGACACTCATTGTGCTCTCTGTAACAAAGTAAATTATTGGAAATCAGTTATGAATATTTTACATAATTATAAATCAATAATGGATATTTTACTAATTATAAAAATGTAATGGATATTCTACATAATAATAAATCAATGGATATTATACAAAATTATAAAATTTGCAATGGATATTCTACAAATTATATTCTGGATATTCTGTGTCATGTGACGTATTGTTTCTAGGATGTAGTCTTTGTTATGAATCTCTTGAAATCCTTGCGGTCTCTGGCAAGTTGTCATGCCTTCTCTAGCGACATGTGCATACATTCCTGAATATCTCTTATCCAGCGACGTTTTTGTCAACATTTTCTTCTACTGCCTTCTACCACCACCCCCCCCTCCAACAACACTATTTCCATTCCATCTTGTCTCTTCACATGGCTGAAAAAACCTTTCTTAATATGGTGTTTAAAAGTTAGCCTTCTTGAACGCTGATTTTACTTAGCACGTTTTGGTTGGTCTTTCTTGCTGTCCATGATACTCTCAGGACTCTTCTATAGCACTTAATTTCAAAAGCCTCTATTCTCGTGGCTGTAGTTTTATTTATTGTACATGTTTCGCTGCCGTAGGTCACCACTGGGAACATACATGTACGCAACAAACATAACTTAGTTGCAGTGTTTGCACAGTGCCACAATTTTTTCAGTTGTTTTAATTTGGACATCGCTATTGCTGTTCTGATCTCGACTGCACAGTCTCCTGCACTGTTTATATCAGTTCTTAATTATTCAAAATTTTTCACTTATAAAACTTGTTATAAATACTAATTCTAGGTCTTGTTTTCACTTTGTTGGTTGTCATTACTTTTGTATTTTTCATATTTAGAAACAGGTTTTATTGTTTACTAAAGCTTTTTGTTGATTTTATTATGTTCATTAAGTCTTTCTCAATTTATGTTAATTGAACTGTTGTCAGAGTATCTAATTTCTGGTATCTCTAGACCTCCAAGTTGAATCATTTCAACTATTATTTCATCGCACCCCACTGCTTTCCCCTTCTTCAAGCTGTCCTTATTTCTTCTTTTGTTGGTTCAGGTTCCTGTGTGTATCTTTCTATATTTGGTTGGTCCACTAGATTATTTTGAGAGGCTCTGTACACATTTATTTTCCTTGCTCTCTCCACCTTAGCATAATATCATTTTGTTCTGTCAGTGTGTTTCAATCCTTGTCTTTGATGACTCTTGTACTTGTTTTGTATGTTTTATTCTTTGTGGTGTTTACTGCTCGGAACATGTCTTTCATTCTTTCCTCTTCATACAACCCATCTATATTTTTACATGAGTCGTTTATAAACTGCTGTAACCGACATAGTCTCCCATGGCAGCAACCTCCTTCAGGGATTAAGATAACTTTTCATGTCCATTACAAACTGAATGTGGTTAAAATTCTTCGAACTAAAATAAGGAGCTGAGAGCAGAGAGGCATGGTGGTTTTTTTTGTTTTTATATTCCAAAATGGCACCCTATGTCCCTGAAGGGCTATGGGTTTGTGGATTTTTGGTGAAAGTTAGAATCAGCAACTGATATTCTGAGAAGAAAATTATTTAAATTTACAATCAGTAATTATTATTGCAAAAAACTATTTAAGAGTAATGGGTATTTTGCTGAAAGTAATAAATGAAACAGTAATATAATCAGAACAAACCTTTAAGCTAGTAAAGACAGCTATACTGAAAATGTTTATTAGAACTGTGAGTATATGCTTACAGTAGAATCAATAATTTTGAGCTTGGTATTAGAGAAACAAATCACATGTTAAATTTAATGAAGATAAAATATTTAGCTCTATAATAAAAGTAGTTTTATATAGATGATAAAGGAATAATATAGAACAGTAACTGAAATATTTCAAGGACTACAAAGGATAGCTTTATACAATACAACAGCATGTACTTACTGGAACCACTGTTTGATATGACCAGCATGGCCACCATGTCTACATGTTTGGCACCAGGTAAACCATTCCTGAAAGGGTGTTAACTTGGCTCCACTTCCTGTTAGAAAATAGAGTATGTGAAATTATAGAATAAATCATGTAATACTATCATCATGCATAACTGAAGGAATAAGCTCTACGGTACTTCTCGGAGTCTGGAGTTGACCAATCCCTTTGTCACAGTCAACAATGTGGAAGTCCGAAAATGAACAAAGAATCATTCTATGAAACATTTTCTTATCCAAGGTGAGGTTAGATACATGTGTATTGGATTTGTGGTTTAGTTCACAAAAACACCATTGGTAAAAATTATTGCTTTTGCATGAGTCGCAAATTTTGTAAAATTTGTCTTCCTTTTTCCAGACTGTTCATATGTTTGTGCATGGGATGTCTTATAAGTCTCTTATACTTCCTAGATTGTTGTATAACTGATTTTTCATGTGTCTTACACAGGCTGCAACATAGTTATAATTTTCATGTGTTGAATTTTTTTTGAATTTTAATGCTCCTGTCATTTTAAACATCTAATGATGCAGGGTTGCTTGGTTTTGGAATATCTTGTTGACAAATGGGCTTATGCCCTTTGACCTAATGCCATTAAATGGCATTATATTGCTGGGAAGTCTGTGGATTTTCGGCCCACCCCGGGACAGAGCAAGAGAATAACTATCACACATCCAGGAAGGTAGGTTTCAACCTATGCACTGCGCCTAGCCACTGTAGCCAAGATAGGGTTCACTGTGCTCATTCCCCACCACCAATTGACTACTGGTTATGCCAAACTTCTCTATAGCTCCAGGCATGCAACCAAATGTTCAAGTCAAAATGATTGTCATGTCCTGAGTCACTGTGCCTCTATGATGGGCCTCAGCCATAGGAAAAACAGTGATGTCAGTTTCCTCCTCCTTAGTGCTGCACAGTACATCTCTGGCTCCCTCCTAACCACAGAGCGTGCATACATATATATTCAGGCAAACATGAAAAAACATTTAAACAACAAAACAAAATCATAACTGTATAGATGACATGCCATGAAGCTTCTATAAGAAGATAACCTCAATATAACGGCATGTCATCCACTAAGGTTTTCTGTTGCATGGATGGTATGTCTAGTGGGCCATTGGTGAGACCCACAGACGCAACTACATGCGTAACCCTGTTTGTTGGATAAAGAGGTACTATTGTGAGTTGTTTTTTTATTAATTTATTTTCTGAAGCCATTTCTTAGACCAATCATCAATGGCCATCAGGTAGTCATGCATCCATGTTCTTTGGCACCGTGTTGATGTGTTTGTCCAAAATCATGGCTAAGTCATCAACTTACAGTGAACTATTGGGCTTCTTGTAAATGTTTTCTGTGATGTCACTGATACACATAAGGAATAGTGCAGGGGAGACGACGCCTCCTTTTGGGATGCCTTGTTCCATCGGCTTGTACTCTCACAGTTCTATCTTTAAGATAGTGGCTGATCTATTTATACATTCTTCCACAAATTCCATATTGAAGCATCTTCACTCTATCATTCTTTCCATCAACTTCTTTCTCCATGTCAACCCACAGTTCTAGTGTACTTTTCCCTTCCTGGAAGGCATCTGCACATGTACCACCTGCCCCATGACAGCTGAAAACTTGTTGTAGACCAGTAAACAATGGAGAAACACTAAGCTATGCCCTGTCTTCTTTCATGAACAACTTTATGTCACTGCTAGGAAACTGGGGTTGACTGCAACCATTGTCAGGTCATTAGTATGGAAGTCTAAAAGCAATTGAAGTATATATATATATATATATCTGAATTTGCCTTTTCAGGACAGAGTGATCAATCCAGCATTTTTTGGCAATACTGACTTTCTCTATATATTTATGGATATTCTTTTTCAGTGTTCATTCTCAAACTCCTGCTGGATCTCTCCTGTAACAGTACTACTAGATCTCCAGCAGGATGCAGTCCAGAGAATGGAAATGCGTTGTGTCGCTGTTTTATTTGCGCCAATGGCCCGACACATCCGTCTTCAGCGGTATTTATGGATATAGAATAATAATAATAAATAAATCTTGCCTGTCTCATTTCCAGATCCTGATGCAGTTCCCATATGAGTGAGACATATTGCACATCGTGGTAATGCCTTCCTGCAGTTAGGACAACATGTGACCTTGAAATAGATTGTGACAATTTAAAGTCAAAATGGAGTGAATTACAGAGAAAATAATTATAACAACCAACTATCAATATACAGAGTACCAGAACATTTAATCAATAAATGCAAGAACATTTATACTAATAGCCAATGTGAAGTAAGAGCAAATGCAGGAGTGTCCAATAAGTTCCAAATCCAATCAGGAGTTCGCCAGCGGTGTGTCCTATCCCCTCTACTTTTTATAACATATATCCATTAACATCTGTAAACTAACAAGTACCAACAAAGAAGATAACAAGAAACACAAATTGAATGAACTACTCTTTGCAGACAACCAAGTACTAATAGCATTATCAGAAGAACAATTGCAAGAACATATGTACAAACTCCACACAACATGTCAAAAATTCTACATGAAGATTAATATTGAAAAGACCGAAATAATGACAATAGGAAAGAAAGAAAGAAATATCACTATCTCCATTTATAATAAACAGGTAAAGGAGTTCACTCACTTAGGAAGGATTATATCGAGTGAAGGGAAAAAAAGTAAAGAGATACAAAATAAATGTAACAAAACATACCAGATCTTTGGACAGATGACACATATTTTTAAGGACAGAAATGAAAACATAGACACTAAAGTTCATTATACAACACACTATTATTATCCCATCACTATGCTACCAGTGCCAAACCTGGACAATGACAACACAAGACAAAAGAAAAATAGTGACAGCAGAAATGACATGTTGATGAAGAATACTCTGTGTCATTATGAGATAGAATTAGAAACGATAACATCAGACATATAACCAAAAACAATACCAGTATTGGAACACATCAAAAGACAACATATCAAGTGGTTTTCACATGCTTCCAGACTACCAACAGATAGCATGCCAAAGATGGCCATGACACATATATATAACAGCTATAAAGCCAGAGGCAGACCATGTAAAAGATGGATCACAGGAATCAAAGAAGCCACTTTGAGCCACAAAGACCCTGCAAGACAAACAAGGGCTACAGCATATAGATAGACCTACGTGTAAGTGGTGCCTACAAATTCAACAATTGAAAAAAAAGTTTCCTATGCAGGATTCGATTCATTTATCATTATTTATACTCCTTTTCTTGTTGTTTGTTTTTGACATGATGAAGATGTTTTCGCCAAAACATTTTAGTCCATTTTCATTTCTGTTGATGTTGTTAGTGTGTTTTGTTTCAACACTCCTAAATTGTATATCTGTTTTTCCCCCTATTGTTCACCAGCCCTCATATCTTTAGTACATTGGGTTGTTCCCTAACACTGAAGAAGTTATCCCTTCATGACTATTGAAGCATTGAGTGTAATATCAAAAGATAGGGCTATAGATATAAGAGAGAGAGAGAGAGAGAGAGAGAGAGAGAGAGAGAGAGAGAGAGAGAGAGAGAGAACGTGTGTACACGTGCGTGCGTGCGTGCGTGTGTATACACTTATATTCTTCTTTTCTCTTTTAATGTCATTTCTAATTCTAAAGTCAGAAACAAATGAGTTACAGGGCACAGAAGAGGACTAAAGAATAGTAACAATTTTATCTGCCAAGCATGTTGTAAAAGGCAACTTAGGTTGTTTACTCTAGGGTTAGCTACTCTATTCCATAAAAGGTAAAAGTGACTCCAAAATATGCTGAAGTCGGATGCATTGGACCAAAACGAAAAGATATAACCAAGCTGTAAACCACGAGACAATGCATTCTGCTCTTAAATTACATCCTAATAGTTTGAGAATAAACAAAAAAATAATCTTCCATTTTTGGCAAATGCTTTAGGGATTGACTTCAGGCTGTGTAGACAGAGATGGAATGAGCACTGATTGTACTTACACAAACAAGTACTCTGTTTGGTACCTCGTGATCCTCACAGCCTACAAAACTTCACAACACAGGGTACAATAACAATAGTGGCCTGGACATCCAGATTGTTAGTTATCATAGCCCAAGTTTGTGAGATCACTGAGCAAGCCTCTGGTAAGTAAAGCCTATTTATTAAGTACAATGTCTATGGTGAGGACAAAAATTGGAAAGAGCGGGAGAAGACAGTTAAAAAGTGTATGGTGAATATAGAAGACATTAGAGGGCAGTACCTTAGTGGTGGTACTCTCGTGACAAAATATTGAAACCATAACAAAAGCAGTCAAGAGCAAGTTCTTAGTTATCTTCCAGAGCTAGCATGGAAAAACAAATAACAGGAAACCAAATCCTTCCAGTCCAAAACAATATGTGTAGAAATGTGAACTTGGACAAGGTGTTCATAGTGTTGGTGAATAAAGTCTCAGCTAAGAGATAGGGCTCTAGACCAATATTATTGTTGAGTGTTTTCTATACTGAAAGTAGACTCAGTTGATAAAGGGATTTGTATTCATGGTCATAGGGGGCAATGAACTCTTGAATTATAAGAAATCAGTTTACTTCATATACAAGATAGACTTAGTTGACCCTATGTCCAACTTTCTGCCTATCATTTGCATCCCAAAATTTGTGATCCAGGAACATATTGGCCCTCAAATTCCAAGGCACATTGGGTGATAAACCATTATGGCATAGCGTTGATACCCACTTACAGCTGTCGACAGATTGGAAGGCTATCACAAGATAAGGAAGCCCAGCTGAATCATTTATATGCAAAAAAAGGCCTATATTCAACTAAAACCCATAACATATTAATGTTCTCTGACAAATCATATGAAAACCATGCTAGTTAATTTGGAGTGAACAAAGTCATTTTACTTACCTTTGGTCTATTTTGTAGCGATCTTGAAAATGGAGATGTTAATAAAATACGAGCCCTGCCCAACAAGGACATATTTGCAGACACAGATTTTCCACAGAAGTTACAACTGACATACACATGTGGTGCAACTCTGTGATCTTGGATCAGTGATTGGCGGACAATGTCAAACTGTGCTCTGAAAGTGAAAAATATCAAACATAAAACTTTAAAAGTACTCAGATTTTTAGCATTGCCATTATTTTAATTTGTCTGATACTCGACAGATTTAATTTGGTACTTTCTTGCTAACATATGAAAGAGCAGTCCCAAGTTGACTCTCATTACAATATCTAGTGAGCTGCATTATTAAACTGAAAACACAGGTCTTCTCTTTGGTGAACTGTTTATTTCTAAAATGAATACTTTCCAATAAATCACATACTGTCTTAATCATGTGATGTTTTGAGACTTATTCACTAACTCTAGTTTTTACAGTTTTTACTATATATAGATGTATATGAACTTTAGAATGGTTCTAGCTATTTTGTTGCATTTCTTGAAGTTTTTCTTTCAATTTATTTCAACAGATGCTATTACAATTTTGTGGCAAGTGTCTGCACACATATTTGGTATTGTTCTATTAAAAAAAAAAAACTGGTCATACTGTATTTTTCCCCATTAGGGAGTTACAGGGGGTATTTGAGTAGTATTGCTCTTGCATCATCATCATCATTATTTCTCTTTGTTAGTATAAAACCTATTTGAGTTTTGTAATTAAGGTTGTTCCATTTGTATCAAGTGTATATATAGGATTCTCTGTGTTTGAAGATGGTATTTGTTACAAATAAGTTGTACTGGTTGCATGTTTTTAACAGTCTATGTCCATTGTCATTTTTCTTGTTCGTCCTATCACTGAATAGTCCTAGATATTCTTATATTCCCTCACTGTCCTTTCCAAATGTGCATTGAAGTCTCCCAATACACAGACATTTTCTTCACTATTTACAATGTTCAATGTGTTATTTATATTATAAAAAATTTTCACATTCATTTTTATTGTTTCCCATCACATGGTGTGTACACTTGAATATAGGTTGTACATACACAATTTACTGTCACAACCACTAGTATAATTCTTTCTGACATGTAATTTATACTGATACTGAATTTTGATGTAACTAGGTCAATTATAAACCCAGAAACCCAGCATGTTTTCATTATCAAATTAAAACAAACCACTAATTTTGGTACAATAAATATCTGTAAAGTGCATGGCCGTGTGGTTAGAATGTAGTTCTCAGACCCTTGAGGTCTGTTTATCTCATGTATATGAGTCACCTCCAGCATACAGTAGTGTGTAGTCTAGATGTAGCTTTTTGCAGCCACTACCTTTAATTTTGGTGTCAGACAAACTTAGGATTTGGATATTCTGTTTATTCATTTCCTCTATAAGATCTTCTGTTTTGTTTTTTAAGCCACAGATATTTAAAAAGACTTTCAGTACTGCATGTTTTCCTGTGAAGGAGTGCAGGGAGGCTTTCTATGGGCTGTGGAAATAAAGGTCGCTTTGCCATCGCAGACACCACAACATGTACAGGAAGGACTTTGATTGTACCTCCAAAATAAAAATTACTGTCCCAGCCATGGACTAAAATAGGACCTCAAGGGTCTGAGAACTACATTCTAACCACATGGCCATGCACTTCACAGATATTTATTGTACCAAAATTGGTGGTTTGTTTTCATTTGATAATTAACTATCATCTTCTGAGAACTCTTCATGTTTTCTATGAGCACTTTAGTTCTACACTGCTGGTTTGCTAGACCAGTCACAATGTCCTTTCAGACAGTCTCTGAATGGCTAAAAATTGTGTTATAATCGAAGGCATTCGGAAAAGAATCACATATTCTTTTTGGAAAGCACTGACACTGAACTTTATTTCTCTTTCGACAAGTAGGGATAACATGCTGTCATCCTGTGCAATTGAGAGAACAAAATAGCAACATTAAAGGATAATGAAACAATAATTTCCGTAGATACATTGAATTCTCAGGATTGCTAGCATTTATTCACAATATAGTATAGACAACTAAAAGCCATCTGAATATGATTACCTCTTATTCCAATACCTCCATCTGTCCAGCAGATCTCTATACCTGCAAATGTTAACATAGTTTCTTACAGGCTGTAGTTACTCAATTTAGATGACATGAATTAATAAATAGATTTTAAGATAACTTAACTAGTAAAGTGAAAAGTAAACAGTAAAAGTGACAACATTTTTGCAAACGCTGGTTCACGTAGAATGGGACTAACAACTAAGCATCTATGCAACATAACAAAAGCTATGAACCAAACAGTAAGCAATTACAAGTTATTATAGAGTGTGACCTAAAACAAACTACACTTAATGATTAATATCAGACTAGATGTATAACGATTGAAAGACAAGAGATGACAAAAAGTTACAGATGTATGCCATACAAGAATAGACATTGAATATACACATGGGTCTTGAACTGATGTGAATCTGATGATCAAATTATGCTTTTTGTCAAAGTATTAAAAACAATTGTGTCAAGAACATTCAAAGATTAATAAATTAATGCCTAGCTTAAATAAAATAATGACAATTTAAACCATTTTTCCAACTGCAACTGTAACAGAACCAGCTAACAAGCTTTTTATTTAAACAACAGAAAAAGTGATAGCAGGCAAAAATACTTTATATATATATATATATATATATATATATATATATATATATATATATATATATATATATATATATATATATATATATATATATATATATATTCATTATTTGACACCATCTTTTTTTTTATCGTTATGAAGTCTTTTTTTGTTGAAAGTTCTTGTGGCTAGTATGTCGTTTTTATTATTGGTAATACTTTACATTTGCTAAGTTATGTTTCTACTTAGAAGAATGTTATAATAAGAAAAACCAGAAGATAGCCCATACAAAAAACACACAACATTTATTTGCACACATGGATTTGTCTGTACTAAATTGTTAATGTTCTATGTCTGTATTATTGGTTACTGTACTAAGCCATTGTGTTTAATCATACTTCTATATCTGAATTATTTATATTTATAAGGCAGCTCTATAATAATTGAACAGGATCACTGAAATTAATTTCTCAATATTATATTGTAATATAGGCAATACATGCTTAATTCATTTTCTCTTTAAGAAGGCGAACAAAACTGCTTACGCTTCTATCCACTCAGTAACTCTTATATCCTTCATGATAGCACTAGACATGGAAAACACAGTGACTATGGCAGCAGTCTGGACATCAGAGGTTTGATTGACATAATTTTCCAGAAGATCAATCCCTTTGTTTGACATACCTGTGGACATATGCATAAATAAAATTTGACATACCTGCAGGCATAAGCATAAATAGAATTTGACATACCTGCAGACATAAGCATAGATGTAATAGCCGGCACCAACAACTAGAATTTTTATTTGCAGTAGCATGTACGTAATCAGTGACTTAGGTAGTTGCACGCCTAGGGCCCAAAAGGGGAACAAAGAATAGCAATACCGTTTAACTTCCATGCATGTTATAAGAGGTGACTAAGAGGTTATGGGGTAAAGTTAGAAATACAAGGGAATCCCTATATATAGCGAAGTCTTTTATAACAAATTTCTCTATATAACAACACTTCAAAATCACAATTATATTTAATCTATATTCTATATGGCAAATTTCTGTTATTACATACATATTTTGTCAGTCTGGACCAAGTTGTTATAACGGGATTCCACTCTATATGTTATTGCAGTTGAGTGAAGGTACAATAAAGGTAAACTAATCTATGAACCAGTGTCATTGCATTTAGTTTTTCCATAAGTGCTCATGCTCAGCAGCCTGAACCACTCAAATATTTGTATTTTAAACCATAAATAACGAGTGAACTTGAAACCCAAGTCTGCTGGTCGGTCGGTGAGTGATTGAACACTACATTACCATGGCTCATAGTAGTATTTCTTCTTCCTCTTCTTCCGTGATCATTTTCCTATGCTCAAAAGTCTTTACAAGAAGGTGGGCCGCCTCCATGAATTCAGTCGCCAGCAGGAGGTTCTCACAGTTGCCCCACATTTTCACCTTCAGATTGGTCTCTTGGGTCCATATTTTAGTTCTCAAGTCATCAAAGAGTAAATATGTCTGCAGAATGTGTTAGGAGTCTGGGGACCCTATTAACATGGGTAATGGTCAGTTTGGGTAACCATTTTGTGGAGATGTGAGACCAGTAGGGATTTACATAATTTTGCTCTCAATGCTATCCTTGCAGTATATTTGGGAGAGGTGTTACAACAGCATTTTTTAGTTGCAATGATTTTGTAAGCATAATATTTAGCATTCAATAGGTTGTCATTATTTTCGTAGTAGTTTGGATGCACAACTGCCTGTGACAAAAATTAACCTGCTACATTGGCCATCAAAGATGATCTTAGTACTTACCGGGTATTTGTCACGAAGCAGGACATTTCATATATACATAAACCTATAATGTCAAGTCAGCTCTTCTGTATGGTTCATAGCATGAAGAATGACAATTATGCTGAAAAGTTTGAAACTTTAATAAATGGGTGCTCAGAATAGAAAGACACTACAGGATCACTAATGATGGAGAGAACTAAACACACATTAATAGAACAGGAAAAATGAAAAAAATGGAACAAGTGATAACAAAAGACAATGGAACAGGGGATATGAAAAGACAGATTATACTGGATTGGACATACATCACTGAGAAATGATAACAAAGTGGGCTTTGTTAAGACATCTGCCTTTAACCCTTTATCTGCTACATTGTTCTCGGGAACCAATCCCAGCTATGCTAATTTTTTTTACCCAATACATTTCTCCATGTGCTGAATCCTTCTCTTGTCCTACAAAAATAAGAGAGCTTCCACGATACTGACTTTTTATTGTCACTAGAAAATATATATTGTATGAATGGAATGATTGAAGCGTACTGGTGCTTGGTGATTTCAGAATGAAACTATTTTTAACAATGAGGAGATAGAAAACAAAAACAAATTAACTCGTCAATAGAAGTCAGATTGAGGAATGAGTTTCAAAAAATGTTTCAAAAAAAAAGGGAAAAAATTATGAAAATTGTTATGAAAATTTTAAAAACTAAAAAAAATAGAATTGAAAATACATGATTTCTTGAAAACTTTACATGGCCCATAGGCACAACATTGACCATAGAAAAATCAATATTTACTTTTAAGAGACTTTTCACTATAATTAATAGTTCATATACAATTACAGTGAAAGGAATGATAGATATATTCAGTGGTTCCCAAATATGTGTGACCACTGGGCATATCCTGAACTTTAAATTTAGTTTGTCATCACTTCATCCAAATAATATAACAGAAATAAGACCCTTCCTCATTTATTGCAAGCTTCACTAGTTTGTTAAGTTCAAGCATTTAAATAGTTGAGGGGCCATTTTGAACTTAAGGTCATGAAAATGATATTACATAGGGTCATGAATGTTAATATTAGATAAAATAAACATGTACTAAATCTGAAACTGTACATGTATTCCTCAAACACAAATTTGTTATACAAGTCACATTTTGTCATCTACAACAGGTAACTGTAAGTCTGAACAAATAGCATAATTATTCTTCTTCTGCATTCTTTCTCAAAACTTCTGCAGATTAGCAGGATGTAGTCAGTAGAATGTATTGTAGTATGTCTCATGATTTACAGCTTGGCTGCGATATCTGCAGCATCAAGCCTGACACATCTGACTTCAGTATGGCTTCTGGGTTACTTTGACCATCTATGGGATGGGACAGCCAACTCTTGTCTATCCCAAAACCTCCTTAGTCACCTCCTAATACATGCATGGCAAGTAACAGTGACATTATTCTTTGCTTTCCTTTTGGGTCCCCAGCAACACATGAAAAATATCATAATTAAATTTAAATTTTGATGTGAGATAAACATTCAAATAGCAAATATTTCTACCAGATAAATAAGTATGTAAATATTCTGTGTTGCAATTTCCATAAACCTAGAATACAGTTGAGTAGTCAGCACATCTCAGACAATCAAGGTACGAAGTTAAATTTCAGCTACAGGCAATGGAGCATCCAGACCATTCAGAAAGTAATGACAACCTATTAGTTGCAAATCTTGCCTAGAAAATAACTACAACAATATAATTTATTAATAGGAAATGATACCAAACTTCTTTTAGAACACTGAAGTCATAAACTTCAGCCTTGGCAAAATGGTTGTCTACTTCTACAACATATCAAATTTATTAAATGACCATATATACCTGTTAACAGAATGCCATCCACATCTCCTGATTTTGTTAGCTCATCAGCCAACTTATTCAAGTATAACTTCAGCTGAAAATAAATAACATCATGAAATGTTAGATGAGAGATAGAGAGAACAAGAGAGACTCAGGGATTCCCACAATATTATTTACGCCATCATTTGTTAATGCTATAATATGACTGATCATGCACAATACATCCTTCTAGCACAAAGATTGGTATCTTAGTTCATCTGGTGGGCTTAAATGAATCTGATATATTTATTGCAAAACTGATAGTTTTATTGCCTGTCTGATTAGTGAGGATGGAATGGCTATTGAATGAAGGCTGAGAAAGTATACATGACAGGTGATACATTTATCAACAATTGCATATGCTTTTAACTAGTTGTTTTGAAAACAATAGTACTTACGTAAAACACAGGTTTTTGATGTTTCACTTGAACACAACAGATGGACTATCACTAAGACTAAGGGGTTATGAGGTGCAAACACAAAAACAAACAAATTACAATACACAAGACATTTTCAAAGTTTCAAACCATTAGGTTTTTCTCAAGAATATATAAAAGTGAAAAACAATTAATAAAGTGATATTTAGTCTGTTGTGTTCAAGTGAAACATCAAAAACCTGTAATCTACATAAGTACTATTGCTGTTCCGTTTCACTGCATTATTACCTTATATTAATTGTGGTATTATATCAACTGCAACTACTCACCTTGTAGGTGTTTATTTGTGTTTTAGCTATTAGTTTTCTTACATTTTCATCCCTATTTTATTTTCAACAAAACCCACTCCATGACTACATGCTTCCATAAACATCATTATCACCTTGAACGTTGTATTGTTTACAAGTCAATAGTGTATCTAGTGCCTTTGTGGTGGTAACATTTTTTGTACTTTTTTCATTGTTTTCCACTGTTTTTAAAAATATATTCTTGAGAAAGACCTAACAGTTCGAAACGTTGTAAATGTCTTGTGTATTGTAATTTGTATGTTTTCCTGTTTACACCTCATAACCCCCTAGTCTTAGTGATAGTTGTTTGCCTGTTATGTTCAAATGAAACATCAAAAACCTGTGTTCTACGTAAGTACTATTATTTTTCAGTTTCACTGTAGTAGTACCTAATATTAAGAATATCACGGACATTGAGACGAACCAATACAGACATCCACAAAGACCTGAACACAGATGAAGATTGGCTTCTCAAAGCCATATAAAAACACTAGCTTACACATTTCAGACATGTGAAAAGGCACAATAGGTTAGAAAGCTTAATCGTGGAAAGTTTTACGAAAGAGAAAAAAGAGGCATCTAAAGACATCAATGGACACCAGATATCAAAGACTTTTTGAATATGACACTGGAAGAAGCAGGATAGCTTGCACAGAACCATGAAGCTTACCAAGTGACAGTGACAACAACATTCTTCAAAAGACATGTCACACTGGAAAGAAGACATGGTTGATTTGTCTGAATGCTGATCTTACAATTATAATGGCATGGGTTCAAATCATTGTAGATTTTTAGTTATCGTTCAAGGTAAAATTAAAACGCATACTGTACAGGTTTCTAATCAAGTGCTATAGAAGAGTCCTGAGAATACCATGGACAGCAATAAAGACCAACAATGACATGCAAAGAAAAATCAACATTCAAATAAGCTGGCTTTTAAATACAATATTAAGAAGGAAGCTAGGTTTTATCGTTCATGTGAAGAGACATGATGGCATGGCAAGAGTGTTGTTGGAGGTGGCGATAGAAGGTAGTAGAGCAGAGGCTGACCAAGACATTGTTGGAAAAGATATTCAGGAATGCATGCACATGTTGCTAGAGGAAGCGGTATAACTTGCCAGAGACTACAGGAAATTCAGAAGATTCATAAGGAAAACTACATTCTGGAAAGAACATGACACACACAGGTTGTTTTTGCTCGCAATTTATTTCTCTGTGAATGCAAAAATGTGTATATTTATAATACTGATATAATGCATGAAGTAAGATGTTCCCAAAGTAATGATAGTTCAAAACTTGTAATTCCCTACCTTAGCATCTGGCAGATAGTTCAGGGCAAATGCTATCCTGTCTTCTACTGACATGTCCTCTTCATTCTGCAATTAACAAAAGCTGAAGATATTCAAATTTATTATGCCATAGAAATGATTCTACCTCATTACACTCAGCGAGAAAGCCTCAGTTTTCATTTAGGTGAGAGGGACAATGCACTTCCCTGCTGTGTTTATCATCTCCCCCTGTGAAGATCAGATACTCATATATGCATATTAGTTAGTTTGAAAATGGCCACCTGGGAGATGAACCTTAACCTCTGGACAATAAACCAATATGTTAGTAACATAATGTATTCACTCTCTATTCTCACATTACAAAAATTAAATATAACAGTAATTTAAATATAAATATATGTAATAGTGAATAGAGGTACCAGATAGACACACACACAAAATGAAACACTAACTTCAAACTGAAGTCACCAGGAATCTAACACAGATCTGTCCAAGTACAAGATTTCTTTGCTACATCAGATTTCAGATAAGTAGTTTTTTCCTTTGATATTACTAGGATTGTTCTTATTTTATTATAATTGCTCTTTTTTCCTTTTACTCGTTTTCTTTTCTGTTCATGCTATATGTGTCTTTTTTCTCTTTCATCTTATCTCCCTTATTATCTTCTTCTGCTCCTCTCTATGGTTCTCTGTTGTTCTTGTTCATTTTTGCCTTGATGAAGATTTTTTAGTTGAAACGTCATTTTACCCTGCTGACGTCATTAGTGTGTTCTGTATTTCACTGCAGCATTCCCCACATATCTGTTCCCCCCCATTACTTTGTATTGCACCACCCTCACATTTTTAGTATGTTAGCTTGTTCTCTAACACTGATGATTTATTCTTTTACAAGCTCTTCTTATGCTGTATTAAGACATTTTAAGCTCATTGGTAATTCAACAGACTCAGAAAAGTATTACCATTAGCAAAGCCACTCACATTTTGAGGTGTAGCTGAAACATATTGGAAACGCTAACATCAGAAAGAAACACTCTTTGTTTGCCACATTATGTGATAGGGAGGTTTAGAAAATGTAGTGACAAGGGCAAGATTGAAAGAAAGAAAAATAGATAAATAACAATATGAGAAAATAGTCAAACATTTTGTCATGACAAAGTCAACAATGATCCTGATTCAAGATACTAGAAATATAGTTATTGAGATCCATGAATGCCAATGACAAACACATAAGGCTGGGGATGGTTTTAGCTTCTATGTCAAGGCTAAAGTTAATTTGAAAAAGCAACATCAGTGTTAGAGTGAAAATCAAACTTTATAAATCACTAGTGCTTTCTATTGTGCTGTACGGTTGTTAGAGTTGGATACTCACTGCAGACATAGAGACATGACTACAGACCTTCGAATACAAATGTTAAGATGAATTCTACGAATCTCCTATAGAGAGCATAAGATAAATGTGCATGCAAGAAACAAAATAGAGATGTATACAGGTCATCAGAAACCATTGCTTTCAATAATGAAATCAATAATGAAATGATGAAAACATGCAAGGTTTCAACGGTCCTGCAACTTCCGAGACATTATGAAGCCAGAGATGGCTATAACTATATAAGGGGCATGATCACTATTAACAGCATCATCTCCCTCAGACATGTTGGACAAAGAGATAGTGTCTCTATCGCCAATCATATCAGCTAATGGATCTACATCTGTACCTCCCAAGAATTTATCACCAGCCAGAATCACAATCCACAAGAATTTAATTGAAAATGGTGGAACATACAAGTAGACACCACAACATGTTTAATTATTTCCCTTGTCCATGTTTCAACAGAGCTCAACAGAAATCAGAAGCAGAATAGGGCAGGCAAAAACAATATTCAGAAAAATGAAAAATATATTGTGTAATATAACCTTGTCATTAGAGGTGAGGAAGTGAGTTCTGCAGTGCTATATAACTCCTATACTAATATATGGATGTGATTCTTGGACAATAAACAATAAATTGGGAAATTAGAAGAAGTAGATGTGGTTCTACAGAACAATGCTGAGAAAATCATAGAGTGCCAGAAAAACTAATGTGGAGGTGTTAAAAGAGTCAAATGCAAGACAGAGCTTAATCAATAATATAAGAAAAAGACATTCTTCATTTTTTTGGCCATGTTTTGAGATAAGGAGGTTTGGAGAACAAATCTTGGACAACAGGCAAGATTGAGGGCAACAGAGACAGAGGGCGACAATGTGAGAAAATATTATACAGTTTAACAACCAGGCACAGCAGGGAAACAACAACGATTCTGATATATAATACTAGAGACAGAGAGCTGTGGAGAGCCATGATCGGCTACGCCAGCCGTCATTGCACCTGATGATGATGTCAGGGTTTGTAAATTTCATGTTCATCATTTAATAATTGAAATATTTATTTAGGGCTGGTTATGTAAGACACAACTACCCCAATTCAAACACCAAAATAAATAAATATTTAAATTATTAAATGATGAACATGAAATTTACAAACATAGAAAAGGGAAATAACTCGACTATGTGGTGACTGAAAAAAGTGTTATTATGAGACAAAGTTATACTTCTTAGATCACACGTTTTTTCATTCTCTTCTTGATTAGAAATGCTTCACAGCACACAGGACATTCCCATAAGTGCTCCGCCCTCTACTCCAACAGCCAACCCAGTGTATGTAGACTCAGAGTCCGGTCACGTGTTGATTACGTGATCTTTGGGACTTTCCAAAAATTTTGCTTTTTCTTCCCTCACCCCTAGAAACTCCCATTTCTAACATTCTCTGTATGTGTAAGTTCTCAGCCTCATTGACATCATCTGCATCTTGAAATGAAATTATAACTGCCGTTATTAAGTCTGCTTTATCTCTTCTCAGCAATGTGTGGTCTATCGCCACACTATAAGAATATGCTGAAATATTTTGGACATAAAAAATGACACAATGGAATGGAAAGATGCATATTAGAAGACAGAGTTCCAGGAAGTAGAAGAAGAGGTAGACATAGAAGGAGATGGACAGAAAAGACTGTATGAAGATATCATTAGAGGAGGCAGGCAGATTGGCACATTATAGTCGGGTTCAGGACATCAATTGCAAAGACAATGCACTGGAAAAAATATGTCGCGTGATGATGATGATGTGGTGGCTTCTACTTGTATATTACCAAATGGCTTATATTTGAACTTGGTGTGCACTGATTGGAATAGATGACTAATAATTATTGCCACCTTCCAAATGAATTTAAGGAAAAGTAAACATAATTATTGCTAGGCTTATTTCCGCTGTTCCATGGATTAATAATCTTATATCTAATACTTTTCAACGTTATAAGAGAGCATAGCAATGGGTTGGAATGAATACATAGTGCTCTGTGCATGTACGTGACGACAACGTGCTAAAAATTAAGGAATAAAATCAAAATGTAGTACTAGAGACACATTTTCTAACTCATGATCAAAATATTCATAAATTTCTATAATACTCCAATCATAGTTCAATCCTATAAATGATTAATAATCAATCTTAAAAAAAATATAATAAACTCACTAGAACATCATCAAAGTTATCCTCATCACATGCTAGAAAGGCAAAGATGGCTCTCAGATATGGATTTTCTAACTGGTACCTTAGTGTGCCACATGTTCGTCGCCATAAAGCATTCTTATCTTCTGTGAAACCAGACAATGCCATGGCAACAGCTTGAAGATTTGGTTTACCTTCTGTGAAAAAGAAAATTGCATTCAGAGATTTACAGAAATATCATATCTTAATAAAGACCTGTTGGTTGAAACATAATTCTGTGAATTTGTTTATGCAAAATACATTTCGTATGCTTACATTCATTTACCATATGGTACATAGTTTTACTGTAGTTTCCCTTTTATTTCTTCTTCTTCTTCAGCGTTCATTCTCAAACTCCCGCTGGATCTCCTTTGTAGCAGGACCATGGTCCTACTAGATTTCCAGCAGGATGTAGTCCAGAGAATGGAAATGCGTTGTGTCGCCGTTTTATTTGCGCCAATGGCCCGACATATCCGTCTTCGGTGGCCCTTTTATTTGATTCACATAAAACAATGAATTACCTTGTTCAGCACTCATAGCACAATTACTGAGAATCTCTAGAGCTCTCTTGATATGAAGGTAGAACAGAGCAATAGCAGAAGCCCTCTCAGGATCACCAGCTTGAACTAGACTGGAAAATTGTGACAACTTAATTATTAAAGGAAGCAAGTAGCAGAAATATCTCAATATAATGTAATACCAAAATAAAATAGTATCATTGATATGTAACATACAAGTATATAAAATATTATTCTTTATTTGTTTTGACTGACATAGGCTATGATGTATCTTCATAACTTCTAGCATCCAGCATAATTCATCAGGTCTCTTGCAGCATTTCTTCTAAACAAATAAAATATACTGTCGGTTCAGTGGTAGAGTGTTTCCATAAACTAGGCTCACTCAAACTTGCTTATGGTATAAAAGATGATTGCCCACATTGTACTGGCGATGTTTGTTGCTTCTTCTTCTTCTGAGTTTGTTCTCAAACTCCTGCAAATTAGCAGGATGTAGTCCGGAGAACGGAATGCGTTGTGTCATGGTTTACAGCATTGCTGCGATATCTGCACCTTTCGGCCTGACACATCCGACTTCAGCATGGCTTTTGGTCACTGACCCTATATGGGATGGGACAGCCAACTCCATCCCATAACCTCCTTAGTCACCTTTTACGACATGTGTGGAAGGTAAACAGTGTTGCTATTCTTTGCTCCTCTTTCGGGTCCTGGCAACACACATTGCTTGTTTGAGAATCCCATTAATTACGAGCAATTAGCTCTTACTTCCTATGTTCAATGGAGAGGTTTCTGAGCTTTCTTTCATACCCAGGAGACCACCTTTCAGCTTGGTGCAATGCATATAGGAGGTGACTTCTACTCAGGGGGGATACATGAGACGAGACAAGGTGAGCTGATAGTTTTCTTGGGTCACCCACTGTTTATCTATCCTCTGAAGAGGCACTTCGTAGTCAACGAGCTGTTCCTCGTGTAGGAAGACCATTCCATTACTACCCTTTGTGTCCCTAGGTCCCAGACCTAATTTCTTCCGTATGAGGCGTGTTGGGTAATGGTGACAGTCAAATTAGACTCAGGGTTGATACACCTTCCTAGAATAGGTGCTGCTTTGCCAAACACATCAGAGGTCTGGGGTTTGACCTGTGCATTTCTCATGCACTCACCTCATCCACTTGGGATGACCTTCAAATCCAATCAATCACATCCATATATATTTATATGGATGTGAGGCTGAATACTTAAATCAGTCAAGGAAAAAAAAAAATTCAGGCTTTTGAATATAAGTGCTACTGACACTTGTTATATTAGTTATGTTGAACAGCAAACTAGTAGGTTGTCAATAACCACTTTTGGTGATAGTGAAAAAACGTAAGCTGAATTGATTTAGACATGCGTTAAGGCCCAGTTTAATTTCTAAAACTTTTGCAATGAACAGTTGAGGGAGGAAGGAGAAAAAGTGGTACAAAAACCCGGGTTGATGACAGCAAGGAATGGTCTGTGTGTGGTTTTACCGAACTATATGAATGGCATAGAACATAAATACATACCTGTCAACCTGTTGAGACTGAAAACCATAAAAAAAGTTATGAAAACCATAATTGAGCATGAAAAACCGTAAAACCATACATAATGGTGAGGGGGGGAAGGGGCTCCATCCGCACAAAAAAAAAGGTAATTCAGGGTTTTTACGGGTAGTCTGCCTTTGTTTAACATAGACAGTCATAGTGTGGGAAAATTATAGAGCACAAAGACTAGGCCTATGTATCTTTATGTAAATTTAATACGAAAAAATGAAAAAAAGAAATATGAAAAAAAATTAATACAGAGAATGGACGCTTAGATCTGTTTGAAAATACATGCGTTACTAGTATTTGTGTACTGTAGAGACACTGAGTAACACTGTAAATGCATGTGGACAAAAATTCCCTAAGTTCGGTATAAAGACAATTTAAGCACAGAGAATAATTAAAGTACTGGGTAGTGTGTTAAAAGCATTGTTTCCAACAATACATCGCGCCATGACCAGATTTTTAAAAAATCCGCAAATGACACTATTGTGAATAAAACCCGCAGAAATCACTGTTGCCACTAAAATATATACAAAAATATCAGTGTCACCACTACATTTAGTAAAAAACCCCAAAACGTACAGAACTGCAGAAGTTCAAATAAAAACCTGCAAATGCTGGTGTATGCCCGTAAAGCCGTACAGCTAGGAAAAAACCGTAAAAATTACTGTGATTTACGGGCAGTTGACATGTATGTAAATATTTAGAGGTTTTTCTTGTACTTATGTCTCCAATTAGTGGTCTCCGCAACTATGGCCATGATGGGTTATTAGTATTACTTGTATTATTATTATTATTATATATATTAACCTTTAGCACACTGTGTTTACAATTGGGGCAAAGTATTTCGCCGGAATTGTGCCGTATATTGATTGCTGAAGTTGAAATCCACCACCCAATTCGGTAAACCTGATACTGAATGAAAAAATCTTGAAAAATCGAGATCGGTAGCTTTTTGACACAATGTGATGACAACATTGGGAAGACAATTTGATGCCATTTTGTTTGTGATGTTTGACATGGAAATTCGAACAATTAGTAGTCTTCTGTGTCATGGCGAATAGACAATACAGTGAATTGTGTTTATTATACTATTTGTCAATAGTATATTCAGTGAAATTATCGTTTCAACAGATTAAACAGTGGAAAAGTCGACAGGTATGTTCTTCGTATGTGATATTAAATTATTCTACGATGTTTCCATTATGTAAAATATATAATAGTCAACAGATTTCACAGCTTACAATCAATCAAAAATACGGTGGGTCTAGATAGAGATAGGTCTAAATTTGACTTTATCATTTTCTCACACGTCTCGTATCACACACACACAAACAAAACCTACACCAATATATGCAGAAATTAATTCTTTATTTATATGTGCAAATATTATTTAAATATCTGTAACAACAAAGAAGTTATCACGATTTCAAAACAGCCACCAACGATTGCGTAACATTTCGAAAACCAATTCTGCGGCAGTCAGCAACATAAGAAAAATTGTGTAATTGTAAACACAGCATGCCTAAGGTTAACAGAAATCCATTGCAGGTGATGATGACAATAGTTTAAAACTTGAGTTGTTGCATCTTTCCGATGAGTGAGGAGATGACTGAAAGGTTCAATCCTGGCATAGAATCCCCTGCAACATTTGGGACATGTAAATAGTGAATTGTTATATTAAAAAAGAAAATAGGTGAAGGCAGCCCCATAGTAGTATCTCATGACACAATACAGGTGTATGAGGTATATTCTATCTCACAGACTAGGACTCTATTTTTAAATGACGGGGACAGTGCTCTTTTTTGCTGTGTTTACCTTTTCTGTCCGAGTCATTTGTACAACTTGGTTGACTTGAAAGTAGTCTGAAAATCAACCCCAGAACCTTTGGATGATAAGCCAGCACTAGTGACTAAACTAATCCATCCAAATTATTGCATAAACGGCAGTGAAAAGAAATTAGTTAAATTTCAAGAACAGGACACATACCCATTAATGAATTCTTCAAAATTTTCACTTGGGAGATCTGGTACCCAACCACACAACTGTAAGGTTAGTGTCCTACAATAACATCAAAATGAAATAAACATATATTGTTTAACATTAACATATATTGTTTAACATTAACATATATTGTTTAACATTAACATATATTGTTTAACATTAACATATATTGTTTAACATTAACAGTTAATGGAAAAATGTGCTGCTACATTTTACATCAACAAAATTGTTTAGATGCATATATTTTCTTAATTTGAAAATGTGACTGAAGAAATATTCAGTCTGATATTTCAATAAAGTTTGTAAGTATACATTTATACAACATTGAATTTGAAAACTTGAAAACCCATGTCCAGTCTAGTCTGTAAAGTCTGGATGCAGAGGAGTGTGCAAAGGTTCTCAACTAACATGGGCCACGGGGAAGAAAGATGTCACTCAGCTAGCATTCTATAAGCATCAAAGAGCATGGTTAGGACAGTAAGGTACCCTTATCACCTACTGCGCTCTGACAAACAGTCGTCTTGACTCACTTATCCAATGAGACCATATGTGTAGGGGCGAGAGAGTGAGAATGACGACATTGTGCAACTCTCCCTCACTTTAATCAAATTTTCATTGCGCAGGTCATAGCTTTAATCATCATCTCATCAATCACTGCATCAACTTGAACTGTCTATGCGAGAAATGCTCAACAGCTTAATTAACTCTTTCCACCTTCAGTGCCTAAAAAACCTCATTAAAGTATATTGGCAGGATCAATTACCAGACACAGAAATCCTTCAAAAGTCGTGTGTGCAAAGTATGCATGCCCTGTTGATCAGATCCCAACTCCGCTGGACTGGCCACATTGTCCTTTTATCAGGCAAGCACCATCCAAAGAGATATATTCTATAGGGAGCTGTGCAATGGTAAATGTTCAAGTAGAGGAAAGAATAAGGGCTTTAAGGATCACTTAAAGAACTATATTACTAAATTAAAGAACTTAATTACTAAAGAACTTAATTTACAAGAGATGGAAGCGGAAGTAGAAATCTTAAAACTCTCCTACTCTGAACCCTCTGCACGCACTGCAATAGATCCTTCCTGACATTAATTGGACTCATTCGGCATATACAAACTCATAAATCCAAACCAAATTCATTCCTTTTTTTTCTTTTTGTGCTGAAGTTAGCGCATAGGGCAGAGGTCAGATCTCTCCAATTATGTCTATTCAAAGCTATTCTGTGCAGTTCTTGAATAGTATGGATTTTGATTATTTTACTTTCTCTAAGTTTTGTTCTTCTGAAACCAAATTAGACAACCACAAATGATTTGCTACTTGTTCACCACATTTTTATTGTATTTTTTTTCATGCCACTCTCATCATTATCATCATCAATATTTCTTCAGCCTTGAATACAGTGCATAGGGCAGAAACCAGAGCTCTCCAGTTGAAGCAATGTCGTGCTTTTGTATGTAATTGTGAACACTATAGCCAATGAAATATCAAGATACATTTGAGAAAATGTGTTATTAAGTTGGGCACTCATAGGACCGGACACCTGAAGGACAGAATAAGGAATGTGTTTAACTAGCAAGTAATGGGAACCATCAGTATGCATACACTTTGACATCTGCTAGATGTTTGGCACTGTACACCTATGGATATACTAAGAGTTCAGTGACATCAGTTCATAACCAAAAAAAACCACTGAGACATGAGAATGATGTTAGGTCTGTATTTTTGTGTTTGTGACTAGCAATTGTTGGCTAGTTTATGGCCATCTTTACTTTCTCTGGAATTTGTTCTAGTACCCATTTCCTCTTACATTCTCTGATTTGTTCTAGTAGCCATTTGGGTCAACTTGGGATCCACTTGTGGTCCAATAACATTATATAACAACTGGAAATCAAGTCCTGAACTACAGAGATGCTCTAACCACTGCACTATTGTGACCCTAATAAATTATATGAAATTATTTATTAAAACATACATGCCTATATTAAAACTGGACAGAAAAACATATAAATACATTCAGACCATCTAGTCAACTAATACTTGTACAATTAGTATGAAGATTACTTTTGTTCTCATGAATACACTAACTGAGTCTGGTTGAGGTTTTTCAATACACTATTAACCAAGAAATCAGCTCTGTTGAGAAACAGGGTTGTTTAGAACCTTGAGAAAACACAGTTATCCCAAATTATAATTTCTTGAAATAAACTGAAATACTATAAATATTGTAAATTCTCTAGCTACTTATATAATTTCATACTTAGCATTTTTGATGTTACATACCATTAATGCAAACTCTTGAGATTCCATACGCACATCACACATTCATTGTATGCAATCTTACATAAGCTTACCGTTCACTACTCCTATAGTGTGTCCTCTTTGAGTACTTTGCCCCTTCTGAAGCCCTCCAGTGTACAGCTACAGGTTCACTATTCAGGTTACCATCTTCACTGTCCAGATGAAGGAGGGTGTTGATACCTGTTGCTGGTGGGAAGTGATGTTTGCTATTGCTGGCAGATTGAGAAGATGTAAGAGTCCGAATGTCTTATTGTGTGTTACGGATATAACAGTGAAATGATTACTCCTTTAACATTACATATGTTCTGACCACATATATTCTATACATGAGATCTGTTTTTAAAAAAAGGATGGACATTTGACAAAGAAAAAAATAGAACTATTCACTTGGTAGTCTAAAACTTTCCTTCAAAGTACTTTAATTACCAATGCACACAATTCTCCTAGTGTCATTGCTACTGCTGAAATATTTCAGAATGGTCTTTTTGGGAATAAATTACAGCTGGGCTGTCATATTTTATGTCTTCTCAAAATTCAAACTGGATCCTTTTCATTGACATTTTCAGCACAGAGAACAACCAAAAATAACAGCCATGTCAGGTGAATAGAGATACTGAGAAATGTTGTATTGGGTCAGGAATGTCTGAATCAGATGTGAAGAATAAATTTGTCAAGTTAGAGATGACAAATTACTATTGATGACAGGTCTAGTTGTTCTGCGATGCACAGCATCACAGAGGTAATGCATGACTTCCATGTAGTAATATTTGGTAAAATTCATCATGATGAACTGACAAAAATTGAAGAACTGAATACTTTTAAAAATCTAGGGCCCTGCACATGCATGAATGGGAAGTGATAAAAAAAGAATTAAAGATAAGGCTGGAGATGGCTTTAGTTGCTATATCTAGGCGAAACTTAATTTAAAAATACAATGTCAGTGTTAGAGTTAAATTCAAACTTTATAACTCATTAGTATATTTTACTATGCTGTATGGTTGTGAGAGTTGAACACACACTCCAGACATAGAGAGATGAATACAAGCCTTAGAATACAAAAGTTGAAGAAAAATTATGCTTGATTCTATAAGAGACCATAAGACAAATGTATATATAAGAAATAAAATAAAGATGCATACAGGTTCACAATAATCACTACATTCATCAATGTCCTGACAAAAACTTGTATGATTTGATTATATATGCTGAAACAACTCAAAAACAATACCGGAGGGAACAGTCAAGGATGGAAGCAGAGGATTGACAAAGAAAATAACGGTCAGACAAAATCAAAGACTAGACCCCTGAAGATGTTTCCTCATCCACATTGCTGAAGATAGAAATCACGAGAGGAGTCTTTGATGCATCCCATGTGGTACCCCTTCAACCATGACGAGTTATGAGTTGATGGATATGGAAGGATTTGGTAATATTTTATCTTGTGATTTGCACTTGTAATGCACAATTCCATAATATAAAATTATGGAAAATAGTTATACTATAGCAAAATGTTATAAAATAATGTTACAGAAACTGCACCACAAACAAATACATCAAAAATGGATACTGCAAATCCATCGCCATAGCCCCTGAAGGTGTGGTTCATTCTCAATAGCCTTTAGGTTTGCAGTCATATCCTGAACCTGTAGAGTACATAAAAGTTCAGGAATACTTTACATATTTAGAATAAAAACAATTTTTTCAACTAAAGAGAAAAATTAATAATGGAATGTAATAGGGGATGGACATCACATTTATTACTATAAATGTATAAATGTCAAATTTAGTGCTGACCACATGATCTATAGGAATGCAGTTGGTCATGAAAAACTGCTGACCACATGATCCCAGTTGGTCATGAAAAACATGGGTATAACATTGTATTCCTCAACACATCTCAATGGTGTAGAAAATGGAAAACTTTACCTAATATTTCTGTTTATATTTCCTATATAAAAACTTCTCTCATGATGATTTCTGTTAAGTGATCTTCACATGTTTCTTTAACCTGTTATTTATTACCAGTCACACAAATGTTAGCCTGTGTATCAGTATCTGTGGTACATAATGCTTCCTTTACATATAACCATTATCCATAAATTAAACAAAATTATGATCAAAAATATCCAATACTTCATAATGAAACAGGGTGGCAAATTGAACAGTAATGCATGGATTTTCCTTTAGTAATATGTTTTGCATCATGGGAAGAGCACATGGACAACAGGGAGTTAAAGAGAAAGAGGGATAGAGAAAGACAGAAAATCTTGACAGTTTCATATTGTGCCATGGAAGAACATCAGTACTGGAAATAATTGGAGGTGCATAAAGCAGAAACACTGCTGAAATACAAGAATATAAACATGAACGCCAAGAGAACATTAATAAATACAGTGTTTATGCTGACACTGTGCTACCAATGCCAGACCTGGACCCTGACAGAGAAACTAGAACAAAAACTCACTTTATGGGAAATGAAGTGCCGAGAACAGCCCTGGGGGTAACAAAAAGTGAGAGAATAAAGAATGACACTATAAAAAATCTGGTGAAAATATTATTCTGCACACACCTGAAACTTTTTGATCTTTTAGTTTTCCACAAGATGTCAATAAACCCCTAGAGCATTATCAATGCTGTAACAATAAACCAGAAGGAGGTGTGCTCACTGCCATGCCCACTGACAATTCTAGTGCCATTAGCACAATTCAAGAGAGACCATTCAATTGTAATTGGTGGAATTCAGGGGGCACAAGCAAGAAATTCCACAGGTAGACAAGAACTGACAAAATAAGTTTGTAGGCCTATGGCACATTGTTACAACAGAAACATATAGATATATTAATTAAAATATAACTATTAAATGCATTTAAAACTTGATCATGATCAAAAACACTCTTGAAGACATTAAAGCTGTTGGTGAATTGGGTATATAGTGATAATAAAACTGGTAAACGGCATCTAAACCAGTGGATATAGACCTGAAGATCTCTTGAAATCTATCTTCATAGTTCTACCAAAGCAACCTGGTGCCATTGGTTATGAACATTAAACAATTAGTTCAATGAGCCATGGAACACAAATTATGATGCGAATTGTAATGTAAAGAATAAGAAGTAAAACCAAACTAGAAATTTAATTTCTTACAAGCTCATGGATGGCATCTACTTGTGTCTGCATAAGTGAATTTAGTTCCATAGAAATTTTTTTGGAACTTTTGATGATGGACTTCATGGACTTCCAACAGAAAATCTTGATTTTTCACCAGTATATACATTGTCACTAAATTTCTGACTACATATAAAATATGTACTTGTCTGGTAACTAAAACTATCATTACAAAATGTCTAACAGAAATTTTGTTTAAACAATGAATATGGTTAGTCATTTTTAATTTATTCCATTCAAGTTTCATATTATCAAGCCTATGAACAAAATTTAGTTAATGACAACAAAGAATAAATAAAGTAATACAGTGTTCTTGAACAAAACTGACATTGCATAATCCAGTAAGAAAATACCTACTTGTAGACCATAGTTCAGACTTATCCTCTTTCTCATTAAATTGGAAATATCATCACCCTCTGATTTCTCTAGACATTTCATCATGTCTTTATTCACAGTCATCATGAGTTTCAAGTTAGAGGACCACATCTGTAGACATATAAATATGGATGAAAATTTGTAGCAATGACTTTCAAATTGTATGAACAGCTATAACAATGTGGCAAACAATGTAAACATAAAAAGTAAATAGAGATAAATTTTGAATAATTTTGCTCAGAAAATATCTCGTCACTAAGAAACTAACTTTAATCATATAATTGCAATTCTTTAACTTCTATAAAGACCATTCTTCTAAAAGGGACATTTCTGATTTCAAATAACTGCTGTGAATGCACAATGGAGACAGTAAAAACCTGAAAAGGGTAAACGTACAGAAATATCAGCTACAAACAGATACACTGGATCACAGGTCTAAAGTTTGTTAGTTGGTTGGCAGAATATCATTACTGCACACATGACATATCTGTATGTGCTCTGATCCCCCAGAGTATATCTACAATTGTTGTTTGTCTAAAGTGTTTTTAAATTCTGTATTTTTGTTGTTAACTTCCTCTGTATTCCAGTGCATGATGTTTAAATGGTCATCTTATTTAGTTGGCCATTCTATTTCCACCTCTGCCTCCTGGCTTCACAAGGTACACTAGAGGGACCTTTAGTAGCTGCGAGTGGACTCTTTTTAGGCTTAGAATCCAACACTGTTCCTGCCTGGAGAAACTTTACATGGCAAGCACCATACTTATTTTTAAATGTTGTGTAGATATGTTAAATTTATGGATTTCATGGTATCATGGTTGTTGGTGCGCCTCTTGGCCTGGTACCTCTGATTACAGCCCTATACTTGCTTGGGAGGACTGTGGTCCTGCTCATTGTAAAGGAGGGCCTTACGGGTCTTAGTTTCAGCCTCCATTATGCAACACGGAGGTGGACTCTATAGCGACAATAAATATTTTAATAATAGATTGAGGGCAGTTTTATTTAGTAATAGTAATACTATAATACTATATTCTAAAATCTGCAGGTACTTGGCAAAAACACAGAGGAAAAATTATTTAAGGATCAGTTTTAAAAATAATGAATATGAAAGGATGTGAAGAAGAAAAAATAAAAGTGAAAAATACATTAGGAAAATAAATGGAAATACCATTGGAATGCGCTCAAATACAGTCATATCTCTGAGACCACCATTTGGTAACACTCCAATAAGTCTGTTCTCGTGTCGAGGATGCCAGGCATAGGAAGACAGATGTGTCTTTCCAAAAGCTGTATTCAAAGGAAATATACAATAAATAAACAAATTTATTCTCTATGTGAAGATAATTAAATATACCTCCAAAAATACCTTTTTGTAACCTATAATTTTTAAAAATTGTGCATGAACATTATCAAAGAAAATATTTTTACACACAACCAAAATATGTATACACTTATTATACATTTCACTAACTTTGTATATGGCTTTTACACAGTCTAATAATGTTCCTTTTATTCCATAATTTTCTAGAATACTCCAGATTACCGTTAAATTCCGTGTATAACCCGAGAATTTTTGGACAATAAACAGAGATGTCTTCATACTCTTCGTCTTATAATCGAGTAACATCAAATTTAAAAAAAAAATTACGTCCAAATCACAGTAAAAAAGGAGAAAAACACTTTAAAAAAAATGCCAGTGACAACTCACATGTCCCGATATATTAAGCCAGGATAAAATGACTAGGGCTCTCCAACAATCTAGAGCGTACTACCATACTGCTAAGCCTCTAATTACATTAATTTATATATATCATACAATATTTCCTTCGAAACCTCCGATATTTCTTGATAAAACTCACTTACTAGGTCTATATCTTATTTCCGACATGCCATGCCCGCCATTTTTACTGAGCTTAATTTCCCCGGAAATGCTATTTTTAGCAATGGGTATTACCGTTTTTTATATATTGACCAAAATACGGTAATGGTCTGTGAAAAAACGAAATATGGTAGCCTAAGCTGATCTACCAGTAACACATGTTTATCATCAAGGCCCAGTCTTGTTTGTGTAGGGAAACACCGACTACCAGTAGTCTAAACACTGTCACACACTTTCATTTTGGGTAAAGCAAATGTTACAACAGTTACTGACCGTCTACTAGGCTATAAGACCTGTGTACAGAAAATGTAAAAACACATCAAAGGCAGATTTTGAGTATTTCCGTGCATGTGTTGGTCGGCCTTGCCAATTTTTAACATGCGACTCCAAGTATATAAATAGGGATCAAGACAATAATCAGAAACATAAAGAATGAAGTCCTAATTAATTCTGTACAGAGGTCTTTTTCTACATTCAACGGTCTTGCACAAACACGGTCTTGCACAAACATGTAACTGACATCCAAAACTTTGCTACTTAGGCAGTGTTGGGGGGATGGCGGAGAGAAATAAATAGTGAAACTCGTCTGAGCTGTGCCTCATGTTTATATTACTGTATAAGGTAAACATACAGGTCACACAAAGTTCAAACTCGTTGTTAAGTTCAAACTGTTGATTCTGTATCTTTTAAAAACAAAGCCGGGGAATGACTGTCTGCAATATTTTTGTGAGAACTCATGGCAAATACCGGTAGTTACATACTGGTACTCTGTATATTCTGTTAATTAGTCCAGCCCACTGAGGCTGAAGATGGACTACTGGCCCTACCCATTTCAATCGGCTCAACCAATCCACGTTTCCCTCACATTATGTGATGCCATTCAGATAAGTGACTAAAATGTAATCTTTCTTTATAGAAGATTTGGAACCCGATTTGGAACAACACATCATAGGCATTTTGTAGTAAAATTGCACCGTAATTGATTCCCTCCCCCAACCACTGTACATTTAGTGGAAGAAGAGATCAATTTCACAATCCTCTGTTATGTTTATTTTATTACCGTATTCTCCCCACATGGTAAACATAACCAGGAACAAAGTTCAAACTCTTCTGTATCTTATAAAAACAAACGTGATCTTGCTGTCTTGCCTTTCATCATTTCCCACTTAAACGTCACTGTCAGAAGCCAGTGACATAATAGTTACGTAGTAATTACTATTCACTAGCGCTGTTCCGCGTCATAACGTCCAGACACCCAACACAGACAATTCATTCAGGAAAAACTTTGTTCCCCAAAGTCTCGCCACCTCATAAACCGTCTATAGTCATGGATAGGGAAGTCAGCCTACCGGGTATTCATTATTTTCGGATATATTGATCCAGAATACAGTAGCCACCCGGGTTTCATTCCTTGATTCATTCAAGTTACTTGAGTGAAGCAAATGAAAGGAATGCTATTTTCTTAGAGTTGCAAAAGTTTGTGTTAATTTCCATTTAGCATGTCGGTTCTTTCTTATGATGATGAAGTTCATTATTGCCGGCTTTGTTAAGTTGGGGATGTCGGTCTATAGTCGGACTATCGACTTTCTCCACTTTTGGGAAGGGATAGTTAGGTTATCGGCCTACAATCGGATGGGTTTATATTCAGAATTTAACGGTAGTTCTCTATTTATTCTGTCAAAAGCTTTCTCCTCATCTACAAAAGCAATATTCTTTGGTTTTAGTATTGTCTTTTCACTAATATTGCATCTGTATATCCTCTTTCTTTTCTGAGCCTGAACTGTTCAAGACTAAGCACTGATTCCACAACAGGTCTTATCCTTTCCTCAATAATCTTAGCAAGTATTTTACTGACACGACTAAGCAGGGAGATATCTCTGTATGTGCCACAATCTTGCCTGCTTCCTTTTTCTTCCATATTGGTACTATTATTGCTCTTTGTCAATCTGTTGGTACAGTTCTTTCTTTATACGCCTTTCTGAAGAAGTGAAGTAACCAAGTTACTCCAGTCTCTCCACATGCCTGTATTGCTTCATTGTTATTTCATCACTTCCTGCCGATTTATTCTTTGGGTTATTCTTGATAACTTCTCTGACTTCTTGTTTCAGGATTTCAGGTTCTTCTACATTTCTGTATTTTGGTTTGAATGGTGTTATATATATCTTTTCTGGTATGTTCAGGAGATCTTTAAAATATTATTCCCACCTTTCTCTGATCTTATCTTCCTGGAAATTCCTTGCCTGTCGTTTATATATTCTGTTAGTTGAAAAGGTTGGTCTTGTATCCTCATTTTTGCTATGGCATTATAGAACAGTCTACTGGACTCTACACGCAGTTTTCTAAGGTTTTCTCCATACATTATCCAAGATTTTTTCTTTTCTTGATTACTCTTACAGTATCCCATTTTGCTAATCTGTATCTTATATAATCGTCTTCAGCTCATGTACTCAGCCAGGTCTTGTACTACCTCTTCTTAGTTTTTATGGCGTCTTTAATTTCATTATTCTAGTACTCTAGTACTCTTAGTGTATGTCTAATGCTACATTGTTGTGTTAAGCATTCTAGAATGATGTTTTTGAATTTTTGCCATGTTATTTCTAAGTTATCATCTGGTCCGCACATCTCTGTTATTGCTGCCATCATATATGTGTTTATCTTTCTTTGTGTTTCTGAGTTATTCAATTTTCTTGTGTCAACTGTTTTTGTTTTCATTGCTTTTCTGTGTTTCTTGCTATGTGTTGTTTTCCCTATGTATGCTATTACAGGGCGGTGGTCTTTAGTTATTGTGGTGTTGGGAATGACCTTGGCACCTGTCTGTTGTGTCAGTATGAAATCTATCCAAGCAGCTTGATCCGGATTGTTCAATTTATACCATGTGTATAGTTTAATTTTTTTATGTTCAAAGAAATGTAGACTCAAAGTCTAATGTAAAAGATGATAAATGCAAACACCAAATTATCCTTTTCCTAGGTAGTAAATTTGCTACAGCACTAAATCCGCACTTGGCCAAATCATAAGATGGAAATGCAATTAATAATTTGAAATAATAAATTAGTCTATTTTGTAATGATTAAATAATAGAAATAGAAATGACAAAGAAATTGATAGTGTAAGATGGCCATCAAATGAATTAAAATGCAGAATGTAAATTTTAAATTATTTATCCAATCACAGAATCAAGAACATATTAATTTCTAAATATATATTATTAATTTATTCTATAAGGAACCACCAACCCCTAGACCACCTTAATGCTCCACTATTTGCTTCTGACCCCACTATTACCCCTTTAGAAGACTTCAGCGCCAACTGGGACAAAGTACCTCCCACTTTGGGAACCTATGACCTACATTATTCACAAACTGTGTACTCCATGGAGTCTCAGGTTAAGAAGTAGTTATGTATATAATATAAACACAAATGACAGTAGATGTGAAGCTGAATTTAAAAGGAGAAAAGGAATGGCTGAAAGTAGTTTCAATGACATGAGGAAAATATTAACATCAAAACAAATCACAAACTAAAAATGATAATTATAAAATGCTACATATATTCTAAATTAAAATATGGTTGAGAAACATGAATAATTAACAAAAAAAGAATGGGAAAAAAATATGCCTTGGAGATGTAGCTATATAGACGAAAAAGGAGAACTTCATGAGAACGAGGAAGAAAAAAGCAATGGTCTAACAACACTCCACATGAAAAAATAACTATTAAAAGAAATTAAAAGAAAAATAAATCAAACACTTTGGATATAATAAAAGACACAGCACTTTGTTGAAGACCTTTCTTGAAGATAGAGTCGAGGTGAGCAAGAGGTAGGCAGAGATACAAGTAGGAGAGTAACATCACTAGAGATGGACAGGATACAATGTACCAGAGTGCTAAACCAAGGCAAGAGACAAAGGATGTTGATGGTCCATTGTAGACCTTTGTTGCAGAGACGGTATTTGATGATATCTTGGTAAACTAATATTATTTCTGGCTTTCGTGTAGAGTAACATATTCTAGGACTAGTCCACAAATGCAGATCAATTTAAGTTTTCTACAAATGTTAAAATGCTACTAACGCTGAATATTTCGCTCAATAGAAGCTTGCTCAATCTCATCAGAACCAAACAGAGAATGTCGAATATCATGAAGTCTGACACTTGAACTATCTTTACTGAGGACAGCCAAAACACCTAACCTGCAAAGAAAAATGAATTGAAACTTTGCAACTTCCTCATTATTTTATTTAACTTATAGTGGATCAAGAGACAACATATTTGTCATTTTTCCTTATGTCATGGTTTTGTTCCTAAAATAATAGCAATTTAGAACAATTTTAAACTAAATCTTGAAATGGGCTAAAAGCAATTAGGACATTAGTCAATTAAGGTGAACCCCTTGATGCTCATCATCTTTCAAATTATTATTTTCATGAAAGTGTTGCAGAAAAAGCGTAATTTTTAGTAGCTTGATTATTAATTTTCCAAACACCAAGCGTCCATTCTTTACGACAGAAGAATAGATAGAGAGCTTGCGACACGAATTCAAAAAGCTAACTACCGGTACATGAATTATGAACATGCACCAATGTTGAAACACAAAACTATCCAAATAGAAACCAAAATACATCATAAATTCAGTCTTCATACCAATATTGTTATTGTGCTATCAAAGTCAGACATGGATACTAACTAAAGATCAAGATAGAAAGCTTACTACATGTGAAATGAGAAAATCAGCAAACAGAACAAGAAGAGATCATGTGAGGAATGAAGCGATTACAACTATTGTTGGAACAATATCTGTGGTCAAATATTTTTTAAAACAAGAGATTGAAATGGTTCTGCCTCTTAATGAGAATGAACCTATAGTGGTAAGCTGCAAGAGTATACAATATGAAAATGGAAACAGCAAGGTACTGAGGAAGACCAAGAAGAAGGTAGATTGAAGGAGTTACAGACATTCTGAGATGTCACAATATACTGCATATCAATTGACCAAACTTGCCATAGCCAGAAAACCAACTGTCATTCAATCCTGCGATGCCTTACAGCAAAAGCAGAGAAAAGACGATAGATAGATAGATAAAAGTATCATGAGAGATGACTAAACAGCTTTCACATACAGTGCTTACATAGAATTCTTGAAGTTACTGACACTCAGATAATGGTAGAAGCACACATTACCACAGTATTTTTCATGCTCAAACTATGAAGACAGATGGCTATGACACAGAGGGAGAATCGGAGATGGCAGAATACCAATTATATCCGTTATGGTTCATTACAGATAGGGAAAATCTTGGAGTCAACCTCTGTTCAAAGATGTTTACAAATACGCTATTTCTCCTGCGATCATTCTCAGACTTCTCTAGCTTAGCAGGATATAGTCTGGAGAATACAATGAATTGTGTCATGGTATACAGTTTAACTGCGATATCTGACAAGTCTGATTTCAATATGGCTTTGGATTACTTTGATATTTTATGTATTTCTTTTGTGTTTTTCCCATTGAATGATATGATGCTTCCAAGAGAACTGAATTCTTTCATCTGTTTAAGCTGTTGGTCATCGATTAGAATATTGGTGTTTCTTTCTGTTTTTGCAATTGCCATTACCTCAGTTTTTTTCTGTGTTTATTTTCATGTTAAAGTCACTACATATTGTTTGAAGTCTATTTATATGATGTAGTATTTGTCTTTTGTTGTTGATATTATTGCTTGATTTTCTGCAAAAAAGAAGTTCGCTCAGAAGGTTACTATTGGACTGAGCATTCCTTTGTTATTTTTCATTAACATTACTTTACATTTGTTAATGTTGCTATTTATTAGTTACATTAGTAATGTCATGTAGCATATTCTTTTCAGAATGTAGACTTCCTTACAAATTTCCTGAAATCCCTGCAGTTTCTGGCAAGTTGTCCTGCTTCCTCTAGCGACATGTGCATGTATTCCTGAATATCTCTTGTGCAACAATGTCTTTGCTGGCCTCAGCCTCTACTGCCTTTTATCACCCCTTCCAACAAAACTCTTTACATGTCATCACATTTCTTCATATGACCAAAAAAAACCTAGCTTCCTTCTTAATATAATAATAATAATTCTTAATAACCTTCTTTAAAAAGCAGCCATCTAGAACGTTGATTTTCCTTAGCATGTTTTGGTTGTCTTTCTTGAAGTCCATGCTACTCTCAGGACTCTTATATAGCACTTCATTTCAAAGACCTCTATTCTTTTGGCTGTAGTTTTATTTATTGTCCATGTTTTGCAGCAGTAGGTCACTACTGGGACCACACAATTACATAATATACCTTAGTTCCAGTGTTTGATTACATTAGTAATCACTGACAATAATACATTATCATACATGTTATAGCTTTTTATTTTTGATATGCGACACTCTCCCCTTTGTCGGATACTTTCTGATAAATGGTAAATGCCCTCAAATTCCTGCATATTAGCAGGATGTAATCCTGAGAACAGAATGTGTTGTGTAATTTTGGCTGCAATACTTGCGCCTTTTGGTTAGATACATCTGACTTGAACAGGACTTGTGGGTCACTTTGACCCACTATGAGATGGGACAGCCAATGCCACCCCCACAAAAAACCTCATTAGTTGCCTCCTACTATGTGCATGAAAGGTAACAGTGTCACTAGTTTCTTCTTCCTTTTCAAGCCCTGGCACCACATCAGCGATTATTTTACTATTACAACATATGCTGCAAAAGCACAACTCACAGATGAAACATTTCACCCCCCCCCCCCCTCCACACCATGATTATATAATTACTACTTACTTTGTTGGGCACCAGCTCAGCTTAACCACATTCTTATTCTCTGTAATGATGTTGATCTTGTTTTCATTCAGAAAATTTAAAAAGTATGATAGGATATGGTGAGTCTATAGAAAATGGAACATGGAATGATCGTTAGTTAATGATGGAATGATGTTAATAGTAACTAGCCCATTTCTCAGCTAACTTCAACTTGTCTACTGCTCAATTTCTTTCATCACTACAAGCTGTCCTGGTACAGAGTGTAGAAAGGATCTAAAATATTTTCTTGTGGAGCATTCATCTGCACATCAAAGCACTAGGTCATTTATGTATAATGTAGCTTTCACTCCAGCAGGAAGTTCTTTTACTAGATCATTGATGCAAACAAGAATATTGTAGAATTTACTCCTTGAGGAACTGCCAATTTGGAAATAACTCATCTTTCCACATTTCCACACCCTGTCAAAGAGATAGGTGACTGATCTTCAATACCATATTATCTAAATCTAGCTACATCTGAATCTGTATCTATTCATATTCTAAATACCATTTCAGTCTGAAGTTGACTAGTCTCTCTCCATTCTTCAAATCACAATTTGTAAGAATGAATGGTCAGTAACTGGAAGCCTTGGTGTTGTATTTTTCATTAGATGGGCATTTTGATGTCTAGCACTATTTTTTTCCACAATGAGGTTGAAAATATATAGCAATTATTTTGCTGCTCCATTTATATTGCCAATTAATTTGTTTTTTGACTGTGTGAGGTGACCTCAAACTTAAAAATATAATTCTGTAGTTCTTCACTGAAGCAGGGACATCCATCTGCACTTTGATTGTTTGGATTAATTTTCAAACCTTTGTTGGCTTGAAGCACAAATATCTGTCAAAAGCACTCCTGGGTATTTTAAAGTTGATGTCTCTGTACTATTTCTCTACACAGATAGATAGTTGGCACTATTGTATGGATAACATGGTTATTCATAGAGAACCATGTCATGTTTTCTTTAGATTCACCAGAGCTCCAGATGCATTACTCTGCTGGCCACTGTGATCCAATTCATCCTGTAGGTTTTGAACAATTTGCCTTATTTCTAATCCCAGACAGTGTACCAGAATTTCTTCAGCAAATGAGAGGGTTCTGCCATTTCCAATCAATTGTTCACCCATAACCATGGCTATGTTCAAGTTACTTTCAAAGCTATATGTTTTAACAAATAGATCTGCAACTTATTTTTCCTTGTAGATTTGTTCAGTTTTATTGTCTGTTGAGGTTAAGGAACACTTAATTAGTTTCTAGGAGTTTCTTGGCATATTTTCCATGTTTAGTGCTGTTGTTTTATTTCGGGGACAAATATATTCTCTGATTGAAGAAATATTGAAGTTGATAATACTAGGCGGATTTTTTAAATTATTTTATTTTTTCTGACGCATCAAACTTCTACTGGTATATGTCTCTCTCTCCCCTTTTGGGTCCAGTCAAAACATGGGCAATACAGAACATAAATTTGGAAATATATTCTTAAGGAGATTCATGACCATGTATGTCATGCCACATGAAGAAGAGAAGATAATGCTTCAGTAGTATCCACATCACACTTTTCAAGGATACAGGTCTATCAAAACTTCTGAGATCCCAGATAGCCACTTGTGACTACAGAAGAAAAGAAACAATAAGCAAGTAAATATGCCCATGAATTGAAACCAGTCTAGCTATCTAAATATTAACCAGTTATCTATATATTAACTCAAAAATAGTGATTTGTTATCTGTATGTCAAAATTTAAAGTATACATTTCTATTGAAGTAAGTCTCCAGAAAACAGGGTGACGAGCAGAATATGAATACTTTCAGAATGAATGCAATGGAGATGTTCATTTGCACTAATTCTAGTACAACCACTTTTTCTTTGTGATTGCAACTAATTTGAATGTTAATATGTTCAGCTTCTAATCTACAGCAAAGCTGTAAAATATGTGCATTTCAATCCAGCACAATCATTTTCTGAAAATTTTAGCTTTTATTTCTCAGCAGGTAATCCCATATATCCAGCTCTGAGGCAGAAAGGTAAAGAGTTCATCTATGACAGCCAAGATCCCGGGTTTGAATCCTGCTGCAGATAATTATGCAATTGGAATGTTCAGAAAACAGTGGCAAACTACTATACAGAAATACTGCCAAGAAAATTACTACAGCCAAAAACTTCTGAGTTGATGGCTACATCCTTTATAGAATATGCAACCAATTTTTTTTAAACCTAATGTCTCTGCCTCCATAGTAAACACTCATGTCATGCCTGGCAGTCCTAGTATTAGTAATCCTCATTTCCCTTTGGTTTTGGTAAGACAGAGGACATATGATTACAGAATATACAATGGAAAATAGAGAAGCATATAAATGATAAAAAGTACTTTTAACTCAGCTTAACCACATAAATGTTTTCCAGTCATGTCATATGTATTTAGAAGTCTCTATAAAAATGGAGATTTCATTGGCACAGCAAATAGATCTACTTGGTGGTTTTAGAAATTTAGCAGCTAACAAAATATAAAGTTAATGATATAGAATTTTGATACCATCTAAACAAATTACAAACAAGCTACAAATGAGAAGCATCAAATACTATGTTCTACAGTAATGTATGAATTACTAACATGGACAAAAGAACAGGAATTTTCAAGACAAAACGAATGTCTCTGGGATGAGGATACATAGAGGAAAACTATAAATTTCAAAGAAAAAAGAAACAGATAAATAGGTGCATGGAAAACTAGGAATGAAAGAACTATCAGAATCAATAAAAACTATACTCATAAAATACTTTGGCATACTCGTAAATCGTATTGGACATTTTGCTGAAGACTTAAAAATAGCCAAAAAGGGAATATGAAGAATTTGCATCATCATCATCAAGTGCCGTCTCCGCAACGAAGGTTGGCTGCAACGTATCTCCAACATCTCCTGTTTCTTGTCTTGGTGGTGCACTCTGCTAGACTGTAACCTGTCCATCATGTAATGTTACTCTCCCACTTGTATCTCTGCCTACCTCTTGCTCGTTTCCCTTTGACAATTTACCCTCAAGTAAGGTCTTCAATAAGGTGTCATGTCTTTTAATGTGTCCAAAGTATTTTATTTGCCTGATCTTTATTTCTCTTAGTAGTTCTTTCTTCATATTAAGTGTCCTTAGCACCTCTTTATTTGTTTTCTTCTCTTTCCATGATGTTCTCCCTATTCTTCTATATACCCACATCTCAAAGGCATCAATTTTGTCTTCTAATTGTTTATTTAGTGTCCATGTTTCTGAGCCATACATTAATATAGAATAGATGTAGCATTTTATAATTCTCATTTTTAACTTGTTTGTAATTTGTTTAGATATTAATAATTTCCTCATGTCAAATATCAATTTTACGTTGAATTAATACAAAGAACTGAAATTTCAACAATAAGATATTTATCAAGATAGAGACATACAAACAGACCCAACTGAAGATGGATGTGTCGTGTCATTGGCGCAAAAATAATGAAAAACAGAACACATTTGCATTCTCTGGACTACATCTTACTGGAAATCTAGTAGAACCATTGTCCTGCTATAAGCAAGATCCAGCAGGAGTTTGAGAATGAATGCTGAAGAAGAAGAATAAACAGAGAATAGAACAACAGAATCAATCAAATGCTACATGTCAGTGATGTGGTATATACTTCAAAAGATATATTATATGTGGTATATACTTCTTTAAACATATACTTCAAGAGTGTTCTGAGTATGAAACGCTGAGGAAGACATATTGGCCAGAGGAAACAACACTGGAATCAAAGCTCTATGGGACACTGTATGAACTACAAAAGACAGTGAGTTTTATTCAGGAGACAGAATTACAGATATAGACATGTTTCAAGTGAACGAAAGAAGAAGAAGAAGTGATGTGGTAGAAATTGACAAGTTTAGGAAAAAACATATGGCAAAGATTGGGAGAAATACTAGAAATGTATAAAATTACATGTTACACAGTGTAATGGACATTCACATTTTATCTGTTGACAGGACCGAACAACATCAGGCAGAACAAGCAAAAAATCATACTAATTTGTCAACCCACCGCTTCTGTGAAAGAACCAAACTTTTATTGAGACTGCAGCCCAGCAGTCTGATTTTACTTTCAGGTGAACTGCCTGAATCACTACAAGTAGCTGCATACCACACACACACAGTTGTTGCATAACTAATAGACACATTTAACATCATCTCTTTCTCTTCACTAGGACTCTTACTTGTCCACTGTGTGGAGCAGATCATTTCATTCCACCTTTTAAGACTATATATACAAATCTAGTGCACTGAAACATTTCTGCCAATATTTCAGGTGGTTCACATGAGATAAACAAATATACAAGTGAGAAGGAAATATCAGGAGATTGATAAATTAGTTTGTCAGAATGGACCATCAAGGTAATAAATGGAAGTTGACTATCTCCAACATTATTTGCAATACACAACGCATGATCTGACTACACAGGTGGTAATGAAGATTCTGGACAGAATACATCACATGATGGTCATCAGTATGTACGCACAATAAATCTTAATTTGTAATTGATATATAACTGGAGAATAAACCAAATCATACTTCCATGTAAGAAGCCAATCTGAAGTTATCAAATTTCTCAATGCAAATACCAGACACACATTTGTGATGAGCTTCCATGCGGGGCTTGTTTACATCTGTAAATGTAAATAAATAACATTCAAGTAAGCAAATAAAAATCACATATGCCTCAAGTTGACAACTTTCTTCACTCTCAAATATCTATCTACAAAATCTTCAATTTTTCTGTGGAGCACAGTTCTTTAACAAACATTTTCTATAAATATTTTTATTTTTAGCTAGTTCTTCCCGTTCTTTTTATATTTCATCCTGATGTCTAATTATTTCCATGAGTTTCTCACTGCTGATCCTATCATGTTTCAAACACTCTGTACGATCATCTATAAAAATCTGTAATTTTGTGGTTACCCCCTTAATTATTTACCATAATTTTCTTTAACCAAAGAATAGCATTTATTTTAGTATATATATATTTTAATTTCATTTGATTTCCATAAATATTCCAATGTCATAAAATGTACTTTTGCCTTTATTATTCTATTTTCAACATCTTTATCTGTTCTTGAAGTGCTAACATTAAGAATAATATACTATTGTCACTATGTAGCCTAGTTGATAGTGAGCTTGCTTGCTATTACTGGGTTACAGCATGCCAGGTTCGAAAAACCATGTCTGGACACACACAAAATTCGAGGTTGTGATTTATCATTTGACACGACCACTCCTCCAGTCAAAAGTTGTAAATCAGTACCTGATGCATGAGTTAGGGGAGGAAGATATTGGCCATCCCACCTAATAGTTACTGCAGCTTAGAACATGAAGAGTTATCTTCATCCCCGACAGCAGGTTGCTGCCATGGAACCTACCTTTACCATACTATTGTCACTGTTACTAATAAAACTACCAGTAATATATAGTAACAATACCAGATGTAAGATACTGCAAATGACAAACAACACCAAAAAAAAAAGGATTTTTTTCTACATTGCTGTTCGAATAAGGACATTTATCAAGAAAATGACAAATGAACAAGAATTTAGTTCAAATAATACACTGAAACGTTCTTACCACCCTGTTTAGCACATATGAAAAAAAAATGTATTTTTTAAAAATGCCATTCTTCTTCAGTGAATGCACCATCTTGGAATACAGTGGTGAGAGCTTTCCAATATATTGTTTGAGTTCAATTTTGGTTTATTTGTACGCTTCTTAATAAAGGTTCCTATTGCAATAGCAATGTTGAAAATGTCCTTGTTCCATTGTTTGTTTGCTATTTTTCATTTACAGTATATTAAATTTCTTTTCTACTATTTATTAGTTTTATTAGTAAGAGTGACAATAGTATGTTATATTATCCTTAGTGTTATCACTTCCTATTTGTGTTACTGCAGTACTCTCAATTTTGTTGGATATCCTCTGACACTGAATTACTATTTATATTTTATCTGTTCTTCCTACTTTGTCTACCTCGCTATAAAGGTATGTATTATTCTGCCTTCTATATGGTTATTTCACCTAGTATTTATTATCTGGTTTTCATTAGTTGCAGTTATCCTCATAACTTTTGTCCCTTTTTAGTATATACTTCAACCTATTTGTTTGAAAATATTTTTTTGCTCTTTCATCTATGCATAATTGTGGGACAGTAATGTTATGTCATTGGCACATGAATTTAAATATTCTAACAGTTTTCTTAAATTTTTAAGTCTAAATATGTGACATATGTGTTTGTCCAAATTTCATCAACTAGTGCCATCAGAGATTGACTGCAACAGACCTCCAACACCCTGTGTATGCTGTCCATCTCATGATGTTTTCCTCTATTTATATCTGTCTACCTCTTGCTCGTTGCCCACTCAACTCTACCCTCACGTAAGTCTTCAACAAGGTGTCATGTCCTATAATATGTCCAAATTATTTTATTTAATTTTAATATTTTTTAAAAGAGTTTTTCATCCACAGAATCTCTTATGTGTGTTCTCTTTCCATGAAGTTCTTCCTTTTCTGATATATATCCATATCTCAAAGGTATCAATTCTGTCATATAGTTGTTTGTTTATTATCTATGTTTCTGAGCCATACATTAATGTAGAGTATATATATAGCATTTTAAGATTACATTTTTTTATTTGTGATTTGTTTTCACTGAAGATGGATGTGTTGGGCCATTGGAGCAAATAATATGGCGATACAACACATTTCCATTCTCTGGACTACACCCTGCAGGAAATCTAGTAGGACCATGAGAGATCTAGAGGAAGTCTGAGAATGAATGCTGAAGAAGAAGTTTGTGATTTGTTTGGATGTCAATAGTTTCCTTATGTCATTTAATGAACTTTTAATCATTTCTAATCTACATTTAAGTTCTGTTTCACATCTACCATCATTTGTGATTATGTGTCCAACATATAGGTATGGTCTACTTGTTGCAGTAACTCTCCATGTATTTTTATATTTAGCATTTATTCAAGAATTAGTCAAAGTTGATTTATAAAACTAAACCAAACTAAACTAAATATGTGCCATTCTTGAAACATATGAAGTAATGCATAAATATGAGTCAATAATAAAACAGCACTTACATATATACAATAAAGATGCTGATATGAAATGTATCAATTTACCTCTAAGATCATAAACTCTGAGATGTCTGCTGGCCATGCCAGCCACACACGTTTTGGGGTCAGTTGGAAACCAAGCAAATGATGCACTTGTCTCTCCTGAGCCTTAGAATAAAATTGTGTATGTTTTTCAAATTTTTAAATGTGCTATGATCTTATAATAGCTATTATTGTATTGCTTTGATGATGATGATGATGATGATGATGGTGGTGGTTATGATGAAGTAATGCTTTTATTTGTGAACAGGTAGCTCTTGCTAGTCCATATCCTTTCTGACAAAAACACAGAACCTCCTCAGCTGAGTAATCAAGGTGACACCTGAAATCACATATGGTTTGTTATCTGTGTTAGGAAGGTTTATGGATGCGTGGATAGTTCCAGAAAGGATACATTCCAGTGAGAAAGTATCTCAGGATCATCATGTCCTGCCAGCAGTATAGCATATATTTCTGGGCTAACTAGTTCATTATTCTTCTGTCAGATCTATTGACATAGCTATAGTGCTGGTAAACCTAGCATTCCCCATGACCTAGGACTCTGCCACAAAAGAACAAAAGTGCAATGTTTGCTGGCCTGTATCTCTTCATCGTACATGGGGTCCATTTGACCAAATACAAAAATAAGAAATTGAGACAAGACATGAGTGACAATAATTTTTTCACAGATGACAGGTTGTTGGCTAATCCCCAACTCTCCATAACTGCCTCCTACAACACACCCAGAAAGAAGACAGTGATTTTTTGTTTTCATCCTGAACTAGAAATCAAGGCCCTGGTTTCCACATGGGCGATTTTTATTGCTTTATAATTGTAAAAATGTGTGACTACTTAATGTTTGGAAAATTGTAATTACCTGGTCATTTCAAATATTGGATGGCATATGATTAAATCACACATCAATGTGTAGAACATATGAAATTCATAACAAATTTTATAATGAACATTGTGTTTTACAGTTGACAGTGGTAGTTTCAAAATAATGAGGCTTAAAGCAGCTGCCAAGCAGGAAATTTAATTGTTAGTTTCCTGTCATACTCTAAAAGAGTTTCTGTAAATTTTATTCTTAAGGCAATGTGATGTTATTTCCCATTATATGTTAGTATGAGATAAATTTATGTAGTGTGTATTATTTTCATAAATGAATATTGCTAAATACATTTTGGTTGTGTTCAAATTAATATACAATGGTGTTTTCACTGACATATATGTATTATCACTGACATATAAGTATTATCACTGGATTATCATAAGGTCTGTGCTAATATACTTATTGGTAATCCAGTTGCAATTTATGGTCACAAATTGAATTAACCCTCCCTCCCTAATGTTGACTGCATTCATTGACTCATTTCTGCTCTTTCTTCATTAGCAGAATACTCAGAATAAACAGAAATCATGACACTATATCAACATTTTCTGCATTATCTTCAACAACCAACAGTATATGCATATATACATATATACTAACCAAGTTCAGCATAAGGCTTTGTAATTGGACCTTCACTAAAGCTATGCCTTGTTCTTTCTGCTGTGTCAGTGCCTTGATTACTCATCACATCCCAGATGAGCACACATGGCTCATTTCGACTCCTCTCCATACCTTGGGCCAACTAACCAGAGAGTATGAGTGGTATTATCAAGAATATTGGATTATATAAAATATATACAATTATACCAATTTTAGCCTGACTAAAGCAGTAGTAAGAAGTTCACTGACATAGCCATATAGCCATTTTTGTTTTACAGATGATCTTTAAGCAGTAGTTATATGCTTTGTCTGGATAACTGTATAAGGGAATGTGTTGAGCACAGTTTCCAAAGACTGTACCTATGATATGTAAAGTATAGGGGTGAATGTGTACCTATGATATGCAAAGTATATGGGTGAATGTGTACCTATGATATGTAAAGTATATGGGTGAATGTGTACCTATGATATGTAAAGTATATGGGTGAATGTGTACCTATGATATGTAAGGCATATATGGATGCAGGTGCATTTTTCATATATAAGATATATGGGTGCATGCATATTTTTTCATTTGTAAAATTTATGGATGCATGTGTATTTTTTCATGTTTAATATATGAAGGCATGTATATAAGTATGACTATGTGTGTAGTATGACTATAGGTATATATGTGCTTAATGGAAAAGTAGTATATATGTATATAAGCATTCAAGCCTTTTTCTGTGTGTATTTTTTGTTTTCTAAATTTACAGTTATGGAATGTTTAAAAAAAAAAATAAAAATAAAAAAAAAATAAAAATAAAAAAAAAAATAATAAAAAAAAAAAATAAAAAAAAATAAATAAAAAAAAAAAAATTCCTCCACAGAATCTACAAGTTCAGCCAAACCTTTGGATTCCAACAATCATCACTTGCTAGGAGGAGAACCAAGACCAACAAGCCTAACACCAAAGGCACCACGAAAAACAAACAAGTCCTTCTTAGGACTACATCCCAATCCCCCAATATTCCTTTTGTCCATATAAGGACACGTAGACCAGAACCCAGGTCAAATCACCAGTCCCTAACAGGACAACCCAGGCCATTGGGCCACAATATACGCCCCGATATAACTAAAGGAAAACCATTCCACAGTTGAAAGGGGCGTGTCTGACTCTAGACAGACAAATCCACCAGCTAACAAACAAAAAAGTTTCCAAAGACTCTCTCTTGACAATACTATTAAGATCACTGTGTCTCGTGGCTTGTTTTATTTACTAATATTGGTAACACTTGTACCTATCTCCATTCATTTTTACATTTACCTTGTGTTACCACAACCCCCACTTTTCCAAGTTTTGGGTTGTTTACCGACACTGAAGTTTTGTCTCTATATTCCAAAGGAGGAACAGCTGCCTGTGTTTAAAACTAAAAAATATGAAATTAATGGATGAATGTATTTTAAATGCGCATGAGTCACATTTGGATCTTGATTATCAGCCAATCCTGGGTCATAAATAGACCTTTTGTGGTCTATTGACTTCTGTGGAACTCTTTTGAGGTAATAACTGGGATGTGACAGAAATGCTACCCACTACCCTCAAACTACTAATCTTCTAAGCTGAAAAAGATACAAAAGGCATAGAGGATTGACTTAATTGTACTTGGGTTACCTCATATGCACTCTGTCTCTCTCAACAAAATGGAACATTGCCTGGTGAGTACCACTCATAAGATTGTTACTTTGTAGCTTCAAGTGATAATCCCCAGGGTCTCTCATTTTTTTAAATCCACTTTGTACACAAGAGGTCACAATCTGGATTCGAACCCATGACCTTTTGATCTCGAAGATGGGTGCTAAGGATACTGCATTGCTCTTGTGTGAACCTAAGGTTAGCAAATAACATCCTAAAAAGTACATCCATGTGGTGCACCCTGGAAACAGAATTACAGCGGCTCATGCTGTCTCTGGAAAACACTTTTAGGGATAGTGTCAGTGAAATGTGGAGGCTATAAATAGAAAGAGAATTGACTGCAAAAAGACAAGCAATACCTCCACACCTTGGCGCCAACACATACAGTGACACTGTTAACACACAGTGATGCATGATATTCTGGTTCTCTGACAGCACAAACGCAGATGCATTGGAGGGGCAACCAATGCAAATGTCATGATATGGATAGCGGTCATCACAAATATCGAGAGTTGTGCGCTGGTCTCCGCATTAATACCATATTGAATACAATGAGAAGGCAGCACAGTGCCAGAGGGTAGAACCACTTGCAAATAGAACGGAATATGCTGCATGGAAATCGAACTAAAGAATTGTTCAGCTCAAAAACAATCTTCTTATTCCTGGTGCTCCTAAATATGTGTAGAGGCTCAGACTTGGACAAGGGATTCACAATGTCAGTGAATAGTACCTCGGCTAAGAGGGCAAATAAACCTGGGCAGAACTCTGCTGCCGAGTTTTTCCTACACCAGAATCATGCTCATTGATAAGAAAAGGTTTAGTACCCGATGGTCACAGGCACAATACATCTAATTACGCGAGACAAGTTCACTAGCAGAGGAACACCTCTTGTGAGAAAGATGTAGTCAACCCAAACCATGCATGCCACCTAGGGACATGTTTCGGTCTAGAAAGTCCAAGGGCTCAGTGGGTGACATGCTATCATGGCATAGAGTCGATACACATCTGTCGCTTTGTGACAGACGTTGTTATTCCTCCATCACAAATGATAATGACCATTTGTTATATCCACTTTTGAAATTCTGTTAGAGATATGTCCTTGCCTATGTGTTCATAGATGGCTAATAAACCCTATTCGAGTCGCAAATGTCCTTGGACAGTTCGGGCATGTAATGACCACTGTTGATAGTTTTTGATCTATCCATGACTTTCTAGCTACTTTCTGCTGTTCAGCTGCTGTATGTCTCTTCTTTTCACAAGACGATGTGCCCTTTTTAACTGTAGAGCACCATGTAGATCTATTTTGTGCAAGTTCTTCCCACGTATACCGGTCTATTTCAAAGAATTCAGTGAGGTCTTTAAGGAGTCCTTGTAGTGCTTCTTTTGACCACCTTGAGATCATGAACCCTTCTCCAGCTCACATAGAGAAGTATCTTTAGCAGATGATGATCTGGCATACACACCAGATGACCTGCCCAATGAATCTGTGTCTGCATCAGAATAGTGGCAATGATAGCAATACCAGATCTGTCACTGACTGTGGTATACGGAATCTTGTCTTGCTATCTGATATTCACAATTTTTCTGAGGTAAGCTGTGTGAAGGTGATTGAGTTTCCTCACATGACACCTATATATAATCCATGTTTCACTAGCATATAACAGCACTGGGAGTATTAATGCTCTGTAAACTTTCAGCTTAGTCTGTAGGTCAATGCCATTTTTATTCCACACATTTGCGTACAATCTGCTGAAAGTGCTACTTGTCTTGGCCATCCTATTATATCCTTCATAATATTGGCATTTTTTAATAAAGTACTACCTAGTTATGTGAATCTATTCACAACTTTCAGTGCTATGACATTTACCTTTATGCAGGGCTCGAGATAGCTTTTGCCAGGTGCTGGTTGTAACATGATTCTGTTTTCTCTGCGTTAATAGTAAGCCTAAAGTTCATACAAGCTTTGAAGAATCTGTCTATAATATTTTGTTCATCAGCCTCAAAATTGTCATTTAGTCATCAGCAAATAGGAGATCCCTGATTGTCTGTGACAGATAGGAGTACTGTCACAAGCTAGGAAAGCCCACCAGAATGAAAGGCATGCCAAAATCAGATGTACTGGAACTGCTGAGGTGCAAATAACACAGCTATGCTATAAACTGGCAGCACAACATTCTTACACTGCCCAAGGGAAAAAAATGAACCTTCCAGTTGGATATCACAGAGTGAATACAGAAGAACATGAAAAAATATAGATAAATGATATCATTTGTCTATTGTCTGTCAAAATTAAAACTAACTACCTTGAATTCTGCATAAGTATCTATATTTTTTCATGTTCGGTAGTCTGAGAGCCTGTTTGTCAACAGTAAAACTAACTACCTTGTGTTATGCAGAAGTATCTTACTGGTTCTACAGTTTTAATGCAGTCTCACTTATTTTCAATTGACATAACCACTATGCCAGGGAAATCCCCTATTTTTTAATCTTCCCAAGCCAAAAAGTATAAAGGATTACAACAATTTTATAACAACTTTGATGGCAGTGGTAATAATTAACTGGGACATAAATAAATGAATGTCTGCTTACCAGGTTAGTCTCTAGAGGATTCCAAGCTAGATAGTTACACTGTCTGTTGAATCTTACATCTGTATATGAACATCAATGCTTTGTTATGCAAAGAAATTGTTAACATAGTTTTTCTATGTTTTTCAATTTACAACAAAAAAGCAGTTGCACACAAAAACAATTATTTAGTTTGATACAGAAATCCATAAAGGATTCTAGGAAAACAAACACACTATAGCATCTTCTTTTACTAACAACAGGCTTATGATTGAATATGGAGAAATGGTCTATTGATGAAGATGATTAAGTTGGGAATTAGTGGAAAGCTATATAACTGGATTAAGTACTTCTTCAATGACTTAAGAATCCAAAGATAAATGATGCAATCTCTTCTAAAGAAGTTATATAGGAAGGCTTACCAAGGGGTCCTGCTTTGAACTGCACCCTCTTTCTCATTTACACAAATAACCTGGCCAAACACATCAAAGCTGAAAAAGTCCTCTATGCTGTTGACCTAAAAAAAATGGCAGAGCCACGAGAATGTTGAAATTTCAGCACAAAGACTAAATGGAGATATGAGAAGACTGCACGAGCACTGTCAAGCATAGAAACTGAAAATAAACTGCAAGAAAACTGTCTATACCCTCTTTACCAAGAATCATAAAGTAGCCAAAGAAAATATCAGTCTATGGTTAGATACACAGAATTTTCCAAGAGAAGAACATCCCACATATCTTGGAATCATGCTTAAACAGCAGTTCACACTCAGGAAGCATGTAGAAAATGTAAAATATAAAACACATAAATGGCTACAGTTACTAAAAAGACTCAATAGAACATCTTGGGATCTGACAGGGAGATGCCCTCAGAGGCTTGTATCTTGGTTACATACATTCTGCTCTAGAATTCAACAGTGGACTCCTGACAACATGTTCCAAAACAAATGTAGAATTCCTAGATAGAGTGCAGAACAATGCCATACAGAGCAATGAGATTTATACCATCAACTGCATGTGAAATACATTCAAATGTAGAACCCCCTTGGGATACAGAGAAATATGGCTGCAATTGAAGCTTATGAAAGAAGCATAAGAATTAATAAAGATCATCAAAATAAACAGCTTATTGAAAAATGGCAACCAAACCACAGATTAAAACAAAAGTGAGTCCTCAGCCATATCAATGAAATAAAAGACAGCTATCACCTTCCAGACAAGGGACAGAAACTACAAAGTATTAAAAAAGTTTACCACCACACGTTTCAAATTGCCAGAAATCAAAACACAATTAATAAATAATGGAATGAAAAGTTCTGACCTAGTAAGTCTTTTGAGAGCAACACAGAAAACAGTAGACAGCTATTCAGGAAAATGGATTCATGCTTATACTGATGGGTGTGCTTTCAAAGCCACAATCAAAGTAGATTATGGTGTCTACATAGAGTATCCAGACAAAACATGATGAGTTGTTTGATGTATGTGGGGACATATGCTCTGATGATGAAATAACAGTACTAGAAGTTGCCTTGTACCACCTGAAGATCATATTTGATATCTTTCCATCAAAAGTCCAAAACAATGTGATTTTTACAGGCTGTAGGTCCTCTCTTTAAGCTCTAGAATGTTGTTGACATTGTAAGCTTGAACTAGTTCAAATATATGACCATGCCAACAAGCTGCTTACATATCATGTCAATATTGTTATGCAGTGGATTCCTGAACACTCATACACATCTGGTAATGACAAGGCAGGCAGACTAGCAAAGAAGGGAGCAAGAAAAGACCAGCCATACAGATAAATGACCAGGCCCACAGTTAAAATAATGCTGAAATATGTGAACAACGAGACATGGCAGAGCAGATAGGCCATGGACAATGCTAGGAGGGAAATCTATAAATATATGACCAGCCCAAATTTAAAATGCATCATCCTCCTTGAAAGGAAAGACCAGAGAACCAACTTTCGACTTCGAACAAAGCATGTACAGCTTAACAATCACCTGAACAGAATACAACAATAGCACACTCCAAGGCTCAAATACAGTGACTGTGCGCACATCCCTACGAAACTGTCAACCACCACAAATTTTTAATATCCAGCACTGGATGACATCAGTAAAATGTTCCTCCCTCCGATGCCAGATAAATGGAACACCTTATATGGAACAAAACAACAGCTCACAAACACATGCATATATCACACAAAGGCATTAGGTCAAAGGGCATGAAGCCATATACCACTGGATCAGTAACCAAACATCCTCAAAGAAATAAGAAAACAAAGTGAATGGAATAAAGAAAAAAGTATGGATTGATAATATTAAAGACTGGACAGGATTAATATTTTCCACACTTTAACAAAAAACTGAAGACAGAGATTTGTGGTGAAATATTTGTGCTGATGTTTCCAGAGTGGCACCGCAACGACTCCGAATGGTTATGGGTTTGATGATGATGATGAAGAGAATAAAACAAAATTTACATTAGATTCAGTTTTATCTTTTACAATGTATTCCATTCTTCAAACTATATTCTGCTAATCTGCAGGAGTTTGACAATGTACACAGAAGTTTTGTCTTTAAAATGAATGCTAATTATACATTTTCTGTCTTTTTCCATCATAGAAAACTATGATAAAGTTTTACTTGTCCGATTCTAGGTATAGCTTCTGTCTGCCCCCAGCCCACTTGCTTCTAACTCTCCATACTTGAGTGTTTTTCAACAGTAGCATGTTTTTTCTGTACATTTAAAGTTTTTTTTAGTAATTTGAATCTCTTTCAGTGTGAATATTTTCATTTTTATTTGTAGCCATAAAATTTTATTTCAATAAATTAATCAATCGAGTGTTAATCCATGACAATTAATACATGCTGAGTGGCATAGGAACCATATTTTTCCACAACTCTCTGTCTCTTGTGTTGTTGTTGATGACATTCTCCCATGCAATAATAATAACCCACCCAGTTAAATTCTCTGTCTTGTCTTCTTTTGATCTTTCTGATGGTTACTAAATATTCAAGTTTTGTTCTCATAAATGCCCTATAAAGTTTGTCCTACAAATTTTTGCAATAATTAATCATTTTATTCCAACATCTGAGAACTTCTGCAATAGATTTCTTAGCTGTTCATGGTATTTTTATCCTTCTTTGCAAAAACCACACATCGCAGTAGTATTCAGTTCACCACATCTTTTTGTTTACCATTTATTTATATCACAAGAAATTGTTTGATATAACCCCCAAACAATCAAATTTGCATATACATTAAAAGTTCTCCATCATACAGAATATTTGTCGTTTTCTTCAATTTCAGATTTGGTTTGTACTCTTTATTTTGTACTCTTTATTGTGTACTTTTTATTTTTTACTCTTTATTTCAATGGAGTACATGCCATCTGATGTTAGAATGCTGCCAAGATACTTGAATTTATTAGTTTTATTTAATGTTGTACCACTGATCTGAATCTTGGAAATGCATTTGTCTTTGAAAGAACCATTACTTCAATTTAACATTCTTTCTTTCACTATGAATATTTTCTTTTTCTTCTACTTCAGTGCTCATTCTCAAACTCCCACTGGATCTCTCTTGTAGCAGGACAATGGTCTTACTAGATTTCCAAATGGATGTGTCCAAAGAATGGAAATGCGTTGTGTTACCGTTTTATTTGCACCAATAGTCTGACACACCCGTCTTCTGCAGATGAATATTGTAAAGAATGTTTCTATTTGCTTTTGTCTCCAATCATACACTTATTAAAATATAAGCACACTGTCATACTTACTGAACTCTTTACCGACTAAATCTTCATTTCTGTGGTTACCAAACCTAAAATTAAAAAACACAAAAACTAAACAAACATTTTAACAAAGGTACAGATAAAGTTGAGAAATTAATTGTAGAAAACATTGCGCTAAGAGCTGTGCTTCATGTCAAGGTCTTAAACACAACTTTGCTACGGTGGGGATTTATTATTTTTAAAAAGATAATCCCTTCATTTTTTGCGAGGATTTTTAATTGGTTTAGTAAAGTCATTTATATACAACAATGGAGGGGTTGGTGTTTACTATTATTTGTACTTTCCTCTTAATACTCTTCTTACTATGTAATGACCTATTTACCTATGGTGGAAGGAGTTTGGAACATTCAAAACCTCCCCTTCCTCTTTTATCTGCAGGCTTGCTGATGTATAATATAACTGGCACAATTTTAACTTCTTCTGTAATAAATTATTATACATTAAGTCCGATATTGGTCATGTATAGAGCAAAAATATCATTGTGGATTCCCTACAATTTGTTGTGCGGAGATGTTCCTGTGGGCCAAACTGCTGTGCTCTTGAATGACATTTGAATGGCTTGAATCCGCGCACTATATGGTACATGGATTGAATTGTGTTCGCATAAATGCACTGTTTCAAGTTCTGTGCCTCATGAGGCTAGTATTTTCGACCATCAGGGTAGAAAAGTATCTTGTGATACCTTTCTGAAAGCTGGTATTCAGAGGACCTCCTGCATATTAGCTTTATTTTGTAGAATACCAAGAATGTATTGTAACATCAATTTTCTGTCTGTGCCACCATCTTGGTGCAAACGACGCCCATAATTTTAACTAAATATATTGCAGAATATTGTATATAATAATATAAGAATTATTTTATGGAAAATTGCACTATTGCTTTTGAAAGTTTTCATTTAGTGATAATTTTAAACTAACCATATGCATTATATTTAAGGAAGTCAATTCCACAATTATCTATGAAGCGAATATTGTCAAACAAGTACAATATCAGCAATATTGCTAGTTAACAAATGTAAGCTAAAGAAATCTATATAAATGTTATTATCTCATAATTATAGCTGTATTATGTACCCGATAATACTGATGCGACCATTAGCTTGAGCAACTGCAAAGACATTCTTTGGTTCTGGACGAGGGCACCAAGCAACACACTGTAAACATACATTTCATAAATAAAAGCTTCAAAAACGTATAATTTATAGATAATATTCCCACTTAAAATACACAAATCATGTCATGCCTAAAAAATTGTAGCACATGAGTGAGATTTTTAATTTCATTCTGCTTATAAAGGGAAATAAAGGAATAAAGTAGAGAAAAACTAACCACAAATATGTATTTAAATCTAAATAAATATTATATCTCATATCAATCCAAATTAAAGAAAACATCATTATTAAAGAAAATTTAAATGACATCAAACAAGTCATCTCTTGCAATGTGGCTCTCACAACTCGGCAGAATAAATAACCAGATCAGGTCAATCTCATCATGACGTATCACCCACATAATTAAACTACTTGACAGGTCATGTTCTGACATTTACCTATTCTTATGTCACACCCCAGAGACCCACAAGGTTTTATCAGATGGACTCTTGGTGGTATGTAGACATGGCCACAACCTGAGGAACCTCCTTGCCCATAGCCATCTCCAAGAAGACAATGGTAAATACAGAGGCATGGCACCTTGTTGTAGACCATATAAAACCTGCAATTTTACTATCTAATAGCTTCAGATGTTTTACTAGGAATATCATCTATGCAATCATTTGTAAATTGTGCCATCTTACGTATATTGGGGAAATTGTCTAAGACTGGGATTATTTTTGCCTCTATGATATTCGTCTAGATGACAGGATGCCTGTGCTCTCTCATTTCAACGGCTCCAGTCACAGGGAGACATTTGATTTCTCTGTCAAAGCTATCCAGTACTGCACATTCAATCACAGGAGCTGCTTTGACGTGGAGAACCATCTTATTCATAACATAGGCACCCATCATCAATTACTTATGCTGAGTAATTTTTAGCTGTTATTTTTCCCTTACCAAATTAGGTCAAGGCTTATTTCTTTTCTGATTTTCAACAAGTTGGTAATCTTCACTGTCAAAATTGAAAAAGCTGTTGTTTCTGACACATCACTTGAAATAAAATCTCCAATTATAAAACTAAAGAATAATAAAACTGATGTTGACTAAATTTTTGAGCTCTCTTACTAGTGAAAAATTAAGCCATTTTGCTCATTTCAGAAAAGCTGAACCTTGTTCGCATTTTGATTTCAAATAATTATGTCACACATGTCTCACACAGTACCCTGAGACTTTCATTTCGTTAGCCAGATTTCTAAAGTTTAAACAGCTAAATAAGTTAATACAAATTCATTTACGATCCAAACAAAGCAAATTTAGATGGCATATCTACAAGAACAAATAATCGTTGATATATCCAAAATATATATATATCTGCAACGGTATATCATTTTTACGCACGGAAAGAGTTAACATATGGTTACAAAAGTTGGAAAATAACAAAAGTACTGGAGAAGAAATTTAATTCATTTGAAAATAAATGTTTTCGAAAACTCTTAAATATTGGTTGGGAAGAATTCAAATAAAAAAAGCAAGTAAGAGAAGCCACCAAACAGCAATATATTTCTACAACAATAAGAAAAATTTATGGACTTCTATCGGACATGAACTTAGAAAGAATGAAAACAGACTGCCACTACAAGCATTAAAATGAGCACAAGATGGCAAAAGAAAAAGACCAAGACCAAGACAGACTCTTCACACAACAACCATCAAAGATGGTATGACTATGGGTCTCAGTACATGCAATAATTACACACAGTAGCATCACAACCCTTGATATGGAGAGTTTTGGTTTCTGCATTATACACTATATTCAGCACTGAAGGAACATAGATAGATAGATCAGAGAGTGAAATGAATAATTTTCTGAATGACTGGAAATTGCTGCTAAATTCAAAAGCTTCTTAGAAACATGACTACAATTAGTATTGAACCTGACATTTTTTTCTTATTTAAATCTGTGTTAATCAAAAATGACCACTCTCCAATATAAAAGTACACCTATACCTCCAATACCTATACATAAATTATATATTATATATATATGTATAGGCATCAAGCCTATAGAGAAGGGAGGTTTGGAGGTTTTAAACATCTCCCTCTGTACTCATAACATGACTCAGTACTAGGAATTTAGCCAAAAGACAGATACTCGCCCATGAAAAAATGTTCAAATTAGGAGCTACATACCCATCCAGGGGATAGGGGCACAGAAAGATTATTTGAATGACAATAAAAACAACATTTATAGTTATAAAACCTAAAAATCCTTATGGAAAGTCAAAGACCTTTTTAAAGCAGCAGAGGGTTTAGTAAAGAGAAGGCGATTTGCCCCTAAAGGGGATATAGGCCTAAAAACTCTAGAAAACCACTGTTCTATATAACGGAAAATCGAAAATACGTACTCACTTCGCAAAACTGAAATCCGACAGGTAAAACTTCAAACGAGGTAATAAAGTTTTGCTAATAACACAAAACACACATAGGCACACACACAAATCGACGTTTCAACCAAAAAGCCTTTATCAAGGATCACAAGCACATATAAATCAAAGACGACAAGTAAGGATGACACAACTTGCGTTCACATGTCTAATAAAGGCCTTTTGGTCGAAACGTCGATTTGTGTGTGTGCCTATGTGTGTTTCGTGTTATTAGCAAAACTTTCTTACCTCGTTTGAAGCTTTACCTGCTCTATATAACCACTTTCAGGAGAGAAAATATCAAGCAATAAAAAATATGCTATTCTGACTCCTTACATATTCAATTTATCCGGACGTTGTGACAGAATTACCAGAGCGGAGACCTCCACTAATTTTTATACTCTGATATAACCAAATTGAGCTAACATCTATAGTTGAAAGGAGCTTACCTCATCAATAAGAGGTTCTTTTTATTAATCTTACATATCAATAAGAGGTGCTTTTTATTAATCTTACATATTCTTAAATTATTTGTCATTTATACTTAAAATGAGTAAAACATGCAAAACTACCTTCATGAACTGTAACTCAGAATTTGTGGCCAACTGTATAATCTTTGAGTTATCAGAGCTACTTTTTCCATCTGAATGAAAAGAATGTTAAAAAATGCTAATCACAATAACAGATGACAATTTTTCTTTTTATTTGAAATCATTTGATGGAACTTGGGATCCTCTAATGCAGTGGTTCTTAATTTATTTTTTGGCCCATGGCCCCTTAGGACAAACATTCTTCTGTGGCCCTAAAAAAAGTGTGCCTAAAATGGTCACATTGATTTCTTTAAAAGTCCTCCCATAATTTCAAATTTTTCTTGCAAGTCTCCATGGACCCTAGGTTGTCTCACATCTATAATAGTCATTAATCAGGAGTACTAGAGAAGTCAGCAACTTTGAATATCTCAAGTCAATCATCAACATCACAAGAGATTGCTCAGCAGAGATAAAAAGAGATTAGCAATGACAAAATACATCATAGATGAAAAATATATGGATAGTGCCAGGGCCGGTCCTAACAATTGCGGGGCCCTATGCGAAACGGATTGCGCGGGGCCTAGTCTGGGTAGGGATAAGGATAATAAGTGAAAATTAAGATTTTGTATTAGAAAATAAATTCGTCTGCATTTTATTCATTCATTTTCCTTTTGCGCTGAAGTTAGCGCATAGGGCAGATCTCTCCAATTCGGTCTATTCAAAGCTATTCTGTGCAGTTCTTGAATAGTATGAATATTGGTTGTTTTACTTTCTCTAAGTATTGTTCTTCTGAGTGTTTCTTTTGGTCTACCCCTTGCTCTTTTGCCTGTAGGTATCCATTCAAAAGATTGATGGTGTGTTCTGTTGGTGTCTGCGCGTAGGACATGCCCGATGTAGGACCAACGGCGTTTCCTGATAACATCTGTGATAAAATTTTGATGTGTCTCTTCTCTGATTTTATCATTCGATTTGAATTCACTCCAATGGGTGTTAGTTATCCTACGAAGACATTTGTTCTCGAAACTCAGTAATTTCTTTTCTGAAGAAAAGATTCATTCTTTACTAAGTACAAAATCACGATCAAATTAACTTTACTTACGAGCCTTGCGTGTAGCGAAGTCATACAGTATATCATCAAAATTCTGTTTCCTACATAGATCACGCTCAATAGCAAGAATTGTCAAATTGTTCAATCTATCTTCGTGAATTGTTGACCTCAAGTAATTCTTGATTAGCTTGAGGCACGAGAAGCTTCTTTCACCAGATGCCACAGTTACGGGTATTCTTAAAAACATTCTGAGTGCAACAAAGTAGTTTGGGAAAGCAGTATATATTAGTGGACATTAGTGGACAGATAAGACAAAATTTCTACCGGGGTTTTGGCGGTATTTGGTAGAATAAGCCTTAAAATTCCATTTCATCTGCTAATTCTCGCCCACATATATCTGAGCCATCATAAGGTTAAGAACGGTGTCTGTTTCATCTTACCCTAAGTTCCCCTAAATGACGATTCTAGAGATAAAGCACCCGAATAGCTACAAATTTTCTCAATTGTATTTACTTGTCGTAATTACTTGAAACAACGACGTAATAGATTAAAAAACACTGTAAAAACATAAAAACAGAATAAACACGCTGGCCTATACATAATTATAAGTTATAAAGTTTTAATTTAATAATTTACACCTAGAATTAGCATGGGGCCTATGCAAGTGTGGGGTCCATTGCGGCCGCATAGGTTGCATTGGCCTAAGACCAGCCCTGGATAGTGCAAACAGAAAAACAAAGTTCCAACTATTAAGAAGCTATATTTGCAAGAGGCAACATATGGTTGTAGACATGGGCAATGACAGCCATAATTGAAAAGAAAATACCATCTGAAATGAAATGTTATAGATAGGCCCTCAAAAAATACCATGGGCAGAAAGACAAACCAACGCAGATGTCCAGAAAGACCTGAACATTGAAGAAGACTGCCTCCTTAAAACTATCAAAAAAAGCAAGCTGGCATATTTTGGACATAAAAGACCCAGTTGTTTAGAAATATTCATCATGGAGGGGAAAGTTCCAGGTAAGAGAGCAAGAGGCAGACCAAGGTTATGATAGACAAAAGATATCGAAGATCAGTTCTTTTCTAAAACACAGGTCCCGGAAGTCACACTTTTCAATATACAGACTTTGTGTTTTTAATAATTTATATTCTGGTTTCTAGTTTTTAACGGTCCAGTTGCACCTACCTGTTGAAGCATTTTCCCCACAAAATTGAGCTATGTTTGTGCATGAAAAAATGTGCATGCCATGAGTGTGGCAAAATGTAAACATTAGGCATATGTTTCAAATGTGGCAAAATGTAAACATGACCAAATGACCAAACTGTAAACATGACCTGAAGTACTATTTCCCAGACTGTTTTGTTTTTAATGACTGGCTGATGCACTGACTACTTTAATATGATGCTACTGTAAAACATTGTAGAAATGCTGAGTAGCATATGCAGCATATTTTAGTAAAGAACCTAGTGAAGTAAATTAGTCTGATGATTTCTCTTTCAGTAGTTGCATCTGCCATTTATTTCAGCAAATGGTCAGCCAATGGATCAAGCAGACATACTCATTGCTCTTCATGAGTCCTCACAGATAGTTGATTTTTAGTTGAATGAGCGTGAATCAATATCGAGAATGCAGGAATTTGGAGTGAAGATATAGTGAAGATGGGCGTGGCCCATAGAGAACCCCTGACAAAGAGCTCAAAAAGAGGAATGAACCAACATAGAACCAGAGCCATCAGTCATTATACTCTGAGAGATTTAATGAAGCGGAGATCTGCGCACCTATGTACGTGTCCGGTGTGAGAAGAGGATAATCAACAGACCTAATACCAAGACTAGAACTGGCAAACATAAAAAATAAGCTCAAACATCACTCTTCAATGGCTACCAGCCCAATGTAGCATCACTGGAAATGAGAGAGCTGATGCCCTGACAAAAGCAGGAGGTAAAATGGAACAATTCAGCTATCCTCTGCCATACAGTGAAACCAAAACACTAATACGCAACCTTTATGCATTACAGTGGAAAAAAGATATGGATATTGACTCAAAACCAGAACCCATAACACCAACTTCATAGGCAACAACAGACCATCATCTTTTGACTTAGAACTGGTCACCGCAGGCTACAGAATCACCTGTACCGGATCAGGGAGGCCCACACAAATGAATGTCTATGCGGAACAGGCATAAAAACCCCTAAACATACCCCAAGACTGTCCAGAATACAAAGAACTGGGAGGCAAGACATAGCCACAATAGTCTGAACTGAATCAAAAACTTTGAGACAGCTGCTCTGACCTGGAGAAGACTGGGAGCTTTGTCCTGGCGACTGGCCTGAAGATCTAGGGAGACCAAAAGTTTCCTGAACGCAGAAGAAGAAACACTTACACCCCTCAACTCTTCTCAAAAGCAAGAAACACGCACTCTGAAACAAATTCTACCTCCATCCCAAAAGAACGCACCTCCTGCCTAACTCCTAACACGTAATCATCTGCTCGCATTCCACCGCCAGTGGTCATATATATATTACAATGACTGCATTCACTGTCTGCTACAACTATTTTCCGGTACAAGTTCTATCCCCTTACCGTGACTTATATTTCATTACTTATTACGTAAAAATCACATAGTTTCATTAAATTAGTGGATTCCCCATTCTAGGAAAGTTCCAGAAGACCTTATGAACATAGCACTGGAGGAGGCTGGACAGCTCACACAGAACCAGGAGGTTTACAGAGAGGTAGTGAAAATAACAGTGTGTAAAAGACATGTCACATAGATTTTTAAAAATGACTATAGTAAAAAAATCACAACTGGCAAAGTATTTAACAGTTCCAATTTTACCTGAGTTAGATGCTTCAAAAATTCCATCTCTCTCTTTTGTCTGGTATAAGTTTATAATAGTTCCATAAGTTACAAAAATGTCATCATCAACAGGAGACCATTGGACATCTACTTTTATCCCACTCATGTTGACACAATTAGTTCAGTTTTGTCTAAAATAAAAAGAAATTGGTGAACAATAAATTAGTTTTATTTACCTATATATAATTATTATTGTGTAAATTTATGCACCAAGCAACACATTTTATTTTCTTACTCATTGATTGGGAAAATGGTTAAATTAAATATGATTATATTATAAATAAAGCAAACCTGATCACAACCTTTAATATATTAATATGTACATCAGCACTCTTCTGATGATGAAAGGAGTCACCATAGTTAAGTTGTTGGGATTTAATCTTTAGCCGAGAATCTTTAGTTCTCTCTAAAACATTCATGAGGAGCATACTAAAAGGTCTTAGGATAAGAGTTGAAAAACTAAAGGCTTAGACTGATATTAAATGCTGGACACTTAATTTTCTCCATATTGTAAAATGAACTTATAAAATGCTTTGATAGAAGATTTCAGAATGCCAACACTTTTACTAAGAATGTTCACACAAGGACAAAGATGATCATGACTATGGTATGAACAATGTATGTTTACGTTTATTTTACATTGACGATATTGTAAACAATAATACAATTATTGTTAAATTTAACTGTTAAATTTATATCTCACTACATATAATTTTAATACAATGAAAGAAAAATATTCCATTCAGAATACTTCATTTTTATCCATGCTACATCAAATGAACGATATGCCTATACCAGCATTACTGTAAAATTTCCACATAAAATCAAATCATTGCTACCTTAACAATGACATTCGTAGCAACTACTACGATAAATCCATTCAATCTAGATAATAATTAATCATAAATATGTAACATGGTTATTTTTCTTCTTCTTCTGTTGTTTACTTTAAACATGTCTATCTATCTATTCGCTGAAACCCTTGGTTGCATTTCAGCATCAGAGGTAGAAGAGTTTTCTGGAGACTGCGCACTTGTGTGCTGAGTATATTGTGGAATTTGTCCCATCTTTTATTTCAGTGGTTCATCATTTTCATGGCCGGCCTCTAGGTCTGCCTTTACTGTATCTGTGTAAAATAGCTTGTTATGGTATGCTGTCTGATGATGTGTGAAAACCATTTGATTTGTTGTCTCTTTATGTATTCTAAGATTGAGGTGGTGCCAGTTTTTTGTCAGATGTCCTCATTCCTCACCCTGTCTCTTAGCGATATTCCTAGGATTCTGCGTAAGCATGCCATTTCAACTGTCACAAGTTTACGTTTGTTTTGTACTGTCGTTGTCCATGTTTGGCATTGGTAGCACAGCGTTAGCATAATACTCATTTTTAATAGTGTTATTTTGGAGTTTAAATCTACGCTTTTGTTTCTGAAGATTGGTGTAATTTGCCCTAGGGCTTGGTATGATTTACAACATCTATTGTGTATTTCTTTGCTGCTCTTGTTGTCTGTTGTTATATTACTTCCTAGGTATGTGAATTCTGTCACTTGGATAAGTCTGTTGTTTTCAATATATATATATATATATATATATATATATATATATATATATATATATATTGGTGTTTTTTCTGTTCTTCCTATCTTCCTTACTTCTGTCTTTTCTATATTTATCTTCATGTTAAAGGTATGGCATGTTTGATGTAATCTATCTATATCTCCCTCTATATTCAGCATACTCAAAACCTCACTATTCCTTAAGGAACCTACTGGCTCCTCAAGATAATTGAGAAGGACCTCCAGTAATTGAGGTTGGGCCCTTTCGAGGTATAGGGCCAAGCACCGTCCATGCCTGAACGTCCACCAAAGGGCAGGCACCATGACTATTATTAGAAATAAACATGTTCCCATTGTGTTTTGTGCGTGGCATCCTGATTAATTGTGCGTCTTTTGGCTGGTTGCCTCTGTCTTCAGCACCCTGCTTACTTGGGCAGGACTGTGGTCCTGCTTGAGTAGGACTGCCCGACCAGTCTTAGTTTTCAGCCCCTAATGGTTGAACTAAGCCCCATCACCATTTCAAGGTGCTGGTCTCGATGGGGTAACATGGTTATGAAATAATGCACTCATGAAAAATATGAAGCATATAAGCTCAGTAATTGTGGAGAAAATAGACAATGTCGGTGCAAAACTATTTATGAACGCACTATACTTACTATATTATGACTTAATTAAATTATATGTAGAACCTGTTACTAATGTTACTGGGTAGAATAGTCAGATATACGTGTTTGCTTTGATTTTTATTTAAGTTCCGTGCCTTAATAAAGTAATCAAAACCGCCCATTTTTTTATAATCAACGTCAACACTGTGACTGTGTTGCACTGTTGTGTCATGTCAACACAACAGCAACACGTCACAATTTATTTTCATTTGACAGCAGATCATTGGGTCATCATGCATATTTATTTATTGTATACCGGGGTATGTTACTATTTAATGTACATATCGAAAGCATGTGATACCTTCTGTTCAACGCCAGTGGTAGTGTGATGCCTCACTCGTTAGCATAAATAGTTATTGCTGTTATATACAATAATACCAGGTACATAAAAATATTGACTCCATTTAATAATAATAATAGATATAATCACAGTAATGCGTCCTTGCATTGCAACAGCAAGAGTGATTTCCCTTTCACGTGAAATTTGGCACGAAAAATCATATCTTCTTTATCGCTCATTCTCAAATTTCTACAGGCTTGCAGAGGGCGCCTATCTAACCGTGGCCATTTATATGTTTATGACCTAACGCAAATTTTTTTCAGTTTAAGGATATGCCTACAAATATATATGCATAGTCATTTTAATAGGCTATTCTTAACTTACGTCAACAATTAGTAGTGGGGATGGTACCTGAAAAAGTTCACAGTTGTTAAAAGGGGGAGGGGATTGACATAAGTTGACGTCAATAATACTATTGTATAGACTAATTAAATTCATCATCATCACGTGACATATTCTTTCCCGAACGTTGTCTTTGCAATGGATGTCCTGAACCCGACTCTATCCTGGGAAAATATGCATGCATCCTTCATACAGTCTTTGATGTCATCTGTCCATCTCCTTCTATGTCGACCTCTTCTTCTACTTCCCGAAATTCTGCCCTCTAATATGCGTCTTTACGTGTAATTTTGTTCTTTTATAGGCCTATGTCTAAAATATTTCAGTTTTCTATGTAAAATTCTGGATTATACATGTAGGTCCATACCGATGGATACTAGAAAACGTGTCCTCAAATGCTAAATTGAACCAATGCTACTCTATGGAAGTGAAGCATGTACAGTGGAGCATCGGAAATGTGGTTTATTCGAAGAATGTTACGCATTCCTTGGACAGCAAAGATTACTAATGAAGAATATCTTAGAAGGATGGATGTGAAAAGATGCATTATTGATAATATAAGAAAAAACAGCATTTATTGGGCATATAATGAGAAGAGACATTGAGAACATAGTGACAACAGGAAAAATAGTAGGGAAAAGATCAAGGGGAAGACCCAGATAAAAGATATTTGACAGTTTGACTAAATCGCTTCGATTGACGACACCAACAGAGATGATGACATATATGAGAGATCCATGTACATGGAGAAATATGATCGCCAACTCCATTTCGGCACGGCACTTGATGATGATGTAAAATTGCATTCACCAGCCATCCTTCCTCTATACTCATCATGCTCAAAACTTCACTATTGCTTATCTTTCTGTCCAGGAAATTCTTAATATTGCCCTATAACACTTCAGCCCGAAAGCCGATATTCTTTTTGCCACTGTTCTATTTATTGTCCAAGTCTCACAGCTGTAAGTTGCAATTGGAAAAATGTATCATCTACTAAGCATAACTTTTGTCTTTAAAATTAAATTATTTAAAATATATGGCACTTTAACCGTGCTTTTACCAATACAAATACTACGTCCTAATCATCATCATTAAGTGACTTCTCTGCAACGAAGGTTGGCTACAATATACCTCCAACATCGCCTGTCTCTTGTCTTGGTAGCGCACTTTGCTAGACGATAACCTGTCTATCTCGTGATGTTACTCGCCCTCTTGTATCTCTGCCTACCTCTTGCTCGACTCCCCTTGACTTTACCCTCAAGTATAGTTTTTGACACTATCATCATCATTAGATAACCTATCATGAACAGGATATAGCAGTAATCACAGCCTTTCGAAACTTCTGTCGATCGTGGGCAAGTCTGTCTTCTTCGATTACGGTCATGTTCAGGTGGCCTTTGATATCTTGCGTTGATCTTCTTCTTGGTCTGTCTATTGTTCGTCTCCCTGGCATCATCCCCTCCATTATGGTCTTCTGTAGACTGTCATGGGGCTTGATATCGCCAACATATTGTAGTTTTCTGGAAAAACGATGCTGTTTATCCAGTTTTCTTTTGCATTCACTTCAAGTAGACCAATGCTGAGGTATAAAGACGTCCGTAAATCCTCAATGTAAGGCTTCCACGTAGAATCGAAAAACTGGGAAAACACTGTCCAAACTTGGGATGTCTGTAAGTAGAACATTGGAGCAGCATTGTTCAGAAATAATATGTTTGAAAATTTGGAAGAAAAAAGAGGAAGACGCAAACAAAAATCTTGCTGTTATATGATCGCTTGAAAAGTCATAATTCCTGAGGAAATATTCAACGGATTGCTTCTTCGTATTGCTAAATGACCGTCTGCAAAACGCAAAAGGCCATACATACATTTCCTTAAATACATCTATATTCATGCTAGTGTTGCTAGAACCTCTTTGTTTGTTTTCTTCTCGTTCCGTGATGCTCTCCCTATTCTTCTTTATATCCACATCTCAACGGCATCAGTTATGTCTTTTAAACTGGTTCCAAGTAAATTATAAATAGAACACCAATCAAGCGAACAATGTTGGAGTGAATTTTCAATAACTTCTAGTGTATTAGGTATGTTCATTATCCTCTTCGCACGCCCGACCTGTCCATATGTGCTTCAAGTTCTGCTGTTGTAAATCTCTCAGGGTATAGGAGCTGATTGTTCCGATTCTATACTTTTTTGACATTTTTGTTAAGTTTTCTCCAAGGGTCACGCTTATTCTCACTTCAAATTCGCACCTTCTCGATAGTGACTCATGTCCAGGCATATCGAAATGATCTGATCGTGACCACTGCGAAAAATCATTGAGTATTTCTCCTCGGTCCATAGGTTGACCATCTGTGATGGTGACGAGGCTGTCTAATTTGTCGACTCGTTCATTTTCCTCCTTACCCGCGTATCCGGCGACAAAGCTAAGAATGATTTTCCGCAGCGATGTCCACTTGCTAGCCCTCGCCATCTCCAATGACTTCACCCTTCACGTGCGCACATTATCTATTTTGACTTTCTGAATCATATTCTTGACTAACTGTATGCACGTATGACGTAGCCTTACTATTCAACTCAGTTTAGTGCCTGCGTTACGATTAATACTTCTATAATTAGACTGCTTGGGGGGGGGGCTAGCTTCCTAAACTGCTCTTTCGCGGGATCGGGTGGCGGATGGTATACCCATACGTGTGAATAACATTTGTATTTCCGGCATGTTCGCAGATGAGTGCCTTGCTCTCAACATCCATACGCACGTGGCATCGTTCCCAACACCCTCTATTGGGTGTAATGGCGTTCTTTATTGCGCTCAGAAAGACAATAGAAACAAGTATACATTCCTCACCAAGAATGATGCCTTCTGATGCACAAATATGTTTATCCTCAGCGCCTCCCAGAAGAACCAGAGCCACATATTTTTTTTTAGCGTCAGCCGTTGCATTCAATCTCAAAACTGAGGGACCTTTGGTGGTGTTAACAAGATAACAAGATTGATGTGTTCCCGAAATCATAAGCTACGATCGAATCGCACACCCAGGTATTGTAGTGACGAAACCCTGACCACACTGTGACCTATCCTCTCCAAACGGAGATGTCGGCATGGCAGACTTTACGATGTGACTGTTAAGAGAAAATCATATCACCTCTGCCTTTGTTACGTTGATCAGTGACCCGGAGTGATCATACCAGGAGGGCATATGGTCTAACAATCTACTGTGCTATGACAGTTTATGAATGTCTGACCTTTCCTGTTTCATCAGGATAACGTCCGCAAAGAACATAGTCCTAGCACTGCTATCAAGCTGCTGATGTGTAATGGCCAAAGTGTACACATTAAATAAGATGGGGGTGGGAGGGGTAGACCTGGACGTGTTGTTATGGGATTAGATAACCAACAAGGCACCTAAGAGCACCTTCCTCTTGAGAAACAGCGCACTATGTTGTGTCAGCGCACTCTGTTGTGCCAGCGCACTCTGTTGTGCGCTTCCTCCAAGTCAATCGCGACTTCACACGTTTCAAGGCCTGCGTGGAAATACTCGAATAAGTCGTATTCGAAATTAACGGCATTTCTCCATGTTTCTGACGTATATAGACTCAGATCGTGCCTAGGTATAAGCTATCAGTGTGGATGCTGAGGTCAAGGCACCCATCTGAGAACATGCCGATGACAAAGATGTGATTTACACGGACGGATCGGTCATCCGCCAGCAGCGGTGTACAAGGGTCTTTACTACCAGATCACAATTATGAACAGTACACAAAGCCAGTGGGGTCCTTATCGCAACAGCAAGCAGTCTAGCGTTGGAAATGTTTTCCGTAACGAATGTACTAAACTTGCTAGAATCGCAATCCTATTTCCATGCGTGCATACTATAAGTGACTCATTGAATACGATTCAGAAAGTCAAAACAGGTGATGCACATAGGGCAGTGGTTTCTAAACTTTTTTTGCTCCGTAGATCACTTACCGATTTTTGTTTCCTATAGTCCCCTTTCCCGCCTAATGTAACTTCATATGTGTTTTTGACAGCTGACACAGTGCTGCTCAATTTGCTAAAAAAAATTTCAGTGAACAATTGTATAAAATGTATGAATTCTTATTCATACCTTTATTGAGAAGACAGACAATGAAAGTAAATATTTAGATTTGGAATGAAACAACGCAGAAATTAGTAAAAATTCTTACGGAAAATTAATACACAAATAATGCTGTTAAAATGAGAGGGGTGAACCTGATGCTATGATAGCAATTGTTCAATATTTGGCTTCAAATTAGTGAGGTATAATCTTAAATCTCCACGTTCAATGATTTACATTCGATTTATTTTTATATTAAGAAGATTGGCAGCCGCACTAAAACTCCGTTCCACGAGATATAAAGATGGAAAAGCTATCAAAAACTTTCTTACGATAGTTCATAATGCAGGATAAGCAACGGGTATATCTTTCTGAAGCCAGAACTGCTTATATCCTTTTCTTAACTGCACCATTCGATCTTCGTTAGTGCTTATTCCGATTAACTTCTGGACATCCAATTCTTTAACGTCACCATATGGATTGATAGTCACACTGTGGTATTTCAATAGACAAAACACCCTCAAACCTAGCTTTAAAGTCTGTATGAAGAATATATATATGTTGAACGTAGACCAAAACGTTATCATCCTGGGCGTTTGACAATGACAAGCTGGGGAACTGGAAAAATTTGATATTTTACTTCATAAGATTCATTATGGCAAGAAAAGTAACAATAATGGATTTTATTTGTATTTAATTCAGGCTGTCACCGTGTAACTGCAAGTTAACCTCATTAAATTTAGTAAACAAATCTGTTATATAAACAATGTATGGTTTCCATTTGACAAAATTTTCTTTAAAAATGAGATCTTTCGCATCCCAAAAATTTTAAACGGTCTAAAAACTTGAAAATAATCTTGTCAAATGTAAGCCTTTTGAGAGCCAGTGCACTTCATTGTGAAGGAGTAATTGATGAAAGTCATCGTCACTTCTTCACACAACTGCGTAAATAACCTAGAACTCAGCGCGTTGTTACGAATCTTGTTTACTGCGCTTATGACGAATTGAAGAGATTGATGCAATCTGGCACTCAGATTTTTAGCTACTAAATGTTGTCGTTGTATGACGAAGGATTTCAAACACCCCGGATACATTTTGTTTTAAATTCCTTATAAAACTGCGGTAGCGCCCTAAAATGACCCTTGTTCCATCTGCTGCTATCGAAATTATATTTGATATATTTGATAAAGGGATCGCTTAATCAATGAAATAATCTTTTAAAACATTTAATATTTATTCGCCTTTAGTGTATGTTGTCAATGTTTTCGCAGAGCAGTTCTTCATCGATCTCTTGGTCCACAACAAAGCAAACATAGTGTTTATTTAACAGGTTGACGTGTCAAATTGAATTGAGAAATGTTTCGTTTGCAGATAATTACATAAGAAGCTTTTAGTCCCATTACTCAATTCATCAATGCGTCCTTGAACTGTGTTGCTACTCAGGGAAATTCTTCTGAGTTTATCATATGAAGGCTTGTGTGAAACTTTTTCTGAAACATTTTCAACGGCTAGCAAAATCAGCTGTTCCCCGATAGTATGAAGCCGATCCTGATTTTGCTATGTTTAGTGAGTTATTGTAAGATGCCTGCAAACCACCATTATCGAAATAGACCCTTGGTGGTCCATATAGGCCACTTCGGGAAGCACTGACGTGGGTGATGTGGTTCAAAAGTCGTCGAACATTGACTTCACTAAAATAGGTTTCCCATATGTACCCCGTTACTCTCAACGAAGCGGAACGTCAACTGCTGAGAGTACGAGAGTACAACTCATAGCACGTAACTTCGTAGCTTCAAGCTAAAATCCACAGGGATCTCCGAAAAAGTCCACCCTGTAAACAAGACGACATGAACCGTATTCAACCCCATGACCTCTTGAACACAAGGATAACAGCTTAACCACTACGTTATGGAGATCCCCGGGGTTAGTCATTAAAATGTACTAAAATGTTGGTCTCGCTGCGAAAAAATAAATCTTATCTTTATCCCCTGGCACGCGAGTGTGGAGGAAAACATAGGGACCGATCAATTAGCTAGCATTGCCATCATAACAGATGGTCAGCATATGGACCGAGCAGACATACTCAAGTTCTTTTCGTGAGTTTGCACGATTATAGAATGTTAATATACATGAGCATGAATCAATAGCAAGAATGCCCGGTTTCGGAGAGAAGATAAGCATGGTACGTAGAGAATACCTAACAAAATTTTTTTGTTTTAAAAGCATCGAACCAATATAGAACCGGAGCATCAGTCGCTATACCCTGAGCGATTTCCTGAAGCGGAGATATGATCATATATGGACATTTCCGGTGTGCAAACAGGATAATCAACATATCTAACATAATAATCTAAAAATATATACACTCAGTGTCCCAGTCAGTTGTTAGTTGTGGGTTCTTCAGGTTTTCCAGTGAGTACGCACTTTCTGTCTCTCTCATTTCTAGCATTCTCTAAACAAGTACATTGTACATTTCAACATCCTCTTCGTCGTTTTGTATTAAATCCTTGACTGTTCTAATAAACTTATCCCAATTTCTTCTCAATGCCTTGCTATCAACTATAGCTGTATCAATCAATGCACCAACTCTTTCGGTGTCCCTGACTCCCGCATGATATGTACAGTTGATCCATGTGATGTTCTGCGCATTGTAGAGACGAGTGTCCCACTTCTTTCGCTTCATGCATTTGCCTATCTTGTGAACCATAATCTGAGTAAAATAAAAATCACTATAGTATTAGTGATTGTGTTGTCAGCCAAGTTAAAGCTGCTGTAACTATCTCTATCTTCAATATCATGCTTGATGTTGTGGTTGGATAGGCAGAACATTTCCCACAACATTTTTGCCATTTCGGCAGAAACAACACCTCTTACGTATATTTTTCTTTCACGTAATTGTGCGTTATCTATGTTAATAACAATATCACTGCTGTATGTTGGGAATTGTTGTATGAGTTCTTATTATTTATTTCTTTTTTAGCTATATCGCAATATTCACCACATAATTAGTCACCACATTTCACGAAGAAATGATAGTTATCTATACAGTTCAACGATAGTTCATCAGACAGTTTCGAAGTCAAAAATGGAATCAAACAAGACTGTTATTTCCCCCACATTCTCTGAAATATTCTTTGCAACCTTTCTGCACTATGTGTTTAAAAATGGAAAAGAATGGCGACGTTTATAATCACACGACATCCACATGTTCAATCTGGCAAAAGTAATAGTTAACTTCAAGACACCCCATGTCCTCATAAGATTATTCTATCCCAGATCGCGTGCCTACCGACGTTCACAGTTTTTAAATAATTGTCTGATCGTAATTTTTTAGTAGCACGTGATGTCATCGCTGAATACAATTGTTTAGTAGTTGACGTGATTTTGCCAGGTAATTTATATTAGTCAAATGACTGCCTTCAACTGATATCTTGCATTTATTAGACATTTTTATCTCTAATATAGAGGAGACAGAGATGTGTAGAGTTTAGGATGGGAGTGGGTTAAGATTTTGATTATATATAATCCTAACCCTACTCCTAACGTCCAAGATCATCCCTTCTCCTCCGACGATGCGCATTTATGGCATTAAATCGTGGCATAGGGGCCTAATTTAATCTCCGCTGAAATTAGTAATTTGGTTTTTTTAGCAACACATTCTGCTTGTGACGTAAATTCATTGATGACACGAAAACTGTGCACACTATAGCACACTTGAGATTAAGATGCCTTAAAACATAGTCCAAGTAATAAAGCACCAGGAGAGAACGGTATACAAACCGAAGCAATAAAAGTGTGTAGAAATGCAGGGGTCCAGTGGTTAGCCAGATTATTCACAATAGCCTGGTCAAAAAGAAAAGTACCAGACGACTGGCAAAAATCAGTAATTGTAATCTCCTTACTGGTAAAATCTACGCAAAAATAATAGAACATAGAATGCGATACATTGCAGAACCACAGCTGAGTCACTCGCAATTTGGCTTCAGAAGAGGGGCAAGCTGTACAGACACACTAATCACACTGAGACAACTGAGTGAAAAAAGCAGTCGAATACAATCAAAATTTAATCACAGTATTAGTAGACCAGGAAAGGACATTCGACAGAGTAGATAGAAGCATTCTATATGAAACCTTAGAAATTTATAACATCAGAGGACAGCTTTTAGAAAATATATAAACGATATATCAAAAATGCCAAAGAACAACAGTTGGAACGACTGAACCTTTCGAAACAAGATCTGGAGTAAGACAAGGCTGCGTGCTTTCACCCCTACTTTTCAACATGGACAGAATAATAAAAGAAGCTCACATCAACAAAGAAAAAAACATTGCAAATGAACCTGATAAGGAACTTAATAATGAGATAAATGAACTATTATTTGCCGGTGATCAGTCTTATATACAAAGACGACAAAAATTAGCAAAATCACACAAATGCATTGTTATGAAGTGTCAGAAGTACAACATGAAAATTAACGTACACAAAACAGAAGTTATGAAAATTAGTAAATCAGTAATACCAATGGATATAACAATAGAAAACACCAAAGTGAAACAAGCCAAAGAATGTAAATATCTAGGCAGTATTTTTTTCAGAAAATTGAAGACTAGACAGAGAAATAGACCAATGTTAATCATGGTCTTTAACAGCCTCACAGCAGAGGAAAATCGTTATATGTGAAATGAAGTGTCTAGAAAAGCTGCAATGGTTACCAAACTAGAAAAATAAGAAATTAGGAAAAGAGTTGGTTATCATGTATTAAACATATTGGGAGACAGAAAGTAAAATGGTTCGGTCACCTTATGAGAAATGAACCCAAACCAAATACCAATAAGATCATATAACAAAAGAATATCCGGGCGTAAATCCAAAGGTAGACCAAGAAAACGTGGATAGAAAACATCAAGATAGCCTAGAAAAAAATGGACTAAATGCAACCACGGCGACTCATCTGGTATTGGAACGACAGCTTAAGCTCCCACCACTACGCATAACGACACGGGTTAATGTGATCAACCATCATTCACCTGGGGACAGACAATAGACGATAGATGGTGTGCATAATATCAAACTTCAAACACAGATGTACTATGTATATTTTGTTCTCTTACCTGTAGATGTTATATCGAACCAATTCTTTTTTATGGAAGTGAAGCATGGACTGTAAAGAAAAAATTCAAAGCGAATTAGAGGCCACAGAGATGTGGTTTCTGTGAAGAATGATGAAAATACCATGGACAGCTAAGAAAACTAATGCAGATGTTCTCATTGATGCTGGCGTAAAAAGATCAATTATATAAAACATTAGAGGCAGACAGTCAAGATTTCTAAGGCATTTGCTGAGTAGAATACAGCTTGAACACTTAATAATCACCGGAAAGATCAAGGGGAAAAGAGATAGGGGACGATGAATAGTTGCTAGATTGACTAGTATTGTGGCACGGTTGGTGTGTTCACCAACCGAGCTTATTGACAACTAAAAGACAGAGAGTCGTGGAGAAACATGATCGCCTACTCCATTCGGCATAGCACGTGATTGATTGACCTGCAGATATAGAATCGGTAAAATCAGCCAAGAAAGAGGCTGCAATTTGAGGGCTTCAATGACCATTTGTAATTCTTACTCTTGTCTGCTTCATTAGCGTCTTTGAAGACGAAAAAAACCACCATTATCTTTTTTAAATAAGTTAGTATGGTAACCTTGAAATGAAGTTCCTGGACAGACCGGAACAAACAGTTGCTTCCTCTTTACGGGTACATTTTCACCAAAAGAGCGGATATGGCAGCGTTGCCATATTATATATTTTAGAGATATATATTTAAAACGTGATATTTTTAAAGGCCGCTGGTCATGAAATTTATTTTTGCCGTTTGTAATATTTTTTGATAACATAATCTCTTTCCCATATGTTTTTGTTTAAATTTGGCTACAACTAGTGTGGCGAGTTCCTTTGTAGATATTCGTCATCATCAATGTGACGTGTCCTTTATAAAGCGTTGTCCTCACTGCTACTCTGTAATCCTTTCGGATCTGTGCAAGCTGCCGAGCCTCTTCCACTGCCCTCTTCAAAGGGTCTTCGATATCCTGAAAATAACTTGGATTAATATTACTAATTTAAGTACTGAATATAAATTGGATATTAACTAATTTATTAACACATAATAATTTATAATGATACATGTTATACAAATGTGGTCTCAGCATGCCATAATACTCCATATGTTTAATAGTAGGTTTAATTTCATTGAACCTTCGTGACGCGGAGATATAAAAAAGCGCGAATCGTCTGCTAGCGCCAATTCGATCGTCTCGCAACGCACCGAGAGTCCCCCCCCCTCATTATGTTCCAGGAGAGGGGGCGTTACGCGAAGATCGATGGATTCTACGTGTGAAAGTTCGTTTTGTTAAATAATGTATGCGATTAGTTCAGTAAAAACATAGGCCACATTTGCTTGACACGATCCTTTATAATTTAAAATAGTACATCATTTTCTCAGGATCTATTATTGTAAGATTTCTTACTACAGTAAAACCTCATATAGCAGGCAGTGAAAACATGCATTTTCGTCGTAGCAAAAACCACTAGATAATAACTTGGACAATAATTTAACTAAAATGTATTTACTACATAGGTATAATTAAAAAGAAGATGTATAATCTATTTTACTATGCACACAACTTTTCACAACCCTTATTATTTTCATCTCTAAAAAATGAGCAGACTCTCGAAATAATATTAAAAGAACTAAACTTCAGTAAGGATAACATATTTGTAATTGTGAAACGAATAGATGTTGCTAATTGGAGAGTGATTATTATGGCCTATAGGGCCTATACGTTTACATAAGTGTGTTAACAAATTCAGCATGTGTTTAGTAGCTTTAACACAATTGTGAATAACACCCCACTTGAGGGTACAGTCGATGGACGGGGGGGGGGGGGGGTCGAAAAAGATAAGCCCAGATACAAGATGGAGAGACTCCGTACAAATCTAACATGACGTTTAGAGCAGAAGGCACTTAACCTAAAACCCCACACTCAGCGATTTTTCACGAAACGGTCTTCAAATTTCCAGTCACACAGTGAAATTTACACACGCAATCGAACGAATGATTTTTTAAAAGTTTAACCCCCCCCCCCCCCCCCCCCCAAGGTAAACATAACTCAGCCCCACAGACAACTCTCATTGCCGAGACGACATGTGATAATGACACAATTGTGAAATTTGACAGTTTTTGACCAACATTTTGGACAAAACAATTGTAACCAGTTGGCAACCCTGGGATATGGGCAGATAAGTCTGATTGAAATAGTTGTATATATTTTGTATACAACTGACTGCTATTTGTAGTTTAGTAGTATTTACCAATACTATATAATTATAATACATTATAAAACAGTGCACTTATCACGTTAAATATATTTTATACAGCCATGGATGCATCCCTAAATCTGATGCTTGCATGGTCAAATCACAGACGTTTGCAAACTTTCATTTCGTCACCATTCCCCATACATTTTAATTGTTGTATTTCTAACTCGCCAATGAAACTTGCAGAAGCAGGATTTGTTCGTAGTCGTATACTATCAGATTCTAATTCTGATGAGGTTGATTGCCTATTTTGTGGCGCCAAATATAGTGGTTGGTCGGGTGAATCCCCATTAGCAGTGCACCGTACTCTGAATCCGAGATGTTGCTTTCTCAATTATACACCATCGCATTCTGAATATTCTACATTGGTCTCAGTAAATCATGGATGTGAAAATAACAAAGACCGCCTGGAAGTGCCTAGAAATAACTCATTTAAAGGACTGGCCTATTCAGCATCACGTATTTGCCGCATTCTTGATGTTGAACATCCTTTTATTCCAAAACAAGGAGGTGATTTATTGTTTGAAAGCCATAGACTTTTAACCTTTATTTTTAAAGACCTCATTTCAACACATGCGGTTGTGTATGCAGAAGCAGGTTTTGTGTATAATGTTACATCTAAAAATGTAGTCTGTGTATTCTGCAATTTAGAACTGGACTTTCATCCTACATGCATGTCTCTCTTGGAAAATATTCATATTGAGAAATCTCCATTGTGCCCTTTTGTGAATTTGTTTGATGTTGGCAATATTTCTTTTGAATCTGAAAAGAGGATTCGTGACAATGCAGAATTACAGCATCAGAAGAAATCTCATAATAATGGCAAAGAAAAATATATAATAAAGCACCCAGAGTTTGAGGATGAGTTAAGCCGTGTTGGAACTTACTCAACTTGGCCCAAATGGTTAGCCAGAGCAGTTCCTTGCAGTATAATGGCAGAATGCGGTTTCTACTACACAGGTAATGAGTGTTTAAAGTATTTATAATTGCATTAAGATTGTGTATTATGAATGTAGTTGCTACATTTGATTTATAATTTCACTAATTAGTTCTTGAATTCTGCAGTGATCTAGAAAAACATAATAATTATAGTAAAGTAACCCATAGCATTTATTAATGCCATAGGGGTGTGAGATGTTAGCTATTAGATGTTAGATGTTACCGGATTAATCCGGGAAGTAAAGACTGCGAGGGAGAGGAGATGGCTACCGCCCTCATTTGCAGAGCCTGTGTTATGTGAGATGTTAGCGATCTCACATAACACAGGCTCTGCAAATGAGGGCGGTAGCCATCTCCTCTCCCTCGCAGTCTTTACTTCCCGGATTAATCCGGTACCCATTTAAGGCTGGGTCGACCTGGGAGCCGTTGCAATCTGAAAACATTTCCGCCTCAACTGGGAACCCAGGACCACTCAAATGCGAAGCCAGTGCGCTAACCACTGTGTTAATCCCATAATAATTATAGAAAATACTAGATATGTATGTGAAACCTTAAGTAAACATAAACATCTTTGTTTGATTCATTCAGCCATTAACTCAAATCAAATAGTGACACAATGTTCTCAGTTCCTGTGTCTGCATTCTGCTGGAAATCTAGTAGGACCATTTTCCTGCAACGAGATTCACCTTTAAAGAATGAGAATGAATGGGAAAAAAAAAAGACCACTGCGTAGCATTTGGTAAAGGGACAAGAGTCTGAAGGTAAAGGTAAAGCTTGAAACAAGGTAATAATGTTTTGCTATTAATATGAAACAAACATAGGCACACACACACAAATCGACGTTTTGACCAAAAGGCCTTTATCAAGGTTCACGAACACATATAAATCAAAGACAACAAGTAGGGACGGCACAATTTGCATTCACATGTCTAGTAAACTGGCCGAAATGATAGAAATGAGGTCAAAGGTGACACAAACAGGAAATGTACAGAAATATGAAGTATACAAAAACAGAACAGAATACATGTGAAAACGAGACAAATAAATGATGGAACAACCTGATATTATGCATATGTCAGGCTCTCATTCATACCCAAAGGCTTCAGAGTGCCAAATTCATATATATAGCAGATATCAAGTGCCAGAAGGGTCCGGTCGGCGGAGTAGCATGCTTTGATGGCCGCCACCTGAATATCCTAGGTGCCCCGGTGGCCTGTGCCGTTGAAATGAACGTTCACAGGAGAGCCCGAATGGTGTTTGATGCTGTGACAGAAGGTGACAACATGAGAAAATATTAGACAGTGTGTCAACCTGGCACGGCAGGGAAACAACAACGATCTTGATATATAGTACTGGAGATAAAGAGCTGTGGAGAGCCATGATCGCCTACGCCAGTTGGCATGGCACCTTATGATGACAGGAATCCTATAAATAATCCACATACAGGAGAGTCCACAAGGCATTAACAAGTTTTTATATGAGAACTCCAGAATGGACTCTGCAAGGCTGGAGGACAGAAGAAGCACTTTAAAGACATTTTTAAGACATCACTGACTCACTCAAAATAGACACAAATTCATGAGACAGTCTTGTAGATACAGTTCTGACGCGTCACCGAATCAAGAGTGGTGCAGCAGCTACAGAGAACCTCATACATCATGCTGCACAACTAAAAACGTGCTAGAAGAAAGGAAAGAACGTGCTTAATGTCTACTAGACTCCTCCCACACATGATCAGAGTGTGGTAGACAATCCCAGGCACACATAGAACTCATTAGTCACAGTCTGGCGCACAGCAGACATCATCATCTTCAAAATCCCAGTTGAGCTGAATGGTCATTGTCAACTATGACAGACGAACAACATTCCACAAGTGCCAACTGCCAGATCTAACTTATGGTTATAGAGTGGGTGTTGAGACAAACAACTGAAGGAAAGAAAAAGGAAATACATTAGACTTTTGATAAGCAATTGGAAGATTTGAATTTTGTAGACAACATATATCCACTATCACCCAAGCAGCAGAATATACAGGAAACGGCATAGGCTAATAGAAGAAGCATAAAAAACCGGACTTGACATAAATGTAAGTAAAAGAACGGGAATGGGAATTAATAATACACAAAAATATCAAATAAAAAAACTTTCGTTACTGCATGTTTTTCTCTGAAGGAGTTCAGTGAGGTTTTCTATGGGCAGTGGAAATAAAGGCCGCTTTGCAATAGCAGAAGACACAACATGTACAGGAAAGATTTAGATTGTACCTCTGAAAGAAAAAATCCTTTCCCAACCATGGATTGAACCCAGGACCTCAAGGGCCAGAGATCAGCATTCTAACCACATGGCTATGCGCTCCACTAATATCCAAAATAATAATAATAATCTGTCAAATACTGCATGTTTCCCATTAAGGAGTTGCAGGGAGGGATTTTGTAGATAAAGGCCAGTTGGATCTTGCTCTCGCCACGTCATGTACAGAGTGCGTTTTTTAATTTACCCTTCGATAGAAAAAAAACCTAGTCCTTACCGGGGATCAAACTCTGGACATCCCAGATGTCCAACCGGACGACCAACGTTCTAACCTCTCTGCCATGCATCACACAATAATAATAATAATAAAATCCATAAAGGGTTGTAGGAGTGTCACATTAAGACATTTGATGAAGAAAGATCGTCATATATCTCTATCCTTTACCATCCTGGTGAGTTTGGAAACTTCACACCTTGTCCGGTCTTTGATATTATCCAGTCATGTCTGTTTCTCGCTATCTCGTCTTCTTCCACCCTTCACCATACCATGAAGAGCATCTCATATTCGAGGAATGTCTAATCACTTGCCTGTACCACCAGAGTTTAACTATTGTTAACAATGGTTCCTGTTGACTCGCTACTACATTAATTATTTCATGCCCAAACACATTGGTCTTATGTTCTCAGTAACAAATACCCAACACACGTCTACAGCATTTGTTTTCAAACACATGGATTCTTCTCTTTAAGTCTACAGTTAAAGTCCAGGACTCACAGCAATATATAGAAATATTGACGGAACCAAAAATTTATATAAGTTAATCTTAACACGGGTTGTGATCCTGCTTTTTCAAATGGTGGTTAATCTTGCCATGGGGGCCATGACCATTGTCAGTCATTTCTTAACTTTCAGTTGTTGATTCACCATCAACACTAATCTGGGCTCCCAGATAAGTAAATTTCAAAACCCCCTCAAACTTTTTATTGTTTTGCTGTATGTGGTTGGAATAAAAATAAATGACCAGATGATTGAGGATGTACAAAATTTACCTATTTGAGAAGTAACATGATGTTGACAACAGAATTAAGGTCAGATTTGCTTTAAATACTCTTCGTCCATTCATTATTGAGCATTGTTCCAGAGAAGCAAGGTTAGATTGTTTAATACAAATGTGAAGTCTGTATTGCTTTCAGGCTCTGAAACATGGTATGTAGCCAAGAAAATCACATAAAAACGGGATGTTTATCAATAGATGTCCCTGATTTTTACTTTGCATTTATGGCCAGAGTTGATAATGAATTATGAAAGAACACACGTGTCCACCTGGAGGTAGAGATTAAAAGTAGAATATGGAGATAGATATGACATATCATCAGAAAAAAAGCCTCACATCATAACCAGACAGGTTCTGGACTGAAATCCATAGGGAAAGAGGAGTTGGAAGACAGAGGAAAACATGGAGAAGAACAGTCGAGGAAGAGGCCAAATCAGAACTCATTGGAGAGCGACAGTTGCAACACTACGTTCCACAGGAAACTGAAAGGAAATAGATTTTAGTAAAACAACTCTAAATGCAAAAGTAAATCAAGTGGATAAAGTTAAGTATCTTGGCATCATTTTAACATCAGACGGCAGGTGCTCCAATGAGTTCAAGAACAGGATAGCACAGGAACCAAATCAACATTTTAAAAAATGAGAAACTTTCTATGCAATGGAGTAATATCAATGCATACACAAGTTTGAGTGCTAGGGTGTTTTATTGAGCCAATCCTTCTTTATGGAAGCGAAGCAATGGCAGTAAGCAAAAATACCCAAGATAAGCTGGAGGCAACTGAGATGTGTTTTTAAGAATGATGGAAATTCTGTGGACAGCCAAGAAAACTAATGTAGAAGTCCTCAGAGATGCTGGAGTAAACAACAAATTATAGAAAAAATTAGAAACAGACAATCAAGATTTTTAGGGCATGTGATGAGAAAAATAAAACTTTAACATTTAGTAACCACCAGAAAGATCAAGGGGAGTAGAGACAGAGGAAGACAAAGAGAGAAATTTCTGAATGGGTTGTTACTGTGGCACAAAAGAAGTCACCAACTGAACTTATTAACAACACAAGAGACAGAAAGTTGTGGAGAAGCATGATCGTCTACGCCAATTGGCATGACACTTGATTGATTGATTGAATCCCACTCTAATAAGTACAGGTCAACAAATAAATGAATTTAATTTGCATTTAAGTAGTTTATGCCTATGATTTAAAATAATGCTCTTTTCTACCTCTTTATTTCCTCCACCTCACAATAAGGTTTCAGTGACAAAGTGACTTGTTTTGCTTGTGGTGTGGGCCTTAGTGATTGGTCACCAGAAGCTGATCCTGCTTTACAACATGCTAAAGCATCTCCACAGTGTGTGTTCTTACAGAAATATAAGGGTAGAGAATTCATCGACAGTGCACAAAATGTTCAGGTGAAGTCTAAATTCTCAAATGTTAAAATTACAATAACATTTATAAAAAAATATGGGTCTCTGAAAAGTTTATCTGACACCGTGAAATTTTCATATTTTTGGTTATTAAACTGATCTCATGGTACTTCGGGCAGACCAGTAAGTAACCAGTCTATATCAACTGATGTCATGGGTATGTATGCTAATGGAAGACGGCTTGCACAAAAATTGTTGGAGAGTGGCAGTTTCAGTTCTATGTTTCATAGGGAACTGAAAGGAAATAGAATGAAAAGTTGAGATTATAAGGAAATAGAAGAATACAAAGTTGAGATTATACGGGGGGTGGGGGGTGGGTGGTGAGAGGTCTCTGAGGGATTTAAAGACACACACCCACATACACCAACATATCTCCCCTCCTTCAGGACTATCCAACATACAATGAGTAAAGACATTAAGAGGTTACATAACTGAGGCTAAACCTTTAGGAAAGCCATAGTGAAGACAGTAGACTTGGCAACATCATTGACAATCTAACAGGACCACATACCTGAAAGTGGAAGTTTAATTGTTTTCCAGATGTGTTTCTTAATGGCATCAAATTAGTGTAGTGTTGTGTCCTTTAATAAATCTCATACCCTTTGTTTGATAAAGTTCTTTTAGTCCAAAGAATCAATTTGCTGCTTTTGTGCTTTGTTGTGTTACATAATTTTGGTCTGTTTTAGTAATTGAAACATAACTCATATAAGTCTAATGTATGCATAAGCATTAGAATGTTATATAGGTTTTCTCTTATTTACTTCCATGTTTCTCAGTCATGTTGTTTGTCCGTCTGAATAGACGAATGCCATTCTGCTCAACTGGGATGAAGATGTCTGTGGTTGTGACTAATGAGTCTTATGCATGCCTGGATTTTCTAATCACAATCTGAGCATGTGTAGGAGGAGTCTCAGCATAGTTCTTGCCTTTTATCTAGCATGTTGTGTGTTGTGCATCATTGTGTGTGAGGTTCTCTGCAGCTGCTGCACCTTCTTGATTCTGCAATGCCAGTTGGATCTGTCTTGTGATAGTCTCTCCCATGAATTTGTGTCTATGTTGAAGTGAGAAAGTGATGTTTTAATAGAGTCTTTAAAATGTTTCTTCTGTCCTCTGGCCTTGTGGGATCTATTCTGGAGTTCTCCATATAGCAGCTTTTTTGGCAGATGATGATCTTTCATGCGGACCAGTTAAACTAACAAACATGTCTATGCTTTCAGTCAGTGCCTTTTTTAGACATATGTATAGCATGACCACACATATTTCATTTAATAAGTTAATAGAGGATAAGTATGGCTACTTGATTCCTTTATGCAACAAGAGCTTGTTCATTTTTGACTTTAATGTATTTGAACTATTTGGATGTTCTACCCATAGATATATTGCAATACTGGGCTAGATAATTCTATCTACACTTTTTTTTTCTTTACCACAAATGTCTAGTTTACAGCATTCATGCCTATATTCACCCTATGTCATTGTTAGAAATCCTTGCCATCAATTGATTTGCTGTGAACAGTGTATGTGTGATAGTTATTGGGTTGGTTCTTCTACGCTTGTTCTCAAACTCTGGCAGGATAACAGGATGTAGTCCAGAGAAACTTTCGGCCTGAGACATCTGACTTCAGCATGGCTTCTGGGCAGAGCCATAGATACGTTTCCCTTAAGAGTGGGGTTTACCTAAAAAAAATTTAAAAAATTATCCGTGTGTTTTCATGTGTGTATTCTAGCTTTCGATGAAAAATTTGATTACCTATTTGTGACAAATAGCTTAGGGAGAGAGATTAGTATCCCCCTCCCCAATCATCTATGATATTGCTTCTGGTTCACACTGATCCTCTATGAGATGGAATAGCCAACTCCACCCTATAACCTTCTTAGTCGCCTTTGTCATTATTCTTTGCTCTCCTTTTGGGCCCAGAAACACACAGGCATGGGTGGGTCCTAATGCATCTTTTTGTTAGCTGGATATAGGTTTATGTTTTGTCAATGGTGGACAGTGTGGTGAGTCTGCCAACTGGGTCAAAAGTATATTGGTCCAAGTGGCTGTATTCATAATTTAATTTTTAAATAAATTGTCTGTAGAATTAAAAAAATTAATTAACTTATGTGCAAAAAATATGCTTGAACAAATGTTCTACATTTGTTCTCATTCTTGTCAGTAAAATGAAATCCATTAGGTATTAGGTATCTTGATTATCATCTTTGCACACCGGACACATCCATAGGTGCTCTGATCTCCACTTCAGTAAATCTCTCAGGGTATAATGGCTGATGGTTCCGGTTCTATGTTGGTTCACTGCTCTTTTTGAAATCTTTGTCAGGGGTTCTCTATGGGCCATGCCCATCCTCACTCCCAATTCTTGCATCCTCGATATTGCCTCATGCTCATTCATCTCAAAATCCTCAGATCATGAGGACTCACGAAGAGCAATTAATATGTCTTTCGGTCCATAGGCTGACCATCTGTAGTGGTGGTGAGACTAGCTAATTTGTCAGCCAATTAATTTCCCTCCATGCCAGCATGTCCGGGGACAAAAATAAGTGTGAGTTTTCATAGTGATGCCCTTTATTTTAGCTCTCTCTAATGACTCCACCCATTCCCTACTTACATCACCTGTTTTTTCTTTCTGAATCATATTCAGTGAATCACTTAGTATGCATGCATGGGAATAGGCTTGCGATTTCAGCCAGTAAAGTGCCTGCGTTACGGTGAATACTTCCATAGTTAGACTGCTCTTTGGTGCCCACTTGCTTTGTGTACTGTTCTCCCTTTTGATCTGACAGTAAAAACCCATGCGCATCACTGGTAATGGATGAATGACCTGTCCGTGTAAATCACAACATCTGTGTCATCAGTCGGTTAGAAGTCCAGACAATTAGTGTGGCAACTGAAAAACTGCTGAACTTCCAACGCCTACAGCCTGTGGTATTTCTGACAGATGCAAGGTCAGTGCTTCAAGCTCTCCAGTCTGGAAAACTAACAGACTTGCAAAAACTACTTAATGAATTGTCTTACCAGTATAGGGTAACCATGCAGTGATACCGTCTCACTGTGGAATACCAGGAAATGAAAAAGCAGACCAACTGGCTAAAGAAGGTGCTGCCGAAGACCAACCAGATATACCAATCAACTACCATCAGAAAAAATAGATGATCAAGTCAATAAGAAAGCCACAAACACCAACACAAGATGACTATCACATTATGAACAGATCAGAACAAGTTATAATTCTACGTCTCAAAACAGGACACAACCGACTCCGCAGTCACATGTACACAAAGTTTAAGATTGGAAACACTGTCATGTGTATATGTGGACAGGCAGCACAGAGTGCCAAACATATACTTCAAGAGTGTTCTGAGCATGAAATGCTGAAGCAGACATATTGGCCAGAGGAAACAACACTGGAATCAAAGCTCTATGGACCACTGTATGAACTACAAAAGACTCAAATGAGTCTCATGAGACTCATAGGAGACAGAGTTACAGATATAGACATGTTTCAAGTGAATGAAAGAAGAAGAATCGGTCAGTTGAATTCATTATCATGGTTTACATATTGACTTTTTTAACGTGCCATAGCCCGAAAACCAATTGCCATTCAATCCTGTGATGCCTTACAGCCAAAGCAGAGAAAAGACAATAGTAGATACATAGACATATCGGCTGTGATATTTATATATCAATGCAACATGTCTTGACTTTATCATGTTTGAATAAGTGATATATGTACAGTGGAATCCCTCTATAGCACGTCATCTTATAAAAAAATTCCCTATTTAACAACACTTTTCAAAATACCCAATTATATTTATTCTTTATTGTTTGTAGTGTAATTAACAAATTTGTTATTACATAAATATTTCATTGGTCCAGACCAAGTTGTTATAATGGGATTTCACTGTAGTATGTGTGTACATTACACTAAAATCTGTGTTTGAAATTATCATTTCTTCTTCTGTGTTCATTCTCAAACTCCTACTGGTTAAGAAGATGTAGTCCAGAGAATGGAATGTGCTGTGTCTTGTTTTTAACTTTGTTGCAGTATTTGCACCTTTTAGTCTGACACATTCTACTTCATCATGGCTTTTGGGTCACTATGACCTATGGGGTTGCACAGTCAACTGTACCCTAAAAGCTCCGTAATCACCTCTTATGACATGCATGGCATGTCACAATTTTGGTATTCTTTGCTTCCTTTTCAGGCCCTGGCAACGCACAAATGAATTTACATTTGAATATTTCATATGTTACTGTTTTTATTTGTTAGAACCTTAACTGTTACTATCTCTATCTGTGATTCGCTAAACCCTTTATTGCCATTCAGTGTCAGGGGTAGAAGAGTTTTCTGATGATGGCCTTCATGTGTGCTGAGTATATTGTGGAATTTGTCACCTCTTTTATTTCAGTGGTCCATCATTTTCGTGGTTGGCCTCTAGGTCTGCCTTCACTGTATCTGTGTAGCATAGCTTGTTGTGGTATGCTGTCTGATGGTGGTCGCTGATGTGTAAAAACTGCAACAGAATAACTAAACTGTTACAGAAGCAATAAATATGGCTGATGTTAATAATGTCAGTATTGTTTTTGGATTAATTTTATTTCTTCTTCATATTATAGTTAATTGTTCAAAAAGATCAAGAAACATCAGTGTCAAGGACATCAGGTAGGAGACTTGTTATGATTTAATCCTTAACCACATTTCGTTGATTCTAAGTTCAATTAAAAAAATTTAAACATTTTAACTAATTCGTTACATAGTTTTTATTTCAAAGCAATAGAATAAAAATGAAAATCATTACTGGGAAAAGTAAAAGATGTCATATAACATGTTTATGCATTGAAGACAATAAAAATAATATTACGTAATTCATATTAATATTATTTTTATTGTTTGTTCTAATTTCTTCATTTATTTCTCTAGATAAAGACCTTATGGTTGAAACGTTGAATTAGTCAGTTTTGTATACTGTTATCTATATTTTTTTTCATGCCTGTTTGTTTGTGCTGTGTAAAACTTTACTACCTTGTGTTTTGAATAAGTAACTGTTGGTTCTTAAACAACATTATAACAAGAAAGCTGAGGTTCATTTTGACTATATAAAGAGACATAACAGCATGGAAAAACTAGTAGTGGAAGTCGTGGTTGCTAGTAAGGGTAAAGGGCCGCCAAGGATGATGCTGAACAAAAGACATCTCAAACATGTCCTTGGCTGTAATGGGTTAATATGTCGCCCAGAAACATTAGTTGTTAGATCATCTTGCATTCTGGAAAGAATATGTCTTCAAATACTTCAAAAGGAGGGCACCGTTGTGGTCCCTGACTAGCAAAATGATAGCTTTGCTAGATTCTGCACTCAAGAAGATTGCATAATTTGGAATAAAACAGAACAAATAGGAATAACTGCTTTGAGAGTATGAGCAAAAAATGTTTACATGGGAATAATTAAACCATTGCTACTTATGAAAAAGGATGATCACCCCTAGATCAGTTCTATTGACCATTAATAATTTTATTTTTAGTCTTAATGAGGTAAGTAAATAGAAAACCAAACTACAATAATTATTATTTTATTACATGCAGTTTATCATCTTATTTACAGATGCAGAGCCATTATCATCAGCTAGAGTCTCCAGTTCTTCATCACTACAAGCAGCAAAAATTTCAACATCATCTGCACCAGGATCCCCTGTCTTAGACCTGGAAGCAATCAAAGCAGCTTTGGCATGTCAGTACACACTAGAGCAAATAAGTCGTGCCATCCAGAATTTCTTTGCTATTTCTTGTGAGTCTAGCATAAAAGTAGACCAAAATATCAGCAAGTTGTTTCATTGTCCCATATATAACTGATGTTCAATAAATTACGGAGCCGATTTTTTTCTCTCAAAAACCTTTATACTTACAAATTAATTATATATCTTTCAAAGTGGTTACCTTGTGATCTGATTGTATATAATTATTCCAGTGTTTCTGTCACTAAATGAATTACACCTTGTAGGCACTTTCATAAATAGCCTGAATTTTCTCATTATATTGGCTTAAATTTTCCCAGTGCCATTGAATCAACGACCTTTCATTCTTCTCTTTAGTTTCAGAAAGAAGAAAGTAACACAAAGCAAGACTGGTGAGTATGGAGTTGTGGAAGCAATGGAATGTTGTATTTTGTCAAACATTCATTAGTGGTGAAAAACCTTCTATGCAGGGGCATTGTCAATATGCATAGTCCAATTACCTGTGTGTAACCTCTCATGGCGATATCTACATACAGCATCACAGAAATTTTGCAGGACTGTTTTGTAAAGTTTTGCATTAACACTCTGTTCTCTAAGGATATATTCATGATGAACTAGTGTATGAACTCCTGTACAAGTGCCTGTTTGGGTAATGGATGGTTTTTCTCGACAGGGGTCATCTTCAAATGATTTGCGTCCACATTTGAAACAAGAATACCACTCAAATGTTGTAGATCTATTTAGACGGGACTTTGCAAAAGCTGATTGCAATATTTTGAATGTTTTCACACCAGATTTCCAAGCTAAATACATAAATAAATGCACACATGTTGTTTTGAAGATTAACATCCATTATTGAAATGTGATAAGATGAACTAGGCCACCTTCACTCCACATTCTCCTGTTAAATAGCAATGCTCTGCATATTAGTTTGTAGGAAAAAAAATCAGCCTAAACAAAATTAAACACTAATAATGATTGATCAGAACAGAGCTCAGTTTACAATCATTTTACTGTCTGCTGTATATGATAGCATCAAAATAACATACTGGATGCTTAAAAACATATCTAAACGCATAATTTGTATAAATTCATTGATATGTTTGTGGGACATGAAACATCCTTCATAGCTGTCAACTTATTTTTCTATAAATCTATATTCTTAACAATCTATTTCTGTATTTCAATAAAAACATTTGTATTTAGCACCAAATAAAACTCCCCCAAAAACCAGGAAATGAAATAAATTATTTTTCTTTTGGGCCCATCAATACGCGCTTGTGTGACAAAAATGTCAGCATTAGTAGTAATTAATGAAGATGTAACACCAAATGACATTAATAAAATAAAAAAAATTAATTGGGTTTTTTTGGGTCAGAAATCTGTATCAATACAGAAAATTCTGTACCAGTTGACAGCTATGATTCTTTAGTCTTAAAATTTCATAAATCAGTAAAAATTCAGTGAATAGGTCTATGTAAGCAAAAAATAAGACAACTTCTTGTTAATAAGCTATGGTTAAATATAAGTATTACTAAAGTTTTTGTCATTGGATGATTAACTAAATATTAACACAATTGCTAAATATATAAATGTCAACAAATTGTTGCTATATTTTTACTCAATTTCTTTAAGTCTACATTTTATCTATATATTCCTTTCAGTTCGATATCCAAATGAAGCACTTTTGCTTGGTATACTAAAGGCAGCAGATGAACATTATGAGCGCCTTTGTGAAAAAAGTCAAGAGGTTCTGGAAAAGGAGGCTCTTTATCAGCAAAAAGAGGCTCAGTTTCAGGCTAAAGAGGCCCAGCTTAAAGCTGAGAGTGCAGCATATCAGCAGCAGATTACAGCTAAGGATAAAGAACTTCAGCGTACCACATTTCAGCTAGAGTTACGGGACTTAGTTAAAACAGAATTTGAGCAAAAATTTGTAGAACAAATGCAACAGCAGAAAGAGGTGAGTTAATTTATGTTATAAATTACCTTTACAGTAGTGACAGTACAGAATTTCTATCTGATTTTCACATATTTAAGATAACACATTTTTCATGACAGTCTGAAATTGTGACTAATGAAACAGATGTCATTCTGTAGACATCTTTTAGCTTCAACAATGCTTTCTTGTATTCCAACTGCTGATATTGAATCTGCCTGGTAATAGTGGTATTTGACCCACATGTTGTTCTGATGTTTATTAAGAAAGACTATCTTGTACAATGCATTGTCATTAAATTTGTGGGGAATTTCTGTTCATCAGCTATGTTTTCCTGTTTTTGTTTAGTAAAAACTCTTATAGTCAGGTAAGCTCCTTTCAAATGCGAACGCCAGTCAAATTTGGTCATATCAAAGCTTTTAGCCATAAAAAATAATAGAGGTGGAGTCCTGGTAGTCTAGTTACCACAACTTCCAGACTTAGCTCTAGTAGTCTTAATATGTGTATTAATTGTGATGGATAGAAACTATAAGTTTGTGTCAAAAGATCACATAATCAACATTTGACTGGGACTTTGAGTATGAACACTCTTGAGTGGCTGATGAGATGGAGAGATGTATTTGTTCTGAAACTCCTGCTATTTAACAATATGAAATCTGGAGAATAGACTGCATTTGTATCATGGTTTACAGCTTGGCTGCTATCTTTGCACCTTTCTGCTGATCACATCCAATTTCAGCATAACAAAAGCATGGCTTTTGGGTCACTGACCCCTTAATAGGATGGGACACACATGTCATATCCCAGTGTTGCTATTTTTGTTCCTCTTTCTGACCCTGGCAAAATACAGAACACTGTAATCTGACCAAGTGAGTAGCATTTCAAGAGGAAAGTAAACCAAGTCCTTAAAAATGAAGTGCTGAAAATGATATGTTGAATAGAAATAGGTAAAACTAGGCCTAGTCTAGATCAGAAACAGAGTAATCTTGATCAATATCATTTGCAGGACTAGATTTCTCATGAAATTGATCAATATTGACATAGATCAACTGTGTTGACTATTCTCAATCTTCACTAGGTCTATGGTGGGGAGGGGGATGCGCTCATCATCAATTAGGCCTACACTACAGATTGACAATCATTGCTGCATTAAATTCTAAATACTAAACTAATTGCCTATCAACATAATCTGATAAGTAGGTCCATTTTTACCAAGTTTGATGAAAATTGAAGGTCATAATAAACCTTTTTTCAGCTCAGAAATGACAGCTGTTAGAAAAGATTGGAAAATAACGCTGGAAGCCGCCATTGTCGGTAATCAAGTCAGGGCTAAATTTAGCATGTCTATTTGCATGGAATCGGTAACAGACATCAATCTAAATCACAGTATGCCAATTGGACGAGAACGGCCGTTGTGGTAATGAATATAAAGTAGCCTATTTCGGATGCTAAGGGATTGAGTAAGTTAAGAGTGAATGATGAAGAAAGTCAGCATTTATGAACTGTCATCATTGCACACTCCGGGCAGACTCATTGGTGCTCGTTCTCCCCCAGCAAATGTCAAAGGGTATGCATGCTACTAGTACCTATTTCATACTGGTTTAAAATGCTCCTTATTCTACCTTGTAATGTTCAGCTGTATTACTTCCACATTTTATATAAAATTCTCTGAATCTCAGTCTTGTCTCATGAATCCCTGTTTCCGTGTCCAGCAGGTGCTCATGAAGCAGTTTCAGTATGTCCCCCTTGTCCATTATCAACTCCCCATCTATTGATGCATTGTATGTAAGTCTGTCTGCTCTCTCATTATCATCTCTCTCATGAACACCTCATCTCCTGGGCAGTAAGTCTGTGATTCCATGGAGGTTGGAAGTAGCTATAGATGCCAGCGACTCAAATCAACATTATCCATTTTGAATCTTTCAAAGCATGGACTGAGAGTCTGACACAAGAACTGCCTTAATAAATACAGTTCCAGGGAACCACTTCAAATCTTCAACTCCTGCATAATTCCAACATTAACATATGGATGCGAAAGTTGGAAAGCAACATCAAGCTTAGAACAAAGACTAAACACCTTTGAAAATAAATGTCTTAGAAAAGGCTACTGAACATACGTTGGTCAGACTTCAAATCAAATACAGTTGTCAGACAAGAATCAAAACAAGAATATGTATCCACCTATATTAGAGAGCGTTGCTGGAATTACATCGCACACACTTTACGAATGGATATTGAAAGATTTCGCTGTCAAGCTTTGATGTGGTCACCAAAGGGCAAGAGGATGAGGAAGGCCAAAAGAAAATTTATGTAGAACTATTGCAAGAGAACATTTCACTGTGGGTATCAGAAACAATGAAGATCTAAAGCAAATTGCTATGAAACAAGAGACATGGAAATCTATGACATCCTCCCTATATGCCATCTGTGGCCCTAGAGGCATAACTAACTAAAAGAGAGCCACTTGAGAGTGGTGATAAGTGCCGTTACTTCCTTCCACATATTCGTTATGGTTATCCTGTAGGTTCCACTGTATTCATCAATGACTCTCACACTAGCACTAATGGTCCAGTCAGACCTAGCTCTGACCCATCATTTACCACAATGACATTACCAACTCAGGTGTTCTTCTTCTTGATTCTTGATTAGAAACTGGATTCACAACACGCGGGACATTCCCATAAGTGCTCCGCCCTCCACTCCAGCAGCCATCCCAGTGTATGTAGACTCATAGTTCCGGTCAGGTGTTGATTGTGTGATCTTCTGGACTTTCCAAAAAATTAACGTTTCCTCCCCTCACCTCTGAATACTCCCATTTCTAACATTCTCTGTATGTGTAAGTTCTCAACCTCATTGACATCATCTGCATCTTGAAATGAATTTATTACTGTCTTTATTAAATCTGCTTTATCTCTTCTCAGCAATGTGCCGTCTATCGCCGCATTGCCTGCCAATAAGTCTGCTCTCTCATTTCCTCTGACCCCAGCATGACAAGGGTAGTATATCCATGTAATGCTCTGGACAACTGAGTTGTTCAATAAGTCCCACCATTCTTTTCTTAGCATGAACTTTTCTATCTTGTGCAACATGCTTTGAGAGTCTGTGAGTATTACCGTGTGTGTTGATGTATCAGTGATCAACCAATTAAGAGCTGGTGTAACTCCCTCTATCTCCATCCTCATGCTCGATGTGACAGTAGAATATGCTGAAGATTCAACAAAACCCCAACCGCTTTTATTTGTGTTTCTGCTAACAGATGTGTTCTCAGGTGTTATCACCAATCAATTGAGAGATTTTGAGGTTTGCTTTACTTTTACCTAATCTCTGCATTTCCTGCCAATAGTTATTATCACAATGTGAAAGCCTGATATAGTTTCATCAATGCTAAAAGATGAAGAAAGTACTTAGTGATAGTGCAGAGTTAAGTAACTAAGGAAAATGAAATGTGTAAATTGTAAATGTTTTATCTATTATTAACAGATGTTGCAGAACCAAAGGGAACAGATAGAGCAGAGAGACCAGGTTATAGAATATAAAGAGATTCAGATTCAGGATCAAGAGAAACACATACAGTCATTAATGGCTGAACTGAAGAGGAGACAAGCAAACAGTGGTGAGTATTGTACAGTGCAAGTCTAGACCAGTGGTTCTCAACCCTGGTCTTCTATGCGGGCCAAAACAATTTTCAGATGGAGACAGCGGAGAAAAATTTGAAATTGGAAAGATCACAGACCTGTCTAATGTGGAAGGGGTGGGGTGTAGAAAGGTGACTATTTGAATGTTATCTTATGAGATATATAATAACAAGTCCAATCAGAAAGGAATGGTTTGATTTATTGAATAACTCAATTGTCCAGAGCATTACATAGATATATTGCCCTGGTCATACTGGGGTCAGAGAAAATTAGAAAGCCAACTTATTGGCAGGCAATGCGGTGATAGATGACACAATGCTGAGAAGAAATAAAGCAGACATGATTAAGGCAGTCATAAATTTATTGCAAAATGAAAATGAGGTTAAAGAGGCTGAGAACGTACACATACAAAGATAATATCAGAAATGGGAGTGTCTAGAGGTGAGGGAAGGAAAAATAGTCTTTTTTTGAAAGACCCAAATATCGCATAATCATCTCCTGACTGGGACTCTGAGCCTACATACACTGGAATGGATAGGGGAGCACTTATGGGAGTGTTCTGGGTGCTGTGATGCTAATTTCTAATCAAGAAGAAGAATCAAGTTCAACAACAGATAGAAGATTCAGCATTGAAAGCTCCATAACATGGAATGGAACTTAATGCTTCATGCAGCCAAAAAAGATGATGTATCTACATCGAAGAAAGGAACAATAATTTTTATGTTGAGAACAGGTCACAACAGACTCAAACAATACATGTATGGGAAGTTTGGAGTTGTTGGTGACACTGATAAGTGCTCCTGTAGACAATCTATAGAAAACATAGCACATATTTTACAGAACTGTCCACCATATGACATCACAAGAAGAAAATTATGACCACATGAAACAGCTCTGATGGATAATCTCTACGAGTTTCGGCCCTGTCTTGAGGCTGGTGACCACAGTACAGTTAGTTGATAATATCCATATTAGTGTCTTAATTTGACTGGAGAATGAGGAAGAAGAATAACAAGTCCTAAATAAAGTCAAAAAATGTTTATTAGATTCCAGGGGGCCAGGAAAGAAAACTTGCCTCAAATGGAAGTCACGAGCCAAAAAAGAAAGGTTGAGAACCACTGGTCTAGATTATTAGCACTTCAATTTTCTGTAGGGGAAAAGTCTTCAGTAAACCTCTTCAGTATGATAGATCTACACATATTCTGTTAAAGCTAAGAGAATGTTGGAAGTAATTATAAATATTTTAACAATGAAACTTACATAGAGATTCTTCAAAAGTGAAATGAGTATGGTGCTTATTATATTCTGTGTGAGCTAAAGTTTTTGATAATTAATATTACTTTTTCCCCATAATCATCTTTATAGTTTTAGAAAAAATCTTGTCTAAAATACATTACATAGACTTTTATCATATTAGTTTAACATTATTTAAACATTAACAATAAAAAATTAAAATTTTTATTACTTTAACTTTGTAGCTTTATTTTTCTTGTGTTTGTAGATGATGAGGAATCCACTTCATCAGATTTGGAACATAGCAACTCAGATTTTAGCACACATTCAGATGAAATCCCTCTGGCAAACTGCAAAGTGTGTCTCATCAAGCCATCACAGGTCATGTTCTTACCTTGCAAACATATCTGTTGTTGTGACAGCTGTGCTTCCAGACTTCGTGGCAAGAATTGTCCAATTTGCAGAGAGCAAAGCTTTGGCTTTGAAAAAGTTTATCTCATATAAAGTGATTTTGGACATTACATATCTTCATGAGTCTTGAGACAACAAACTTCATCAAATAAACGGTTTTATCAAGTTTCTAGTCTTTTTGTTTTTCGTAATGAGTATAGCAAAGCACAATTTTGGTATTTCATTGCACAAGATATGTTGTTTACCAGATAATATGTATAAAACTACCAACATTTTTTTAGAATTATCAGTTAATTAAGAATTAGACTACTATTATTTTGTACAGTGGAATCCCTCTATAGTACTTTTTTTAATAACAAATTTCCCTATATAACACCATTTTTCAAAATCCTCAATTATATTTATTTTATATTTTATGTAGAGTATATAAGTAATTTCTGTTATAACATACTTATTTTGGCAGTCTGGGCCAAGTTGTTATAATGGGATTCCACTGTATATAATATAACCAAGTTGGATTTATGTCCCTCAGTTTCCTCTCCATAAGAAGAAATTGTTTAATTTTAAAAAAGCCAGTATTTTAATTATATGTGCTTAGTTTTTGATGGAATCAATTGTTAAAATGTGTATACTAAAGTAACTAAAATGATCTTGTCCTGAAATAATACACTCTGAATGGCACAGGAACTGCTGGCCAATCGGACAAGGTATCATTCTTCATGATGCAGGTTAGAACCATATTTAGGTTAGGAAATATTTGTGTCTGAAGGATAAACAAAACAGGTTAATGCTAAGCAGCTTGGCCTATTTTTTTTACGGAACTAAATATAGTCTTATTATTTACATACAAAATGGAACTGACGGTAGTGCATGAAATTCAATAGGAGGAGATAAGCAGCATTAACAAAAATATTATATTTATTGTGTCCCTTTATTCAAGCGCAGTTGAAGAATATAGCGCGGATGGGAGACAGCGTATTTTAGTTTTTTGGGAAAGGGGGAGGGTTAGTTAGTTGTTTGGGGTGGTGTCGCGAAGGGGTGGGGGGGGGTGTGTGTGTGTGTGTGTTTAGGATTAGTGTTAGATTTTTAGTTTTTGATGGGAAGATGTTTTGCAAGTCCAATAAACAGAAATCTGCGATTGCATTAGCCATGTTTGTTTAGCATCATGTCGTCTGCTAATGATGTGAGATTTCTGTGATGACAAATATGCATATAAACTATAACAAATTTCACAGTTGTGAGCATAACATTATAAAACTTGGACTGTTATCATGTGATGATGTCACATTTGCATAATGTACCGAAACTTATATTGCAACACTATACAACACTAGCAAAAACACTACCTTCATTCTTCAACCTAAAAAATCTCAGTACCCTGAAATGTGTTAGGATCATCATTATCAGGTGCCGCCTCTGTATCGAAGGTTGGCTGCAATGGGCCTCCAACACCCTCTGTCTTATGTCTTGGTGGTACACTTTGCTAGACAGTATTTTTTTCCATCTCATTATGTTTCTCTCCCATTTTTTTCTCATCACCCCTAAACTGTATCTTCAAGTAAGGTCATCAACAAGGTGTCATGTCTTTTAATATATCCAAAGTATTTTATTTGTTTGATTTTTATTTCTTTTAATAATAATTTTTGCGTACACCGTGTTGTCAGAATTTCTTTGTTTGTGCTAGGACAGATGATATTATGTATGTGTGGTAAATACATAAAATGTATAGATTAACTGTAAAGAATTGTACCAGTTATATTTAAACTAATTTTATTAAATATTAAATTGTCATAATAAAGTACTTGTAGTGAGAGAAATGATTTGGATAAAAATTTATAGGCATGTCATCCAGATATGGGCACACAGCAATTGATTTTGAGAATATATATGCTCATTGAGTTAAGGCAGGGGTTCCCAAACTTTATAAAGCAATGGCGCCATAAACATTCAGATTATTTCCGGTGGCGCCCTTAATATGAAGCAAAACGTATATTTTTCCATTTTTTTTCTCATTTTGGCAAGGTTGCCATGGCGCCCCAGGAGACTCTTTGTGTAACCACTGAGTTAAGGAATGGATAAAGTTAGTAACAAAGTGAACTGAGCTCCTCACTTCGAAATACTGAAGTCACAATTTATGTTATAACAGAGATCTGTGAAATAAATGAGAAAACTACCAATCTCTTCTATCTGCCCTACTATTCCATATCCCCTTCTCCTAATTAAAAGTTATAGACTATGGAATGATTTCAGAAAAATGCAACCTCATTGGATTGGATACATTGATTGCACTGAGGACAGTAAGGAATGGAGAAAGTAGTATTATAAAATTCAGTAAGAGGAGGATTCTTTATAAATCCTTCCACACTAGAAAGATTTCCTTTAAGTTAAGGCCTGAAAATATTGCACTCCCCATCTGTTTAACCTCAAATACTAGAACATCTTCGTAATATTGGAACATCTTTATAGTAATGGTACATCTTCATAATACTAGTAAAACTTCATAATACTGGAAAATCTTCATAATACTAGAACATTTTCATATTAGAACATCTTTATAATACTGAAGCATACATCATAATACTAGAACATTTTCATAAAGCTGGAGCATCTTCAGATTAGTAGAGCATCTTCATAATACTAGAACATCTTATTGATATTAGAACAGCAATTATCAGCCACAAAAAAGCTATAGTGATGGAGATCTCTACCAGATGTGATTAAATATAAAATATCAGAAAATTCTCAACTCTTGTCCATCAGTGGACACATTTTCCCACTGCTGAATTGTAGAAAAGTGAAAGAGCAGAAATCCACAGTCCTAAAATTAAAACAAAACTACCACAGAAAAATAATAAGTCTCAAAGAAATATGGACATTAAGACATATCTGATCAAATCTACCTTCTTCAAAGGCACAGCGACCACATCTCTTCATGTGGCTTAGTCACCTGTCAATTCTGGATGTGATACAGAAGTATATGGGAAAATAGAATTGACATCCAGACCTCTGAACAAATACTTCAGGATAGTTCAACTTCCAGTTATCTACAGTGTCAGATCTGGCCACAGTACAGAACCGAGGCAGAAGCTGCCACAACCTCCCAGAAAAATAAAAGACAATGAACTTCACCCTTGTCATAAGAATGATGATCTATTAGAGGAAATGTTAAAACATAGTGTACCCTAATTACGTTTTTTGAATCACTAATATATATATATTTTCCTGTGTGCTTTTAGTGATTAATGAAAATGAATTACTATTATGATGTTACTTTTCACTTATCGGATTAAGTTTTGCTGCAGTCTCACATGTTATTGACTGAAGATGTAGCAAGAACACACATCGGAACATAAAGGAATGTTGATATATACCCCGGTATATGAAGTATCCAACACTTCATGATCCTATTACATTTTCTATTATGGAATTATATTTATTAATTGTACATTTGTTTACGATGACTTCAGATGGCAGAAACTCTCTCTCTCTCTCTCTCTATGTATATATATATATATATATTCTATATAAAATATATATATATATTTTTTTTTCTTCTTTCTTTTCTTTATTTATGATTTTCACACTTTTTGTTAAAAGTAATAATAAATAAATTAAAAGTGTAGCAGCTTTTAATAAGAAATTATTTATGTTAAATTTTACCATTTTTTAAATAATAAATTTATATATATATTTTTTTCATTCAAATTAATTTTTATATGAACAATGTGCAAAATCTCTATATTTTTAATGGCAGCTTTTGTATATTATAGAATAGATGAATTGGGAAAAGGCAGATAGCACTATTTTGTAGTTGGAGTGTGTATATTATACCTTATTTTAAATACTGTAGTAAATGTATTTTTTATCATACAATGTGTAGAATATAAGACCAAAGAGAGGAAAGTCATGGATGGGTTTGTTGAGGAATACAAAGTTTGTGCATGTGGTGGATGTGACATGTTGTACGGAATTTGTTCCTAAAGATTATTATACTTCCCTTCTGGTAGTAATAACACTCAATATGGAAAGTAGGAAGTAGTGCCCTATTTCAGCTGAGTCTAAGGTGTAAGCTTTGATCAGTGAGATTTCCAGTGAAGATGACATGATTACATACAATGATGGATCTTTTGTTTGACAAGCACATAGTGTTTGGGCCTTCACAGCTCAGTTTGTAGGGAAGATCATCAGAGAGGAGTATTTTTTGCTGTGAAAACCATCTTGGCGATGGAAATTATGGAAGTCACTGAGGTCTTGAATGGGATGGGGATACGCTTCTTCTTCTTTCGTTCACTTGAAACATGTCTATATCTGTAATTCTGTCTCCTGAATAAAGCTCACTGTCTTTTGTAGTTCATAGTGACCCATAGAGCTTTGATTCCAGTGTTGTTTCCTCTGGCCAATATGTCTGCCTCAGTGTTTCATGTTCAGAACACTCTTGAAGTATATGTTTGGCACTCTGTGCTGCCTGTCCACATGAACACATGGCAGTGTTGCCAATCTTGAACTTTGTATACATGTAACTGCGTAGTCAGTTGTGTCCTGGTCTAGGGCGTAGAATTATAACTTGTTCTGATCTGTTCATAATGTGATAGTCATTTTGTGTTGGTGGCTTTCTTATTGACTTTATCATCTGTTTTTTCTGATGGTAGGTGATTGGTATCTGGTTGGTCTTCAGCAGCACCTTCCTTAGCCAGTTGGTCTGCTTTTTCATTTCCTGGTATTCCACAGTGAGAGGATATCCACTGCATGGTTACTCTATACTGGTAAGACAATTCATTAAGTAGTTTTTGCAAGTCTGTTAGTTTTCTAGACTGGAGAGCTTGAAGCACTGACCTTGCATCTGTCAGGAATACCACAGGCCGTAGGCCAGAGTTGGAGTTCAGCAGTTTGCCACACTAATTGCCTGGATTTCTGCATCATAAGAATTTCCCTGTTGGTGTTCTGATTGTATCTCTAGACTTGTGTGGATATTCTATATATACACCTGCACCTCCATTCCTCACTGCATTCTGTGCTGACCCATCTGTGTATACGCTGACCCATATATCTTGTGGATATTCCTCATCCAGGAAACTGAGTGTGACTGTCCTTCGCTGCACACTGTTCTGTTCATCCTCGCTTAGTATTCCTTTCACATGGGTCTGAATGTATATTGGCATTCCATGCCTTTCACTCCAAAGGATTTGTTCTGGTACAGACCTCAAGGGGTTGTCAACTTCAGGCTGGTCTGTAAGTTGTCTCCAGAGTCGTTTAGCTTGGTGGATAAAGCTGCTTCTTTTCAGTCGCCCCATTGCTAGGTTTTGGAATCTTTTCTTCATTGGATGACTTGGCATACATTGAAACTTTTCTGCTTGAATTAGTACTTTTGTGTCTCTGCGTTTGCCAACTCATCTCTGCAGTCAGAGCAACTCAACGAGCATAATTATAAAAATACATCGGAGCTGTATTCATGAACTGTGCCTTTAGAGTATGGATGTTGAAGTTGGAAAGCATCATATACATTTTCATACTTGTTAATTTGGGTGCTTAAGACAATGACAGAGCAGATAAGCTGGTGAACTCTGCCACATGTTCATGGGCAGTAGAGAAATTGACCAGGCAGACATATTCAACTCTTTATGAAGAACTGCTCAGACAAACTAAATTGATGAGAGTGATGATTCCTTTTCTATGCTCAGAATAAAAATATGAGCGTCATTATATCATTATGGGTTTAGAAGAATGATTGTCAACCAGTGAGAATTGGAACTGTAAGTTGTCATGTAATTGCTGATATCCTCAAGAGGAGATGACCTATGACCATGCCTTGTGTGCAAATATTGATCTAACTACTAAAGTGTAAGAATGTGATAATATAATTTTTTACATAAAGATCACTCAAGGAGCGGTTAAAAATTATTTTGATTGCGTAACATTTAGAAAATACTTTCAATATATTCAAATAGAATTTATTTCTATCAGTCACTTATAGTAACATTTTGAGTAGTTTTTAAAGAAATATTTATATGACCACATGCAAATTATGTTTTCTGTTCATATAAATAATGCCTCACTGCAGTTAATAAATTTGTCACTTTTTAAGAAAAGAGTATGACATATTTGTGTTTAATTTTGGAGAGATTATTTAGATCAAAAGCATTATGAAATGTCTTGATGGTATGAGTAATTTAGATTTAAAAGAGTGAATATTTTGAATTAAATAATTTGAGACTCAGAATGTGCATTCTTAATTGCTTAGTATTTGGTATATATTTTTGACCCAAAATAAGTAGCTTATGATGTGCATTCCCAAATGTGGGGTTGATGCTGTGTGTGCGTGCTTCTTAAAATGGGGGTTGATGATGGGCATTCTATAATGCGAAATTCATGCCATGCATTTTCAATGAAGGGATTGATGGTGTGCAATGTGGAGTTGATTGTTTGATTTCCCAAATGTAGGAAATAATATTTAGAGGTATTTCAAGGCAGCCATTAGTGAATACAAGTAATTCACATATTTTTCAGAAAATGAAAATATTTTATATGAAAATGAACATGTGAAGAGTATCATTGTACTTATCTATAATCTTTTGGAATTAATTATAACTTCGATCAAGCAAGATGTCACATACTATATTCAGAAAGTTCATTGCATTAATTTACAACTTCTTGTCATTCACCCAATATGCTCTGTATGAACTTGTTGTTGACTTTACTTCTAACCATGTTAGATTGACTAGTATGTTCTCTTTGTAACCTGCACAACTTTTTACATACCATATTGGCCCAAATGTAAGCTTATGTTGAAAATAAATAGAACTGCATTGTCATGTCACTATTTGTTATATTATCTATGATTGAAGTATAAGACTATATTACATAATGAAAAATAAAATTATTTTATGTTTCAGACCTTTGCTCATTATTTGTTTTCAATAATATAGACTTTAATCTTTCTCATTAAAATTAGTGATTGGTGGAATATTAAAGTAAACGGATATTTTATCTGAATTATTGATGCAACCAATAATTTTTCTCAGTTCAGTTCTATACATGTGGTCTTCATTATTCAAATAAAGCATTTCAGCAAGCATTATATATTTTGAAAGGGAAAATATTTGAAGGAACGTATGCTACTTTTGAAAATGATCCCTTGGATAATTTTTACTTTGGCATTTGTATCGCTTATGATAATAATTACATATGGGATTAAAAATTCATTAGTTTTATTTTGAAATAACATAATCTACTAATTCTGTTTCCAGCTCAGTATGTGCTCTTTTTTGTCTATGGAAAAATTCTGGTCAATTTAACATTAGAAAATGTATGTTGTTCAAGCTATTTTTACTTGTTTCAGCCAGCAACATATTTTTCAGCATTTTACCTCTGCATACCTCATATACTTGAAGATTGCTTCATTACTATTCTTTTGTCATTGGTTCTAGGATTTGTTTGCTCCTTTATTTTCTATTCAATCACCACAATTTGTTTTAGTTTAAATGTAACGTTGGATTCTGCTCAAGCCTAATACAGTTAGAAGTTCGTAAAATATGAAATGATGAGCTACCTGCATTGTAGACATGCATGTAATAACAATTTCAGTTTTGCTATTAACATTAAAATCAGGACTTGTTCAATTGTAAATATAAGAAAAATATATACACTCTTGGGTGTTAAAAAAAAGTTGCTGTACATTCAAGCCAATATGGTATATATGTCCTGTTGTATTAGCGTGTTTAAAATCTTCCGTCTGACTATTGCAAACATTATTTTTAACACTGATGTTCTCTTGCAGACTACTGTGATCTTTAACATTTTCAATTTATGCAGAAGAGTATACATTTAAAAGACACAATTAATGCCCTTGAGATGTATATGCAGAAGAATAGGTGAAACATGAAAAAGATAAACAAATAAGAAATAAAAACAAGACAAGTGGGTGCCTGTGGCCAAGCCAAAGACCCAGACAGCAGCAAAAAAAACATTATAGCAATGATAACCATGATCACAATTCAAATGAGTGATCCAAAAAAGTGGCAAGATGTCTAAGCTGAAAGATAAATAGGTTGTGAAGCACTAGTGATGTAATTATGGACATCCAACATTTAGTGGAATTGGTAAAATACTGCAGTATAGATATCAGATGGTAGCTGACATACCACTTTCAAAATCAGATGTTATGTGCTTTTGACCCAAATAAAACAAGAACACAACACATCTCTATTCTCTGGACTATACCTGCTGGAAATTTTAATAGATCTATTATCCTTCTACAGGATATTATCCAGTGGAAGTTTGAGAACAAAAGCTAAAAATAAAAAAACTGATTATTTTGGGGACATAAAATGACATAGGCCCATATATTGCTCACGATTTTACTTGAAGGGAAAATTGAAGGACATTGAAAAAGATGCAGACAATTGTTTGAGAAATTGAAACATCAAGATATGCATAAAGTACAGTTTGACAAAATGTAGAAACAGAAGGCATTGGAGATCCATTTCTGTGAATCTTTATTGCAGATAAGGCACACAATCTGATCTGAGTGTAAGCAGAAGAAGAAGACACACTCCATCGACATTGAAAGTTTTGTTCTTGTAAGTGTAATAATATATATATATATATATATGCATCTTCTCCTCCCAGAAACATCATTAATCTGTTGAACTGTATACTTAATACTATTTTGTAAAAAATCTATGTGTTCTTGAATGATTCTGTTTGTGTATTTGTTCTCTTTAATTCACTTCCACATGACATAATTAGCTGTTACTGAATATATCACTTTCTTACTCCCCTTGACAAATACTTGTTATACAAGATGATGCAAGAACTACAAAAATAATGCCTTTAAAATCACAAATAATTACTGTGAAATGCAATGAAATGTTTTATTTTTTTTAATGTCATCATAATCAATCAGCACTTTAATAAAAAAAAATGATGAAATACAATAGCAATATTTTTTTTCTTCATATATTGCTCAGACTTATGATTAAAAACATTTAAGCTGCTTTTCATGTTCTACAATTCAATTATGTGATCTACAAAATATATCCCTCTCCCACACACAAAATCATACAATTTAAATGCAGAAACTAAAAACCAATAAATGTTGAAAGGTTGTGGCAGAATTTATGTTTTGTTTGTTTTAAATTCATTTAAAAATAATTATTGCAAGTTCAAAAGAATGAGATGAATTGAAAACAGAACATCTGAGATACCAGATAAGTTATACACATTAGAAAAATGTGATAACATATTTTATTAAATTTATTCTTTCGTTCACTTGAAACATATCTATATCTGTATTATTAGATATAGACATGTTCCCATTCTGTTTTGTGCATGGCATCCTGATTGTCTGCCTTTTGGCTGGTTACCTCCATCTTCAGCACATTGTTTACTTGGGCAGGACTGTGGTCCTACTCGAGTGGGACTGCCTGACCAGTCTTAGTTTCCAGCCCTTGATTACTGAACTAAGCCCCATCACCACATCACGGTGCTGACCTTAATGGGGACTTTATTAAATGAAGGATGTAGTGACCAACCAGCAAATGTCTTTATCATATCGATTTTCTAGGCAAAGGTTACATCTAACAGGTTTCCATTACATTCTGAATGATTCAGATACACACCAACCTGAGACAGCTGAAATTAAACATGATACCTTGACCATCAAAACTCTATACAGCCCCAGACACATAGCAGCTCCCCAAATATAAAACAAAAAAAAGCAAGCTGTTTTCTTACTGCAACATTTTCAGATACTATTTTTTTCAACAATCTCTTCCTTTCTATCCCTAAAAAAGCACAATAAACTGTAGACACAGGAATACAAACTTCATTTTTAGGGATTCATGCCGTGTTTACATAATGTCAAACATTTTAGAAAGTGTTACTACTAATTGTATAAGTACATAGTGAAATCTAGTTATGATTAAAATATTTTGTCAGTCCAGACAAATGCATTACAATGGGATTCTGCTTTATAAGTAAAGTATATGCAACAATTAAAATGATAACTAATGGTATTTTGTATCTTAATGATTCTGCATCACACCATATGATTGTATTCTCTGGTTCCCTCAGATCAGAAATTCTCATTAGCTAGGATGAAATATCTCATTTTGCAGTAACTTCATGGGTGACATTAAAGATTTCATACCATCAATCTTCAGGTCCATTTTGTATTTCAGCCCAAAATTCCTCTAAAATCCTGCATTTTTATTCAAAAATTATATCCTTTCTCTATATAAATTGTACATTACTAGTTAATTACTAGACCAGGGGTGAGCTAAATAGGGTTGGTTTGCAGGCCAAATCTGGTCAGTCATCCAACTTATTTCTGGCCTGCCATGCTGATTTAAACTGACTATATAATGGACTCCTTAGCTCAGAAAATATCAGATCACAAGATATCTGAGCCGAACTGTCAAATGCGATGTTGTACATTGTTAAGGAGGAAATTATTAAGTAAAATCATTACCACTAATCTTGCTAGCTGAAAACACAGCTGCTTGTCGCCAGCTGTCTTTTAATGTCAAACACTAGTGACTTCAAACACAGCAATCATTATGTTTCAGAAACAGTTTTTTCCTGATACTTGCTGATAACATCTTTCTCGTCCTTCAAAAGTCTAAATAACTTCAAAGAATTTAAAAGGTTGTTGGCCCAGATGTTGCATAAAAGGCTATCCGGCCCACAGATCAAAAAGATTACCCACATCTGTACTAGGTTTATATAGGCATATTCAACGAAATTTGAGTATATTCTGTATAAAATAAAAAAAATCTTTATATGTTTACAGATGTGAACTCTCATGAAAAATAATTAAATGAGATGTGCAGCATACATAACAGTTTTTGGTAAAACCAGAAATTGTTAAGGCATAGTTAAATGTGTATATTAAATTAGTTTCTGATTATTTGTGTAAATACATGCTTGTAAAATGACAGAATGATAATATCCATTTTATTTGTTGATATTAGTTTTAATTGTCAGTATGTGATAAATGGTGCCATGAATATGTCTGTGTAATGATTGGATGTTAACCAAATAATTAGTTTCAAATAAATTATTTTATAACGGTTATTAAATTTTGTAAATGTTAGAAAACCACTGTTTTATAATTTTAAATGTGCATATGATATATCTTCTGGCTCTGCGGCTGAGGGGTACAGCGCATGTCATGGATGACTCAGACACTAGTTAATTTCAGTCATAGACAGGTGTGCATTCAGACAATTCAGAAAGCAATCAACTGATTTGGTTGCATAATTGCCTGCGGCAGAATTTGAGCCTGATACCTAGGCCATCACAGAGGCCTTCTGTGCTTCACCGCCACAGAGTTAGACAAAGAAAGCCTACTGATGTTAATATCACCTAGTAAATCACTTCTTTTTCAGGCAACATATTCTTTCTCGAGTGTAATATTCGTTATGGATCGTCTTATTTACTCACAAATTTGGTCGAGTTGACCAGCCGCAGCGAGTGGCACATTTAAAGCAATCTGGGATGCCTCTTATCCATTGTCATCTTAGGTGTCCCTTACCGGCAACCATACCATTCATTATTAATTTTTCCATATAATTATAACTTGAAAATCACTATGGCCAAAAAAGCCTATTCTGATTGCTATGTCATGAATGGAATATGCTACTAATTTTATACAATGGAATCCCCATATAACAAATTGGTCTGGAATGGCAAAATATGTATTTAATAACACAAATTAACCATATAAAATTATATACATTAAATAATAAATAAATTGGGGATTTTGAGAAGTGTTGTTGAAATGGGAATTTTGTTAGCAACTTACCCGTTTATAAAGGGATCTTACTGTACAATGTATCAATGTTTTTGAATAATCAAAAATCCCTGACCTCATTTTTCTGTGTGGGGCCTCTCATGGAAGTGGAGTTGCATATTTTCTGTCAGAGTTATGTATTTAGCTGTCAATGATAAGTCACTGACAGCTAAATAAACACACATCAAACATTTTATAAGAAAAGCAACATTACTTTATCATCATCATCTGGAGCCATGCTGGCTGGCGTAGGTGATCATGACTCTCTACAGCTCTTTATCTCAAGTGTTATGTATCAAGATCATTGTTTCCCTGCTGTATAAGGTTGTTAAACTATCTAATATTTTCTCATGTTGTCGCCCTCTGTCTCTGTTGCCTTCAATCTTGCCTGTTGTGACTATGTTCTCCAAACCCCCTTGTCTCATTATATGGCCAAAAAATTAAGATTGTCTTTTTCTTATATTATTGATTAAACTCCATCTCGCATTGGACTCTTTCAACACCTCCACATTAGTTTTCCTGGTAATCCATGGTATTCTCAAAATTCTTTTGTAGAACCACATCTCTACTGTCTCTAATTTCCCACTTTCTTGTTTGTTTATTGTCCAATACTCGCATTCATATTTTAGTATAGGAGTTATATAGCATTCCAGAGCTGTCTTTCCTCACCTCTAATGACTAGGTCATAATACACAACATATTTCTTGTTTTTCTGAATGTTATTTTTGCCTGCCCAATTTTGCTTCTTATTTTTGTTGAATGTCTTCCATCTGCTGTAATAATTGTACCTAAATACTTGAATTGGTAGACCTGTTTTAATACGATATTCATTTTGATCTTGTAAGCTGTGGTATTTTGTTACTTTGAAATAATCATTACTTCTGTTTTCTTGATATTGAGGAAGAGGCCTTTCTCCTTACTTTCCGTCACTACTACATTAATTAATTCTTAAAGGTCTTCCTCACTTTTAGCAAACAGAACAGCGTCATCTGTATGTCTTAAATTATTTATGTTATGGTATGTTATGTGTAACATTACTTATAAACTATAGTTTATCCACACTTTATGCTGAAATCTGTCAACATGTGTGATTTTTAAATATTCTCAGGTACATGACAGGCAGATGTGACCAAATCACACATAACAGTCCAACTCTTGTAATGTTATGCGCAGAGCCATGTAAATCTGTTATAATTTGCACATTTTCCTTGGTGTCACAGAAATGTCACTTGACAAGCAGACGAGTCAATGCTAAAATGGGTAATGCAATCGCAGATGTCTGTTACACTAGCTATCACTATCCCTAACGAAACCAGTGAAACCACCTCCTCCCAACAACTAAATATCATACTCCACAATGCTAGAATTCTAATACCAATCCTAACCCCTCCCCCTTCACAAAAACTAAAATAAGCTGTTTTCTCACTAAGTTATATATGTTATTTTCGCATTAATGCAGTTTAATTTTTTACGAGCCTATGGTTTGTTCCGCTAAAACTAGGTCACATCTTCCAGACTTGAACCCATTCTTCTTTCTTGTGAACAATCACATTATACATCTAGTCTGATATTGGTCATGTATAGAGCAGTTTGTTTTAGGTCATTGCAAATTCCTCCCAATTTGTTTTGCAAAGATGCATCTGTGGATCACGTTGTCTTTCTGTGAACAGTACAGCTGGGACAGTCCTGTAGTTTGTGTTGTAGTGTCTGTGATGTTACTCTACAGGTGTAGACAGCAGAGTTGCTGATACCAATTGGTGTAAATATCTTACATATAATATCTTACAGTACTATACAAGGATCAGTGACCAAGTTTCTAAGAAACAAAAAAGTGAACATAATATGAAATTCAGATAAAGATGCATATACCGACGTAACCAACGTTCTACCATTATGCATTGAGAGACTTGATATGTGTGTTACACACTAAGTGGGGGGGGGGGGGGGGTGGATGACCAGTGCGTTGTGCGCAAATCGCTAGATTGGTATCCAAAGTTACGACTTTTTAAAATTTAAAAGTAATGGAAGCTCTGTACAATAGCGTATGAAATTTAAAAGTTGATATGTTGTCACGTGATGTGATCACTGATCCCTGTATTTAACCTATCGTACACATAATATATTGTCTGAAAGATAAATATCGTACAGACAATAAATATAGGCAACTAGATCACTGATTTATATTTACTGTCTGCGAATCTTGAATATATTAGTATTAAAACATAATCCTCCCAAAAATACTAAATCAGTTGACCATACATATTTTTAGAACTCAAAGAACAATAACTTTGATAATTCATAACTGAGATACTGATCAAATCAAATGGCTACTGGGCAGCACTAAATACAGGATACACAAAAAAGCAGGAGAGTAAAATTTTAGAAAAATACAGGAACCAGAGATGCAATACTTAGTGTAAGAATGGACACTGCTATTTTTAATTTTAGACGACAATAGTACATCAAATCGCATCACCAGTACAAAGTGGATGATTGGCAACCACAAGCAAATTCGATCAAGTTATATTTGTTATACTGGCCTACTAATCGCACTGCCATAGAGCTGACGATAAATATTTGTGTGCAAAACATATCTAAATATGTTTCATAGACTTCAATAATACATATCAGCATAGCAATGTTTTTTAGTATAGTAAGTAAACTTATATTATTTTATCGAATATCTCCAAAAAGAGGAGTATTACACTAAACTGTAAGTAATCTATATTGGAAATGAACAACAATAGAATTTGATAATAGCTACAATACGTTGATATACGCCTGCCAACAATACACATAGTTATGATGATTATTGGATACTATACATTGCTTTATTTTGTACATCTGCATTTTATTCTTTACAGGAACTTCAAATATCATGATTCATACTTTTTTAAAAATGATATTTACAATTTTGTCCATGTGTGAGCTGTTCTGAGCAAAATTTGTAATAAAGAATTACACTGCCATGAAAATTTGAACAAATTCTTGAAACGAATTATGATGCATGAGATAATATCTATTATTGTTATTCTTTTATCTTGTTTCAGACTTTTTGTTGTTGTTAAAAAGTGCTATTTTACATACATTTGTTTCCAAGATTATCTCATTTACAAAGTACCTTATTTACAAAAATTGTTATGTAATATAAAATAACAATGCATGAGTTATATATAAACATATAAACAAATAACATTATTGTTATTCTTGTTGCATGTGAGGTTATGCTAAATAGAATTACTGAGCCTGTAATAGGGTCTGTATAAATTTGTTATATTTGCATGTTTTTATAGTTTATGATGGAGAATGTCAATAACTTGTGGCATTTATATCTGTACAATTAAATAGTGAGGGTGGGCTTAGCTCAGCTATTAGTATACTCTTATTATCATACAAAGGATCTGGGTTTAACTCCAGGATGGCCACTGTCAAGTCAACTCTGCTCATTCACACAGGAAGTTAGGAGGATAATCACAACATAGAAGAGCATTGGCCTTCCCACTACAAAGAAAACTGAGGTATGCTAAAGTGAGGTAGAATATACTTCACGTCCCACTAATATATGTTATGGAGCTGTCCATAAACTACGGCAATAATTATTTTATCACCTTCTACCTTTGTCAACAACTGTCATTAATTTAGGGTTCTGCCTCCTGATTAATTGCTCAATGACATCACAAATACCCCCTCCCCCAAAAAAAAAATAAGTTAGCAGAAAAAATTAGAATTAAAACAAATGTTTCTAATTCATACATAAGCTTAGATATAAATTATATGTGTTGACAAAATGTACATGATATTTAATATCTATAATGCCAGACAAGTATTATTTTCTAATCATTCACCACTAAAATTTCACTAAATGATATAGAATCACACTAATGATAACAGATCTCTCTGTCTTTTGGCATCCACAAGCATTGTTTAAGTTCAAGGTAAACATTCCCCACCCCTTAAAAATTTTGAATTTGACTATAGATCCTATATAGTGTAAGCAATGCTTTCAGTAAGTACATTATTGTTAAAGAATTAAAGAAAATACATTTATATTAGTAAATTCATATTATTTGGACAAATCTCTGAAAGTTGTATTTTTGGCAGACAATGTTCAAATCTATGAGCATATCTTTACTTGATATTAAAAAAAATCTAATAGTGATAGTAAATGCATATCTACCAATTGTATTTTTTGCAATAAACAAGAAATTAAGGTTGTGTTTGAAAGAATTTTGAATTACCACATCAATAACTCTTTGATACATCAGAATTCTTCTTCTGCATTTGTTATCAAACTCCTGCAGATTAGAGGATGTAGTTCGGATAACAGACTACATTGAGTCATAGTTTACAGATTTGCTGTGATATCTGTGCTATTTCACATGACACATCAAACTTCTGCATGGCTTCTTTGATCATCCTCTGTGGGATGGAACATCTAACTCAATCCCTTAGTTGTATTTTATAAAATACATGTCAGGTAATAGTGTCGCTATTCTTTGCTCCCTTTTTGAGCCTTGACAACACACAAGTGATATATATTAGACTTTCATATACTACACTATCCATAGAGAAATTAAGCATACTTGATTCTTGATTAGAAACTGGCTTCACAGCACACTGGACATTCCCATAAGTGCTCCGCCCTCCACTCCAGCAGCCATCCCAGTGTATGTAGACTCATAGTTCCGGTCAGGTGTTGATTGTGTGATCTTCTGGACTTTCCAAAAAATTTAACTTTTCCTTCCCTCACCTCTAGATACTCCCATTTCTAACATTCTCTGTATGTGTACGTTCTCAACCTCATTGACATCATCTGCATCTTGAAATGAATTGATTACTGCTTTCATTAAGTCTTCTTTATCTCTTCTCAGCAATGTGCCGTCTATCGCCGCATTGCTTGCCAATAAGTCGGCTCTCTCATTTCCTCTGACCCCAGCATGACAAGGGTAGTATATCCATGTAATGCTCTGGACAACTAAGTTGTTCAATAAGTCCCACCATTCTTTTCTTAGCATGAACTTTTCTATATTGTGCAACATGCTTAGAGAGTCTGTGAGTATTACCAAGTGTGTTGATGTATCAGTTATCAACCAATTAAGAGCTGCTGTAACTCCCTCTATCTCCATTCTAATGCTCGATGGGACAGTAGAAGATGCTGAAGATTTCTCAACCAACTTCATGCCGTTTTGTAGGCAACAAACCCCAACTGCTTTTATTTGTGTTTCTGTTAACGGAGCCATCTGTGTATATAATTATGTCTTGTGGTTTCGAGTGTAGTTGGGCGAGTTCGTGCACTGTATCCTGAGCCCTGACTTCCGTCCATTTTCGACACGCTTCGACTATCTAGTTGTATTATTACTTTAGTCAGTGATTTCTTTTTAGTGTCTACCTCCACCCATTCACTGCCCTTTCCTATTTCTTCCAATTCACATACTCTTTGCAGTGTGTCTTCAGCCTCTGCCCTCCATGATCTGCCAAACTTGATTCGTTTTCCCTTTGACTCATCTAGATGATGGTGTAGTGGGCGGTGGTTGTATTCTGTCACTTTAAGGTACGACCTAACTTGTGCTACCTGATGTTGCACTCTAATGCTGGGGAGATCAAGCAGAAATCTCATAGCAGAGATGGGTGTATCTCTAGTACACCTCAGTACCACTCTCATTCTCTCATTGCCTCATTTTGTACTTTTTCCGATCTATCGACTTGTGTCTGTGACAAAGTTTGTAGGCAGAGGCCATAATCTATGACAGATAGCACCATCACTTGCAGAAGAAATTAAGCATAAATTTGACCAACTTTTTGCTTTCATCTCTTGGGATAGTGTAAAACTCTTTCATGTCAATTAATATTTTATTAATATATAAGCATATGAGCGTAAGCTTATGATGATGAATGCTTGTCTAATGTTAGGGTGCTCTGTGAATTAAAGGTAAATTTCTTATATTACTTTCAATGAATTTTTTCAGAATTGAAAGAACCATAACAACAATCTAGCAAAAATTCATCAACTTTGCATGGAAAAAGCTAAATTGGATCTGGTATAACTATATAGTGATCCAGAAAATGTTTACTTCCACTGTTGTTTGTTTGGGCCAGTGTGTTTGCCTCAGCATTTCATATTCTAGGAATTCCTATACTCTGCTGCCTGAAGTGACTGTCCACATGTACCCATGGATGTGTTGTCAATCTTGAATTTTGCAGGACCTATACATGTGGTTGTGGAGTCGGAGGTGTCCTGTTCTGAAGCGGAGAATAACAAATAGTTCTGGTCTTTTCATAATTAAGAAGTCATCTTGTATTGACTTTCTAATTGCTTTGATCATCTGTTTATTTTAATGGTGAATTGTTGGCAAATCTGGTTGATCATCAGCATTAGCCAGATCAAAAATACACTGACTTGAAATTTATTACCTAAAAAGCTTTTACAAATTAACTTCCGACATTGTTATTTATTGTTGATCACATAACTAATGTTGTTCTGGTATAATTTAATTTAGACCTGTTTTAGTTGCAGTTTTTGTACAGATAATAACTGTTGAAGTACCGTATGTTTTAAACAATTAAATTGGTCTATAAAAACTATATTTTTGACAACATCTTTTGTCAATCTCCCCCCTCTCCCCCATGACTACAACTGTCAAATTTTGTCAGACCACTCTAATTGTTGACACAATTTATGGACATCCATATTTAACTACCTTTGCTTTTAACTTTCAGCATGGTAGTAGACCTATATAAAAGAAAAATACTATCTACCCATAACTGCCTTTACAGAGTGGGAAACACCCTGTCATTTGTAGATATAAATGGCTGATATATTGCATGATTTCTAACTTATGTTATACAATGAATCATAGAATATATAAGTAGTATCAACAAATTATATGTTATTCAGTGTTAATTATTTTTGTATTGTATCTAAAGTTTGCAGCATATTATATGTTTAATGGTCAACCTATGTTTTAATTAAACAATGGAGCCATCCTTCCAAAATTAATTTTCAATTTTTCTCAAAATGAGATTTTAGCATCATGAAGATTCATGAAACCAATTTACAGATGAATATACACTTTCCAGGTTTAAAATGTTACACGACTCTGTAGTTCTAGTGGTAGTCTAGAGCAGACCATCTATGTGAAATATATCACTCTCATAACTGGGAGTATTAAATTTCAAGTGATTACATTAATCTGTGCTAATTAATGCTGAGTTAACAATTTATATGCCTATGCAAACCAGACTCCTTAATGTTTTTTTTTATGTAGTACTGTCAGAATTTCAATGCACAATGTGTGATTTAATTGCATGCAATGTACTTTAACAAAATTAGGAAAACTATTGAAAATAGATATGGTAAGAAAGAAAGCTTACAATGATATTCCTTATGTCATTAGAAAACCAGGTCACAGAGATAATGGGTATCACTATTTCTCAAATATAAAGATGTAGGTCCCAGTGGGTATGGTAATGCTCTATACTCAGAGCATGTTTCAAAGCTGAAAAGAATTCAATGATCAGAATGATTGATTCTAAATTTGCAAGCATTGTTCAACATCTGAAGTAGTGGTTCCTGCCTAGAAAGTCTCCCACATCTAAGGGGTCAGTATCAGGCAACGTTTATTGCGAAACAGGCAGCTACAAGCAATTAAAGTCCAACTGGCTAATATGTTCTCATTAGAGAAAATACTCCCAGCTAAAAAGAGATCAGTGCTTTGGGACCAATAGAATGTGTGAAATATCTTAACATCTCATTACAAGATAGCCCCTTTGCAGCCCCTTCTTTCTCAAAGTATTACCCACCACTGAAAGTTGGAATATTCTTGGTATGAAAGTAAACTCTGAAACTACTACTCCTACTGCATAAAGGAAAAAGGTGGAAACAAAAAATTTCTAGAGAAAACAACAACCTTTATTGAATGAAGGGGCGGAAAAGGGGAAACTGACAAAGTATGTGGCTACAAAGACATGACAGATAATCAGAAATTACAAGACTTGTCGGGTGCTGTTTTGATAATGCAACAGTCAGTTATCAGGCAGAAATACTCAAGGGAAGATCAAAGCACCTATGGACATATCCTGTGTGCAGTGATGATTATGAGACAACTTTTTAATTTTGTTTTTTTGTTCATTCTCCAACTTCCACTGTGACATCCTACTAGATTTCCAGCAGGATGTAGTCCAGTGAATAAAAATGAGTTGTGTCACTATTTTATTTTTGCCAATGACCCAATACATCAGATTTTGTTCATTTTAACCAATATGTTTTTCGTAATTATACCAATTTCACTTAATGGTGGACGTCTGTATCCATATTGCTAGTTGGCCAGTTGTATACTGCAATGTGTTTATAAAAACTGCTCATGCTGCACACTGGTCACCGATCTGAAAGCTATAAGGGTCAAGCGTGACTGTTTGTGTCTTCTTCTTCTTCAGCATTCGCTCTCAAATAACCACAGTGATTATTTTGTGTGATTTCCGCCGGGGAGCGTGAGGTACGTTGTGCTGCAAGTTCCACAGTAGAACTGTGACTATTTTCACCCCGGTTGGCCACTTGTGGTCAGGACGTCCGAGGTCCAGCACATCCGTTTTCGTCATTCCTTTATTTCGGGTTTGGTCCCTAGTCCGTGACAGCCTGTGTATCTGTCGCCGGGCATGCTGGTGTGTAGTGCCTCTTTGCCAAGACGCTTGTCGAGCGCATCTATCTGGCACGAGATGCTCCACCGTCCATAACACATCTCGTGCAATTGGACAAACTCTGCCTGTGTCCATCGGGTACTGAACCTTTTCTCATCTGCGAGCCTGGTTCCGTATGAGGAAGAACTTGCCAGAAGAGTTGGACCCTGGCCCGTTCGCCCTCCTACCTGAGGCATTGTTCATAGACATCGTGAGCCCCTTGCACAAGTTTGAGTCTCACACCACGCGTTTGAGAGCAAGGCGTTCTCGAGCTGAGTGACCTTGTCCCAATAGCGCCTGAACCCATCAGGTACTGAACGCTTTTTCTCTGCAAGTGTTTTTCCGGTATAGGAAAACTTGACAGTATAGTTGGGCCAGGGCTAAAATCGTTGTCCCTTTTGTGCCTGAGCCCATCGGGTTCGGAACCCTTTCTCTTCGTAAGCATATTTCCAGTATAGGAAGGCTCGACATTAGAGTTGGTTTAGGTCTTCTTGCTTTTCCGAGCGCCCACGATTGGGCCAGGGTCTCTGCCTATAGCGTCACAGGTAACTAGAAGCTCGTCTCGAGCTAACAGAGCTTATAGTTCCCTTTCCTAGGAATTTTTTACTTTTCATTTGCAGTTTGCGCTGTCCTCTGGCGCTGTTCTGCCCTTTCATTGTGTCATTGTACTCATTATGACATATATTTGTTTATATCCATGCACCCACCTTTACCTGCCTTTTTTTATTGGCCGCCCCTCCAATGTTCTGACTGGACAAACAAGCGACACTGTTTGTCGACAGTGTCGCTCTATGTGGTGATGCAAATGGTGTCGGAGATATTGTCTGTCTCTTTTGCAGTCAAATCTCTTTCCATCTGCTTCCTCCACATTCTCGGACACGATCCCCAAATGATGTGGCCAGAATCAGCTCGAGCTGCTGTTTTTCTGTTACCAGGGTGTACCACGAGGAGGTACATTTGGGATCTTGGTTATCTGCTAACCCTGGGTCCACCTAGAGCAATGCGTTCCCTTTGCACCCCTGTTTGTGTCTGTGTCACTACCAACCTGGCCACAGATGCCCACTTCTGATGACTAACTAATTATCTAGCTTAAAGAAATAGGTATCAATGCAGTTGTGACAAAATTTAACACCAGCATACAAAATCATAAATTTAATTTTATTCTTTCATACTAACAGTGTGTTATCAATGTCAGACATCAAACTAACAAAAGAACAAGAGAGAAAGTTTACCATGTGTGAAATTAGATATCTAAGAATAGCAGCAAGAAGAGATTAAGTGAGGATGGAAGAGTTTACAAGAACTGTTAAAACATCTGTGGTCAAATATATTGAATAATAGAGATTGAAATTAATTGGCCACTTAATGAGGATGAACCCATATTGTCCAGTAGCAAGATACAACATGAGAATGGAAACAGCAAGAGTCAGAGGAAGACCAAGAAGATGGTGGATTGAAGGGGTTACCACCGTTCTGAAATGTCACAATATAACTGCATATCTAGTGATCAAAAGTGCCATAGTCTGAAAACCGATCATCATTCATTCATGTGACCCTAACAGGAAAAGCAGAGAAATCATAATAAGGAGATACATGTTGTTCGTCCATCAGTCCATCATAGTTGATGATGACCTTTCAGTTCAACTGGGATTGCCCGTGTGTTGCCGGGGCCTGAAAGGGGAGCAAAGAATAGCAACACTGTTTACCTTCCACACATGTTGTAAAAGGTGACTAAGGAGGTTATGGGATGGAGTTGACTGTCCCATCCCATATAGGGTCAGTGACCCAAAGCCATGCTGAAGTCGGATGTGTCATGCCGAAAGGTGCAGATATCACAGCAATGCTGTAAACCATGACACAACGCATTCCGTTCTCCGGACTACATCCTGCTAATCTGCAGGAGTTTGAGAACGAACGCAGAAGAAGAAGTTCAACTGGGATGATGATGATGATGTCTGTAGTGTTTCTGACTGTTACTAATGAGGTCTATGCATGCCTAGGATTGTCTATCACACTCTGAGCATGTGTGGGAGGAGTCTGTATAACTGAGCAGCTCTTGCCTTTCTTCTAGTGCATTTTTGTTGTGCATTGTGTCTGAGTTCCTCTGTAGTTGCTGCACAACTCTTGATTCTGCAACACCAGTCAGATATGTCTTGTGCAAAACTCTCCCATGAATTTGAGTCTATTTTGAAGTGAGTCAGTGATGTCTTAAGAGTGTTTTTTAATGCTTTTTCTGTTCACCGGCTTTGCAAGAGTCAGTCTGAAGTTCTCCATATAACAACATTTTTGGTAATGATGATCTTTTATGCGAACCATGTGTCCTGCCCAATGTGTCTGCACCTTCATCAACATTGTATGTATGCTTATAAACTTAGATTTCATTAGTACTTACTGTCTGATATTTTATCCCACCAATGGATGTTAAGCATCTTGTGAAGGCAGCTTAGGTGGAAATGGTTGAGTCTTCTAGTTTTTCTGGCATATACTGTCTATATTTCACAGGCATAAAGAAATGATATCACTGCTGCCAGGTAAACTATGAGTTTGGTGGTAGTTATTTTTCTTCTGTCTCATACATTTTCACTGTCTTCCAAATGTGGCACTAGCTTTCGCTATTCTGTTGTTTATCTGTGTCGATATTTACTGCTTGTGAGAGAGTATTTCCCAGGTAAGTGAAACTATTGACTGTTTTAAGCTCTTCTTTGATCCTTATATGGGGATTTAAATATGGGTTGTTTAGTGTAGGTTGAAACATAGTACAGTGTGTAATAATATAATACAGTGGAATCCCATTATAACAATTTGGGACTGACAAAATATGAATATAATACCAGAAATTCACTATATACAATGCAAACAAATATAGAATAAATATAATTTATTGTTATTTAGTGTTGTTATTTAGGAAAATATGTTATAAAAGAATGAGCTATAGAGGTATTCCACTGTACTATGATGATGGCTTTTTAAATCTTCATGGGTGGTCAGGAAGCAGTGTAAACTGTTAAGACACAAATTCACTACAGGGTATGTTTCACACATGACTGCTTGCCCATGCAAGTTTTATGTAGAAAGTGCCTTGCCTATTTGCACAAACTCCCTTTCAGCTCTGTTGTTTAGTTTCTTGGGAAAAACAATGCCAATGCACTTGGAAATAAGCAGAACTGAAGATGGTTAATACACCATCAACTATCTTAGGGTCTCCCCTTCTGAATTATCTGTAGAGGTTTACTCCTTTAGCGTAAGGTACTTTGCTAACCCGCTAGACAGCAAGTAAATAAGACAGAAAAAAGTAAGAAATTGAGACAAGACATGCAGTGACAATAATTCTTTCACAGTAGTAATACATTGTCAGCATTCCCCCCCCCCCGACTTTCCTTAGTCGCCTCCTATGACATGCAATAGGGACTATAGTAACCATAGGCCATTATAAAGCAGGCCTATTAATAATATGAATTATAATAATATAGGCCTAAGTATACATTAAAATATAATACAATATAATAATAATTAAAAATTCTAATATTATTTAAATTAATGCTTATATAATAAATATATCGTAGTTGCAATTCCGTTGACGGTAATAATTATGTAGATACTAGCATAACACTAACACCCTAAATATGTCAAACAGTCAGTTACTATAATAGTTATATATAGTCTATATGCCTGCTAAATACAGTAAAACAGAAACAATAAAATTTATAACAATTAATAGGGCTACCAAACAATAATTGATACGGTTATCGTTGTAACTTCGTAAGCCTAAGTCTAAGGCTTATATCTAAAACTAAAAGCAGGCTACTCATGGTGGTGTGTTTTAATTACTAGTATATAGTATATTGTACCTACTACTAAATCCGTCCACAGTGGTCATTCCATGTCCGAACTGTCCAAGGATATTTAGTATTTACAGCTCGAATATTAGCCATCTATTTCTATAAACTATAAACTACGGTATTTGCATGGCCATAATTAAGCCTATAACTGAATTTTCAAAAGTGGATGTAAAAATGGTCATCATCACTTGTGATGGACGAACGAACACACACACACACACCTACTACAAGTCTACTACTACCATTTTCATTCTGCAAAATAAAATTAAGCATATTATTTATTATACATCGACATTTTAATTAAAAACAAAAATCTACACTGCCTACTGAAAATCCTCATGTTAGTTTTGTTTCGTTGATGCAAATATTTTAAATGTGTTAGAAAATGTGTAAACAGACACAGGAAAGTATTTCTGCTATGAAAACATTCAAAATTTCTAAGAGTTGTGTCCCTTTGTAGTCACGTACATTTCTGTCTTGGAACTACATTAGCATAAAACGGTTACTCCGTTTGCTTTTTATAAACAGTACTACTGGATATTTCAAACCAGATAATTATTCTTATATGTAATTAACATACACAAGTCTGTCTGCATAAAATCTTTCTCAGCTCTATTCTAAATTCTTGGGGAATCACTAGTAAACTAATGGCAATTTCTGAATTTCTCTCTTTATTTCAAGTGTCTGTCTGCTGTCTAGTATCTTAATGATGTCCTCCCACAGACATGAAATCTCAATCGTTAGTATCATACTTGAAATTAATTTTTCTGACTTAGAATTTTAGTGAGAGATGAAATCCATTTTTTTTGTTTTGACATTGAAGCTTGCTCATGGACAGGAGAAACGTACAAGAAAACACAAATAAGAATGTGTTTTATTTATATCAAGACTTACGCAGGATTGTGAAATGTGTGAAAGAACAGATGGGGAATGGAAAAATTACAGTGCTCAATAATGTGTACTATATAATTTCTGTGAAAGCCTATGACAAATGTGGATAAGGACAAAACTATGTTAAGTTTTTAGTTTTTATTCCCACCAGTCATCAAAGAAATAATCAAAATTGCTGTGAGAACAATATTGTGAGTCAATCTGTGAACATGTTAACACATTAGTAAATAACATTAAACGAAAGTGCTGGGTCATGTAATTTGATTTTCAACACAACTTTTTATGTTGAGACAGATCAGTGATATGAGGAAAAACAATATGTTATAATAATACCAATGGAATTTTGACTCATAATGTTTTCCTTGTCCTACCATAATAAATTTAAATGCCACTTTGTCAATCCACATACATTTTTCAGCAGCCATCATCATCATCAGGTAGCATATCCTGAACAGGATGTAGCAGTCACCACAGCCCTTTGAAGCTTCTGTCAATCTTGAGCCAGTCTGAATGCTTCTGTTACTGTCATGTTCAGGTGGTCTCTGATATCTTACATTCATCTTCTTGGTCATAACGGATATAAGGCCAGAGGCAGACCATGTAAAAGATGGATCACAGAAATATAAAAAAGCCACAGGAACAAGCTTACAAACAGCACACAAGAAAGCCATCTCCAGAGAACTCTTCCACCCCTGATGCCGCAAGGCAAACAAGAGCCATAGCGTATAGATAGATCTTCTTGGTCTGCCTCTTGTTCGTCCTCCTTGCATCATTCCCTCCATTATGGGCTTCTCTAGGCTGTCATGACATTTTATATAGCAAAAATATTGTAGTTTTGTGGAAAGAACCATGCTGTTTAACCAGTTTTATTTTACATTAATTTCTTTCAGGATGGTTATATATTGGTGATCTTTTTTGGTCCACTGTATTCTGAGGATTTTTCTGTAATATTTTGTGTCAAATGCTATTGTATTTTTCACTTTGTTAGTGGTTGTCCAGGATTCACACCCATATATTGCCACTGGGAATATGCAAGCTCTTAGAATTGTTAGTGTTGTTTTGCAGCAGCTAAGCCATACATTTTTCATTTGTATCAGCTTCTTTGATGTAATAACCATCCTCCTCCTGACTTCTTTATAGCAATCACCGTTGATATGAGAACCAAGGTATTCAAAATGGTAGACTCTTTCTAATTCAATGTTGGTAACACTGATTGAGAACTTGCTAGTGGTTGTGTTGCTTGTCATAGTCTTGATCTTATTTCCATTCAGAAATAGGTTTTGTTTTTCACTATGTTCTGTAATGGAATTTATGAGGTGTTTGAAACCTGTTTGACTGTGTGCCAATAATATTGTATCATCTGCATATCCTAATTCTGGCATCTCTTGACCTATGATCTTGAGTGGGTTGAAGTTGTTTCTATGTTGGTCATTTTTTACATTTCTCATTATGTCCTCTGCATAAATGTTGAAGAGATAGTGATAGGACACATCCTTGTCTGACTCCTCTTTTCACATTGAACCAATCATATGTTTCACTGTCTAGTCTCATGGCTGCTTGCTGGTCTTGATACAATTTTTTGATGAAGCGAGTTAGGTGTAGCGGGAAACCCATGTCGTTCATGATATTCCAAAGTTTTTTATGTTGTACACAATCAAATGCTTTGGTTTAGTCAATAAAGTATATGTAGATGTCAACATCAAACTCTGCATTTCTCTATGATGTTTCACATATTTAAAATATGGTCTCTGGTGACTCTGTCCTGTCTGACACCTGCTTGTGCTTCATTTAACTCTTCTTCCAGCATATGTTATAGTATTCTTGTTTTTCACTGTGTTCTTTAATGGAGTTTATGTGGTGTACATATATGTGTTAACGTAAACCACATACATTTTTTTAGCAGTAGAATTCTTATATCCGTTTATGAAATATGGAAGTTTCTCTTAGTTTTTTTTTCAAGACCCAGAAGGCTACAACACTCAGTGGTGTGCAATGCTTTGAGAAGAAACATCTTACTCAAGCGGGGGGATGGGGGTTTTAAAAAACCACAAATGTACAAATGAAGTGCTATGGAACTTCCAGAATCCACACTATATGTATGTCACTGCTAGGGATTTACTTTTGTATGGTGGTTGTTGATATAATGGACCACAGGTGAGACCGTTAGACTTTGCACATGCAGAGATATCACTATTAAAATGGAGAATTTATCAGCTTACAAGAACTGTGAGTGGGGATAATAATGGCTTTCTTGAGTTGTTGTTTCGATCCCCAGGAATTACGAGCGATTAGCTGTTACTTCTTCCTCGATATATTGATTTTTTTTTTCCATTCTGAGTTTGTCTCTATATTGATAAGGATCCTTTGGTTGAAAAATCTTCGTTCACCAGTGATGGCCTTACAATACATTACTAAGCATAATATATTATTTTACTCTTAGCCATGGCTTTATCACCCAAAGAAGTGTATCTACTGCACCTATATCTGATTACTAGCTTTGCAGCCAGCCAGTGAACAAATCTCATGTAAGAAAGACAATATCATTGCACACTGTGCCCATGGATATCAAATCCAATTTTCTCTGTGTGAGCCATAATGGGCAATAGCGACAGTTGAGTTAAGCTTGGGTTGCTTCACCCACAAAGATGAAGACTTGCTCTTTGGTTATGTTGCCCACAACATCCAGAGTCTGAGTCCCAACATTGCTTCAGTTAGTGAATATGAACAATATGTTCTCCTGACATTTGTTCAGTGCATATTCCTTGTGCAATGGGGAGTGGTATTTAAACCTTTATTTCTCTTGGAGTAACTGTTCTGGGCTAGTGTATCTAATAATATTCCTAGAATATTACATGACTCCTACTGTGAATTAGATCTGTTGTGGTAAAATGTTTTGCTATTGGACATTTCATTTTGACTGTTCTGTATTCTCAACCATGAACAAACATTTGAGATGTTGCTACTGTAGCTTTTCCCTTACACAATGATGCCATCTAACACCTGTTTCCTTCTCCAGAGGTATACATTGTGTGCCTTAGATGCTGATATAAAATAGCATTGTCTACTCATATCATGACACCAACATTAACCTTTTTAATGATCTTGAATTCTAGCTTTCTGAGCTTGAATGCTTTGTGTCACTGTGTAGAGACAATGCCACTTTTTGTATTGGATGAAGAAAAGTGTTGAAGATATTGCTTGTTTTATTACAATCAGTTCTCTAACCTTCACAGCCCTGGACTTATCCCTGTGGTATGTCTGTTTCCAGGGTACATGGCGAGGAGGTAATTTTAGAATTTTGGTTATCTGCTATCCCTGGGAATCGCAAAAGAGCAGTTTGGGGTGGGTACCAAATAGCTTCAATATTAATTGTAAAGCAGACTTACCAGTAACTATGCCATCTCTCTAATTTATTGGCTGTCAGAATTATTCATGTTTGTTGGTGGGTTAGGAATTAAAGTTCCTTTCAACTATGAATTCCAGTGAGGCCATGTTGATTGTATCAGCAAAAGACTATTGAAAAATATGGATGACTGAAGTAGAGTGTACTAAAGATTTTATCAAGAAAGCTGAAATTTCGTTTTGTGCATTAGTTTTAAATATAAAATGTATGTGGTAGTAGTGTGTCAGACAATATTTAATGTGGTGATATCCTTTGCAGAACATTGTCCTCACTGCCACTCTGTAAGTCTCTTAATTCTGTGCCAGCTGTCCAACCTCTTTCAGTGTCATATTCGTGTGTTTTTATCATGTGTCCACTGTAGTATTTGTCTACCTTTAGTTCTCTTTCTTGGAACCTTTCCCTCCAAGATTAAGCTTTCTAAACTATTGTGTCTTTTTATATGTCCAAAATATGTTAGCTTGCATTTTTCGATTGTTTTGAGGAGCCAGTTTTCTTCTATGTTCAGGTTTTGTCTTAACAGATGTCTAATATGTGATAGTTATTGTGTTTTCCCCTTTAGGGTCATCTATAAACTGAGAAATGGTGGAACTGCCTGATCACCATCACACACCTTTAAACGTGTACCATATATTCAGTTAAAGATTGATCACAACTAAGAATGAAGTGTTGTAAACTTAAATCTACTTGACATTGATTGATTCACAATGAGTGTATGCATATGCTGTTTCATGCTTTGACAAATATATTCAAAAGACAAACTTAAAATTTTATGTAACAGAATCTTGCAGTAATTTTATAAGTAAATACAGTGTGTCCAGGAGAATCACTACCAATAACAAATATCAATATTTCTTATACTGTTAATTGCAGACTGACCAGATTTTGATTTTATGTTAAGCAAATGCAACAAGTTTCAGTAGCAACTCACCAAGTTTCAGTAGAGCTCAACATGAATGCCTTTTTTGGCCCAAAGAAGGTCAAGACAGTATTCTATTTCTCTCCATGTGTTTTGAAGCATCTGAGGTGTGAAGAATGCACAGAATCAATTATTCATTGCTGAAGATTATCCAATCCCTGCATCAAATAATTTTACATATCACAATAGAAAGAAATCTAAGTGGGTGAAATTTAGTGACCTTTGTGGCCATTCAATGGGACCTAATCTTCCAATCCATTTGTCTGGAAATTGTTGATGAAGGTAATTTCTTACTTCAGTGGCATAGTATGAAGGTGCTTCATCTTGCTGGAATATGCATCCTTCTGGTATCCTAGAAATTGCATTTTCAGCATGTTTAAGTATGGAGCTCCTTCGATTGTGGCTTCAGCGAAGAAGAATGGCTCTTTCATAGAATTCAAATTTAAAGCACACCATATGTTAAGTTTATGGCTGTCTTGCTAATGCTCCATTACGACATATGGGTACACCATTTTTTAAATGTTCTTCACTGCTCTTAAACATTTAATGGTTTCTTTAGGGGTAACCATAAAAAGAACCTTCTATCTTACATGGATGAGGAAATACTGATATTTCTTATTAATACTGAATCTGCAGTTTGCACTGTAGATTTGAAAGCATCATCATTCCATTATTTCTTCAATAAGTTTATAAGGCAACAACTTCCAGAAATGCAGGCTGTACCAAAGCACTCATGTTCTATTAAAAGGTTTTATATCTTTAACAATTAGTTTCCAGGCTATATTTATGCTAGTTATAAATATATCATTTATATTCTCTTTATGTGATATTAAGATGCATGATCCTATTTTTTTGTCAACAAAATAAGCTAATGGATTCAGTGGAATCCCTCTATACCACATCCTTTTATCACAAATTTCCCGGTATATTATGTGGAGATGTGTTCACATTTTTTAACTAAACAAACCATACATTAATTTGCTAAAGGTGCATACGATGCAGCAGTCATCGATCTGTGTGCAACACACTGCGACCCCACCTTCCCTCTCCCCTGGAAGACCCTTGGGGGGGAACCCCTTCAGTGCGTTGCACAGATAGAATGATTGGTAGTAGACGCTGCATGCTTTTTATCTCTGCGTCACTAAAGCTGTATGAAATCAAACCTAATATTAAAAAGTTGGAATGTGTGGACACATCTCCTTGTAATAAACCAATTTCCCCATATAGCAAAACTTTTCAAAATCCCCAATTATATTTATTCTATATTATTTGTACTATTTATAGCGAATTTCTATTATTACATACATATTATGTTGGTCCGGATCAGGTTATTATAGTGGGATTCCACTGTATCTACAAGGGAAGATTACTAAAATAGTTGAATGCTTTATACAATAAATTCACTAGAAAAAATGTACAATACAGCTAAGACTTGACAGAAGAATGTTTTTGCTTTATCTCATGATTTATATAAACGTTAAAATTTTGTGAGCAAAGTGAGGTCCTCCAAATTGACAACCTTAAAATATAAAGCTCTGATTGAGGCTGTCATAGGAAATGATATGTCCTGAATACAACCCTGCAGTTTATCTATATATTCGATGCATGACTTGATACCTATTATCTTTCTGGAGCGCATTTTGTCAAGTCTGATGACTCCAATAGCCTTCCTTAGACATTTCATTTTGCAAGTTTCATTCTTTCTCTTATGTGTAGATGTCAGTTGCCACGTCTGGCATTGATAGCATAGTGTTTGTATAAAGATACTCTTAATCATTTGTTTCTTTACTTCCATGTTGATTTTTTAGTGCAGTAACAAAGGTGACAGCTGATATGTCACAGAATTTGCTTTTTGACATCTTGTTTCTATCTCTCTATCAAGCCGCCTGTCTTCTGTGAAGATGTTCTGAAAACTCTTTGACTTGTTTCATTTTTGTATTCTCTATTTGAATGTTTAAATGGTCTGTTGATCTCGTTATTTGCATAGTTTCTGTATTTTTCTGTGTTAATCTGCATGTTGTATTTATTGCATATTCTTGATAGTGAGTTGATGTGAGTTTGCAGTTTTGTTTTTCTTCATCATATATGATGCTTTTATCATCAGTGAAAAGCAGTTCATTGAGTTTGTTGTTAAGTTGTTCATTCTCTGTTGTTTCATTATATATCTCATTTTGTGTTTCTTTTATAATTCTGGCTATCTAAAAGTTGAATAAAATAGGCGACATTTAGTTCACTAATTATTTGATTTTTTAAATCTCATGTTTCGCTTGTTTTCTGGCCATCTTGTATTGTAGGTAATTGTGTTTTTGTTTGGACTTTAAATACCCGGTATGTGTTTAAACATTTATTTTTATTTTTAATGACTTCGTGTACTTCTTCAATCCACCATGTTGTCTTCTGTTTCTGTAGTGTTCTTTTTTCACCACATATATCTTTAAGATTTTTTGTCAAAAGGAAGAACAGTACACGAAGCCAATAGTGCCTTTACCGCAACAACGAGCAGTCTAACAATGGAAGTATTCGCCGTAATGCAGGTACTTAACTGGTTGGAATCGCAAGCCTATTCCCATGCATGCATACTAAGTGACTCACTGATATGATTCAAAAAGTCAAAACAGGTGATGTATGTAGTGAATGGGCAGACTCATTAGAGAGAACTAAAATGCTGGTATCACTACGAAAAATTGACACTAATTTTTGTCTCCGGACATGCGGGCGTGGAGGGAAACAGACAGGCCGACCAATTAGCTAGTCTCGCCACCACAAACAATAGGTCAGCCTATGGACCGAGCAGACATACTGCTCTACATGAGTCCTCATGATCAGAGGATTTTGAGATAATTGAGCATGAGGCAATATCGAGAATTGGGAGTAGGATGGGCATGGCCCGTAGAGAATCCCTGACAAAGACTTTAAAAAGAGCAGTGAACCAACATAAAACCAGAACCATCAGTTGTTATACCCTGAGAGATTTACTGAAGTGGAGATTGGAGCACCTATGGACATGGCCGGTGTGCGAATATGATAATCAACAGACCTAATATCTATCAAATGTGCTTTGAATGTCTTTCATTCTGTCTCGAGGCTATCAGTTCACTCAGGTAGTAACAAATATGCCTTAGACATCTCTTGCAATAATGCATTTTGAACTGTCTCTTCTTCTAGTTTTTCAGATTTAGGATAGGTGCCTTGTCTTCTCTTTTTATTTTATTATTTGGTGTTGTTATTGATTGGCATATTGTTTCGCTCACATTGACGGGTCTATTGTTGGTGTCCAATATCGCTAAATATAGATATTGTCAATAGTGTCATTCTTACTTGCTGTTTTTTGTTGTGAATGTATTCTTGATAAAGGCCTTTTGGTCGAAATGTCAATTTGTGTGTGTTATTATGTGTGTTCCCAGTCATTAGCAAAATTTCATCATCCTGTTCCAAGTTTTGACTGTTTCCAGGATAGACAATTTGGAGGTGATTGAGGTCTAGGCTAGTGATCATTGCTTGGCACTCGCATATTAGTAATATATATTTTTAATTACCTTATACTGTTCAGGTTCTAAAAACATTGGTTGTGACCATATTTCGAGTTGCAAAGGGTTTTCTGTAGGATTGCCATCTAAAAGGGTAAACTAAAAAATATTTTTCATAAAGCAATTTTAATTGGTACTTTAAAGTTTGAATATCATTACCATAATAGTTTTTCAATATCTAATGTAACCCATAGAAATGTGAGTAGTTTCATTTTTTTTGTTACCATTTTTAAGTCTGTAGCATATCCTGTTCAGGACATAGCACTCATCTCCAAATCTTTTGGATGTAGTGATGTTCATTATTTCCCATAATTGATGGTGAAATTATGGGAAATAATGAACAACATTGTAAGTTTCCCAAAACACATTACATGACTAATAGCAGAGCTGTATAAAGACCAAGAAGCAGCGATAAAAGTGGAGGGTGCAAGATTGGAGTAGTTCACTGTACAGAAAGGAGTAAGACAAGGATGTACCTTGTCTCCATACTTTTTCAATATCTATGTGGAAAATATAATGAGAAACGTGAGACAAGAAACAATGAAGCCTGATTTTAGACCCATAAATATAGGAGGGCTGCATATACCAGAAATTAGATGTGCAGATGATATAGTGCTATTAACAACAAATGAACGCAAACTGTCAAAATTAAAACAGCTAAAGAAACTATGGCAGGGTACTAACATAAAAACCAAGTTGTGTTTACTATGAACATGTGTATTTCCTGTGTCGACATATTGATGTGAAGCATGAACACTAAATAAAACAGTGGCCAAGAGAATAACATCATTTGAATTGAAGTGTTATAGAAGAGTTTTGAGAATACCATGGACAGTAAAGAAAACATACCAGGAGGTGTTATGAACAATTAATGTCCAGGAAGGGACGCTTCTGAACACCATATTAAAGAAAAAGCTAATTTTTTGGGTCACATTTAGAGACAGGATGGCATGGAGAGAGTGTTACTGGAGGGGGTGATAGAAGGCAATATGGGCAAAGGCCGCTTAAGTCCAAGTGACACTGGACAAAAGACATTCAAGAATGCTTGCGCATGTCACTAGAAGAGACAAGACAACTTGCTCAAGACCCACAGAAATTCAAGAGATCCATAAGGATGACTATGTTCTGGAAAGAATATGTCACCTGATGATGTAGTGATATTTTAGGCAATGTAATTCTATTCAGTAGATTGCCAATGCTTTTTGAACGTTCTGGATGATCAGTTGTCTTTGGCAGGGTGTTAACCTAGTACCTTGGCTGTCTGAAACACGCACCTTATCACCCCGCCAAAGAGTTGAATGTTATCGGTGTTATATTCTTCTTCTTCATTCATTCTCAAACTCCTGCAGATTAGCAGGATGTAGTCCAGAGAACAGAATGTGTTGTGTCATGGTTTACAGCAATGCTGCGATATCCAACTCCATCCCATAACCTCCTTAGTCACCTCTTTTGACATGCATGGAAGGTAAACAGTGTTGCTATTCATTGCTCCCCTCTCAGGCCCCAGAAACACATGGGTGCAGTGTTATATTGAAATATTTAAAAAGCAAAGCAAGATACACATTTGATATTGAGAATGATATGAGATTGTTATTAACAACAATATTGACATGAATTTTGAATCTTGTTAAAGAGTTACAGTTGAAATAATCACATTAAATGTCTTAAATACAAATTATATTGTTATATAAGATACAATTTTGATGCCCCTTCTTTTACCCTATTAAAAACCCTTTTAAAATTTATTGTGGTTGCAGATCACTTTGCTTCTATAAAATGGGATCACAACTCAAAAAAGATTGGGAACCTATGGCATAGTAAGATATAAACAGGTTGTACAGTGAAATTACTCTATAGTGCATCCTGTTATAACAAATTTCCCTATATAACAACACTTTTCAAAATCCCCAATTATATTTATTCTTTATTGTTTGTACTACCTATATATAACGAATTTCTGTTATACCTTACATATTTTGTCAGTTCAGATGAAGTTGTTATAACAGAATTTGACTGTAATATACCACATTTAATTGAAATTTGAAAGATTAAAATAAAACATCATAATTTATATTGTGTCTCTTTAATTGTGAAAGTATTCCACCATATAGCTGTGATTTACACATAATTGATGAATAAAAGAACATTTAATCTATTTCCTTATGTTTACAAAATATCTTGAAAGATTTCTGTAATTCCATACATATTATAAGAAATATCTACATTATGAGCTTTTCTATATACATTTTACATAATTTTTTTAAAGATAATATACATTTAAATTTCAGAATGTATATCAGTCTTGAAATTAATTTTATTCAAATTGAAAAAAATAAGTATGAGAGTTTTATCAGATAATGTGTTTATATATTCCACAAAGATTTACAACCTTAATTTTTTTATAGTAAAAGAGCAAATGTTTGCATCCCATAAATGAGATCCCATAAATTTAAAGCAATGTAAATTGTAAAAATAAGCAAATATTACTACTGTATATTATAACAATTATTCCAAAGAAGAATGTTATTTTCAACAATATAGGCTGGCCTATTTGTATAGAATATATGTGTAACAATAATTGCTTTTACAAATGACAGTTTTAAATAGGCTTACATATATTTAAAATATACCACAGTTACAATGGTTTAGAAAAATTAATCATGGAGGGAAAAGTTCCAGGATAGGGCAAGAGGCAGATCAAGACTACAATAAACACAGGATATCAAAGACTTCTGAAAGAGGTTGGGCGGCTTGCACAGAACGGAGAGGCTTACAGAGTGGCAGTGAGGAAGATTTGTAAAGGACGCTTGACATAGATACTACAGTTACCATAATATGGCTGTGAGTTAACAGGGAAAATAATATGACAAATGGAGAACAACAGAGAGGTATAACCTGCATATCAAGAAATGCACACACTTAAAAGTAAACAGTATAATAATACTTGATTGGTCCAGATAATTTTCTCCATCAAGCCCATAACCTCTCAGGGTTGTAGGGATGCCAATTTAGAAATTTATTAACATAAAAATCCTACCCTACCTCTCTATTCTTAGTGCCATGATTGAATGTGGAGACATGTAATCCTGTTTAAATTTTTGATATTATTAATCCATACTTTCCTTTTTCTTTCTCCCCCCACCCTCTCAACTATCCTCTTCGGACAGTCTTGGAAAGAGAATTATGTGTCATCATATGCCCAAACCACACAGTTTGCAAAATTTCACTGTTCTAGACCTTTTTTTTGAACTGAAAAAGCAATTTTTTTGTTTCTCACATATACATTGGTTTTATGTTCTTTTGTTGTGTCGAACATTCATTATGACATTTCTGTGGGTACAAGATGTGCTCCTCTCAAATCTCCTTTTTTAAGCTTGCATGTTAATATTGCCTCTAATCTGCTCCTTCTCACTTTATGAACAAATCTCTGTTATTAATCCACTATTTCTGTCACTATTTGATCCAGATTATGCAGTTATAGAAGAAAAGAGAAAATAAGTGTAGAAGAGTGAGTCTATTTTATATAGATGAATATTTAGGATTCTTCTTCTTCTGTTGTCATTCTCAAACTCTTGCAGGTTTGCAGGATGTAGTCTGATAAACAGAATGTGTTGTGCATGGTTTACAGCTTGACTGCAATATATGCACCTTTTAGCCAGACACATCCGACTTCAGCACAACCCTCTATGAAATGGAACAACTAACTCCACCTCAAAATCTCCTTTATTGCCTCTTATAACATGCTTGGTAGGAAAAATTGTCACTATTCTTTGTTTACCTTTCAGGTCCTGACAACACAGAGGGGGGTTTTAGGATTAATTCTACTTCAATTCTTAAAAATTTCTTTCAGTTGTAATCCGGAGAATTCTTTCAGTTGTAAACAGGATGTAATCCAGAGAATTTAATATATTGTGTCATAATTCAAAGCTTATATCTGTACCTTTTGGCTCAACCCAAATAACTTTTGCATGGTTTTTGTAAAAAAATTTTGAGACTAACGGGAATTCAAATGTGTTGTGACATGGTTTTTGTGCGTCTCTTTAGCCTTCTACAAGATGAGTAACCAACCTCCTGTACAACCCTCTTTAGTTTAACGTTCTGAATCAACATTGACACTGAAAAATCCTCTTTAGTAACCTCTTACAGCATGAATAACAGTTCAGTGTTACTATTCTTTGCTTCCTCTTTGGACCGTAGCAACACAAAAGTGGGTTTAGTTCTTAATTGTAACTTTAAAATTAAGTACCATTTCCAAAATGAAAGTTGGATCTAATTCGGAAATCGTCAACATATAACCTGCCAGCCTAAATTACTCGGCCTGCCAGCAGTTAAACAAAAATGTAACTGTTAACACATGGTACTCTTAAAAAATAATAAAAGTCCTGATTTCGAGCCTGATCTAGAACCACATGACTTTAATAAATTGTATAATTTTTCTGCATACATTTGTAAATATCCATTAGTTAAAAAATGTTAAAATGTATATTTAGTAACATTAACATAGGTAATTAAGCTTGCATAATTCCCACTTTTTTTCTGTCTGTCACAAAACAAACTGTGTATTTCTGCATCCAACCCTCAGATTAAAAAAAAGGTTGCTGGCCCTTGATGTAATTGATCTTCAACATTTTTGTCTTTCATTATAGTGGTACATTCTGTCAAATGCCCATCACCTGATATAATTCCACTTTTAGTATTGTTCCATATTTGCTATTAACCTTTCTTTCCATTACAGATTTCAAAATTGTTTTAAATAGAAATGTATGTTATTATTCTGATGATATATTCTTTTCAGAACATATGGTAGTATTCTTTATGAATGTTCTGAGCTCCTCATAATTCTGGGTGAGTTGACCTTCTTCAGCCAAGGACATGTTTAAACACTGTAATGTCTTATCTCCATCATCATTTTGGGTGGCCCTATCCACTGTCACTAGCAATAATGTCTTCTATCATTAATTATTCCATGCTGCAATGCCTCTTTATATGGCCATAATCTTCAGTGATCTTGGTTTGGTTTTGGAACCAACTCATTTCTATCTTTAATGTTAATAATAGTTTTTAAAATTAATTTATTATTATAGATAAAAATGGTGATCGTAAAAACTATGGTAGTATGACAAGGACCTACAGTACCAACAAACATCACATTAAACAGCAATCATATAAGTTGACAATTTTTATTACTCATGATCCACAATTACATCCACCCTTTCCCTAGATAATGAAATAAATTAATGCATAAGGAAAGTGGCTATCACTTTTGGCGGACTGTCAAAACATTTGGAAAAACCTAAAGCTAAAATTGAAAACAAAGCTACAGATTTATCAAACATGCATGCTGAGCATACTGTACTGTGTATCCGAAACATGGACTACCTATATAAAACATGAGAGGAGGAGACTTAACACCATTCATCTAAGATGTCTCTGCAAAATCTTGAACATTAAATAGCATGATAAGATCACCAATATAGAAGTATTAAGTCACACAGAGCTGCCATTTGTCATGGAAACACTTAGTAGAAATATATCGCGATGGATGGGTCACGTCTGCAGAATTTCAAACTGCTGCATTCCAAAACAAGTACTATTTGGAGAACTGTCTGAAACCCAAGGTAGACCAACTGTGAGGTACAAAGTCCTCAATGAATGATATCTCCAGTGACTCTAAAAACTTGGAAATCACAGCTGAAATTTGGGCTGTCTGGAGTCCTAGGGCTGGAATCTGCATGAAGGGAGCAACATATTTTTTGGGAACATAATGATAAAAGATATGGGAAAAAAAAGAGAAAGATGCAAACAACAATCTTCTGTTGCTTTGACATGGTCACTTAAAAAGTTTCAATTCCTGAGAGAAATTGCTAATTGGCTTGCATATTCATTTTTCCTAATGACCATCTGCAAGACACAAAAGGTCATACTTACAATGATAGCAGTCTTGTGATGATGATGATGTTATTGTGTTAACAATTGGAACTGTCAATTGCATTGGTGAGCATCTGTGATCATGGTGATAGTGATAGTCAGCAGCAAAAGTGTCAAGTATGCTTGCCTGGGGTTAGCTTTGAGCATGGTGACCACTTCTCTTGTATGTCTGTATCATCTGTGCTCACAGTGATAATGATACAGTCAGCATCAAAAGTGTCAAGCATGCTTGCTTGGGGTTAGTTTTGAGCATGGTGACAAGCATGTATACATGAGAACCAGTTCTCTTGTATGGCGGGTCTATTTATAGTGATATCGTTATAAATTTCCACAGCTCAGTGAAAGTGGTAAAAACACTGAATGTAAGAGTTCCCAAATGGTGTCACAACACATTTCTGTTCTCGGGACTACATCCTGCTGGAAATATAGTGGGAAAATTCTGCTACAAGAGAGATCCAATGGGACTTTGAGAATGAATTCACACACACACAAAATCACACTGAGAAGATTCAATTAAGTTTTTTAGGCTTATGTTAGTGGAACGCTATTTGTGAACATAAGAGTACACACAAGTAAACTACTTTCATTATAAAGATGGAGGTTAGGCAGTTTCCGCCACCTTCCAATGGCTATCAGAAAGGCAAGGATGTTTATGATTTTGTATAGACTTTGCCAACATTTGCACATTCCTTCTTGTCTTTGGTAATAGGTTGTATTTCAATAATTTTATTTCATATTTTGTACATATTTTGTTCCCAGGATACCAAACTTTGTAAAATAAATTATTTCAAAGGAAGACTGAAATGTGGAAGGCAACATTTCAGTATAGATCTTAGGATATTGTTTTGTGCAGTGTGAGAAAATGTTGCTACAGAAAATCGGATTACTGTGCATCAACACTACAGCACCTTCAAACACAAGAGCAATGTAAACTCAGCATTCCGCATCAGAGACCCAGCAACAACTACTGTTTCAAAAAAAATCTATTAATATCATCACTCACTACTGAGCAAAACATCCACATTTTTCTAGAAACTGTGAAATAATGATGTCTGCTGAAAAATCTTTGCATAAATAAATATGTTTGTGAATAAGAAGTACGATAAACAAGAATTTATATGTTTATGAATGTGAACTCCCTACCTTGTGTTCTGCATAAGTACTTTATTGCATAAAATATTAACACCAGTTAAGGATGTTTTTGGAGAGATTGCACATCAGCAGATACCCATTAAGATAAACTGATAAACTACTTTAATCTTTGATAAATTAGTAAGATTTTGAAAAAAAAACCACAAAGCTCTATGACTATTGTGTTGATTTACAAGTTCTAATTTATAATTGTGACTGACTTTTAGTGGTTATAGTTTTATTTTTAGTTATATAAGTTATATTTTGACACTTTTAGGCCAGATTTTGACATAAGTCATGAATGCTTGAAATTTTACATGATTTTAGAGTCATAAACACCTTAGCCCTGGGTATCAGAAATTATTTAAGTCAGCTATCATCTCTGACACATCCATGTTTTGAAAGCATGAACAATAATTCAATGTTGATTGTATCTATAGCTACTTCCAACCTCTTAGACTGCATTAATCTAAAGTGTCAGACAATGTGGCACTTGTGGTAATGAGAAAGCAGACAGTTTTGCATTCAATGAATCTTTAGTTAGTGATTAATGATGGATAAGGAGTTGAGTGGTGAGCTCTTGCAGTATTTGGGCACTGAGATTGATAATGTACTTAGGTTTGAGTTCTGTATTATAAGTGGCAGGAATAGTCCTGGGCATTTGCAAGGCAGTAGGAGAATTGTGTTCAACCAGTGAGCCATGGGAATTATCAGCATGTATAACATTCAACATCTGGCAGAAGACTGCATACTATGGAAATTGTTTAGATGTCTATACTTGAGCAGTGGTATTAGTTATTATGTAATAAGGAAAATTGCAATAAAATGGTGTTCCTGTATAGAAAATGACAATTATGAGGAAAAACAAAAATAAATTGAAATTTTATAATGAACAAAGAAAACAACACAAAACCAATGTAATGAGAAAAAGCCTTTATCAAGAAAGGAACAAACACAGAAAAATTGAAATAAATTAGGGCAGTACCCCAGGAATGCTTTTAATGGAATGATATAAGCATATTATGCATGTGCTCTCTGTGGTCTAGAATTTCCTGTGTCAATAGGAATGGACAGTTTATATAATTGCCTCCATAGATTTAGATGTATTGACAGTCTTGTATATGCAGATGTTAACAATAATGTGAGCATCGTAAGGGTGTTGAAGATAGATAAAGTGGACATGGTGCAGTTATTTAACAATTACCTGTTTGATATGGACATAGCAATTACTAGGACATTTATATTGCTACTGAGGGACTTTAACATCATTCTGGCACAAGCAGAATGTTAATCTATGGAGCAGAGTGTGTTAACAGCAAGCCACAGGAAATAACAACATGTATTCTCTTTGACATCTACTGAACCAGACTAAACACCTATGGATCTCATTGGAGTGCTATGAAATATGTTCAATAAACAATAATGACCTCATCTCTTCATACTATTATTATTTGAAGTTTATGTTGAGGAATTATTATTCATCCTTTGTCATACCAAAATCCAACAGACACTACAAGTAATACTCATCTATTTGGCACAATCCATAATACACATTCTTGATAGATATTTAATTACCGCAATTCTTGACATTCCAGAAAAATATATCCAAATAAATATTGGTCTGGGGGATGAAATTATATAATCAATCTCCCTGGCATAATGGTTATGGCATTTGTCTTATGCTCAAGGGTTCGGACCGGGCTCATGACGTCTTGTTTACCCTGTGATGTGACTCTTGGGAAATGGTGAAACTACTCTTTCAAGATTCTTAATTATGAGTCGCTATATTTCTGTTTAGATATATATCTTTTCTTTCTTAATAATTTTGTCAAAAGTGACTGGTGGATATTTCGCTTAATGTTCCCTGTCAATATTAGTGCCATGCAGATGGTATTGACTTAGGCCTACATGTTATTCAGGAGATGACCATCGTGATCATATAGACATTGCGTAGGTGTTAACTAGTACTAGCTGTATTGATACAGATTTCAGGCAAAAAAAGGTCATTTGGTGTTTCAGTAATTATTATTAATGCTGAGAATTTTATCTCACATGCACATATTCATGGGCAAAAAAAAAGATCTTTTGGTTCTAAATATGGATTTTATAAAAATACGGATATAAATTGTAAACAGTACAGATTTATGAAAAAATAAGGTGTTAGCTATGAGATTGTTAGTTATTGGTTCTGAATTAATGTTATTGCACTCCGGAGGTACTCAGCCACACTGTTGATGGTGAAAGGTAGGCCTATGTCTGCTCCCATGGCTCTTTTGTTAAATACATGCCTCATGCTTCCCTATAGGTGCCCAGTCAAAAGTACCAAACTTAATATCAAATTCTCTCAATCTGGTGACATTGTGTTTCATAATTGGCAACCACTCACTTTCAGATGACAATACAAAGTCTGTAATAATCGAAAATAAATTACTGTTTAGAATAATGATTCAAAATTTACGTTGTGGACAAAAAGGTCTTGATCTATGTGTGCGGTATGTTTTGTTCCTCATAAAGGCCTTTTGGTAGAAATATAGATTTATGCTTTCTTGCATTCTTTAGTTATTAACAAAAAATTATCCTGTGTTTGCATATAGTCTATATGATTAAAGTGTTACTAGAACCCTACATGTTGTAAAATTATCATGTGTTTGTTCAGGTTTCTAAATTGTTGTGTTTCGTTAAGTCAGTGATACTATTTACATAACAACAAATTTATTAAGCAGGCCTAAGTGTGTTCTTTCATGTTTAAAAAAAAAATATTTTTGTTAGGTAGGCCCCTACTTCTTATTTGTCTGTCTTTTGGATAAGACAATATACCTATTAAAGTCTTAAGATGAGGTACTCTCTTTTCACCAGAAAGGTGTCACTAGAAAGGAGCGGTTTTGTGGGCAATAAAGAATATGATCAATCAACTGCGTACTGGGACAGTCAGTCAAGGTGTAATGGCGGCTACACAAAAGGAGAGATCTGAGAACCTATGGACTTGTCTGGAGTGCAGTGATGATGATCCAGCGACTAACTAACTAACTCTCTTTTCAACCACAGGCATTAGACCAATTTGGTTAGGCCTATATCAGAATTTAAGCCATAAATAATAGAAGTCCTGGCTCTGGTAATCCAGCCACCTCGAGATCATGACCTTAAGTGTTATTATTTGTCTTACTTGTTTGTGACTCCAGATAAATAAAATGACAGTTATGTTGTGTAACCTATAATTGATTACCATAGTGTATGATAGTTTTTATAAGTCAAGGATTAAATCCTCATTTCATTTTGGTAAGACATGACTATTTCTAAGAACTGGTAGATGCAAATTGGGATCCACTTTGGTTATATCAGGGCAAATGGCCATAAAATTATTTTTATTTAGCCTAGATTCTTGTTCATAAAAATGAAAAATATATTGTGTAATATGACCTTATCATTAGAGGTGAGAGTTATGTAGTGCTTTATAACTCCTATACTAATATATGGATGCAAGTCTTGGACAATAAACAAACAGGAAAGTGGGAAATTATAGGCAAGAGATGTGGTTCTACAGAAGAATGCTGAGAATAGCATGGACAGCCAGAAAAAACTAATGTGGAGGTGTTTAAAGAGTCAAATGCGAAACGGACCTTAATCAATAAAATAAGAAAAAGACAATCTTCATTTTTTGGCCACTTCATGAGACAGAGAAGTTTGAAGAACATAGTAACAATAGATAAGATTGAAGGCAACAGAGGGTGACAACTTGATAATATATTAGACAGTTTGACAACCTGGCACGGCAGGGAAACAACAACGATCTTAATACACAATGCTGAAGATAGAGAGCCGTGGAGAGCCATGATCGCCTACGCCAGCCGGTATGGCACCTGATGATATTCTTATTATCCAGTAGGCCTATGTCAGTATACTAGCAAGTGAGTCTTTAGTTTCAATTTATTTGGGCTCTTGTAGCATGTATTATACATATATTGTATTGTGAATGAGAGATCGTGTGATTAAATAAGTGGCGTAGGCCGTGTGCCCTACGTCGTTCAGTATTATTGTGTTACAAAACAGGGATATGGTTAGAGATTTTGTATGTACTAAAGGGGAGGCTACTAGAGTACGAAAAGTTTACATCTTGGGAAAAAAGTAGTGTCCCCTTTGTATACAAATGGCTGTCAGTTTTTAAAAACCTGTTTTCGATAAGTTTATAAACAACGCGCGACTTGTGTAGATTTTCTAGGATTATATCACACAATAATTATATTACGGATATTTAGATATATATTCTGCGTTTTACTACCATGGAAGATTCTCCAAATGTGCATGTGTTTTCGCGTGTACAAACTTTCTTACAATCTCCTTTACCAAAAGATGTTGACTTCTCAGTATCCCCTTTGAAGTTAGCAGAAGCCGGGTTTATTCGCTCTGAGAGGTCAGTTTTAGATGAGGTTGAATGTCACTGTTGTGGAATTAAATACAGTAATTGGTCAAAAGAGTCACCTATCGCTGTACATCGCATTATTAATTCAAGTTGTCCCTTTCTCAACACTCCTCCAGTCTCTTACAATGAAAAATGTTCACAAATAAATGGGCAAAAAAATCACATAAATGAATTGGAGAAAATCACAAAGCAGCAGTTTCCAACATATGATAGTTTGTCCTCAAGAATCTTTCATGTTCCTGATGTCAGGCATCCATTTACTCCCAAAAGAGGTGGGTACCGGATGTTCTTTGAAAGCTTCAGAAAACTAACTTTTAGAAACCCATCCTCATCAGAAGCAGCAGTGTATGCAGAGGCAGGTTTTATGTATGATACCACATCGAAAAGTGTGTTTTGTGTTTTCTGTGATGCTGAGCTGGAATTTAAACCAATAACTTTGTCTAACTTAGAAGATATTCATTCTGAGAAAGCCCCTCTTTGTCCTTTTGTTAATTGTGTAGATGTTGGCAATATTTCTTCATATAATGAAAAGAGTATCAAGGAGAAATATCTAACACAACAACTGTGCAACAAAAAATTTAGTAAAGTGAAGTATTTAATCAAGCATCCTGAGTTTGAGGATGAAGTAGCTCGTCGTGGAACATTCTCGTCTTGGCCCAGAATGCTGACGTTAGCCTTTCCTGCAGAAGAAATGGCAAGCTGTGGATTCTTTTATACAGGTAAACTTTATCAATTTATATTTATTTGTAAGTAATGTCAATTTTCATCTGATTGCTGTGTATGGGGGATATGGTTTTGTGGCTTATTTTTCTATGATTAATTACACACTAGGTGTGATGTGGGAAACATGCCAATTGACTATAATTTCACATTTTTTGTAACCATTTTGTAAAGCTAGGCTTTGGCCTACCTTTGGGATATTTGTGGTAGAAATGAAACATTCTTATCTGCAAATAGAATCATGAACCAATGGGCTAGGAAACCAGTGCACAAACCTGCACTATTGTGGCTTAAGGTTTAGCCCTACTTTGTAATTTAATTATGATTAATGATCTATTAATATTTTCATAGATGGTGCTCTCTGTTATGTTTTATTCTTGATGAAGATCTTTAGGTAAAAATGTCAATTTAAAAATATTCTTTTCAATTTTATCAACATGCTTCTTTATAAAATGCTCTTTCAGTCTCTATAATTTCATTGCTTTATTAGAAAAAACATGTTGACACAACAAACACACTGATAACAGTTCATCAATGGCAGAAGGTACAGAACACAATTTCAAATAATTAAAAGAAATTTGTTGATATTTCTTCTTTACCAGATACATTTTAAATAGCCTATATTAACAGAAGCAATAAAGTATGTTACAAGTAGTTACAACAGCACAATATAATAATGTTTCTCCTGTAACTCAGAATGCTGTCACAGATTCTTAGATTTGCATAGATTTGATTGCATCATGTGCAAACATTCAGGTTGTGCTAAGTTATACCGTTAATTTTGAATTTTACAAAAAATATAACCAATAATAATAGATTTAATGCTTACATTATGCTGAGATGTTTCGCTTTTAAGAAGTGGTAATAAATAGAACAAAAATATATAGGCTCTATTCATATCTGAAAGAATTGTTTCCCAAGATATTAACACTTTTGCTTTTAAGCCATTTTATTCCAACCTTTTACCACAGTCATGCCATTTGAATGAGGAGGTTTGCAAATGATCATTTAAAAAAATCATTAGTACTTTGAAACTTTCAGAAGACATTCAGACAAGAATAAACTTTCCCAAAATGTTTATCTCAAGCGTGTATTGGAAAGGTTTCATTTCCATTTATTTAATGAATAATTTTGTCTAGCAATGGCAGTGTCAAGCTGCTGTTTTCAAAGGGGTTCTCCATCACTCACTCCTGGACCCTCAGAACATTTTTTTTTCAACCTATGACTGTCACAGCTAGAATCATAGTTCAATTCTGTGTCTAATTCAAAGTTCAATTTATCACTATTACTAGCTACGAGGGGGAGTCAATAAGTAAGTCACAAATGGCTCTTTAGAAAAAAACTGAAGACGATAAAAACCTGAAAACTGTTTATTTTTACACATACATTATCCCTTTACTTCTCAACATAATTTCCACCAACATTGATGCATTTATCCCATCGTTTTATGAGTCCTCCCAAACCTGCTGCGTAGAACTGCTTGCTCTGCTTTTTAAGCCACATTTTCACTTCACATTCAACTTCTGCGTCAGTCGCGAAATGCTTCCCGCCAAGGTGGGTTTTTAGTGGACCAAAAAGGTGAAAATCACTAGGGGCTAAATCGGGGCTGTAAGGAGGATGTTCCAGAATTTTCCAACCAAGATTTTTTATTTTCTCCTGAGTTAATCGAGCCGTATGTGGTCTAGCATTGTCATGAAGGAGTAGCACTCCTCTAGTCAGCAGCCCTGGACGTTTTCTTCGAATTGCATCCCGAAGCACTGATAGAACTTCACAGTATGATTCAGAATTCACATTGTCACCTTTCTTTTTGAAATTGGTTAAAAGCACTCCTTGACAATCCCAGAACACTGTCAGCATAACCTTCCCTGCTGATGGTGTAACCTTGAATTTTTGGACACAAGGCGAAGAAGGATGTTTCCATTGCATTGAAGCACGCTTTGATTCAGGCTGGTAGTGATGCACCCATGATTCGTCCCCAGTAATAATCCTGTTCATCATGTCTTCTCCTTCATTTGCGTATTGACAGAGATGCTCCAATGACAAGCCTAATCGGTTCATTTTGTGTTCGTCCGTCAATTGTCTGGGCAACCACCTTGAACACACTTTCTTAAATTTCAATCGGTCATGCATGATGCTGTATGCTGAACCATGTGAGCACCCTATTGCAGCTGCTACAGCGTCTATCGTTACTCGTCTGTCACCTCGAATCATCTCCTCAACCCGCTGCACAGATGCGTCTGTTGCAATTTCAACAGCACGACCAGATCGGATTTCGTCAACAATTTTAGAGCGTCCTTGAGAAAATTTTTTTACCCAGCTGTGCACCGCTTTACGGGACAAACAATTGTCAGCATAAACAGGAAGCATTTCTTTATGAATGTCTTTTGCAGGCAGTCCTTTTGCCCATAAAAAACGCACAACAGCACGTTGTTCATTGATTGTACACTCTGTAAGTACAGTAGCCATTTTGTTTTTTGTGCTGCGCATGCGCAAGGTACAGCTAGCGCCATCTAGCGAACATAAACATAAAGTTCTATGATGATATCAACTATAAACAGCTTTAGAAACCACCTACTGCATTTTCCTGCCATCCAACATCAATTTGTGACTTACTTATTGACTCCCCCTCGTAAAAGTCAAAATAAAAGTCACTTTGAACTGGTGGTATCATCAGCTACATTGTCCATTTTGAAGTGTTCATTGAAAAATTGCAATGAAAAAATATTAAATCTCTAATTATCAGCATTGAATCACTGGCTCTATCATAGTTGTAATAACATTTGTAATAAATAAGAAATTCTTGCACTGAATCATACTGGTGTGCAGTCAGCACAATTCTCTCTCACCCATTCCCCAAAAAAGGCATTCATGGGCAACAAAAGTTATCGGCAGCAGTGAAAGGGTAGTTGTGCTTTGCTGATTGTTATCAGCCATGGTAACAAAAGTGTTAATATCTCTAGTATTGTTACTAACAAGATTTCACATCTGAACCGGATGCCTCTTATAAGCAAAAAGCTCCCCCCCAATAATTAAGACAGTCGAAAACTCCCACTTAGGCTACCAAAATTCCCACAGAGTTGTGGCGCGCACTTTTTGGGAAATGCTGTGTTAAAGAAACTGCAGAAAAATAATATTTTTACTTATTAACATTTTGAAAACTTGTATGATTTACTTTGTAGAAAAATTTTGGTCGTATATCCTATTTAGGTCATAGCAATTAAATTAACAGAGCATTTTTGGTTGTCATTTTCTAGACAATATTTTACATTTAGTGGGTAGCCATTGCTTTCTGAATGGTCTGTGTGCCCGATTGCCTGCGGTAGATATTGGTACCTTGGCTGAGATGTGCTCCAAACAAAACTGGACAAATTTGTAACAAGAAGAAAAAAGATGTCATTCATGTCACAACACAGGGCATAGCCAATTCTAGAATCACTTGTAATACTGAAATACAGAAAGTTAAAGGCAGCAGACTCGAGAGAGGGAGGTCGTGGATGGGACGTGCTGAGGATGTCATACAAAGTGTGTGCAGATTGCAGGATGTGGCAGCAGGTGCGGAATGGATAAGTCTGCCCACAGATTTCGAAACTTGTTTGAGAGTAGTAATATCACTTAGCAGGGAATGCAGAGAATGGTGTCCCACAGCTGTGGAGAAAGAAATGCAGGCTTTGGTCAGTGAGAATACCAAAGAGGGGGATGTGATTATATACACTGATGGATCTGTGATTAGGCATGTTTGCAGTGCTTGGGCCTTCACAGCTCACTGCGCAGGTAAAATGATCAAGGAGGAGAGTGGTACCTATACGGTCACTACGAGTAGTATGACCATGGAGACTGGCGATGACCAGGGCATTTGAGTGACAACGCACACAGAAGGTAACGCAGGTCTGCATCTTGAGTGAGTATGATTAAGAAGGTACAAGTGGGTCTCGTTCGCGAACAGTGGATTGAGACCTTGAGAAAGGCGAAGCTGAAAGTGGTTACATTTATTTTCGTGCCGAGACATGTGGACGTTCGAGGCAATGAAAGAGTGGATCAACTGGCATCGTGCGCGATTGTGGCACAGGGCGATGGGGCAATGCATCGCGCTGACGTTTTGAATTCCTTAAGAGATATAACACGCGAGAGTGAGACTAATGTGGATGATGATTCCTTTTCAATGACTAGGATTAAAAATCAGGGATTGAAATGCGGTGTTGCTAGAAGTGAACATTTTGGAGGGTGCAGAAGAATGATGGTCAACCAGCATAGGACCGGTACTGTCTCGGATACACTCAAGGAGAGATCGGAGCTACTATGGACATGTCCAGTTTGCAGTGATGATGATCCAACGACTAACTAACTAACTAACTAACTATCAAGTCTGCTATTCTCTACTATTGATGTCTTCCATGACTTACTGTTCATCTATGTCACTGATTTTGCATATGGTATCTGTTCCTTCTTCCTTTTTATTGTTGTCATTACATGATACATATATCTGTATGATGTTGGTTGTTCCATTGCCCATCAGCTGTATGAGAATGATTCTCTCAGACATGTACTCTATATTGACAATATGTTTTGCTTTGTTTGGGTGTATCAAAAATTCAACCCCATGTGTTGCTCTGTTATTTGTGTCTACACAGTTCCATGTAGCGATTATTCATTTCCTTGATTTCTGTATTTTTTCCTGGTGTCTGCTATTCCTAAAATTTCAATTTTACTTTCCTCCATAAAGCTGACTTGAGCTTATAACAGGAAATATAAAATTGAATTTTCACTTCTAGTTCTTAAACATCACTGTTCTGGAATGTTCTAAACCACATATCTAATTATTTTCTTCTACGTTGCATTGCTTTGAAACACTGAAATTCGATATTTTTACACAAATTATCTCTAAGAAGAATTTCCTGCTGCACAATAACACTGCCAATGTCCACCATCTTGAACTAGAAGGAATTGATACTTGTTAATTGAAGTAGAAGTTAACCAAGTGTTGTAAATAGTAATATGCATTTTTATAATGAATGAGAAATCATTGAAATATTGTATCTAGGAACCGATGGCAGATAAACAATTAGAAGACAAAATTGATGCCTTTGAGATGTGGGTATATAGAAGAATAGGGAGAACATCATGGAAAGAGAAGAAAACAAATAAAGAGGTGCTAAAGACACTTAATATGAAGAAAGAACTACTAAGAGAAATAAAGATCAGGCAAATAAAATACTTTGGACACATTAAAAGACATGACACCCTATTGAAGACCTTACTTGAGGGTAAAGTCACAGGGAAGCGAGCAAGAGGTAGGCAGAGATACAAGTGTGAGAGTAACATTACATGATGGACAGGTTACAGTCTAGCAGAGTGCACCACCAAGACAAGAGACAGGAGATGTTGGAGATACGTTGCAGCCAACATTCGTTGCGGAAATGGCACTTGATGATGATGATCTAGGAACCAATATTAAATGATTCATATGTTCTGACTTTGCTCCAAGAGTTTAGTTGAAGGTACTTATGGGCTCAATGGTAGTGATTATTGTATCTGCCTCACAAACACAAATCGGTTGAATTTTGTCATGGTTCAAAAGTCATCTGAACTGGACTGGTGATGTGATTGGGTGTATTAGTGATGCATAAATTTTAAATAATAGTTTAAAAGTTATGTCCTATACAGGATAAGCTTCAATTATTATTATATTACTACTTCTGGTGAGTTTGCATGTGTGTTTGAGTTTAAAAATATATGTTTTATTCTATCGATCTATCTATACACTGTGGTCCTTGTTTGCCTTGCAGCATCAGGGGTGGAAGAGTTCTCTGGAGATGGCCTTCTTGTGCCACATATACTTTATTGTCTGTGTGAAGTATAGTATAATGAGGAATGTATGTTAAGCTGAGTTCACTCAAATAATAAAATAACATACAAATGTTAATTTGATTATAGAATTGGCCAATAGTAATTTAGCTAGATTATAGAAATGGTAGTACAATAGTCTCACAATATTTAAAGGAGTGAATAAGTCTAATGATTATGAGTCTTTCTAATGAAGATTCTAATTTTTTCAAGAATTGTTGAATAGTCAACTGTTGAACTAAAACGTTGAGCTATTTGTTCATATAGCATATAGGAGGGACACCCAAATCTCCTGATGTGGAAAATTGTTCATGTAAATTGATAGTCAGCACTCAGAACAAATGTCTATTGAAGTTGTATGTATGAGCCCATTGGCGCAAATAAAGTCATGACATGACACATCTTGGTTCTCTGGACTACATTCTGCTGAAAATCTAGTAGTGTCATTGCCCTGCTACAAGAGAGATCCACTGAAAGTTTGAGAACAAACTAAAAAAATTTGTTTGTGGCAGTCAGTGATAATGACGTTATCAGTATCTCAAGGTTTGTATAACTCAGAACTTAGTACGCTGGGTATAAATATACAAAGCAGGGGTTCAAATGGACATCTAACTTTTTGAGTTAGCTGAATTGTGAATCACTTCCAGAGCTACTGCATAAATACTTTAAAACTTACTTAAAGGGACTGAGCACTAATGGGGGATTCCTCTGGGCAGTGATGTAGATTCGATTCAGTTGTCCAGGTTTTGTTTCCATTATTAGTGTCGCATAAGTTTATTATCTCATTTATTAGGTGAGGTATGTTACAATAAATCTGATGATGAATAGCTTCATTTTGTGTTATAAGTTGTATTTTGAGCAATTTTCTATTTGTTGTATACTTAATGCATGTCAGGTTTCAATGACAAGGTAAAGTGCTATGCATGTGGTGTGGGTCTCTATGACTGGCCTTTTGGTGCAATTCCTGAAGAGCAGCATGCGAAAGCTTCTCCAAATTGTGTGTTCTTATTGGAATCAAAGGGCAGAGAATTTGTTAATTTTGCACAAAATACAGAGGTGAGTTTTTGTGAAACATACACTTTTTTTGTATATTGAAAGTTTGGAGTTGAAAAACAAATTAAACACAAAGTTTACACCTGCCTGTAATAATTGTGAATGATGAGAAATAAATTATACAAGTTGTGTGATTGGAGCTTCAATGATTTTTTTTTAAAAGTCCATATTTTTACTTTAAAATTATTATTAGTTTCAAGAGCCAATTGATTGTATTTCATGAGAATTAAAACAAACAAAGCAAAAACTTTTATATAATGGCATTCATTTCTCTCATAAATATGTCTGTCTCTCTCAGGTAATGTTATTGTTTTCATCCCATTTAAGGCAGAAGTCGAATGTATTGGGACATTGGCGCAAATAAAACAGTGATGCAATGCATTTCCGTTTTCTGGACTACAGCCTGCTGGAAATCTTGTAAGACTATTGTCCTGTCATACAGATCCGGTGGGAGTTTTAGAACAAACACAAAAAAGATCCCCTGTGTTTGCTTTGGTAGAGCTTTATAACTTCAAATTTCTCATGTTTTGAATTGGTTAAGTGTAAGCACAATGTACTAATAGTTTGCAGTAGGTCTGTGATAATTATAGCAGAAATGAATGCACAATTGGTTATTTTATTTTTATAATGATAGTAACTAATCTTGTCTTGTCAATAGGTAGAGATGGAGAACACAAAGTCAAAAGTTATAAAGTTCACAAAAGAAACAGAATAATTATATACAAATATGTAAAAAATACATATACTGTATATATACTGTTAATTTGACATGAAAATATTTTCAAATGGCACTATATTGCAGCATATTTTAATGATATAAGATTAAGCTAAGTTGTCATATATCTTATGAAATCCAACATTTATGCAACATAGCATACTGGATCATCTTGGGGCAGATGTCTACAATTTTCAAAAACAAACATGTGAGCATGAACACCAAAACTGCACTATATAAAACAATCATCATACCATCATTATGCTACCAATGTCAAACATGGACACTAACAACAGAATCCAAAAGAAAACTTGTTACAGCAGAAATGACTTGTCTACGTAGAATCTTTGGAGTAACGATAAGAGATAGAAACAGGAACGAAAACATCAGAATACTAACAAACGCAATGTCAATCATGTATTACATCAGAAGACAACAGATTACCCGGTAAGTGGTATTTGGATGCTTCCAGACTACCATCAGACAGTGCCCCTCAAAAAGCATTACTATACAAACACAATGGATACAAAGTCAGGGGCAGACCTTGCAAATGATGGATTACAGAAATAAAAGAGTCAACGAAAACAGATATAAATGATCCATGCAAAAAATCCATCTCCAGAGAACTCTTCTACCCCAGACACTGCAAGGCATAAAGGGGTATAAAGTGAAAAGAATGAAGGAAGAAGAAGTGGTCATAATCTTTCATCAGTAAAATGGTTCTTCTTACATTATCCACTTTAGAGTATTTCCTTTTTATTTTTTTGCCTTCGTTCTCAAACTCCTACAGATTAACAGGATGTATTCCATTGTCCACTATATATTGTTCTAATTCATTGACAAAAAAATTGCTTATCACACATCTTTTCACAAATCTTGTTCTTTTATTTTTCAAAATACTTGTATTGTTTTCACAAATTTTGTTCTATTATTTTCACAATACTTTATAGTGTAAGTATTATTAAAGCTTGTTATATTATTTTTACTATATATTTCTATTATTTTTACAATATTCTTGTTTTATTTTCACCACATAATATAAGAGATTATAAATCAATGTAAGTATCAAAATAAATGCTCTTGAGGGTCAACAAGAACATTTCTTAGCAATGGAAAAACGTTTGTGGTGTGGGCAAGTGAAAAGGCATGATTTCCTTTCCAAGACTGTCCTTCAGGACAGTTGCAGGTGAAAGAAGAAGAGTAGAAAGAAAAGTATGAATCAATAATACAAGACTGGACAGGATTAAGTTTCTCCACACTTGGCACTGAGAATAGAGAGGAATGGCAGGATTTTGATGTTAATGTTTCTAAAGTGGCACCCCTACAACTCTGAGGGGTTATGGGTTTGATGATATAAGCGGTCTGTACATACAATTAAAAAAATACAAAATTTATCAGAAAGACTAAATTTACAAGAAATATTTCAACAATATCCTACTTTTTAGTACATCCTACTTCATGACTCTATATAGATTTAGTTCGCCTGTAAAAATAATAGCAACACCATGAATAATTGTAATTTATGTATTCTCAGTATAACTTTATTATGTGTTATTATTTCAGCTTATTGTTGAAGCAGAACATGCAGAAATTATCTCAGGTGAGACCAATTTTATGATGTCCTTAGAACTGTCAGAATAACATCTTCATGTTAAAATGTTACTTGCTTAATGTTTTTGAGAATTCAAGTTTGATCAATTCATTTTTTGTGGTTTAATTCTGTGTTTGTCCATAGCTTGATAAAGAGTTTTTGGTCGATATATTAATCCTGTGTATTTTCAATGTAAAACTGCTATTTTATGACCATATATATATATATATTTCGTTGACTCTTTTATATATATATATATATTTCAATATTACTTGCCCATGAGGATGAATCATTCATCTCTGCAATATATATAACAACCAAAGTGTCAGAGAACATCCGGCAAAGTGGAGAGTGCTTCAGTATCAACAATTAGAAGTGATTAGACTTATATTATATCATTGGTCGTCTCTACACTACTCATATTAATTATGAAATTACTTTAAGGTAATAATTTGTACAAGTGAGCAGCAGTGGTCTATACCTATTATAATGGGTAAGTAATATAATGAGCATATAATACTAAGTTGAAGGGCATAATATAAACAACTAGTGGTACACTGATGATACAGTTTTGATAACTGAAAATTAAAAACAATTATAAGAAATGATAAATACCATTGCAAGAGAAAGTCAAAACAAAGATCTTAGCCCAAATAGCAGAAAAACAGCAGTAATGGTAATAACAAAAAAATAAATGTCCTCCAGAATGCAACAGCAAAGTAGATGGGACCTATTTGAAGCAAGTCAGCATTTTCAATTCAAATATTGGGTACCTTGATAATTCCATATACATCAGAATATTACAAAAATCAAATGTGGAGTTGTCCAGGCAAAATCATTTCACAAAATTAAGAACATCATATGCAATATATCTTTGTCAATTGAGGTGGGAAAGAGTCCTTACAAGTTATATTGAACCAATTCTGATGTATAGAAGTGAATCTTGAACAATCAGCATAATAGTGAAACATTTTTGGAGCATGGGAGAACATCAGTATCATAATGTTTGACAGTACATGAAACAGAAGGCTGTGAAAATAGATAACAAATGTCACATGGCATGGGCTATAAGAGGAAGAAAAAGATAATATTAACATCTTTCTATTCGCATTTCATTCCATTGTCATATTATTAGCTATTGGTTCCTGTTATTTCAGTGTCATACTCATCTTCTTTTTATCAAATCTGATTATATATATTAGTATAATAAAATATGCAGACCTCTAGCATATTATTATGTAATTATGTATAATATTAGAGACTTTACAGCACTGTATGTGTAGGATTATGTTATAATGATGTGTAATATTAGACACTTTACAACACTGTATCTGTAGGATATGTTATAATGATGTGTAATATTAGACACTTTACAACACTGTATCTGTAGGATTATGTTATAATGATGTGCAATATTATAGCCTTTACAACACTGTGTATGTAGGATTCAGAGGGGTGGGGGGGCTGCTTATGCAGTGGTTAGCGCACTGGCTTCGCATATGAGTGGTCCTGGGTTTATTCTTCAGTTGAGGTGGAAATGTTTTTCAGATTGTATGGTCTTTCAAGTCAACCCAGTCTTAATTAGTTACAGGATTAATCCAGGAAGTAAAGACTGTGAGGTAGAGCAGATGGCTGACTTCTTCATATAGCAGAGCCACTGAAATGTAAGATCACGAACATTTCACACCCCAGTGCTGTTAATAAATGCTATGGTTTAACAAACTTCACCATATAGGATTATGTTGTAGTGATGTGTAATGCAGGCTTTACAACAGTATGTCTGTAAGATTATGTTGTAATGATATGCAATATTGGAAATTTTACAACACTATATCTGTAGGATTATGTTATACTGTTATGTAATAGAGATTTTGTATCACTCTGTAGGATTATGTTGTAATGATATGTAATACTAGACACTTTACAACACTAGGTTTGTGGGATTGTGCTGTAATGATGTGAAGGTGAAGAAATATAAACAATTTCAGGAACATGAATAAGGAGATATGAATGATAATAACCTTTTCAAAGAATGTTGTGGCCTGGATACATTTTAAGGAATAAACTAGCAATTCTGGGAAGAGTGTAGACTATAGAGGTAAAATGGTGTTTATTTTACATAAAACTATTTTCTTTTTCAAACTACAACAGAGCAAGATACAGAATTGGTCACAGACAGCTCTTTATCACTACTGTCATCGCATTCACCATTGCCAGGAAAAAAATCACCTGCATCATCTCCTGCATTGCCGAAACAGTTTCCATCATCGCCCTCATCACCAGGATCTCTTGTCTTGGACATGGATGCACTCCAGGCAGCTATGGCATGTCAGTACACACTAGAGCAAATAACCCATGCCATCACCAAATTTTTTATCTTATCTTGTGAGTCTCACCATCTTACAAGGTGTAGAATATGTTGAGATGTATACTGTGAGTGCATTATACTCTTTATATAATGCCATTTTCTGCAAGACAAATATATCACACAAATATCACTCTCTATTTTGGCTGTAATAAAGATGTGCTGAGAAAAATCAATGCACAATGGAAGTTAATCATGCAGATTCAGTTGTCATTATATGATGTAATAATTAAAAAAAAACTTTCGTTACTGCATGTTTTGCAATGAAGGAGTGCAGGGAGGTTTTCTTTGGGCTGTGGAAGTAAAGGCCACTTTGCCATAGAAGACACCTTGACATGTACAGGAAGAATTTTGATTGTACCTCCGAAAGATAAAATCCTGTCCCAGGATTGAACCCGGGACCACAATGGTCTGAGAACGGCGTTCTAACCACATGACCATGCACTCCATGAGCGCATTATTTGATGTAATAAGTATTGTTAAATTATGGTTTGGTTATAAGCTTGTTGAAATTGGATGTTCTGGGCCAAAGTTATAAGATATAGCAGCTTAATTTTAATCTAGAAGAACAGCATGCATAATAATAATTCTTTCAACTCCAAGGCACAGATTCTCAACAACCATCTTCCATTCCTTTCTGTTTTGTGCTATTCTTTCAAATGACCCCCCCGGCTATCACAGATCTGTTTGCAGCTCTCTATTAATTTTGAGCTTCTTTTTTTCCTGTAGGTTCCAGAGCCCACATTACTGTGCGTTTTTCCTATCCATGCTGTGTGGCATTGATTATCATCTCTGTTCACAACCTTCTGTCTTGTGTGCAGTAAAAAATATTTTATATCAATGTTCCTCCATGCCACAATGCCAAACATCTAGCATCTTTTCTCTTGATCTTCCCCTGCCCTTCTTGCTCTTAAACTTGCCTGTTGTCACATCTGCTTGATCTTTCCTCTTCTCACATGTAAAAAGAATGTGGACTGTCTTCTTCTGATTTTGGTAAGAATCTCTTTTAGAATTAGCTTCTTTCAATATATCTTCATTACACTTATTATTTGTTCTCAATAACATTTACTTACACAGCAAAACTTAAATCCAGCAGGCAAAGATTGGAACAGGGTAATGAAGTTTTGCTAATCACTGGAAACACACACACACACACACACACACACACACAATAATACACACAAATTGACGTTTTGACCAAAAGACTTTCTTTCCGGTCGTTTGTGAAGCACGACTTAATGGCCATCACCTGAATATCCTGGGCGCAGCAATAGTCTGTATCATGTAAATGGTCAGCACCAGGAGTTCCGAATTGGTTGCTGTACAGATGGTTTCAGAATCGGTCTTCTCAACATTCTTCTATAAAACCACATCTATCTATACACATTTTAGTTTACTATGGAGCATAGTCTTCAACAAATCTCTATGTTGTCCTATCTTTAGCTATAGCTTCCATCTCTTTCCATGTTTTACCAAGCCTTTTTGTCTCTTCATCTAATTTTTCCTCCAGGTATTTCTTCCAGGTGATGCATTATATGCCTTCAACTTAAAGGACCTTTTCCTGGTTCTGGATGGTTGATTTGCATTTTTCATCTTTCTTGTGTCTATGGTTTGTCTTAGTCTTTTTTATGGTACAGAGTAGCTAACCCTACACCAACCTCCTTAATTTCTTCTTACAGCATGCATGGAAAGTGGCAGTGTCACTGTTCACTTTGCTCTCACAGTGTCTTTGCTCTCCTTTGAGACCCTGGCAACACATGACACATTACTGCTTCTAAATAATTTCTTTCTATTCTGCTGATTTACCAATACTATTAACTAGTATTTTTATTTATGGCATATTCATCGTCAGCATATTTTCTTGATCTCTTCTTCTACTGGTACTTGCTTTATTCTTACCATTAGTTCTCATTTGTAACCTTGTCACACCATTTTAGTCCTTCTACTCTGCACAAGCAACTATTTATGAAAGTATGTTACTTCATAATGTACATATTCACATATAAAAAGCTTTCACATACTTTGATCAGTGTCCATGTATATGTTACCATACATGTGGAATTATCCCAGTTTTGGAATGCAGTCCCTACCAGTTTTATTCTCTCCCAGTTTCTATCACAGTTTAGGAAAATAAATAATTTAGATCATGTCAGTAAAATATTTATTAACAACCATATAGATTACAGTGTAGATCTAGATCATGTTTTCTGTCATCTAGATGCAACAAAAAACATCTAGATCTAGATATTCATTCATTCATTTTCCTTTTGCGCTGAAGTTAGCGCATATGGCAGAGGTCATATCTCTCCAATTCTGTCTGTTCAAAGCTATTCTGTGCAGTTCTTAATTAGTATGGATATTGATTGTTTTACTTTCTCTAAGTATTGTTCTTCTGAGTGTTTCTTTTGGTCTACCCCTATCTCTTTTGCCCTGTTACACTAATCAGTCTGGACTCTATAATGTTAGTTTATTAATCCAAATATCGACGGAATGACCCAGACTTGATTAGAGAAACACCCTCCATCAACAGATGTCACTACCGGAAGTCCAGATCTAGATATAGGTCATCCATAATGGTCACACTACTTTGTCTTGTCATCCTGGTTTCCACCTTTTGTGTACCTATTGTTGGTCTTAGTTTCAAGAGTAAAAACTATGGTAATCCATGTCTGATATTTGTAGCATAATAATGATAGTAGAAGAGTATCTATAATCTGACTTTTCATTTCCATAGAAATAACAGGAGGATTAAGAATTAAAGTTGATAAATAGCTTTGTTACTTTCATGTGTTCAATTTCTCTGTCAGGTTTTCATTTTACGTAAACAAGCTTTATCCATGGTTATTATATATTTTTTTTAAATATTAAAATTGAATTGATATTTTTTGCTTTTGTGAATGTTGTAATCATTGGTTATTATATTCTGTTTTGTTGACATTCAGGTGGTCGTTATCCCAATCAACACCTTTTGCTCGGAATTCTTAAGGCAGCTGATGAGAATTACATAACAATTTGTGAAAAGAACCAGGAAATTATCAACACCAAAGCAGAGTTACATGTAACGAAAGCTGAAAAAGCTGTGTTTGAGGCTGAAAAAATACTATTTCAGGCTAAAGAGGCACAGTTTCAGGTTAAAGAAGCTCAATACAAGGCTGAAAAGGCAGCATTTCAGCAGCAGATTCAAGCCAGGAATAGAGAACTTCAAAGAGACATGGTGAGCACTCGCATTATAATTTTTTAATTGCCATTTTAAAATGCTTTTATATCCTTTTAAGTGTATGTCATGCCATCTAATCTGAAGCTATTGTGTTATTCTGTTTCACAGTATAATAATTATTTTCCTTCCTATACAAACTTCTGCCATTCTTAATTCAGCAACATCGATCGGAGGTTGTCAAAATTTCTAATCTCTTCTTTGCTGCTGACATTGATTTGATTATGACAACAGAGCAGAACTACAAAAGTGAACAACAAGACTGGAACTATCTAGCAAAAGAATAGTCATGGAGATCAATGTAGATAAGAGTAACATTTTTGTGAATAGGAGTACTAAAGTAGTACCAACTAACAAAAAGCTTAATAGTTGAAGGCTTGGGAAGGTTTTGACATTCACTTATCTGGGAGCTCAGATTAGTGGTGATGGTGAATCAGCAGCTGAAGTTGAGAATGACAATGGCCATTGCTGCCATGACAAGATTAACTGTGATTTGAAAAAGCAGGATTACCAACCATGTTAATATTAACTTATATAAATCTTAAGTTTTATCAATATTTCTGTATGGCTGTGAGGCCTGGACTCTTAACTGTAGACTTAGAGAGAAGAATCTAGGCATTTGAAAACAAATGCTATAGACGTGTGTTGGGTATCAATTACAGAGAAAATATGACCAATGTGTTTGTGCATGAAAGAATTAATGTATTAGTGGGTCAGCAGGAACTACTGTAACAATTGTGAAACTTCATAAATTCCAGTGGTACAGACACGTGATTGGACATTCCTTGATTACAAAAGATGTTTTTCAAGGTATGGTCGAGTTGAAGAAGATGAGCTGGTCAGAAGAAGACATGGCTGGATAATATCAGGGACTGGACAGGGTATATAGTTTCCAAACTCATCATGATGGTAGAGGATAGAGATGCGTGGAGATCTTTCTGCACCAAATGTCTCATTGTGACACCTCTACAGCACTGACTAGTTATGGTTTTATTAATTATTATTATTGTAATTCATATAAAATAATTATTATTATACTTGTTCAGTTTTCACATATTGATAAATATGCAACAACATGTAAAGGGTGAGCCACTTAAAAGCAGCTTAGTGGATTATGAGGGCTGCCAGGTGAGTAAAAGAATTTTAAACTGTGCACAGTTATCAAATTGTTCTCTTTTGTCTCCTAAATGTATTATTGGTATAATAGTCATACATTCTTCTTCAGAATCATGTTTCAACTTGTTCTGAAAATAAATAGTTTTATAAAATGGCAAACTTGACACCATGATCACTTCAAACACTTAGGTCATGATGGCTAGATTACCAAAACTGTGAACTCCACTATTTTTTTAAAATTGTTGTAAAGCTCTGATATAACCAAATTGTACTAATGTCTGCTGTTGAATGAAGCATGCCACACTACAAGAGATAAATATTACTTAACGAAAAAGTAATGATCACTTCTATGTAACATAGAGGTGAGCAGGGGGCTACTCATTCATTCATTCATTTTCCTTGTGCGCTGAAGTTAGCTCATAGGGCAGAGGTCAGATCTCTCCAATTCTATCTGTTCATAGCTTTTCTGTGCAGTTCTTGAATAGTATGAATATTGGTTATTTTACTTTCTCTAAGTATTGTTCTACTGAGTATTTCTTTTGGTCTACCCCTTCCTATTTTGCCTGTAGGTATTCATTCAAGAGACTGGTGGTGTATTCATGTATTCTGTTTGTGTCTGCGCGTAGGACATGCAAGATGTAGGACCAACGGCGTTTTCTGATAACATCTGTGATGAAATTTTGATGTGTCTCTTCTCTGATTTATCATTCGATTTGAATTCACTCCAAAAAGAGAAAAGTGTGTTGACATGCAAATTAGGAATTAAACAATGTGTCTTCCACAGATAATACAGCAGCACAGAGAAGACTTGGAACGAAAAGATCAAATGCTGAAGGAGAAAATTAGGATGTTAGAACAAAAAGATCAAATGATAGAACAAAACTACTATGAACGTGAAATGATATATCAAGAACTGGAAGATCTTCATAGGCACAATAAATCTCTTCAGGCAGCACTAGAGAGTATGCAGAGATCAGATAGACATGGTGAGTAAAGTATAGTCTGATGTTTGTTTTATATTTTGTGCTCACTAGAATGGATGAAGTGAAGTCAAACTTCAGGATCATTTTATATGTTATAAAAATGATTGCTTGCAGAAGGAATTCAAGATCCTCAACTGAAGATGTAAATATAAAATTAGTTTACATTAAAATTTGGGTTTAATAATAAAAACAAAATACTACTAGGTTGATAAGAATTGAAGTTCCTAATTAACCCTTTAGCTGCTACTAATGTGTTTACTCATTTCTCTATCTAACTGCTATTATGAGTTAACCCTTTTTTTGTTATCTATCCCCTCATTGCTAAAAATGATTTCATTCTGAAATCACCAAGTGTCAGTATGTGTCTACCATCCCATCTTAGACATATGTATCAACTAGTATGGATTTTCCATATTGATACGGATTTCTGCCCCAAACATTTTTTTCCCCATCTGTTTTTTTTTAATTAAAAAAAAAGATTATTTGGTGTTAAATCTTCAGTCTTCAGTAATTATTACTAAAGCGGGCATTTTGCATGTATTGAAGGTATTGATTAGCCAAAACAAAAAAAATAGAAAATTATTTTTATTTTATTTTTAAATATGGGGGGGGGGGGGGGTGTTTTTGGATGCAATATACTGACGTTTTTATTGTAATATGGAAATAAATGGTTAAAATATGGATTTATGGAAAAATAAGTTGACAGCTTAGTGACATACTGTAATCTATACAGTATATATTAATTATCTGGTAATAATCTAGTACCATGAAAGCTTTCTTATTTTTGTATGATGAGAAAAGGATTCAGTACAGGGGGAAAGTAATTGGGGAAAGAATTTTTATCGCAACTGGGATTGGTTACTAAGAACAATGTAGCAGTTGAACATTAAATTTGTAACATGTAGTACTTTCTTTGTTAAAACTGTGGATTACAGAGACATGAAAAGCTGACATGTCCTTAGTCATGTTCATAAATCATACTAACCAAGGCCTTGCTTCTCACTTCCTTGGAACAGATTAGTCTATTTTCTTTCCTCAGTTTTCTGGAGAAAGCATGAGCACTCAATTCATATATGCCACTGAAGTTGGTTCCACCCCGACTTCAGTGAACTTGGACTGCTTTCTGTTTTGTTTCCTACCCAGATTTGATTTCTTGAACCTGATGATTTGCTGTTGATGCTGTGTATGTGGCAGCTGTTTGGTTGGTGATTAAATCTACTGATGATACTAGCATGGATTGCTTGGAAGGATTCCAACATTTTCTCTGCCGCATGCCTCAAGATTGCAAGACAATCATGTTCTCTATGTGACATTCCCTGGTCTGTGCTGTTCAATGTCTGCCAGTCAATGTTGTGCCTCTGTGATAGTGCCATTGGTTTTACTGTTTTTTATTGTTTGTTCACTGTTTTATATTTTCTTTGAAAATACTTCTTCTTCTTCTTTCCTTCCTCTTTTACCCTTTATGGGTGTCAAGAGAGATACAGTTCTTGTTCTCTTGTTCTCGTTTTTTTGGCAGCTTCAGATAATTTTATTTGGTGTTTGTGTAATGACTCTTTGATGCTGTCAATCCAGCATACTCTATGTCCACCGTTGGTTCTTCTTCCTGCTTCTCCTCTCTTCATATATGCTTTATAAACTAATGAAACACACAGCATTCTTTATAGATGACCTAACCATTGTATCTGTTGGTTTTGTATGTATTGATATGACACCCACTCTTTCTCTTATGACCTTGTTTCTAATTCTGTATCTTCTGGTCACTTGTGGCTTTTCTCAGACATCTCATCTTTGTTGTAACCAGTTGTCTCTTATGTTTTGTTGTTAAGGACCATGTTTGACTTGCTAGCACAGGATTGGAATGTAGATACTTTGGATGTTTTTTTGTTGTCATTGGTAGAATTTTGTGTTGCAATAAAGGGGATAATTGACCCAATATTTGATTTTCTTTGCTGCAAAGAATGTCTATTTCCGTGTCAATCTTTCCGTCTGAAGAGAATATTACGCCTAATTGTTTAAAGGTGTTGGTTTGTTTAATGGCTTGATTTTCCACTGCTATATTTATATTTTGTGTATCCCTTCCTATTGCCATGTTTTCTGTTTTGTCTATACTTATCTTTATGTTGCTGTTCTTGCACTCGATGTCCATGGATGTTAGATAATGTCGAAGTTCAGTTTATTCATATGCTATTATAGAGAAACTAAACTTCAACGTCATCTAATGTCATTTTGAAAAATACTCTAAGGTTGAAATGTTGAAAATATCTTGTATACTGTTATTTGTATGTTTTTTATCAATACCTTGTAGTCTGATGTTCTGTGAGTCATTGTAAAACTGAAAAATAAATGTGTGTTCCACATAAGTACAAAAAGTTGTTATATTCAATGTTCATGCTTTTTTTAAATCAGTTTTAGTGGCAGTTATAATTTTTCTATAAATAATTTTTTTTTTACAGATAGTGATGAATCTTCCATACCACTTTACCCAGATCACAGCAGTGCTGAATCTACAACAGATGAGTTTCCTGTGGCAAGTTGTAAAATATGTCTTGTCAAGAGGTCACAGATCATGTTTAGGCCATGCAAACATCTTTGCTGTTGTGACACTTGTGCTGCACAGCTGCTAGGCCAGAATTGTCCTATCTGTCGTGAGCCTAACCAGGGTTTTGAGAAAGTATATGTTATTTAACTCAATGTTTGATATATTTTTACATAAATTTTTGACCACACCTACAGGAAAACATAATGGGCAGGATTTTTATGAAACATTTAGTGTTTAGTTACATTCTTTTAAAAATAATTATTCTATTTATCTATGTTTCTTTAGCGCTGAATATGGTGCATAGGGCAAAACCAGTGCTCTCCAGTTTGATTGCTGTGATGCTACTAAGTATGGTAATAAGAAAATGAAAGATGAAGAAAATAATTATTACATACACATATTTATATTATCAGTCAATAAGAACAGTTACTATTGATATATTTTGCCTGTGGAGATATAGTTGATGTTTGAAATAAGACAGAATGAATTTTCATTATAATTTCATATTTAAAAAATTATAATTTTAAGATTATCTGTCAATCTAATATGAAGATTTTGCTGATAAGATGTTTACATTTTGAAAGTTTGTCTATGACAACCGGTTATAGCTCTAGTTAGCTGAATAGTTTTAGTCGTCATTCAGTAGGACTTCATTACCTGTCTTACATGTGAGTATTATTTTCCATTATGTTCTACTAGCAGTACCACCTTCTATTGATTAGCATATTTCAGTAAAGCTGATTATGAATGCCAAAAGAAAATCAAATTATACATGTAGAAGTATGACAAATGACAACAGCACAATTTTTTAGCATAATTCTGATAAACTATAAATGGATTTAGTTTCGAAGAAGTAAGGTAAAGAATTTTTATAACTATGCCTTAGTTAGTGCTTGCTAGAAAAAACAATAGGGAAAATCTCTATCAGATGCCCAGTTTAAATGTTTTTTTCCAGCTATTAATTTCTTACAGACATGGTATTCAATATGTTGATGATAAAATGTACAGATAGTATTAACTGATAATGTAGAGTATTTTTTGTTCACATTTCCATTAGGATGTCAGCACATTTGTCATGTATTAAAGTTCAAAAGGAATAGAAGGTTGACTTCATTGTACTTGAGTTTCTCCATATTTACTCTGTCCCTCTCAACAAAGTAGCACAACATCTGTTAAGAGTATCATTCAGATCTTGTAACTCCATAGCTCAAGAGATAATCCTCAGGAAACTGAAAAAATGTACTTGTAAACAATATGTCACAGCCCAGTAACAAACTCATGATTTCATGCTAATGATATTTATTATTGGTCTTCTGAAGCTACCTATGGCAGCTTCCTCATATTTCCATTACATGTCCTCCACATACTTCACCTACAATACACTTATTAATCATGTCTATCCTTTCATTAATATCACTTTCATAATATTACTTATCTTCTTATTGACTTCTGCGTCTATAATCTTACTTTCTTAGTTATTAAAAAAAATTAACATTCGTGAGACATTCTTGTAGAGTATGTACAGTTCTTTTTATAACTTTTGTCTCTTTTTAGAGATTTTAGTGCTGACAGCAGACTTCTACAAGAAAATTAGAGCAACAGAAATGAGATAATTAAAGCAAAGTATTGGGCACTTTTTAAATGGATTAAATACAAAGAAGTAAAGTAAAGAATTTCTGTACCTTTGAGGTGTATTATAGAATACTGTAAGGCTCGTAGTTTCTATTGACTAATATCATACCTAGGGATAATGTGGTCAGCGTCATGCCTGCCGTCTTTACTCTCCCTGGAGACCTTATACCCATCGCCTTAGGATAATAGTATTTACAAAAACACAAAGTATTTAGCTTTACAATGAGTGCACAGATAATCAGACTCTAAGGTATGGTTATAAAAAATAAAAATTACAATATGCAAGACATTTTCAACTTTAATGTCTTTTTCAAGAAAATATAAGACAAACAGTTAAAAACAGTAAAAATAATGGCACTATAATAAAAGCATTAGATGGCAGACATTTGACAGCAGACATTTGACAGCAGAGAAATCCAAGGTAACAATGATATACATATACACAAGTATTGTCATAGATAGTATTATTTTAGCACATTAAAATATAGATAGCACATTAAAACAATATTAAAAATGAGAACGAAATAAAATAACTATGCCTGAAAATAACATGAATGACAATACAACACAGGCCCCATTCCCTAAATCTAAATAATTGAATGATCGGTATTAAGACCAAATGGATTAATGGTACCAAACTGCAATATAGTTTGTCCCATAAATCTTCCACCTTGCATATGATCTTGCATATTCTCTTCTTCCAGGCGTCAACTTCTTTCATCATCATTTCTCTGATAAAGATGGGGAGAGGACCCCCCCCACCCGCCAATGCATCCCAGGCTCTGGATCTTTACATTGAGAATACTCTCTATGATGTTAAATTCCTTCATCACAACTTCATCAGACACTCCAACATCTCTCTAGCAGAGTCACATGCCTTGTAGCAGCTTTGTCGTCATGGTGACTTTTCATCACACCCACCTATAAGGATGGTGCTGTAGTTGTGTGATGCAAGAACCTGTAACAGGAGGACTACAAAAAAAACTATCAAACCTTGTGTTTTACAAAGCATGTATATCTGATGCAATGATATCTCATGATAAGGTAGTCCACAAAACTATAAACACTTTTATCTGGAACAACAACCTTCTTTCTACTGCTGTGGCTCTTTGCATCATTGAAAACAGTTTAGGCAGACCCATTTTCTATAAGCCCAAAATTCACAAAGAATTTAATCCATTAGACCCATTGTCCTGCCAAGCACATATCTAATTTCAGTGACAGTATTTTCCAACCCTTAATAGAGCAACTTCATTCTTAAAAGACACTAAACATGCACAAACTATATTTTCTTCTGTTCATTTGTCATTTTAATTCATTTGTCTGTTCATTTGTCTTTATCACCTGTTCTTACTCAATATTTGTTCTTTATATACTTCTATACCTCATTCTGATGGTCTTCAGACATTGCAGTTCTTTCTTGGTAAGAGTTCTCATCCCTCTGTATCCACTCTCACTCTTATCTCCCTTTCTGAACTTGTGCTAACACTCAACAATTCAGTGAGCACTTATCAGATCAGTAACGTTCTGTAACATTCAGAAATGCTATGGGAGCTAAGATGGGACCTAGATATGCATGCCTTTTCATAGGACATTTGGAGCATCAAGTTTGGGAGTCATGTGAAGGCCCTTTTCCATTTCTTTTTCATAGATACATTGATGATACTATAGATATTACTGACATGCCTGAAGCGGAATTGTTTCATTTCATCAACTTTTAAAATGATTTTAACCCTGCTATTCAATTCACATGTAACATTTCTACTAATTTTGTCAACGTTCTTAATGTAACAATTCTTCCCTCTTACTTTAGCATATCTGTATACAACAAAGCCACTGATGCACATAGTTTTCTGTGTTACACATCCACCTGCTTGTTGTAACTCTTTGCCATTCTCCCTACTTCTTTGCCTACATCACTTATGTAGTGATGATGATGACTTTCTTGATAAATTCTATGAGATGATTGATTTCTTTTATAGATGCTCTTATCCTGACAATGTCCTTTTCATCAGCTTGGCTTTGTGTCCATAAGTTCTCTCACCAAGATACCTTGAATAACACTCAGGGGGCTTCCAATTCTGATAGAATTAAACTTGTCCTCATTTTTCATCCCCTTAGCTATACTGTCCGTAGAATCTTGTTCATACAGCATTCCCTTCACCAGCTAGATCCTCAAACTCATGCCATTTTCCATTAATTTCTTCTAGTTGCCTATAGGTGTGACAAAAATCTTAAAGACTTCTTGGTCCACAGTGACCACAGGGCTAATATTCCAGACCATTTTGGCACGATCCATTGCAGACATCGGTGTTGTTACACATGTCCCTATGTAGTGCAGATTTGCTCTATTTCTTTTCCTAAGGCTTATTTCACTATTGATGATGCCTTTACTGTTAATCCTGTAATGTCATTTACATTAACATTTGTAAATGTTGTGAGAAGAAATATATAAGTGAAACAGGCAAAAGACAAGATGACTATTTCTGCCGATATCTTCATGCCATTAACCACAAAATGCTTACTTCTGTCACTTTATATTTTACTGATCGATCGTAGTGATGCCTGTGATATTCAGAAATGAAAAATCATGCAGAAAATAGGATTCGAACCAGGTTCACTCAGATGGCACCCAATTGCCTCACACTATGAGTCACCATGTCTTCCATCTTTGACCACACCGCATTCCTATAAAGATATGATTTTAGTCAAGACTTTCAACATGTATATTCCCAAGCTACTATGAATATGGACCCGTTGAATGATACACGGAAAACAGCAACAACACACATGCTGCACAGATATGTATACTCCTCGAGCAACACACATGTTTAACATTAGTAAGTGCCAGAAGGCCTCAATACTACAATAACCAAATTAGGCCTACTTGTAAACATAAATAGCACATAAACATAGACAAGGTTGCTTTAAATGTGGTATGAGTAAATGAAAAATATAATATAGAAGCATTGAGGATAATAGAGCTAGGAATTCCCTTGAAAATTGCTATATATTGCATTTTAGTACCATTATGCCATGTGGTCTTAATACCGATCATTTATTTAGATTTGGCAGATGGGGGCCTTTGTTGGGTTGTCATACATTTTGACTTCAGGCATAGTTTTATTTCTTTCTCATTTCACATATTTTTTTAATGCGTGTCTATATGACAATACTTGTGTATACATATGTAAATGTTATCTTGGATGTTTCTGCTGTTAAATATCTGCCGTCTAATGCTTTTGTGATAGTTCCATTGTTTTTACTGTTTTAACTGTTTGTATTGTGTTTTCTTGAAAAAGACAGTAAGGTTGAAACTGTTTTGTATACTGCTATTTTTAATACCTATAGTCTGATAGTCTGTGTGTTTATTGTAAAGCTATCGACTTTGCGTTTTACATAAGACTGTTGTTATATATGTTGTTCTCTCTCACTTATTATCTGAGAATGAATTGACTCAGGAGCCATTGATTATTTTTTAAATGTTTCTAGTTAAACTGGAAATTAAAATTCAGATCACAGAACTGGGAAGCTAGTGGACTAACAACTGAGCTTCTGCCCCCCCCCCCTTCTGAAACCAAGTAGTACATACTTTTATTACAGAGAGATGAGATGTGTGTTATATGAGGAAGTATTGTTTATTTAAATACCACACAGAGTGGCAGTATTATTTACACACCAGATCTTCAAGCCTTGTTAAAAAGCACCTCAGGTTGGGAAAGGAAAGAAAGGGGTAGTCAAAAAAAAGAAAGAAATTGACAGTATAGAAGAATGATCAGGGAATTTGTAATGATATTACTCTGCTGCAAGACTGTTAAAGACCAAGTTTGACATTGATAACAAAATGTTAGTATAAAAGTTTTAGATATTATCTATCTTTTGATTTCTATCTTGATCTTTGGGTGAAGTAATGGTCAAAGTTGATAAATCACTGTGTTTTCTTTCTGACACCTTGTTTCAGATTAGGCTCCGTTTAGTCTTCCATTTTCTGAAAAAATGCTGTATTTAAATTCTTTGTGTTGTTTCATTTTAGTGTAATCTATTGTTATATTCATTGTTGTTGCAAACTTACTAATTTTCATAATTGTTATTTTTACATTAATGCATAAGAATGCATGTAATTAAATACAGCAATGTTACTTATAGTCTATATAGGCATATAACTAAAACAAAAATTAATAAAGCATATCTTGTATAGGTCAGTGATTTTCAACTACTGTTAAATTTTGAGGCGCTACTATCCAATGGTATCACCAGTAATAATAATAATAGTAGTCGACCATTGCTGGCGATGATGGCAACAGTTTCAGACTTGCATTGTTGCATTTCTCAGGTGTGTGCTGAGATTACTGAGAAGTATTATCATGGTGTAGAATCCATTGCAACATTTGGGACATGTATGATCGGGATTGGGCATCTGTGTGTTTCTATTCTGTCTTTTCGGGCATCACATCCTCTCTGTGCCTCTGAAATTGTATGCTTCTCATTGATGCGAGCTATTGAGCTGGTGTTTCTGCATCACATTGGGTGATTCTAAGTGATAGACTTTGAAGATGTGGCATCGATGTTGAAGCTCTTTAGAACCCTTGAAGCATTTCTTTGGTCAAAAGGCCAGTAAAATGTCACTAGTACAATGTTGATGATTGTGATTAGAGCTACAATCTAATTCAATGAGTTGGGTTTGTTATAGTTGACATTCAGGCAAGTATTTATATGATCATTTTAAATTATTGTGGGAAAATGGACTGGAAATGTAGCCTTTTCTTTAAATGTTTGAATCAGAAGTTCTTAACTCAGGTGATGAAACTAAATAATGAGGTATGTGCTTGATATCAGAACAATTTACAAATTAAGTAATGTCATATTTTTTTCCAATTTGTAGACTGCGATTTCCTGTATTTGCTATAAATAAGTGTTATGAAGTCCTTATAATTTTCATTGAGCTGTTCTAACACTGGCTATTTATATAAAAAATCACTGGATAGTCTTCAACTGCATCTGGAATACACCTATCAAGAAAATGAAACATATGCTGGGATTTTGTTTTCTACGTTCTCTGCATGCTCTCGCTTTAAAAATGCATACATTTGTCACTGCAGACCAGAGACACCCACTCCACAAAAATATGAAAAACGTAAAGGGAGAAAGAATTAAGTGCAAGCTAAAAGGACTATAGAAGAGTTAACCACAGTTTTGACCTTACCTACATGGTGATCAATTGATCAGACCATAACAGGCTTTCACAAAGTAATTATCACTTTTGGAAGGGAATGTAGAAATTGGGGAAAAGGTAAAGCAAACCTGGAAATCTGATTGCTGATAAGTCTGAAGATGATGATATCATTGTGGTCACTGATGTTTTTGTGCGTTGTGGTAAGAAGTCTGGCTGGGGTTTTACAGCTAGCTATTGAGATAGAGTCATTGCAAGAACAGCGGAGCATAACTAAAAGCTACATCCAGTATGAGGATAGAAGTCAAGGCTACACCTGGTTTGGAAGTATGATGCATGGGAATTTAGCATTATGCACACACAATTTAAGATTGTGGACATGCAAAAAGGCATGCAAGCACCATATCGAGAGTGATTTAGACAGTTTTGTAGCTGTTAAAATTGTTATCTAATAAACATGTATAGGTAGAATTTTAGGAAGAATACAGCTTGTTATCATAATTATTTTTATATTCTGGTGAAGGAGAAATGTGAACATATTAAGAAATTCATTTGGTGTCTGTAATAATAAAACCCTAGAATATGACGGTGCAGTGATATATCAGATTGCTTAAACATGTTTATAGCTGCAGCAAGTCAACTCACCCAGAATTGCAGTGTTCAGAGAATCCATGAGAAAGACCACTTTCTATAAAGAATATGTCACATGATGAATCATAAAATGGATATAGACCTAAATCCCAGAATTAGAATCCAGCAGACACAACAGAGTATAAGTACTGACACTATGTGGCTGAAATTGTGTTGCCATATCAAATTGTAAGGATAGGCCTACCATTAGTTTGTGAGAACCAGACATTGTATTATTTGATGAATGAATGTGGGCAATATGAATTAGATTTCAATAATTCTGGTGAGCATTGTATTAAAAAAAAATAGTGATACAGCTATTGCAATAATGTCATGAAATGTCAACTATCGCATCTATTTTTAAGTAAGTTTTATTTTGTGAGTGTAGAAATATTTTTACATATCTTTCTTCATCTAAAATGTCACTTAAATCTTGCTGGTAGTAGGAAAATCACATGTTCCTATATATATATATATATATATATATATATATATATATATATATATATATATATATATATATATATATATATATATATATATATATATATGAACATGTGATTTAGGAATATATATATTTTGAAAGTATTCCCATTTCTATCTCATTTCTATTAAACTTGTTTTGAAAATACATATTTGAAAGACATGCTGAAAGTGATTCTAAAAACACTTTAGGTCATGTTTAGCAAATCTGAGTTGGTGAGATTATGTACATATTCATATATTTCCGGTGAATTATTGTCATTACACAGGCTCTGGCGATGCCTAGTAAGTGACCTTAATTACCCTAGCAACGTGGTATTGGTTTTTTTCACCAATCTGTTCATTTGTAGATACTTGTAAATGACTTTTACGTATATAAGCTTTTGTTAAGAAATATACTAGGGTATTTAATACATGTAATAAAAAACGACTGCACCTTCTGTGTGCAGATACATACACAAATATGTACAGCATTTATGCACAGAGCAAGTATATGCTTGGCAATGCATTTCAGAAAAATGTGGTCCTTCCCTTTGTCTCCCTACACACAAGTATGTTATCATCAGTTATATGGATTGATAAGTTGTCATATGTCTCCATTTGTCTCTTTTATATTTGCCTGTCTCTACATTAGTGAATATGTATACATTTAATAAATATTTGGGTAATTATTTGTACTCAGTACTCCACAAGGTACAAAGATAATAATTCTGAACTCAATCTGAAACAGTTCATCTGATGCAGTTCTATTTCATTTGAATGTGTATCAACAATTCAAATGTAGCAGTGACGAAAAGTGTTCACAATTCTGAAATCAATAATAGTAATTATGCTATATGTGTATGCCATATCGATAATTAATCAATGAAGACATATTTGGCTTTTTAAGTTGGTAGAGGATGGAATTTCATTGTAGTTTTATTAATTTATATGAAGATGCTAAACTTATCATTATATGAGAAATTTGTCAGTGTAATTTTTTTCTATTCATGATTTTTCATTTATTTACTCTTCTCAGTATGTCTACTACTTGTGTACATTAATGAACCACATTCATGTATTTATTTGTACATATTTGATTTATTCTATTGATATGCATATTTTCAAAATTTAATAATAATGTGTTCATGCTTTTGTCTTGTTATTTCAAAAGTTACATTTCTTTTGTGCCATAATAAGGACTAAAATTATGAGAATTAACTCATGACAGGTTTATACTATGTGTTATGGATTATCAGAAATATAAGTTTTGATTCTTGGAATTTTATTACATAAAATAAGTTTGTAATAAATTAAATCAATCATGTTAATCTGCTCTGTTGATGTTATTTCATTAATTTTATTATAATGTGAATCGAGATAATTGTCAAATAGTTATCACAAGTTTGTCATTTTTTAGGACTTTAGTTTAAGCCCAAATAAGTCAAGTGTTTGTTTGTATCCTATTCATGTGTTAAGAAACTCAATCTGCACCCATTGGGACATCATTTTCAAGCAGTCATTATTCTTCATCTTAACATACACATGCACATATTCTCCTGTCCTGCTGACATATATTCAATAGATATCTAAAGTGCTGCCCCAAATTTGTGTGACATTTCACTTGATATGAGATTCAGCTTTTTATTTTTGTTTTCTTAATACACTTTACACACTCAAGCCTTATAATAAAAGTTAATCTTATTTTATGTTTATGCCAACAGTGCTAGTCTATATTTTTTTTAGATTTTTTAACAATTCATATATTTTCAGCATGTTTTTTAAGCTTATAGTTGAAACTGTTATTCTGTGCTCTAATTTCATAATCTAAACATTTGAGTACAACTTGTGTTTATCTTACCGTTATAATTTGTGTACAATTTTTGGTATTGTTTTGTATTGGTCTGTTCGCATGAGTAAGTCGATGCTAGTACAATTTTAGTAAATTATGTGTTTGTGTGCATTGATAATCTAATATATTTAGTATAATTTTTAGTGGGTTTTATATTTGTCTGTTTGTTCTAATAAGCTAATACATTTAGAAACAGTTTAGCAAATTCTATATTTATATGCTTAACTTCAATAATTTTGTGTTTGTGTGTTTGTCTGTCTACTGCTCTAATAAACTAATACATTTAGTACATTTTTAGTATATTTCTGTGTTTGTCTAAAGGTAAAGCTAGGTTCTATGGCAACAACCTGCTGTTGGGGATGAAGATAACTCATGTACTAAGCCGCAGTAACTATTAGGTGAGGTGGCTAGTTCCCCTCCTTGCAGTGTTTATTTTCTCTAACTCACTTCTCAGATACCCATTTATTTACACCTGGGTTGACTGGAAAAGCAGTCATGTCAGTCGAGATATCACAGCCCAGATTTTATTTCTGTCTGGGCTTGTTTGTCTGTCTTATATAATAAGAATACATTTAGTACAATTGTAGTATTTATTTCTGTGTTTGTCCATCTACTCTAATAAGTTAGTACATTTAGTACAATTACTATATATATTTCTGTGTTTGTCCATCTACTCTAAGCTATTGTATATTTCTGAAAGTAAGCCAATAATATTTGTATTTTTACCTAGTAATGTAGTTTGTTTGGCCTATATATGTGCACAATAAAAAAATATTTAATAAAAATGGTAGAAACACAAAAATGGTAACATACTTTCAGTCAAATAGACATATTTTACCAGTATGATAAGTTATTCAAATCCTTTGAAGTCCAAATCACTGAATTCTGAAATAGTTCATGAATTTCATCCTCTGTTGTGGGAATATCAAGGTGGATATGATCAGTCTCTATCTCACTGTCAACCAGTACATTGTCACTGTCTGCATGATCCTAAAAGATAGCGTCGTCCTCACTTTCATCCATTACATTACTCATGAAATACTTTTTTAAAGATTATACAACCATTTCGTACGGAATATCCTACCATGATTCTTTGACTCACTTAGCAATTATAATGATGTCAGCTTTTTTGACGTTGTCACTAGTTATCTATATAGAAAAGCAACTGTAAAGACACATAGACAGATTATATCAAACTTGCCAAACTTTTAACATGAAGATAAATATAGAGAAGACCGAAGTAAGGAAGATATGAAGAACAGAAAGAAACACCAACATATATATTAGAAACAACAGACTTAAACAAGTGACAGAATTCACATGCCTAGGAAGCAATATAACAACAGACGCAAGAGCAGCAAAGAAATACACAATAGATGCAGTAAAGCATACCAAGCCCTAGGGCAAATGACACCAATCTTCAAAAATAAAACTGTAGATTTAAACACCAAAATAATACTATTCAAAACGATTATTCTGCTAACGCTGTGCCAAACATGGACAATGACAGCACAAGACAAACGTAAACTTGTACCAGCTGAAATGGCATGTTTACGCAGAATCATAGGAATATCGCTAAGAGACAGAGGGAAGAATGAGGAAAATTAGACAAAGAACAAGCATCACCCTAATCTTAGAATATATTAAGAAACAACAGATCAAATAGTTTGCACACATCAGCAGACAACCATCAGACATCATACCACAGCAGGCAGTGCTACACAGATACAGTGAAGGCAGACTTAAAAGCCGACCGCGAAAACGATTGACCACCCAAAAAATAAAAGAGGCGACAAATTCCACAATATACTAAGCACACGAGGACCATCTCCAGAAAACTTCTACATCTCATGCTGAAAGGCAACAAAGGGTTTAGCGAATAGATAGACTGGTGATCACAGCTAAATCAGATGACAATTCATTCTATTCTGCTCGAAGTCTGTCCTTAAATGGTTAAAAGGAAGACATCTAGTGGCTACAGTAGGGAGGTAAAACTTCCAAGAAATTAGATACACAGCCTCATCTTGACATCATTTTTCCACTTTCTCAGTGAGATGTGCCCAAAACGAGTCCCAGACTAGTAGGGATGATTTTTATTATAGTGGCCCCCTTCCTCTGCCTCCACACTTTATGCAGCTATTCCAGAGTGGAGTGTAACTTTTGTCCATCCAACCTTTCATGTGGGTGGGCACAAACATGCCACTTGGGGATTTTACATGCTTAGGCAGAGTCTTGCATTTTTTTAAAAACTGGCTCTGGAAAAGGGGGGGGGGGAGAGACAGCAAACGGTTCCCATTTGCCATGCAACCTAAACCAACAGTGAAACATGTCTTCCCATGTTCAGTCATATTTACAAAAACCGTCTTCACAGCTTTTCACTCCACCATGTGATTTGAAGGCAAATTTAAAAGCCAAGCTAAAAGTTGACCTGATCCATACATTAAGTAGGCTTTGAATTTACCATAATGGCTGATACTATTGTTGCAGCTAACCATTGTTGCTGAGACATCACGTGATGAGGAAAGTAAAACGTGAACATTTAGTAACCACCGGAAAGATCAATGGGGAGAAGCATGATCACCTATGTCACTCAGCATGGCACTTGGTTGATTGATTGACAGATAGGGTACTGCAAATGGAAGAAATGACCATGCGTCTTACCGTTTCTAAAGCTTGTGTTATTTTTCTTTTAGTAATATTTTATTTGTCCCATCATTCTTATAATAACAGGCGGAAGGACAAATCCGAAAATTCTCCTACCCCGAACCTTCAGCACTCCTGCATGCACTACAATAGAACTTTTTTTAAAATCGCATTTATTGTTTTTCATGCCATGCTCATCTTCTCTTGCAAAGGAGGAACATCAGCATCATCATAATAACAGGATTTCATAGTATTATTACCAGTATTATGTGTTTATTCATCAATTATACACTGGTTTCTGAATTTGATCACATTTTCGACATTAAAGTTACATCCTCTGCTTATAAATGGATTAGCTTATATTCAGAAATATACGGTAGTAAATTTAGTACAATTTTAGTATATTTCTGTGTTTGTCTAAAGGTAAAGGTAGTTTCCATGACACATTCTATATTTACATGTTTAACTTCAATATTTGTGTGTTTATGTGTTTTTTATGTGTTACGTTCTAATAAGTTAGCACATTTAATACAATTTTAGTATACTGCTCTAATAAATTAGTACATTTAATACAATGTTAGTATACAATGTGTCGATCAAAATCGCTACCAATAACAAATGCCAATATTTCTTACTGTATACTATTAATAACAGATCGACCATATTTTTATTATCTATTAGGCAAACGCAACAGATTTTAGTAGCAACTCACCATGTAGATCTCAGCATGTGGACTTTTAGTGGTCCAAAAGATATCAAAATGGTATTCTATCTCTCTCCGCATGTTTTGAAGCATCTGCGGTGTGTTGGATGCAGATGCATTATTTATTCGCTGCCGAAGATCATCTAGTCCCTGCTATGAAATTTGAAAAAGGTTTTTACGTATCCCCATGGAAAAGAAATCTAAGGGGTCAAATCTGATGACCTTGGTGGTCATTTAATGGGACTCAATCTTTTAATTCATCTGTCTTTAAATTCTTGATAAAAGTAGTTTCTTACTTCATCGACATAGTGTGAAACTGCTCCATCTTGCTGAAATATGAGTGAGTCCTTCTGGTATCATAGGAACTACACAATTTTGTAACATGATTAGGTATATTGCTCCTAAATCAGTGGCTTTGGCAAAGAATGGCCAGATCATAGAATTGAGGTTAAGACACACCACATGTTAAGTTTAGGGCTGTGTCACATATACTCCATTGCAAAATGCGTGTTTAATCTCCTCATATCCTACAATAATGCTGGTGAACTTTGCCACAAGTGTGAAAGGTTGTTTCATCTGAGAATGCCACACAATTGACAAATTAATTGTCATCATCGAGGTGATATGGCATTACATTTGTGACAATTTTTTTTACTGCTCCTAAAAATGTAAGGTTTTATGTACTAGATAATTATTTAAAAAAACGTTCTAGCTTACATGGATAAGGAAATATTAACATTTTTTATGATAATAATTCTGCCAGACGCACTGTATTTCTGTATTTGTCTATCTACTCTAACAAGTTAATTTAGCATTTAGTACATTCTGTACTTGTATGTTTAACTTCACACTAATTTATAATAATCTGAATAAATTATCTTATTCCTTGGAGATTGTGGTTCATTGAACCACAACTTCCAATATTTTTTTGGGTTAACAAAAATCTGATTTAACAAAATTGGACTATTTGATCTGCGGTTGAAAGAAGAGATTAGAGGTACTTTTTATTTGATTAATAATTTAAAAAAATAATTTTTGCAAATGTCCAGTAATACAAATAGTGTAATATTACTTGTGATCCTTTCCCATGTTCCAACTAATATGAACCACTATTAATATAATAAGACAAATATATATATATATATATATATATATATATATATATATATATATATATATATATTATATATATATATTATATATATATATATATATATATATATATATATATATATATATATATATATACACACACACACACACACACACGTGTATATGCACACACACAAGGGTGATTTTAAAAGTTTTGTCTCTCAGACAATCATTTTAATAATATAAAAGACCCATATAGAAGCTGAATGTTTTATAAAACTTGGAATGTCTTTTTTTTCTTAAATTGTAATTGTTTTTAACAGTCACTATCAAGTTTGAGTTCACACACAAATGACATTGCTGGGCTAGCTGTAGCATTCCTTTGAGGAAGAAATTTCATGCAACCACATATGCACAGCAGCTTGCACCTCATTGTCAGAAGTATAATGATGTCCCTTGAGGTATCTTTCAGCTGTTGTGGTAATAACGGGGATGCCACAAGTTTTCGGATGGGGTACCACTACTGGTGTGGTAAAATGTGAAATTTGAGATACTCTAGTGTAGTCACAGTTGACTCGTAATGTGAGCAAGCACTAATGTGCTGAAGAATTGCATGTTTGCCTAAACTATTTTCAAGCGATATTGCACTGTTTCTACAAAGTTGTCACATTGTTATTGAAGTTAACAGTATTGCAGCTCTTCAAAAATCTCTGTGTGGACACCTTCACAGTCCCAAAAGATGACCATCATGACTTTTGCTGCTGAAGTGTTGCTTTAATTGTTTTGCCTATACTTGATATACTGATTTTTACTTTATGCATCATAATGATGTCCTTTGACTCATTACTATTAACAATTCAGCAGATGAAGGCATTACCTTTCTGTTCATATCATGATAAAAATTTCTCACACATCTTAATCTTTTGTGTTTGTTCCCTGCTGCTGCAGATTAGAATTAAATGTGTTGGGTCATAGTTTAAAGTTTTTTTTTTATATCTACACTTTTCGACCTGACACATCAAACTTCAGCATTGTTTCTGGGTCACTTTGACCTTCTATGGGATGGAACAGCCAACTTCACCCCAAAACCTCTTTTGTTGCCTCTTATGATATGCATGGAAGGTAATCAGTGTTGCTATTCTTTGCTTCCCTGTTGTGCACTAGAAACATTGTTGCCTGACGTATCTGTGCTGTCTATAGAATTTCATTTCTGGTGGCAGCATGCTGGAATCAGTTTCACACACTTTCTTATATCCAAGCATTTTGGGGATAATGTGATGGGCTTGTTCAGTTGAAATCACAGTCATTACGAAAATATCTTTCTGCTTGACACAGTGATGAAACAGTTTGTCTATTGATGTTGATTGTGGTTGTGATATGTCATCTTCTGAAAGCATAATCGTGCAGAGATTCATCATGGCTGGATTGTCAGTTTCTACAGTCCTTGTCCACTTCATAGTACTGAAGGCATCACCATTTACTAGTCATTCTTCATGAATGTTAATTGGTGCACAACCTTCTACCATCAGGAATTCAATCACAACATGTTGCCTCACCATTTTCTTCATGGACATCACCATTTCACCTACTTTTGTGCACATGCATCAAATTCCAGGCAGATACCATCACTTGTTCCAAAAGCCACTTCATTAAAGATTATTGTCACATCGAAAAAGAATTCAAGGTTCACCTAAGAAACTCTTTCAAGCACTGCAACATCGATCCTGTGAGACTACAGCCCTTGTTTGCTCAGCTTCACACACTCCAGTCACTTCTAGCATCACTAATTTTGAAAAAGAAAGAACACTGCGGTCAATTTACAAGCGACGGAAGCGGAAGGAGAAATCCGAAAACTCTTCTACCCTGAACCCACTGCACTCCTGCATGCACTGCAATATAACTTATCTGGCACTAATCAGACTCATCGGGCATCTACGAATTCACAAACCAAATTAGAAACACGTTTTGTTTTTTCTACTTGTTCATCACATTTATTTTTTTTTCATGCCATGATCATCTTCACTTGCGAAGGAGGAATAACATCATCATCATCACATTGGTTCTATGAATGTCCAAGCCTTTTTTTTTATAGTTTTGACTGAAGACAAAATATCGCAAATCATCCTTGTAGAAGTAAAACATAATTTTGGGATTTTGGGTGACTGCAAATCTCCTTTATTTTTGTCCTTTTATTATGTACTTCTGGTCAAGATGACGAGTGAGAATGTATGGGTTGTCAGTTTAACCTTACGGGCACTATAGGCGTTTATAGACACTGACGTCATTACGTAACTAGTCGAGGTAGGCATCTTCAGTCACCTCCGTTGTTTTGCCTCGATTCATCGCTACAGAATCACACATAATAAGCTAATATGACATAGAGTTTATGATACACGATGCTAGGAAATTGTCACAGCCTAAGTTCAAATTCTTTTACACAGTACAATTGTAAGAAGGAGAATGCTGGTAGATTTTTGACTGCGAATTTCTGGAGCAATTTGTCCATTTTTGACGCCACATCTTACTATCAAATGTGTGGCATGGTAAGTGATCATCATGGAAAATAATATCTACATGTTTTAATTATTGTTTTTGTGTTTTAGTTGTTGTTGTATTATAAGAATGTTTATTTATTCATTGAATAACACAAAAACAATATGTATCGGGTGTCACGTGTTGGCATGAAAGATAATTGCTCTGTATGTCGGCTCTAGACCTAGTGTTGGACGGACAGACATTGTATGCAATTTCTTTACGTTTTATTAGTTTGTTCAGTCCATATTATATTAGTTTAGATTGGATATGAAACAACATATATACAACAGGAATAGTTATTTAGGAGAATTTTATAATGTTGTCACACATTGCTCAAGTATTAGTTGCCAAGAAATTATATTTGTGATTTTTAAATGGCATTTTAAGATTTTTCTCCCAATTTTCAACTTTACAACTTGCTCACAACTGTCATATCACACATACAGCAACAAAAAACACGATTACATGCATTATTCACTCCTTTTTTTACATTTGCAAAAATTATTTTGATGTCTTTACCCAAAAAAAAGTTATCATGTTTCCCAAACACTCACCAAAAATAAGTCACATTGTCAAAAATAATCCAGGCAGGGGGAGAAATTGGGTAATTTTAATGTAGGGTCCAGAAGGTTAAATCGGATATTCCTCCTGAAAGTAACGGCAAACTACAGAGGTATAGTGCCAAGAAATTTTATGTGGAAGTGGTGACTAATTTGTATTGGAATTAGCGAGTGTTAATTCAGTATTACCATCATGTCAAATCACAATCTAGCAAAGCGGATTGCAACCAGCAAAAGCAGCCATGACAATAGTAGTAGTAACACAAGTAACATAGTAAGCCTAAACAAGAACAAAAGCAGTGTCAAGCTAGGAACATGGAATGTAAGAAGCATGTATCACAACAAAATAAACATTATAATGAAAGAAATGAAAAGACTAAAAATAGAAATACTAGGCATATCAGAACATCGACCATCAGGCAAAGGTCATCTTAACCTAACAACTGGTGAAGTGTTCATATTCTCAGAAAGTGAGAAAGCAGGTCGTAGTGGGGTAGGCTTTATAACTGCTAAGACGTCGAATTCGTCAGTGTTAGGATATAATCCAATTAGTGATCGCATCATCAGTATCAGAATACAATTATACAGGTTTATGCACCAACTTCAACAACAGAAGTTCATGTAATTGATACATTTTATGATCAGCTACAGGGAACAATTGATAAAACGAACCAGTACAACATATTGATAATTATGGGCTATTTTAACGCCAATTTTCGAGAAAGACTGGTACATGAGCTTACGGTGAAAGGAAGTCTCAGTCACGGAGAAAGAAACAATTAAGGGAAAACACTAATTCAATTCTGTTTAGAAAACAACTTCGTTATTACAAACACACTGTTTACATACACCCTAGGAAACTGTATACCTTGATGTCCCCAGATGGTATAATGAAAAATCAAATCGACTATATAATGATTCAGCAAAGATGGAAATCCAACATCTCAGCATGTAAAACATACCCAGGCGCAGTAGTAGCTAAATTCAAACAAAAACTTTAAAAGTCAGAGGTAAAGCTATACTCAACTTCAACTGCTAAAAAATTCCAACAGTATACGACATAGAAATTACAGATTCAAAGCCTTATTAGAGGAACAAGAGAGATTACCAGTGGAAGAGTTAACCAACAGGATTAAAGATATATACATACAGGGTGTACAAAAATATATACCCAAGAAAAGAAATAAAAGACAAACATATATAACAGACACTACTATGAAGCTATTGGAAGAAAGAAGAAAAGTCTAGTCCAACAACAATAACAGCAGCCATGTATTATACAAACAACTCAGGACGGAAATGAAAAGACAAATAAGACAGGATAAACAACAATTTATCAAGGACTCCAGCAAAAACATAGAGACCCTGTACGAAGAAGGACAAATGAAAGACATGTTTCGTGCAGCAAATACCACAAAGAACAAAACATCTATGCGAGTCATCAAAGACAAATCATGAAACACCCTTACAGAGCAATGTGACATTCTAGAAAGGTGGAAAGAAATGTACTCAAAGTCATGCCAAATATAGGGAACCAAATAAACACAGATAGAAATACACAAGAACCAGATCTTACAATAGAAGAGATTAAATCAGCAATTCACAGTTTGAAGATATGAAAAGCAGCAGGTTGTGATGATATAACATCTGAAATGCTTCACGCCTGGGGCGAAAGCAGCATTAATATCTTTTATCAGCTATCAATAAGATCTGGAGAATGGAACCTTGGCCAAGGGACTGGAAATGTTCAGTATACATACCAATACCTAAAAGTGGTGATATGCAAATATGTTCAAATTATAGAACAATCACCTTGATCAGCTAGGCCAGTAAAATACTACTGCACATTATAATGAAAAAAATACATAACAAGATGGAAGATGAGATCCAGGAAGCAAAACTGGGTTCATAACTGGTAGAGGCATGAGAGATCATATATTTAACATGAGGATGATCATAGAGAAATGTAGAGAGTATAACATGGAATTATATGCATGCTTCATAGACTACACCAAAGCATTTAACTGTGTCATTCACAATAAATTATGGGAAATAATGAATTACATGGGTTTTCCAAATCACATTACACAACTAACAGCAGAGTTGTATAAAGACCAAGAAACAGTGGTAAAAGTGGAGGGTGCAAGATCGGAGTGGTTTGATATACAGAAAGGAGTAAAACAAGGCTGTACCTTATCACCATACTTGTTCAATATCTATGCAGAAAATAGAATGAGAATCGTGAGACAAGAAACAATGAAGCCTGATATCAAACCTGTAAATATTTTAGTGCTGCAGATACTGGAAATTAGATATGCAGACTACACAGTGCTATTAACAACAAATGAACAGGACCTACTGAACATAACTAAGTCAACCAAAATGTTCAGCTAACAGCAAAACTTGTTCTTAAATATTAGAAAGGACAAAAATAATGGCAACTTACAAAACTAAGTCAGGAGCCAAAATTAATATTGAGAAATGCAATTTAGAAGAAATTACACATTTTGATTATTAAGGAACTAATATAAACTAATATAAACTTTAAAAAATGTGGGTGACTGGGAAGTTGAGATTAAGAGAAGAACAGCAATGGCTCTGTCAAAATTAAAACTGCTAAAGAAACTAATGGCAGGGTACTAACATAAGAACTAAGTTAAGTTTACTATGAACATGTGTGTTTTCTGTGGTGACATATGGATGTGAAGCATGGACACTAAATAAAACAGTGACCAAGAGAATATCATCATTTGAATTTAAAGTGCCATAGAAGAGTTTTGAGAATACTATGGACAGCAAGGAAAACAAACCAGGAGGTGTTAAAAACAATTAACATCCAGGAAGGCTGGTTTCTGAACACCATATTAAAAGAAGCTGGTCTTTTCGGTCACATTAAGAGACACGATGGCAGGAGAGAGTGTTACTAGAGGGGATGATAGAAGGCAACAGAAGCAAAGGCTGCCCAAGACGCCGTTGGACAAAAGACATCCAAGAATGCCTGCCCATGTGACTAAAAGAGGTGGGACAATTTTCTCAAGACCGCGGAGAATTCAAGAGATCCATGAGGAAGACTACGTTCTGGAAAGAATATGTCACCTGATGATGATTATGTACTTTCTAATTCTAAATTTAGCTTACTGTGTTAAACTAGAGAATCTTAGAGCTACAATAGAATAAGATATTCTGTGTGGTTTCTATAAACTATTTGAAGACATATTAAATTGCTAGGTAACAAATGATCAGCGAAGTCAATAAATTGTAATTAGAAATTGAGTGTAAAGTTAAAAGAAAATTCAAAATAACTGTACAACAACAAAAAAATTAATGAGATCTGTAGGACCAGTGGTCTGGAAGAACTTTGAAAAAATGTGCTTGAATGTCTATTACATTTTTTTCAAGAAAACCTCAACACACTGAACAGAGCTGTGTGAACATAGACAGAACGAATATAATTGCACATTGTTGTGAAAGAAATAAGCAGACATAATTTATAGTACTGCTTTGTGTACATTGTTTTTTGTGGAATTTAATTCAAGGATGGAAAGAACTACAGTACAAATATTGTTGTAGAAAAGGGGGAAGGGTGAACAAACACAAAGAGTTGACAAAGGTGCTGTGTAAATATTGGTCAGTTAGCAAAGAGAAATCACTATTAACATTACAGACAATGGTTAATATAGAAAATTATATTCTGCTGATTATGTATAGAGAACATTTCCTTTGATGAATTCTCCTCTGCTATGTATAGAGACAACTTCACTTTATATTCTCCTCTGTTATGTATAGAGAATATTCTAGTTTATAAATTCTCTGCTGACAGAGAACATTTTACTTCATAGCCTTTACTCTTTTTTCTATGTGTAGAGAATATTCTACTTCATAAATTCTCCTCTGATGACTGTGCCAGCTCTGAAAAAAAGTATGTCATCCAGCTTGTATGGGTATTCTACAGATTGTGATATGTTTGGTCTGAAAATCAAGAAAAAAACTGAGGTAATGCTTCATGCCAACGCCTAAAGAGAATTTCCAAGACCCATTCATCAAGATCAATAACAATCTCTCACGTGTTGGAAGATTAACCTATCTCATTATATTAGTATTTCTAGAGCAGAAAGTAATTGATGCAGGAATCCTCAGAATCTCTAAGGTGATTAAGATGTTAAATCAATCCCACACATACGGTGTCCACAGACTTTTCAGAATAAAGTGAGATGTCAAAGTAAATGATGCTGAAGTCCTTACTGAAGTCAATATCCCAAGAATCTATACAATGCTGAAGACCATATAATGGACAGGACATAGCTTCACTACTCTGAGTATGTAACATTTTATATATTCTCTCTGCTAAAAGGCAAAACATTCTAAATCAGTGACTTACCTTTTGACTCTATATAGAGAACAATTTACCCTGATTCTAATCTGTTATGTATATATGTATAGAACCTTCTACTACAGGCTCCCCTTTTCTAATATGTATAGAGAACATTCTACTTCAAGAATTGTCCTTCTTTGACTACACTCGAGGCATGTCCAAATGAAACTTTCTGTACTTCATCATCTATGTCAGCATATGAGGAACATGAAGACATCATCACTGGCACAATAAGTGCATACCAATAAACAAATGGTCATTCTCTTCATATGCATAGTGCCTGGTGCAGGTAGTCACTAACATGTCCGGTGTGATTATGAATCCGTCCAAATTGGAAAATGAGCAGTGGTTCAGTTTCTTACAGCAGAAGGATGTCAACCAACTAACATTCATCAAAGAATGCAAGTAGTGTGTGGTGAAAAATGTGTGTCAAATATAGCGGTAAAGGATTGGGTACAGTTTTAGGAAGGGTGACAGGTAATTAATGATCTTTCATGGCATTGTCAGGCACATGTTGTTGCAGAAGAAGCTATCGACAAGATGATACCATACGGGTTAACTGTTGCCAAAGTTTGTGTTTGCTAGTTGATGAATTCTCTGTGTTATTAGGGACAGTTCAAATGATGGTTCAAATGACCTATCACATGGTTCAGAAGAAACTGAAGTATTAGAAGTTATATTCTCAGTGGGTACCACAGTTATTGACTGACTATCATACAGAAGAACAAATGTGGTGAAGTTTGAACTATTTGCAGAATTACCATACAGAGGGTGATGCATTTCTGTCACTAATAGTGGCAGGCGACAAATTGTGATGTCACCACTTTGAGACATGCATCCAGCATGCAATGGAAACATCCTGGATCATCAAAGAGCAAAAAATTTCAAATCACAAATTTCTGCAGGAAAGGTTATGCTTACTGCTTTTGTTTAAAATCAAGAAGGACTCTTGTTGTTGAACATCAATGTTAAAAGCTACAAGAATATGCTAGATAAGTTGTATATAGCAATCAAGAATAAATGACCTGTCTTGCTGTTGCACTGTGGCATTCTGTGCACAACAATGCTCACCAGCATTTTGCGTTAGTTCTACAGAAAGCATTAGCACACGGAAAAGATGGGTAGTTCTGCCACATTCAGCCAACAACTCTGACCTATCACTAAGTGACTTTAATTTTTTGGAGCCCTAAAGAAAGCTGTAAAAAGACGGCCAACAATTTTACTATGATGCAGATATCATGACAGTGGTGACAAATGGTTCATTGAGCAAAGTCCTTCTTGGATCGAATTCACCATCTACCCAGACAGTGGGATGCATGCTTAAATGCCTATGGTGACTTCTCCTGATAACTGCAGGTGTACACATATTCCCTAACAATTGTTTTACTTAATTATAACAATTACTGATGTACCTTTCCTAATTTTGTAAGAAGTTCTTAAATTTAAATAATATGTGAATGGATTCACATTCCTAGGTAGTACACTATCACAAAATGTTGATGATAAAGTGTATACCAGGATTTCCAATGACAAGCAGCACTTTCAGCAGACTATGCAAATGTGTGACATAGAAATGGCATACGCTCAAGACTAAGCTAAAAGTTTACAGAGCAGTGGTAATTCCAGTGCTGTTATAGGCTGGTAAAACATGAACTGTGTATAAACGACATGTGAGGAAGCTCAATCACTTTCACACAATTTGTGTCAGAAAAGTTATGAAGATCAGATAGCAAGACAAGATTCCAGATACCACTGTATCCCTAGCATTGACACTATTCTGATGCAGACACAGATTTGTTGGGCTGGTATGCCAGATCATCACCTACCATAGATATTTCTTTATGTTGAGTTGTAGAAGGGCATACATGTTCAAGGTGACCAAAAGAAACCCTACATGGATTCGTTAAAGAATTCATTGAAAGCTTTGAAAAGTCAGTGGTATACATGGAAAGATGCTACATGAAATAGAGCTACCAGTATGTGACGCTCAACAGTCAAAAAAGGTGTAGCATCTTGTGAAAAGAGGAGAAAAGAAACAGCTCATCAGCGGAGAGTAGCCAGAAAGTCAGTTCACATACCTGAACTGTCCAAGAAATTTGCAGCCAGAATAGGACTTATTAACCATCTACGAACTCATAGTCAAGGACATCTCTAACTGAATTCCATAAAATGGATGTAACAAATGGTCATCATAACTTATGATGGATGAACAACAATAAACACACTTAGATAGATTTAATTTGAACATGCCTCATAGAACATGATTTATTGATGTATAGAGAATAGCCTACTTCATAAAATACCTACAGATGACTATGGGCATATATTGTTTAAAAAATATTTTGAACCAAGTGAAACAGTTAATTTACCAGACAGAATGGGAGGAAATTGTATAATAAATGTGTGAAGCAACTTATATAGCATTTCTATGGGGTTATTTATATAGGAGTATTCATGTGCATGTGGATGTTCCTTCGGCGTTGGTGCACAGTGCAGAAACTAGTGCTCTCAACTTCAAGCAATGTGATGCTACTGTGTGTAGTTCTTGCCTCATGTTGAAGAGACCCATAGTCATATCCTTATTGTGTGTTTGTATATATATATTTGTGTGTGTATATATATTGTTCAAAAAAGAAACGCAACAATATTGCAGTGCTTATAGATACCAAATTTGAAACATTTACCAAAATGTTATTTTATAGAATTAATAGTTTAAATCTTGACATGAAGAACCTTTTAGACTTTAACAATGAAATGATATTCATTAAATTTGGTTTGGACTTTTATTCTTTGCGACCAAGACCATTTCAGTAAGGTGTCTAGCCTCTATCATGGAACAACATCTCTGTGACATGGATCTGATTAGTCATTGGTTGCATTGTTGTGAATTGGCTGCCAACTTTTCCCACAGTGCAAAAAACAACTGTCAGAGATTGGCTGGAGCCACATCTCGCTGGCGGAAAAAGTGGCGGAGTTGTAGTCAAGTTGATCTCATAAGTGTTCTATGGGGTCCATGTCTGATGACATGGCTAGCTACGGAATGGTCTGGATGTTGTTGTCAGTGAGAAAGTTGGTGGTGAGTTGTAGGTGGTGAGTTTTCTTGCTGAAAAAAAATCAACCCTTGTGTAGCCATAATTGGAAGAACGTGAGGATGAACAACTTCAGTGACGTATCGCTATCAGGCATCCTTCAATTTGCACCAGGCCACTTCTTCCCTCGAAGTTGATCGCCCCCCACATCAATACACCTCCACCACCATATGGAGGAGCCTCAACAACCCTTTTCTGGGTGTGTGCTCACATACTCTGCGGTAAATTCTTCTCAGTCCATCATCTTGCTGGAGCACAAAATAATTATTCATCACTAAACGAACTCATCTCCAGTCATTCCCAACGGTCCATTGACATTGCTGGTTCACCCACTGCAGTCAGTTCTTGCGATGCCGGTCCTTAAGAACAGGACCTTAGAATAGTCTTCTTTCCCAAAGACCAGCGTAGTGCAGCCAGTTCCTGGCTATTTTATCTAAAATTCAATGAGGTGCTGACATTGACTGCACTGTAGAGGACGCAGATGAAAATTGATTCCTGAGGTGATGCAGCTGTATGAAGCTGTATTTCTGCAGTTGTGACTGAGTCTTCCAATGCATAGCCAGTGTCACAGTGTTGAAATCAGTTTGTTTGGCACTTTGTAGATATTGCTTCCATGGGTGAGTAATGATGCTTCTAACCACATTAAATTGATTGGCACTACACTTTGTGATTGTCCAGTCTGTGAGAATCCAGTGATGATGTATCGTTGTTCTGTAGTGAGATGAACCATACTTGCGCATTTAGGACCATCAATCTTTTATAAGCAGCATTCCATAATATGGTCAAAGAGTTTTGTGTTCATTAGTTTCACATAATTGTCATGTACCTGCAATGAGTTATTACCAAATATGTTATTTTTATCTTGACCTCTTTCGCGAACTCACGAATCATGAGGTGAGTACAATTCAGATAACCACGAGAAGTAAATGACCAGGTGAGCACAGTCAGTAGGTTGAATAATGACCAATCAGTGAATATCTTTTATAAAAATATATTATATTGATGTTCAATTTATACCAATGAATTAACTTTCATCTTCACTACACAGATAGTCAATCTCTATCTATTGACATTATATTTTATTCTAGTTTTCAAGTGTCAATTGTATGGAGGTAAAGTTATATATCTGTGTATTTTATAAACATAAAATTCATTGCATTATATTTCTCATTGAAGTCAATGACAGACTACACAGTGCTACATTAGTGATCAAATTAATGAAATCAGTAATTGTGTTGTTCCTAACTCATTTCTAACTTATATTAAATAAATATGAATTTGTTAGCCCCCATTCTATAACAATTTTTTTAACATTTACTGTTGGGTGGAAAGGGAACACTATATATTAAAATATCACATCATTTTTTATTCAGTGTTCATTTACAAATAAGTTCATATATGAGAATTGTACATATGCACATTGTGTTTTGCACTATACAGAGTAATGTACTATGTTCCTGGAGGTGTAAACACTCATCGTTCAAGATTTAAGGCAGCATAAGACATTTCATACCAACCCATCCACACACAAAAAAGAACTACAGCATACAAATACATATCCTATTGGTAGTTTCCACATCTTGCAACAAACTACTGATACTTGTCTTTTTATCGTTTGTGTTTACAATGACATTGTCATATATAAATAAAACTGAAAATATTGGACCTGGCAATTTAGTTTATTAATTTTTTAATAGATTTTTGAAAGACTACTGGTACATATTTGCTGTTGTGCATTGATTTATGAGTGAATTGGTGTTAAGTTTACTTATATATTGTCATTTTATTCTACCTTACTAGCAGCCGTTATTGGATCCATTAATAATAGGACTTAACTGGTTCCTGTACGAAATGCAATATTTTGTGATTAAAAGCAAGGAATATATTTATCTGGTCATCTTCCAATTCTTTCTGTTTTAACATCCCCCATTTCTGCTTCTCTTTTCTCCAGGTGCTATTTTCCTTTTGACCTGTGCATTCCAGAACAATGTTACTCTTGAAATACTATATGCTGGTTTTAATCTATGCCTATATTCCATCTATCTCCCATTATTGTCTATCTCACTGTCTTTCCCTTTCTGCTGTCATTATTTTTGTTCTGCTATGTATGCATAGAAAAAACTTCTTTCTTAGAATACCCACTCAAGTTAGTTCTACAGTCAATTATTTACGAATATTTGTAGATTTCAATGGAGCACAAGGCCAAATGGCAAGATGCAAATCTTGCAATAATGATTTCTTGTGTTCAAATCACAGTTGGGATTGGACTTTTCGTTTTGGAATGTAAAATTTAAAATTCAATCTCCAGCCTACATGTCATGGCAACAGCTATGGCAAAGTGGCTTTTATTTTCATTGCCTATAGAAGACTCCCTGCACTTATAAACAGAAAACATACAGTAATAAAAGCTTTTGTAATATGAGGTAAAGATTCACAACAACCAAACTTTAGTCACTGACACAGGGTGTATGCACCAATACATCTAGTTAGCATGATTGTACAGTTGATAGGCCTGTGACTTTATCCACGATGAGTATGGTGATCTTATTGAATTTAAAGTATACAAATACTAACATCTAGGACAAATGAAAAACTGGAAGTACTTTACTCATACTTCATCAGATTCTTTTATTGTTCTTGCAGTATTTTTTTTCAATAATTTTTCAGTCAATCATCAGTTTACATCATCAATAGTTTGGATAATTAGATTCAGATCATCTATGGAATCTGAAGTTTGAAATGAATGATGTCTCAGTAAGCCTGCTCTGGATAGGTGTGTAGAAAGGATGTGTTGTCTCTTGATTCTGTCCAGAACTGCACAAGTCTGTCTCGCTTATATTAAGTTTTTACAATTGTGACTTCTCAGTCTGTTATTAAGTTTGAAGACAAAAAATAATTATTTATTCCAAGCTACAAGCTAGTAATTATGTTATGAAGAAAACCCATAAATGGGGGGAAGGGAGTTCAAATATCCCTCCCCCCAACCATTGGAAATCAGTACATGACTTTTAGTATTAGGAATTTAACCAAAAGGCAGGTAAAGCAACCCCCCCCCCCCCATCTGCTTAAAGATCCCCCCATCACAAAGACACAAAAAATCTAATAAAATGATGGAATTGTGTACAAATATAGTAAAATGACATTTTTAAACAATTAGGTAAATATCCCCCCTACATCTGCTTTACAGAAGACTTTACACCTCTTCCTGTCTTCTTCTTCTTTATTCGTTCTCAAACTCCTGCAGTTTAGCAGGATGTAGTCCGGAGAACAGAATGTGTTGTGTCAATGTTTACAGCATTACTGCGATATCTGCGCCTTTTGGCCTGACACATCCAACTTCAGCATGACTTTGGGTCCCTGACCCTATATGGGATGGGACAGCCAACTCCATCCTATAACCTCCTTAGTTGCCTTTTACGACATGCGTGAAAGGTAAACAGTGTTGCTATTCTTTGCTCCCCTTTCGGGCCCCGGCAACACACGGGCATCTTCCTGTCTGTTATCAAACTCCAGTTTTCTTACACAGATAAACAAATGCTTTACCAACAGTAAATGATACAATACTTCATGGTTCTTATTTCATTTAGTTTTTGTTTTTAATTACTGTATAAAATTAACACAGAAAATGTTAACAATATAAAGCTATTATTACATAAACTGTATTGTTATGTTTGTTGTCATTGTTTTTATGTGCTGATTCTAGATCACATACATTGTCTTACATAGTCCTATTTACTCTCAGGGAAAATAGAAACCAGAAGTTGTCATTTTTCACAAATTTTTATACCATTCTAACCATGAGGTACCATTTTAATGGCTTTTTCTTTTACTGTTCTTTTACTTATGTACTCTTTCTTTTCCTTTTAGATTATAGTTTAATGAAAATATTTGGCTGTATTGTGAGTTAATTCCTGGGGCTGAGTTAAATTTATCACAATTTCTAACTTGGTTTTATTGTTGGCTAATTCTCTTACAACTGATGTCTATTATTAGTTTTACCATCTGATATTCCAGTCTTCTGGGAAAGTAAAGGCGGCAGGCTTGATGCTGACTACTTCATCCCCAGGTATGCCGGGTCAATGATACATAGGCCTAAGAGTCTAACACCATACTCCCCAATACACCTCAATGACGTGAAAAAGGGAAAACTTTACTTTTTTTTTACATGTGATATGAATGTCTTTTGGTGAATGTCTATCATTTAGATTTACAATTCTTGTTTACATGCCAACATTCATTGCCAGACTCAAGTTATTAGATTATTTAATGTCTAAGAAAATCATGAAACATTAGAGAAATACATTTTCATATTTTTGTCAAATCTTACAGGCATGTCAAATGTTTATATACACATTGTATGGATCTAACAACATATCCTTTAGTAGTCTTACAATTGTGTATAATAAAATTTACTAACTCTTTAAAACTCCCTTTGTTCTTTTTATAACATTTTGACAAACAAATAGATCACATGGAGGTTTCTTTGTTTAGTCAGAGAGCATTGGGTGGGGTATGGGGGAAAGCGTTCCAACTTTTTTTGGTCAGTGGAATCAAGCCATATCTGCTAGCCAGAAAATCTGAAGAGCTTTTTTTTAGACTTAATCAAAAGACTTGTCCAGATTAAAGTCAAAGCTTTTGTTAACTCTTATTCTCATCGTCATCAGATGTGCTGACAGATACTGTCTCTCAGAGTCCTAGTTAGTTTTGAAATGTATTCAATTTTCAATAGCATCATCAAAGATTTGATGTAATAATTTCCTCTTTATCACTGTTTATTGTGATAGTTTACAAGTCTATCACAGGTATAGCTGTGATAGCTTGTTTAATATTTTGTGAGCTCAAGGACCTGTACATATAGCAATATTAAATTAATCAGTTGGGCCAGTAAAAATGGCTTTGTGGATTTGATTTCACTAGCATTCTGCAATTTTTCTAACCTCCATCTTAGAGTCTATTAATCTGTAAGGAACATTATAATTTGGTAGGCTGAAATCTTCTTCTTCTTCTTCATCGGTCATTCCCAAATTCATGCTGGATCTCTCTTGGATATTTCCATAGATGCTCCACTCTCCACTTGAGCGAATCCACCATTACACGATGACTGACAGTTTCAGTTCTTTGTTGGTTGACAAACATTCGCCTATGCTCACAATAGCGATAATTTCTGGCAGCGCAGCACTTCAATCACAGTACCTATATTCTGGAGATGAAAAAGAAGTGATTAACTTCATTAATTTCATTTGCCCTTGTTTCTCATAAGAAATTCACAATGTTTACACGATCCATTGCTCCACCGCTGTGCACAGTAGCAACTCAAGCCAGATGATCTTCTCTTGTTGCACTGAACACTCATTGACCAGGCACGAAAATGAATGTGACACATTACAACATCGACCCCTCGACAGCCTCAAACCAGTGTTATAGAATGCAACCCACTTGTATGTTTCTGACCATGCATGTCGAGTCACTCAGGATGCTTAAGATTACATTATTGTCATCTGTGTACTAATACCATTTAAAACCTTGGTCACTGCCTGTAATGCAAGCTAGAGTTCAGGATGATGGAGAGTTATCTGAAACGTTTCCTGTCTCAAATGGAGTAAAACAAGGATGTGTATTAGCACCTACCCTATTTAGCATCATGTTCTCTGCTATGTTGGATGATGCTTTCAGAGATCTAGATCTGGGAGTAAACGTCACCTATCGCATAGACGGAAAATTGTTCAACCTTCGGCGGCTTCGTGCAAAAAACCAAAGTTAAATCACACACAATCAGGGATCTTCTATTTGCTGATGACTGCCCTAAATGCCAACTCTGAGGCTGATCTACAATGTATTATAGACAGATTCTTCAAAGCCTGTACCAACTTTGGGCTTACCATTAACACAGAGAAAACAGAAGTCATGTTACAACCAGCACTTGGCAAAAGCTATCTCGAGCCCTGCATAAAGGTAAATGGTGTAGCACTGAAAGTTGTGAATAGATTCACATATCTAGGCAGTACGTTATCACAAAATGCCAACGTTGATGATGAAGTGTATACAAGGATCGCCAAAGCGAGCAGTACTTTCGGCAGATTGTACGCAAATGTTTGACGTAGACATGGCATTAACCTACAGACTAAGCTGAAAGTTTACAGAGCAGTGGTACTTCCAGTGCTGTTATACGCTAGTGAAACATGGACTTTGTATAGACGTCATGTGACAAAAATTGAATCATTTTCATACAAATTGTCTCAGAAAAGTTATGAACATCAGATGGCAAGACAAGATTCCAGATACCACTGTCCTTGATAGAGCTGGTATCCCAAGCATTGACACGATCCTGATGCAGGAAAAGATTCGTTGGGCAGGTCATTTAGTGCGTATGCCAGACCATCGTCTGCCAAAGATACTTCTCTATGGTGAGCTAGAGAAGGGTGATCAAAGGAAGCGCTACAAGGACTCGTTAAAGAACTCACTGAAAGCCTTTGAAATAGACCACGATACATGGGAAGAACTTGCACAAAATAGATCTACATGGCGTTCTAAAATAAAAAAGAGCGCATCATCTTGTGAAAAGAAGAGAAATGCAGCAGCTCAATATCAGAAGCAGTTAGAACGTCACGGATAGACCAAGATCCGTCTACAGTCGTCATTCCATGCCCAAACTGTCTAAGGGCATTTACAGCTCAAATAGGGTTCATTAGCCATCTACGAACTCATAATCAAGGACATAACTAAAATTTAATTTTCAAAAGTGGATGTAAGAAATGGTCATCATCACTTGTGATGGACGAACAACAAACAACACACTGCCTAATCTCCATAGGCATGTAGATTGTAGTCACGGAAAATGCACCGCTCTTCTCTTTGAAGGTCTTTCTTACATACAGTTATGAAGGCCCACGCTATACGCACGTGTCTAACAACCGAACCACCCGTGTGTCCACTTTCATGGAATTCACGCTATAGGCATAGGTCCCTACGTATCATTAATTGGTGGATAAGTGTATGCCTATAGAAGTCCAGAAACTTATATGTATTTGCTTCATAAGACTACAGCAAGGCCTTTGACAGAGTCCACAATTAAATATTAATTGAATGCCTCAAAGAAATATGATTAGATAGCAAATTCATCAGACTGATCAGAAATATATATGCCCTATTGGGAACAAGTTGTATCAGTAATATGTGAAAGCAGCTACTCACCATACATTGGATTAAAAGGAGGAATAAGACAATGATGTACCTTATCACCCAATGTTATTTAACATCCCAAAAAGAACTTTGGGCTGTAGAACGTAGGCTATAGAAAACAAAAATCAGCAAGATCAATGAGGAACAAACGCCAAACATAAAAATACACAGCCAGATGCTGAAATAAGTATAGGTCTATCATTACCTGTACCTTGGACACATAGGCCTAATCACAAATGATTGTAGATGATAAAATGTTATATTTATTCTACATTGGTTGGGAAGAATTCAAGACAAACAAGCAAGAGAAGACACCAAACAGCAATATATTTCTACAACAATAAAAAGAAAACAATGGACTTATATTGGACATGCACTTATGATGAATGAAAACAGAATGCCACTACAAGTATGAAAATGGGTACTAGATAGCACAAGAAATAGAAGAAGACCAAGAGAGATTCTAACTATTCGCAGAACAACCAACAGAGGACATGACTATTGGCCTCAACAACATGCAATAATTACACATAGCAACATCATCACTATCATATAGGGGGGAGGGGAGAGGAGTGGGAGACATAATTGATGTCTTTGAAATGTGGATATAGGGCATATAGAAGAATAGGGATAACTTCATGGTAGAGGAAAGCAAACACACAAAAAACCATGACAACAATATGTATGAAAAAAACAACAACAAAAACCAACTAAAATAAAGTCAATATTCTGACATTCTCCAAGTGAAAGGCAGTCGACAAGATAGGAAAATCGTGGATAATGAGCGCAGAAGATATTATACATTGTGTGTAGATTGGAGGAAGCGGAATGGCGTCGGGCGCCCTTATATTGTCCGACAGTCTTTAAAGTAATAATAACACTCAATAGAGAATGCAGGAAATGGTACAATAATTTTATATTTGGCAATGACATATAATATCTTGACTTATAAAGGGCCCCGTATCTCAAAATAGCTTAGGGCCTTATCAAGTTTATATTAGGAGACCATCAGAGAGGAAAGTGGTGTAATCGCTCAGACGAAATGCAGCATGGCAATAGAGATTTTGGCAGTAACCAAAGCTGTGAAATGGGTGTGCTCGCAGATTGCCTGCGAGCATGCCTGTATACTCAATGACTTCATGAGCATGATTGTGAAAGTTCAGGCGGGGTACATTCTGGAATAGTGGCTGGATGCAGTGAAGAATTCCTATGTGCGTAAAGTGACTTATTTTTTTGCATATACATTTCCAGCATATACATGCTAGATTCCGGGGTAATGAGTGAGCAGATAGTTTGGCTGGACACGCTGCTGCTACGGCTGTTGATGCAGCGATGGATCGGGCAGACATTTTGAACACCCTACGAGAAAACGCACGAACAAATGACTTTATAAGTGACGACGACTAGAATAAGGGAGCTTGGTTTGAAATGTGGTGTCGCTAGAAACGAACGTTTTCATGGGCGAGAAAGAATGATGGTCAATCAACGACGTACTGGGACCGTCAGTCAACGTGTAATTGCGGATACACTCAATGCGAGATCTGATCACCTATGGACTTGTCCGGAGTGCAGTGACGATGATCCAACGACTAACTAACTTGTCAACAATTTAAGAATGTTTAAGAATCTCCCCCCCCTCCCCAATTAATTATGTCAAACAACCTGTACTCTAAGATAGAGTGGAGGGGCGGCGATCAAGATGTATTTAGTGATACAAGTGAGACTGAATCATCGTGAGATGAACAGGTTATATTCTAGAGGAGTACATCACCAAGGAAAGAGACAGAAGATGCCAGCACTGAAGAAGATAACAGTCAACTTTCGATGCGGAGACGACCCTGATGATATAATGATTATAAGGCGCTATTCATATATTATGTCAACAATTAGGGAGGAGGAGGGTCTGAAAAAAAAATTGACAGTTGTTGAAAGGGGGGAGGGGAGGTAAGTGTTGACAAAATTTAATGTTTGCAAAACAGTTTTTATACGGCAATAACAATTTTGTGAATTCGAAAAAAATAAGCCTAGTTAGTTAGTTAGTCGTCGAATCATCATCTCTGCAAACTGGACACATCGATAGCTGCTCGGATCTCTCCCTGAGTGTATCCGCCATTACACTTCTCCTGACCAGGTCTATAGAAATAGGTCTAATTACACATTTGAAATATTGTCGTTCATTCGCACCTTTTCTGCAAAACAATTTTTATGTAGGGGGGGGGGGAGCAAAACGTTTTGCCATAACTATACAGGGGTCGGTCTTTTGATTCTTGACAAGTTGTTGACAAAGGAGCGAGAGGGCGTAAAAATAGCCCACCAAGCGTTGACATAATTTATAGACAGCACCTAGAATGCTACCACAATTTGTAAACATAAGCTCAATGTCCATATGTAAAACTGCTTTTAAGCTTTTTTCCCCTTCAATTCATTATTTACTACATGGTACATCGTTTTACTGCAGGCAACCTTAATACGTTCAGTATGTCAATAGAAGTAAGAGATACACCAAACAGCAATAGGCTATGTTTCTACAACAATAAGAAGAAAACGACGGACTTATATAAGACATGTGCTTAGAATGAATACAGACTCACTTTATCATGTGACGTATTCTTTCCAGAACGTAGACTTCCTTATGAATCTCTTGAAATTCCCGCGGTAATTGGCAAGTTGCCCCGATTCCTCTAGCGACATGTGCATGCATTTATGAATATCTCTTGTCCAACTGAATGGATATCTCTTGGTCGGTTTCTGCCTCTAGTGCCTTCTACTGACCCTTCCAACAACACTCTTTCAATACTTTGTCTCTTCACATGGCAGAAAAAAACGTAACCTCCTGAAAATGGTATTTTCTTCTTCTTCTTCAGCGTTCATTCTCGAACACCCAATGGATCTTCTTTGGAAGCAGGACCATGATCATACTGGATTTCCAGCAGGATGTAGTCCAGAGAATGGAAATGCGCTGTGTCGCAGTTTTATTTGCACCAATGACCCGACACTTCCGTCTTCGGTGGGATATGGTATTTAAAAGCTAGCCTTCTTGGACATTAATTTTTAATAGCACGTCTTGGTTGGTCTTTCTTGCTGTCCATAGTACTCTCAGGATTTTTCTATAGCACTTCATTTCAAAGCCTCTATTCTCTTGGCTTACGTATTACACAGGTTAATATAATCGCTTCAATCAGACACGACATACTATATCTAAAACTAGTGGGAAATGATGTGCACACAAGAAAACATACACATTACAATATACAAATCATATTCAACGTTTCAATCAAAAGGTCTTTATCAAGATACATACATCAAAAGACGACGTCTATATTCTCTTGGCTGTAGTTTTATTTATTGTCCATGTTTCGTAGCCGTACATCGCCACTGCGAACACACACGTAGGGGGGCATACGCAACAAATATAAAAGACTACCATTACAAGCATTAAAATGTGTACCAGATGGCAAAAGAAAAAGCACAAGAGAGACTCTTCGCTGAATAACCATCAAAGATGATAATGACTATGGGTCTCAACAAAATACAAGTATTACACACAAGTAGTAACACATTGCTCGAACTGGAGAGCTGTTTCTACCTATGCAGCGTGTTCGTCTCTGAAGGAACATATATAGCTCTTTATCTTCTTCTCGAACCCCAAGAATTGTGAGCGATTAGCTATTACTTCCTATGTGCAATGGGAAGGTTTCTCAGAGCTTTATTTCATACTCAGGAATAGATAGATAGATATAAATAGAAAGTATGTCAATAGAATGACGCCTCGTATCACAGGGAGTACTTGTTGTAAAAGATGAAAATAAATCGTTAACTCAATACTTTGAGTTATGTAGCAACAGCTAATCTCTATCCATACATTCATCGGCAAGAAACATTTGCTATTTAAAAAAGATATTATATAGTGTAAAAACTGGTCTATCTATATATTATATTATCTTGAAAATAACTATAAATATGTAGGGCATATTGTATTTGAGTGAGAATACTATAGAGTTTGAACTGCAGGGACTGTCACTCCGCTAATTCTCTATTGTTAAACTTAACTCACTTCCGTATTTTGGTTGCGGGAGATTTGTTGATATTAGAGAAAGTGTCAACTTCAACGTAATGGAACTGTTTCAGACGGATTTACATTACATATTGCTGGACGGAGAACACAGTCTTTGGTGTAGTAGAACGAGTGGAAAACTAGAACCAAAGAAAGGTAAATAATAATCGATTCATTCAGTCAAATGTGAGTTGTCGATCTTACCTTGTGAAGTGTTCTGTTCGATCTCTTTTTCTTCACTTTCTCTTTTTTTTATTGTCGGTCGGTATCTTGCTGTAAATGGACAAAGAAAAAATATTAGAAAGATGGTCAGAGCATAGGCAAAAATTTTATGATTGCATCAGCAGATCAGGTTAAAAGTTGCTTTTGATTCTTCACTGTGCTATAAATAGCACATTGTTTACATTTTTAACTAGCCGACGTCATGGATCTCCGTGTAACGCCAATGAAAAAATGGTTGCCGTGACGTCACATCCCAACAATCACTGAGTTCAACTCCAGACACAGATGAACTTATGCATAATCTGTTTCTTTTCCAATTTACATATTTAAAATATTTTTCTATGATTTGTACTGAGCGATCATTATGTCTGTGCTCTACACACGGAGCGAGGTGCGCACACACATGATAAATAGTATTTCTAATTTTAACTGTACTCTAAGTACTTAAGCTTGCCAAATCACACACCAAAGGTTAGGTAATACCTCAAAACTAGAGCAAAGGTCACAACAAAGAATTAAAAGCAATTTGCGCCCAGATCAGAAACAAACGTGCCTGATCAATATGAAGGACCGTCAATAATAAATAAAAGCATAAGTAGAGGAAATAATACAACATATATGAAGCAAAATAAATCTCCTGCGCCATGTAACATCACGCTTGAATAAATTGAGTTGTTTGTGAATTTGGTATAGAAGTGATACAAAATTTAGAACTCTTATCCACAACCATTAACTTTTACCACTACTGCTAAGACTCTTTGCATCGATGAAAGCTGTTTGGGCAGACCAGTTTTCTATATATGCTGCCTAAATAAAATCCACAAAGAATCTAATCCGGGTAGACCCATTGTCTCTGCTTGCTCTTGTTCCACTGAGCGCATCTTGACTTCCTTGACATTTTCCAGTTCTTAATTGAACAACTGCCTTCATTCTTAAAAGACAACAAGAATTGACCATTTTTTCTCTGTCCACTTGTCTTCTGACTGAGCTTATCATCTGTCCTTGTTTGATGTTTTCTCTCTGTATACTTCTATACACCATGCTGATGGTCTTAGGGCACTGCAGCTCTTTCTGGACAAGAGTCCCCATCCCTCTGTATCCACTCCTACTCTTATCTGCATTGCTGAACTAGTGCAGACTCTTAACTCTTTTGAATTCAATGGGCACATTTTTGATCAGATCAGTGTCATTGCCATGAGCGTCAAGATGGGACCCAGTTGTGCATGTCTTTTCATTGGACATCTTGAATATCTAATTTGGTCCACCTATGATGGCCTGTTCCTATCTCTTTTCCATAGATATATTGATGATGTTATAGATTTTACTGACATGTCTGAAACAATTGTCTCAGCTTCATCAACAATTTCAACACTACTATTAAATTGACATCTAACATTTCCACAACTTCTGCCAATTTCCTTGACATCATTGTCACTATTCATTCCCCTTATCTCAGCAGATTGTCTGCTATAAACCTACCAATGCACATGGTTTTCTTCTCTACACTTCTTTTCATCCTCTTGATTGTCACAACTCTGTCATTCTGCCAGTTTCTTTGTCTTCATCACTTATGTAGTGATAATGATGACTTTCTTGATAAATCTTCTGAAATGATTGATTTCTTCCATAGTCATTCATTTTCTGACAGTATCCTTTCATCTGTTTTACTCCATTTACGCCAATTATCTCGCGTCGATACCTCGACTAACTCTCAGGGTTCTTCCTCCTCCTCTGATAGAGTTAAACTTGTCCTTGCCTTTCATCCCCACAACTCTACTATGCAGCGTATCTTACTTAAACATTATTCTTTTCTCCGGTCTGATCCTCACACTCATGTCGCTTCCAGAACTTTCCTATAGTAGCGACAAAAATCTCAATGACATCACAGCCACCTTAGGTCTTCTGTTCCTGACCATTTTGACACTCTTCGTTGTCCATGTGGTCATTGCTACACATATCCTTATGTGATTCAGATGCACTCCATTTCATTTCCCAAGGCCACTTTCACTATTGATGAGACCTTTACATGTGAATTTCATAATGTCATTTATGTTATCATTTGTAAGTGCTGTAGTAAGCAGTATATTGTGAAACTAGCTTAAGATTGAGTTTCTGTAGCCATCTTTATGCTATCAAACATAGAAAACCTACTCCTGTCACCACACACTTCAATGGTGATGACCATCGTGGTGTTCTTGATATTCGGGTCACTACTATTAGATCTTGCACCACTGATGATAGATCCAGGACTCTTGAAAATTGTTTTATTTTTTAGTTTGGTACCCTCAACCCTATTGGTTGAGAAATCTTCTGCATACTCCACTGTCACATCAAGCATGAGGATGGAGATAGAGGGAGTTACAGCAGCACTTAATTGGTTGATAACTGATACATCAACACACTTTGTAATACTCACAGACTCTCAAAGCGTACTGAGTCTACATACACTGGGATGGCAGCTGGAGCAGAGCACTTACACAAGTGCCCCATGTTCTGTGATACTAGTTTCTAATCAAGAATCAAGCCTTTTGAACTTAATTCTGACCGTTCTTTTGTTTAGTTCTCAGTCGGTGTGGTCTTTGTCTTTATTCATTTTGTTCCGTCATTTACATAATTTGTCTTTATTCATTTTGTTCCGTCATTTACATAATCTTTTTTGTGCATTCTTTTTCCACATGTACCCGGTATTTACGTTTTTATGTATTTTCTGTTCCATTCCTTCCAATTTGTATGATTATGTCCTATGTACTGTTGTGTGTATTCTTTCACGTTAGCATCCGACAGTGATAGTGTGTCTATAGTGACAGTGATAATAATACTATATATAGCACATAGAAAATGGACAGGTGTCAGGACCCAGGTTACAGTGCATGAACTCACCCAGCTACCCTCGAAACCACAAGACATAATTATATACACAGATGGCTGTGTTAATAGAAACACAAATAAAAGCAGTTGGGGTTTTGTTGCATACAGAAAAGGCATGAAGTTGGTTGAGAAATCTTCAGCGTATTCCACTGTCACATCGAGCATGAGGATGGAGATAGAGGGAGTTACAGCAGCACCACTTTTACTTGGTTGATAACTGATACACCAACACACTTGGTAATACTTACAGACTCTCAAAGCATGCTGTGCAAGATAGAAAAGTTCATGCTGATACAATAATGGTGGGACGTATTGAACAACTCATTTGTCCAGAGCATCACATGGATATACTGCCCTGGTCATGCTGGAGTCAGAGGAAACGAGAGAGCCAACTTATTGGCCTGCAATGTGGCGATAGACAGCACATTGCTGAGAAGAGATAAAGAAGACTTAATGAAGGCAGTAATAAATTCATTTCAAGATGAAGATGATGTAAATGAGGCTGAGAACGTACACATACAGTTCGAATGTTAGAAATGGGAGTATCTAGAGGTGAGGGAAGGAAAAGTAAATTTGTTGGAAAGTCCCAAAGATCACACAATCAACACCTGACTGGGACTCTGAGTCTACATACACTGGAATGGCTGCTGGAATGGAGGGCGGAGCACTTATGGGAATGCCCCGCATGCTGTGAAACCAGTTTCTAATCAAGAATCAAGTGATAGTGTGTTAGTTGTCGTCCAGTAAGACTAATTACCTGTGTTCTACGTAAGTACTATTTACAAGATATGCCAGGAATATCAGTTGGAGGACATATTTTAAACAACATACGATATGCTGATGATACAGTTTTGATAGCTGAAAATGAAACAGCTAAAAGAAGTTATGAATATCATTGCACAAGGAAGTCAAAACAAAAGGGTTTAGTCTGAATAGATAGTAGAAGAACTGAAGTAATGGTAATATCACAGAATAAATGTCCTCCAGAATGCACAGAGTACATATGAGGAAATCACAGTGCATTGAAGTCAATCTTCCATGTATTTTCAAAAGTTTAACCATTTTTATGTGTTTGCCTCTTTTATTTTTGACTTTTAAGATTCTTTGAAGGATAGGTTTTGGAAGGTCTAGTCATGTGCTGCTGGAGTTTTCTTTCACAATGAACAATTGCCATTCCTATATTACATATCTCTCAATAATATTTGTATGAATGTTTTTCTTCATAATCTATAGTCACTCGTTAGATAATTTCCTAATTAATTTGGTATATATATATATGTATGAAGTACATAGGGCATGTGTTTTTTAAACTAATGTTGAATTTATAGGCACCACTCATATGTCATCAGCATGACCTATGTGAACTGCAGACATCTCTTTCTCTTGGGCTACTCGTCCGATCTGGGATTGTGAGACTAAATCACTAACCCAACTGTCACAGAGGCTGGTCATTCACTATTCAATGTTATATAATTAAATTGTAATACTAATTATAGTACCATATTTTTTTCAACCTGCTACTCACAGTGGATATTTATTAGATTTTCTGCTGAAGTATTAACATGATTTTATATATGATTATTTCAAACTCCTCAAAAATGGTACTATAATATACAGTACATATGCATAACATTAAAAACAACATGTAGCCTCATGGTAATTAGTTTTTTTTACTTATCCTTTTAAAACTGTTGCAAAGAATACTAATCTCATTCTAATTAATTTGTGGTTCAGTCAGTCAGTTTTGGAAGTGTGTTATGAAATCTTCTTGAATGTATTGGTACTTACTTTTGATACTTTGGTAGATCTTTATTAATTTGCATATTATACTGCTGTTTCTCTATTGTTGTTCGGCACTGTGGCAGATATGTACAAAACCTGTCTTGTGTGGTCATTGTACCAGATTCGAAAACCCACCTAAATTGTGCAATTCAGGCAACTGTGCATGCAGACCATTAAGAAAACAATAGAAATCGACTAAATGTATTTATATTTCGTACATAACACTAAAGCCAAGAAATCTGGTTCATTACTACATCTTGAATAGGATATGCTGCCAACTTTCTCTATTTATTTATGTTAATACTCTATCACCCACTGACCAGTAAACCTGGTTTTCGAGTCATTCGTTATCGTTATTATTATCGTTTGTTGCTTGGTTGAAAGGACACCAAACGTGTCATAGCTAAAAAAACTGACCATCATTCAATCCTGTGACACCTTACAGCAAAAACAAAGAAAAGACAATAGATATATACTCTGGTGTTTGAGATACAGTAAGAACTGAATTTTAGAAAGCTCTTCTTCTTCTTCTTTAGCGTTCATTCTCAAACGCAGGACCATGGTCTTACTAGATTTCCAGCAGGATGTAGTCCAGAGAATGGAAATGCATTGTGTCCCTGGTTTATTTGCGCCAATGGCCCGACTCATCCGTCTTCGGCAGTAGAAAGCTCAAGATACATGAATTTGATTATAATCAGTACACCAGGGAGATTTCCCAGTCATAGTTTAGTTTATTCACTTATTTTTTTTTTTTATTACCAGGTGTTTGTTAGGTTGATGAATGCACCGGATTCTAAAGAAATTGAAGTAAAAATTTAAGAAGCTAGCATATGTAATATTCACAAAATGCTTGATTTCCAGTGTTACCAACATCTTGTTGATATCCCATGCTATACTGATGATCAGAATCGATTTGTACGTGAACGTTATTCTTGTTATCTTCTTATTTGAGTCTCAACTGTGCCATGGCATGAGCACATTAATTAAACATGTGCCTGATTACTTTGTGGCACCTTTTGTTCCTGTGGGAGCCACAGTAATGTTGTGTCACACATCCACTGACAATGTGAATCGGTTTATGAGCTCACTTGTTATAGTAGTTTGCACACAGACACAAAAATAAGTTCGTGATACAGTTAGCCACCATGAAATGCGTATTAGAGCTTATAATTGTACATTGTAAAGATAAAGGCAATCTGAGTTATGCAGTTTCCTATCACATGGTCTTCCATAAGTGCTTAGATGCCTAGTCAGTGGTTGATCAGAAATTGCATGACTAGCATCGCTCACCATACTTACTCAGTAATGATGGCACCATTCCTCGACTTTCCTGGAGCATGAGTCCTGGTACTCTGGTGACTGGGCTAACGACGGAAATAATTTTTGTTTTAAACCATGAATAACTAGTGGACTTGAAATCAGGGTTTACTGGACAGTGAAAGAATGACTTAGCATTACACTACCATTGATTTCGCTTATAATGTGTGAAGGTCAAAGAATCTCTCCATTGCTACTAAGCAAGTACTGAAGGTCATGTTGTCAGCTGGTCATGCAGGGGTCAGGGGAAACGAAAGATCCGAAGTGTTGGCTGGTAAAGCTTTGGTGAACGGTACCGAGATAAGAAGAGACATGACTGAATTGATTAGAGCAGTCATGGATACCCTACGAGAAGACGAGGAGGACGTCGAACGAGACAATGTACATATTCAGAGAATGGTAGAAATGGGAGTGACTAGAGGTCATGGCAGAAAGTGCTCCCTCTCCGAAAAGATCAGAAGAATTCGTAATCAGCAACTGCCTGGGACACTGAGCTTATACATTTTTAGATGGTTGACGGAACGACAAGCAGAGCATATATGGCAATGCCCCCAGTGCTGTGACGCTTGTTCCTAATCAAGAATCAAAAGTACTGAAGGCGTCGGTAGTTGGACGATTTCTGGTCAACTACTGACCTATTGGACAACCGTGTGATATGATGCTGGTTCATAATTAAAGTACCTTTAGCTTTTTTTTTGTTCTAGCCCATTGCTCTTATTCCTTTATCATTGAAAGTATTTATTTGTCTTAATTTTTTTCAAGCTGAATGTTTATGGGTCTAGTTACGGACAGTGATATTTGTTATGTCTTTATTTATCCAATGTTTATAGATCTAATTAGAGACATTTGTATAATGTCTTTATTTTTTTTTGGGGTCGAATATTTATTGATTTCGTTACAAACGTGACGTTTCTTTTACGTCATCTTTTGTTCTAGCATTGTTTATAGATATAATTGCAAACCACTAATTACAAACGTTTGCTTGTCGGTAATGGCTTTCAAATTAATAAACTGATAGCTGATAACACTGGAGAATATAATACCATTGTATTCACATACACGTATGTCCGTGATAAATTTGACTGGAACTTTATAGCTAGTAGAAGTGGTAGTGCTCAAAAGACGTTAAGGTTTGACTTAATTGTACTTGGTTTTTCTCACATGTAAAACGTGTTTCTTAACAGCAGCCTGCCGCGAATACCACTTAGAGCACGTGACTCCGTAGTTTCAAGCGAGAATCCCAAGGCACCTCTTAATACATGCACTTGTTGATAAGATGTGGCTGTCTAGTTTCGAACCCGTAGCATCGTGAACACAAAACAAATGTTTGTGTTTTCGGGGACATGATGATCATCATCACCATCACGTACTGTCTCTGCAACAAAGGTTGGCTGCAATAGACCTCCAAAATTCCTTGTCTCTTCGTGTGATGGTGAACTCTGCGAGACTATAACCTGCCCATCTTGTGATGTTACTCTTCTACTTGTATCTTCCTTCCATAAAGTCTCACAAAATGATACAAAAGCTATATTGTTCGTAATTCCTGCAGATCAAAATATATAAACTAACAAGATCACATATTAGAATCATGCTCTTATCAATGTATTTCACAATGTGTGATAAATATTGCAAAAACTCAATGTTCAATGCTAGAAACCAGATACTGTATGGTTAACAAAAAAAGTATTACACATCAAATAAACTGTTAAAACATACACACACAAAGACAGCTCATTATAACATCAGAAAGCAGTAATAATTTTTCTGAAATGTAAGAATAGAAAGGTTGTATCACATTGTGATAGTTGATGAAGTCAATCGATTTGTTAATCGATTAGTGAAGAAGCTGAAAGGGCAGATAGATGAGATACTGGACATGCTAATGATATGTTGCAGAAAAATTACAACAACCGACAGACATCACTAGAAGTAGTAGATTATTTATATAAGAAGTAGGCAACCATTTTGGGTCGACCAAATTCAGAAGTCTACTTTTAAGATGTGGTCAACAAGCTTTTTTTTTTTAAATGTCACCGACAAAGGTAATGATGATCTCACGAACAGATGTTGATTTCCACGCACAAGGTACATTCAGTACAACAGAATCGACCAGGGGCTTGTGTATTGATCTTGTTGTTTGTGTCGGCTCCCATACAGTAACGTAGATTTCTCATTGTGAATCTAGCCGTTTGAGTTCAAGTATGATGGGTTGTGGTTTACAGCAAAGGTAGTTTTTTTCTTTAGTGATATCTGTAGGGAAGTAGTCAAAGTACTTTGCTTTCTGCTTACGAGGTTGAGAGTTCGAAATCAGGATAGACATTAATATTTTTAAAGATGATTCGTGGGGAATATCGCTCGAGTTCAGGTCGTACATACTAATTTGGAAAAGGTGAAGGTTACCAAAAAAAAAAAGAAACTCGCCCAATTTTGTGGAGTTTTTGCTGTTTTTGTGTGGGAAAACCCTTAAAATAGGGAAGTAGTTTCACCAGCGTTTTTATTACTTGTTTTCTAGTATTAAATGATTAATTCTATTTTCCTACGGGGCATTTTTGAACACTACAAACCCCCCTCATTTTATCTACGGGCTGGTTTTAGTTTGCATAGTTTTCTGCTTTGAGAGTTACTCCATTGCAAGCAACGTGTTGCTTTGCTGAGAGCGGGAAAGAGCGCATCGCAATTATCCGAGTACAAAGTCAATCTTCTTCATTTTGGTCTATCTATTTGTTGACATTGATCCATCGTTTTCGTGGTCGGCCTCTAGGTCTGCCTTCGCTGTATCTGTGTAGCATATCTTGCTGTGGAATGCTGTCTGATGGTAATCTGCTTATGTGTGCAAACTATTTGATCTGTTGTCTCTTGATGTATTTTAAGATTGGGGTGGTGCCAGTGTTTTGTCGGATGTCCTCATTCTTCATCCTATCTCTTAGCGATATTCCTAGGATTCTGCGTAAGCATGCCATTTCAGCTGTCACAAGTTTTACTTTTGTCTTGTGCTGTCGTTGTCCATGTTTGGCGTTGGTAGCACAGCGTTGGCATAATACTCGTTTTGAATAGTGTTATTTTGGTGTTTAAATCTACGTTTTTGTATCTGAAGATTGCCCGTGTGTTGCCGGGGCCCGAAAGGGGAGCAAAGAATAGCAACACTATTTACCTTCCACGCATGTCGTAAAAGGCGACTAAGGAGGTTATGGGATGGAGTTGGCTGTCCCATCCCATATAGGGTCAGTGACCCAAAGCCAAGCTGAAGTAGGATGTGTCAGGCCGAAAGGCGCAGATATCGCAGCAATGCTGTAAACCATGATACAACGCATTCCGTTCTCCGGACTACATCCTGCTAATCTGCAGGAGTTTGAGAACGAACGCAGAAGAAGAAGTTTCTGAAGATTTGTGTCATTTGCCCTAGGGCTTGGTATGCTTTACTACATCTATTGTGTATTTTTTGCTGCTTTTGCCGTGATGTTATATTACTTCCTAGGTATGTGAATTCTGTCACTTGGTTAAGTCTCTTGTTTTCAATATATATATTGGTGTTAGTTTCTGTTCTTCCTATCTTCATTACTTTGATCTTTTCTATATTTATCTACATGTTAAAGGTGTGGCATGTTTGATGTAATCTATCTAGTTGTGTTTGTAGTTCTTATGATAATGATGCCACTAGTGGTTGGTCATCTGCAAATAGTAGTTCGTTTAAGTTATCCTTCAGATTGTTTTCTTCCGTTGTCTTTGCTACTTTGCAGATGTGGTCTATGTATGTTATGAAAAATAGGGGGGGGGGAGGGAGGTAGTATACATCCCTGTCTCACCCGAGTGAGTGAATTTGAAATTTATTAGATGAACCTGTGCCTGTTCTTACTGAGCATTGACTATTGGCGTATGTGCTCTGACATAGGCTTATCAGATGTTGGGAAACTCCATATGTCTGTAGTGATATTCATAGTTTAGAAAGTTAAATCATTTCCATCTTACCTGCCTACGTAAATTACTAAACATCCATTGGTGGGACAAAGTACCAGACTACGAGGTCTTGGAAAAATCAACCTCACTAAGCATCCACACAATACTTATGAAGGCGCAGGCACGCTGGGCAGGCCATCTTGTGCGTATGGAGAACTCGCGTTTGCCAAAACAAATATATTATGGAGAACTCAAGGCAGGATTTCGAAAAGCTGGTGGACAGAAAAAGCGTTTCAAAGACACGCTCAAGTCATCCTTGAAACATCTTAACATCGACGTAGGCGCTTGGGAGAGCCTCGCTCAGGATAGAACAGCATGGCGTTACAACATTAGAACGGGAGCACTAGCGGCAGAAGAATTCAGACAAGAAACTGCAAGACAGAAGCGGACACGTAGAAAAGAAAAAAACATCTCAACCTCACACAGATACCTTCTATTGTTGTCAATTCTGTAAAAGAACATTTTGTGCACGCATTGGACTTGCTAGTCATTTAAAAACGCACTATTAACTTTATTATTTTATTATTTATTGTTATTATTATTATGGTTGAGTTTTTGGTCATCGTCGATCACGACGGATGAACATCATCAGTTGTGCTCTATCCACTCTGTCACTTTCTCTTGGTCCACGAAAGCCAAATATGTATTGGTTATGTTCTATTGCTCTTTCTGAAAGTTGTTTGATGGCGAAGATTGCATCTGTGCACATTGGTTAATGTGCTATTTTACTTAATTCTTAACAGCATATCCGATTTCGACAAATGTTTATGCAAACTTGATTCCTACACCTATATAAGGTCTAAAAGGCTCTATTTGTGTATCGATTCTTACCCAAGACAATTTATGCTCTTGCATCCGCCGGGCACTTAATGATTTCTTTCTAGTACTCACGTAAGAAACAGGTAATGAAGTTTTACAGAATGATGACTAACATGCTATCACTGTCGGATACTTACGTGAAATAATACACACAACAACACACAGGATATAATCATACAAATAACAATACACAGGACACAATCGACGTTTCGAAAGACCTCACATCGATTATGTCCTGTGTATTGTTATTTGTATGATTATATCCTGTGTTTTGTTGTGTGTGTTATTTCACGTAAGCATCCGACAGTGATAGCATGTTAGTCATCATTCAGTAAAACTTCATTACCTGTTTCCCACGTGAGTACTTATTTTCATACAGTTTTACTAGCAGTATTACCTTTTATTGATTGTCATTTCTTTCTGGGAGAGTAATTTTGGTTAAGGTTTCTCGCATCAGCTCGAGGATGATATACGTCTGCTGTGTGTCCATCTATTACCGGGGCCTGAATGGAAAGCAAGGAATATTAAAGTTACTTCCATGCATGTCGTAAGGAGCAACTAAGGAGGATTGGGTAAGGTGTTGGTGGCAGCCACTCAAAATGCCATGATCATTAGGATGTGTTGTGTCGAAAGACAGATATCGCGGCACAGCTGTAAACCATTAAATAATATTGTTTTCACAGAGTTATATCCTTCTAACCAGCAGAAGTGGAGACCTCCTTGGCATAGATGTGCTCACAAGGTTGCAGATTCAGATCTAGTTCGCTACGTCTAGTTTACAAAGTGAATTTTTCTGTGGATTATCACTTGAAGTTAGGTTACGTGGTCTGATTGGTATTCTCGGCAGGCGCTGTGCTGCTTCGTTGACAGAGACCGAGTACCTATGGGGTACAAGTGCAATGTACAGTGAAGTTGGTCCTCTACGACTTTTCATCCTTTAAATCAGCAGAAGTGTGAAAATAACACAGAAGTATTGGACTGATTTCAGGCTGAGTTTCAACAGCTCGTAGTGAAGTCACTGCTTACAGGTGGCACACATTCTCCATAACCATTATCGTACTCAGAAGATTCAAAGCCATGGTAGATGGATGTGAAATGCTTTCTTCTTCTTCTCTTTCGCAGATTAGCATGTCTACACAGCATGTCTTTAAAAGGAAAGTAAATGCTGCTGTATTTAAAAACTCCTCATGGCTCCCATAAAGCTTTCTGTAGATATCTATCTCTGTGGCTCCTCCATCAACTAGTTTAGTGTAATGCAGTCTTGCATGATATGTTTCGCGGTATACATACATACATACATACGCACGCACGCACACACTCACAAATATATAAATAATATATATAAATATATTATTTATATTTATAAAAATATAAACACGCAGACATCAACAGAATACACCACCAATCTCTTCAATGGATACCTACTGGGAAAAGAGCCAGGGGTAGACCAAAAGAAAAACTCAGAAGAACAATATTTAGAGAAAGTAAAACAATCAATATCCCTACTATTCAAGAACTGCACAAAATAGCTTTGAACAGACATAATTGGAGAGATCTGACCTCTGCCCTATGCGCTAACTTCAGCGCAAAAGGAAAATGAATGAATGAATATATATAAGGACTGTAGTTACGTTTCCAGTAAGGAGAGGGTTTTACACATAAAAGTCAGTCATTCTTCTGTAGGAGAGGGTTTTACACATACAAATCATTCTTTTGTAGAAGAGGGTTTTACACATACAAGTCATTCTTTTGTAAGAGAGGGTTTTATACATACAAGTCATTCTTTTGTAAGAGAGGGTTTTACACATACAAGTCATTCTTTTGTAAGAGAGGGTTTTACACATACAAGTCATTCTCTTGTTTTCATGTGTAATTCTCCCTTTTTGCAGAGAAATTTGATGACCGTTTTGTGAAAAATTGCTAGGAGAGGGTCTTTACCCACCTATTGGCTAGATTACTTGTACTAAAAGTCATGTTCCGATTTGCTGGGAGAGATTTGAACACCCTAAAACTCCCTGTTCTTTATCTACTGGATTTATTTATATATGTATGTATATATCTATCTATCTATATTCATTCAGCACCGAACAAGGTGCATAGGGCAAAAACCAGAGGTCTCCAGTTCGAGCTATCTTATACTACTGTGTGTAATTCTTGTATGTTGTCGAGACCCATAGGCATACCCTCTTTGATGGTTGTACTTCGAAGAGTCTCTCTTGTTTTTCCACATTTTATTTTGCCATCTGGTACCCATTTTAATGCTTATAGTGGCAATATGTTTTCTTATATTTTAACTACATGTCCAATATAAGTACATCGTTTTCTTATTGTTGTAGAAACATATTTCTGTTTGGTGTCTTCTCTTACATGCATGTTTGACTTGAATTCTTCCCAACAAAAGAGCTGATGTGTTTGCTGGTAAAGCCTTGATGAAGGCCACCGAGATAAGAAGAGATATGATTGAATTGATTAGAGCAGTCTTACCCTACGAGAAGATGAGGAGGAAGTTGAACGAGACAATGTACGTATTCAGAGAATGGGAGTGACTAGAGATGATGGGAGAAAGTGTTCCCTCTTCAGAAAGATCAGAGGAACGTGTAAACAGCAACTGACTGAGACACTGAGCGTATACACTTTTAGATGGCTGATGGAACGGCAAACAGAGCATATGTGGGGATGACCCACAGTGCTGTGATGCTTGTTCCTAATCAAGAATCTTCCCAACCAATATTAAGTCTTCTAAGGCATTTATTTTCAAATGGATTCCATTTCTTCTCCAGTGCCTTTGTCATTTGCCAACTTTCGCAACCATATGTCAACACTGATATCACATTGGAGTTAAACAGTTGTAGTATGGTATGTTTACTTATTGTTCTTGATTTCCAGATGTTTGTTAGATGGTTGAAGACACTTGATGCTAACGCAATTCTGATCAAATCTCTTTTGCTGTATATCCATCTTGTGCACCATTTTGCTGCCTAACCTAAATAAGAAAAGTTATCAAATGTCAGAAATGTTGCTCCGTTGAGGGTGGTTTTACAGTTAGTAAAATTCATGATCTTACTCTTGGAAGTGTTGACCTGAAAGCCAATTTGTTCTGAAAGATGACAAAGTTGATTCAGCATATTTTGTCCCTGATGTGTATATATGGTGAACAAATAATTTTGATGTTGACCAGCTGCTTGATGTGGAAATTGGGCTTAGTCAAGTTAACAGAGGTCGTAAATTAAGATTGGTCAGGTCATCCCATTAAACTAGCAGGACCACAGTAGTGCCCAAACAAGCACAAATGCTGGTCAGAGATACCAGGTCGAGAAACGCATCAACAACCATGATATCATGTAACCTGTCTACTGCGAGCGACAAGGAGATAATTATCAAGCAATATTAGTGAAAATAAAATTAGAGAATATTAAATAAGGCTGGAGATGGCTTTAGCGTCTCTGTCAAGGCTAACTGTGATTTGGAAAAGCAACATCAGTGTTGGAGTGAAAATCAAACTGTATAAGTCGCAAGTGCTTTCTGTTGTACTGTATGGTTGTGAGAGTTTGGCACTCACTGTGACATGGAGAGAAGATTACAGGCTTTCGATTACAAATGCACAGACAAATTATACGAATTACCTATAGGGAACATAAGACCAATGTGTACATAAGAAATAAAGTAGAGATGTGTGCAGGTGTTCAGGAGCCATTGCTTTCAATAGTGAAACGACGAAAACTAGCATGGTTCGGACATGTATGCAGGCACGATTCCCTGTCAAAAACCATACTGCAGGGAACTGTTGCGGGTGGAAGAAGCAGAGAAGGTCAAATAAAGGCATGGACAGACATCAAGGAATGAACAGGGCAAGATATTTCCACACTCATCCGCATCGCTGAGGATAGAATTCACTGAGTACTGTGTGAAGCATCCAATGTGGTACCCCTACGACCCTGAAGGGTTACGGGTTTATTGATTGATTAGTGAAAAAAGACACAAATGTATTGGGTAACAACATTTTGGCACAAGCTATCGTTGTCTGCTTCGTTCACTTTCTGATCACTCTCTGCCAAAGGTAGCAGTCAAACACAGGAATGGGGAGTAATGCCATGAGTTTTTCATTAAAGGAGATGACATTGCCAGCTGGTACCACAAGTCTGCTGTGACAAACAATATGAGGAAAGGTTAACTATTTGGAGACACAATCATCTGCAAAAGTACGCATTTTGAAGAAGATATCCTATGTGATTGCCATAGCAATATGATAGTACAATATAATATATGCGACTCATTCTCGGTATGACAAGATTAGAAATGTTGCAGTCTTGATGATTTAATTTATGTGTCATTTTTGTGCCAGGCTTGCGTGATCCATATATTGATCGGGTATCATACCTACCTTTTCTTAAATAGAAATAATTTACCTCTTAACAATCGAGACGTGTTTTGTCATGGGTCAGTTGATTCTCATCAGCAACTATTGTATATGTGGATATAGTTACATAATATTCAGAGCATGCCTTCTTTGTCATCAGTATTTGGTATAGTACCAGCTTTCCTAGGTGATTGGGGCTCTCCACAAATTCATCTTCCAGGACCATTATGTACGATTTTGCTAAAAGGGGATGGTTTATTGAAAGTATGGGTAAAGATGAGGGTACGTTTATTGAAAGTATGAGTAAAGATGGAGGTATATTTTTTGAAAGTATGGGTAAAGATGGTTGTATGTTTATTGCAAAAAAAAGGCTTATCACTCAAGTTTTTGATCATTTATCTTTGGAAAACTACTAGTGGGAGAGATGTATTATGGTAATAAGTGTCATGTTCTTTTTCCCAAAAGAGGGGGAAGCGACGGTCTTGAAACCCTCAAATCCCCCTCCCAAGATTACCTTTTCAGGCCCCTAGATAAGGGGCATAACCCCACCCGACCACTTTTGAAATCTGAACAGGACAGTTAGTAATAGGAAGCAAGTAAAAATGTGGGTACTCATTTTAAAAGTATTTCCCCAAAAAGGTCACACAAACTTGCACAACAATGAATGAATTCTCAACATTATTGAGAAAATAACCCCTTTTGATAGACAAAATTCCTCCCCTCTTACTGCAGACATATCCCCATCCCTGTTTCCATCTACAGGTTTGTCCTTTCTGAATAGGGACTATTAATTTCAATAGTAAAATGTACCCATACCAGAACATTTGTCAGTAATTTGATTTCACCGTCATTCTTTGGCTCTTGTCTCATTGATTGCACTGTTGTTACAGTTGTGGTTATACCTTATTTACTCAAGATACACTCCTTGTCTCATTGATTGTGCCAGATGTGGTTATACCTTATTTGTTGAAGATGTTTCTTGTCGCATTGATTGCACCGGCTATAAATTTGTGATTTTACATTCTTTTCTCGAGACACGCATCTTGTCTCATTGATTGTGCCAGCTGTAATAATTGTCATTAGGGTCAATACCGTCTTTACTCAAGATATGCTTAAAATAATTTCCAATTGAGATATTGATAATACACACATCCTCTGTTTGTTGATCTCTTTCAATGAAAAAGTGTTCTCGTTGTTATGTCTTCATTCCACATCTTTTTTCTCTCTCAACACTGTTCTCGTGTATACTCAAATTATAAGGCACACTTTTCAATCATGATAAAGTTTATTGATACTTAGAAAAACTCAGCTACAGCTAGAAGTAAAAAAATATTGAATTCTCACATGTACTTCTCACTCAGACAAGAACAAATAACGTAAGAAGATCTGGATATAAAGCCAGAGGAAGACATAGAAAAAGATGGATAGATAACATCAAGACAACCCTGAACAAATACTGATTCAACGCAGCCAAGGCGACATATCTGGCCTTGGATAAACAAATAAAGCTTTCAGTCACTATCCCTACGCTTAACAGCAAGTGGATATTCTGACCATCATCCACCTGGGGATAGACAATAGACTTCTCACTAGTTAGAGGTGACTTTTAAAACCCAGAATTTTGTTATCTAATGTACTTTAGTAGTTGCAACTGAAACTGCTAACTGACTAGTTTCACTATTTCTACTCTGAGTAATACTCTCAACTCATAGTATTCCACTCTTGTTCAACTATCTTCCTGTGGGTCTATGGTAATGTATATATATATATATTTATATATATAACTATATATTATATATATATATAGTTTCCCACCTATTTACATTTCGTTCTACTTCGCTGTCTGCCTCACAACTCTATGATAATCTTTCTACTACCTGTGTTAACTATTTCACACTATATCTCCGAATCTGCCCCTCTAACTACTTTGAGCATTACATTGGAATCTCTCTGTATCTGACCCGAATTTCTCTATTCTATACTTTTTACACAATAACCCAATCTCTCTTTTTGAATTACTAACAAGGGACTCACATACTAACATTGGTCAATTTGCAAATCAGTTTGACATTAGCAAATCTGCAGTTCTACCCCTCCACCTATTTCCTAACATGAATTATGACTCAGGCTAAATCCCCATTCTAATGTTGGACTTTCCAGCTTTTCACTTGCACGTTTACCAAAAAGGTACCTATGACTAATAAGCCAAATGTGTCCCAACATTGTACCTGGTGTCCAATGATAAAAACATCCCCTAAGATATCACAGAAGAGATAGAAAACATAAACATGATAGTGCACTGCTGGTTCGAACAATGCGCTAGTAGATAACTACTGAATTTTGACTCTGAACAATAGAAAAATTTGACAGTAGTTGACAAGTTTGACATTTAACGACAACAATACTGAGTTCGGATTTTTAATACACCAATTAAATATTTTAAAAAATTTTATTTATAGAAAAATCTGAAAAAAATACCTTAGACACTGAACATAATTTACTGGTCAGTCTATGATGGTCACAAAATGAGTGTAAATGGCCCTGACTAAATAGCCAATTCTAAATTAGTGAATAAAAGGTATTGAACCAAGTGTTAAAGTTCCAATGTTATCTTTCTACACCCCTAGCAGAAAACCAGCTAATAAATTTGCTACCAATTTCTGGTTAGGAATTTTTCAAAAGCAGGAATTTTTTTAATAATAAACTTTGAAGTCCTAATACTATTACATATATTTTGACATAAGCAAGGAAGTGTCCCTAAATTCTTGACAATAGTTACAGGAGGTGGGTAAAAATGGTAAACACAATTTATGTACAGCCCCAATAGGCAATGATCCAAACCTTTCATAAAGCAGTGGCAAGCTACTGAGCATAAGTATTGCCTAGAAAATTACCAAAGCCAAAAAATGATGACCTTATTGCTACATTCTTCCTAGAATATGGTGCAGACATATTTTTCTGCATACAGAAGGTTAGAAGATCTCATCTATGGTCAATCAGACCAACCGGTATGCGACAGTAAACCTCTAGTAGATGGCATGCTTCTATAGTCTTTCCTCATATGAAAGTCCCACAACACTTTATATATACAATTATGTTGTTGCCCTGTCTGAATAGGAGGTTTTTCTCAAAGTATTGCACACTGCTGAGAGTTGGAGCATTCTGGGTATGAAGTAAAGCTCTGGAGACACTGTCCCATTGTAGAAAAGACAACCAAGAGTTCTAATTGCTTGTAATTCCTGAGGATTGAAGCAAACAAGCACTTTCGTTTAGTATTGCAGTTCCTTTTTTCTGTAGGATTAGCTATGGCAGGACTCCAGTACAGACCTGTCAATGGAGCGTAAACTTCATTCATGATGTTTTTGATTAAAAAAAGTAGTCTATTCTGACCAATGAAATCACGGAAATAATAAAAAAATCTGCCGTTCAGGTCATATTTCCTTTTTTGTACAGAGGTCTTTACTGTCAAAGGTTTTGGATTAGCCCTAACATCCTGCTTAGCGACGACCTATTGTCTGATTTAGTTAGATGTTGCTTTTTTATATTTAATAGCCAATGATTTAAAATTAATAATCCACCCTGTAAATAAGATGGCAACTTCCATGGCAAATCACCCTTATTTACAGTTACAACCTATCATAAATTAAACTCATGGGACATTCATTTTTCACTCTGCTAGGTAGAAAATGTTTGGAGACTCAACCAACTGCATACATTATCTACCTTCATCAGTTGATACTAGTCAATGACCTCTGTATTGCACTGTCCATACATCTTAATGAAGCTATAGGCCTACACACTGTGCGCAGTAAGTTTTACGTGAATCTTCCTATACTGCCACTATAAAAATTTCTAGCCTCCCCAATCCATCCTGTACAACGGTTTCCAAAGTTCTTTTCATCATCAATTGCTTCACTTCCGTATCCACTTGTGATATGTTTTGAAGCCATTAATTCCTTATTTCTGCAAGGGCTTCCTTGTGCTGCTGATACGTACAAGTTACTATACAATGGAGGACTTACCGTTTAAAGACTGACACTATGTGATGGGTTTACTGGAGATAGTTTTAAGCAAGATAGTGAGTTGAAATGAATGTGTAATGAAAGTGAGGTATGTTGTATTTTGATATAGTGCCTATTTATGATTTGTTATACAGGTAAAGACTTAACAAAAGCATGGAATCCCATCTGTATTGGTAAAGTCTATGGAATTATAGGCAAAGTCAAACTACACCCAGGTACAATTTATTTTCCTTATAGACCTTTACATTAATTTACAGCAGTGATGTTTTTGCAGTCATTGCTTCATTGCTGATGGTAGATATACACCAATGGTGTTATTATTCTTATTATGTTTAGATTCTGGATTATTATATCGTAATAAAGTAAATTATGTTGATGTTTCCCAATATATTTATCATGGAGAACCACTTTCTTATCTGATCTTGGGGGTTGCGAGTTTTCACTCTTTCTTCTCTGTGCCATGTGATGGTAGGTGCATGTCTTCTTCAGCTGTGTTGTGTCTGTATGAAGGGTGCTGTGATGGAGTGGTTAGGTGGTAACAGTTTTCACAGGTCTCATTGTGCATATAACATGATGGTGTTTTACTGTTTTCTCCTCTTGTCTGTTGCAGGGGTAGCAGTATGGTATGTGGTAATTATTTGTAGGTGTTTGTTAAGCTGTGCATATGCTGTTCATAACCTAAATATTGTTGTTGATATTTCTGGTGTAGCCTATTTATGCTGTCGAGTGGGTTTGGTTGGGACGTGTCTGCATATAGTGCTCTTCCTTTTGAGCTAGTGGCCCAGTGATCCACCCATTGTTGTTTAAAATTGTTGTGGATAATTTTCTTATTCTTTTGTTCACTTGAAACATGTCTATATCTGTAATTCTGTCTCCTTAATAAAACTCACTGTCTTTTGTAGTTCATACAATGGCCCATAGAGCCTTGAGTAACTGTATTCCCTTGATCCCTGGGGTAACCGAGAAAGACCTCCAGTAATTGTGGTTGGGCCCTTTCGAGGTATAGGGCACCTATAGGTATAGGTATCATCCTTGCCTGAAAATCCACCACAGGGCAGGCACCATAACTATTATGAGATATTTACATGTTTCCATTGTGTTTTGTGACTGGCATCCTGATTCATTGTGCACCTTTTGGCTGGTTGTCTCCGTCTTCAGCACATTGCTTACTTGGGCCGGACTGTGGTCCTACTCGAGTGGGATTTCCCAACCAGTCTTAGTTTCCAGCCCCTGATGGCTGAACTAAGCCCCATCACCACTACACGGTACTAGCCTCGATGGGGGTTGTGGATAATGTGTTTAATTTTTCTAATGTTGGTGGAAATTCCTGGTTGGGACATACTTGCTTCCTTTTTTGCCAGTCTATCAGCACTTTCATTCTCGCTGTTATCTATGTGGCCTGGAATCTGCTGCAGAATAGTATTAATGCCATAGGATGTAATTATGTTTGTATCTTGAAGTATGTTGCTTATAGTGTTCTCTGCTGTTGGTTTCCAGTTTCAATGGCTTGGAGAGCAAACAGGGAGACTGTGAATATTACTAGATTTTGTGGAGTGTTACATTATTCTTGTATTTGGTCGTGATGTATGAGATTGTTTCTGATATTTCTTTCACCTCTGTCTCATAGTTGCTGCAGAACTCTCCACAAGAAGCAAATAATTTATATTGATGTTTTGTTGGGGACAACTAGCTATATCTTGCATTGATAGTGGCTTTGAAGTTTAACACATCTGTGTATGCTTGGATCCAGTTCTTAGGTTAGGAGTCAATAGACTCTAGTGCACTGGATTTAAGGGTGTTTTGGTTTTATGACTTTGTTACTGACGTGTCAATTAGCATAGTGTTTATCTGGGGCAGTATGAGGGATGCTTTTGGTGGAATATTTTATAGTCTTTCAGATTCGATTGCTCTCTATCTTCAGGAATTTGGTGTTTCTTGTTTATTTCTTTTGTTAACTGTACTGGGTATTTTTGTTTTAGTCTTGTTTTGCATATCCATTTGTAGACATCTTTGTTAAGATAATTTTGTGTGAGTCGCTTGCATATTTCCACGACTTCTGTAGTTGTCTTTTCTCTTCTAATGTGCAGTGACTCTATGTTTGTACTGATTTCATAAACCACTGTTGATGTTTATCTCATGCCACCACAAATGAAGTGGAGAGACTGGCTTTGTACTCTGTCCAAGTGTGTGTAGGAGCTTTTAGATGATGTAGCCTGCGAAGAGAGTTTTTAGTCTAATATTAATTTGACGTATCCAATGTATGCATGTTTAAGTGTTGTCTTTTCAGCTCCTCAGGATGTGCTTGCAAGTCGCTTTAGCATGTTCGCCTTCCTAGATGCTTTTCCTTTGATATTATTAATTAAGTTATTGATGGTTAGCCTCCTGTCCAGCTGAACACCTAGATATGTTGGGTTTTCTTTGCAATTTATTTCAGCTCCTTCAAGAGTAATTGTCTTATTTCTGTTGTTGTTGCTGAGTGTACATTTTATGTATGTAGTTCTACTGGTGTTTACCTTCAGTTTCCAGCACTTGCAATATGTTGATATTGTTAGAGGGATTTTTCGAAGTCTCTCTGCAGCCAAGTGTGAAGTCCAATCCACTTGTCCATATGACAAGGTCATCTGCAAACATGGCCTTGATGGGTGTTAAATAAATCAGGGAGATCATTTATAAAGATTAAAAGCAGGATGCACCTAAGGGCTGAGCCTTGGGATAGCCCTCCCTCATTCTTGCATTTGGTTGCAGCTTGTATGGTTCTGTCACTTAGGTAGTTCTTAATCCATTTGTATATATTCCCACAAATACCCATGTTTTGCATTTTTAGAAATAGTTCCTTTCTTCATAATAACTCTTGTCATATGCTTGCTGCAGGTCTACAAAGACAGCAACTGTATTCTTCTCTTACTAAAAACTGTCCTTTACATTCTGTGTGGAGAAAAAAAGTTGGTCTTCAGTCCTTGATCCTCTTTGGAAGCCTGCTTGAGAGTTGTTGAGGGACGCTGAAACTACCAATCACCAGTATAATCTGTTGTTCAATATTTGATCTGCAACTTTACTAATGTTGGAAGTCAAAGAGATTGGCAGAAAGCTTTTTATGTCATCTTCAGGTTTATCCTTCTTCTATATTGTCTTAACAATAGCTGTCTTCCAGGTTGTTGGTAGGGTTCAACAATGCCAAGTTTTATTTATGAAGTTTAGGAGCTCTGTTTTTCCTTTGGTTCCTAGGTGGTGGATCATATAATGAGAGATTTTATCAGGACCTGGTGCTTTTCTTAGCTGTAGTTTCTTTAGAGCAATCTGGAGTTCGTGAATGGTAAAGTTTTCTTCAAAGAGTGCAGTGTTTGCTGGTTTGGATCTTTCTTTAGTTTTTAGAATCTTGTCAATTGTATTGTCTAGTACTTTCCTGTGGGAGGTTTTGTTGTGTTGTAAAAGTATTTGTTGAAACAGTTTGCTTTGTCTGTGCCTTTCACTAGTACCTGATTTAGGGTCTGCATTGGTTTGTTTTTCCCCTAAGTTTTTTAATAGCTTTCAGGCCCTCCTACTGTCCGTGCGAAGGTTGAGCTTGGTACAAATGTCAGGCGATTTTTGTTGTTTTACTTCTTTTGTTTCTAGTCAGATTAGTGCAGTTAGTTTATTATATTCTGTTCTGTTTGCATATGTAGGGTGCTTCTCTGCTTTCTTTCTTGCTTCTCTCCTCTTTTGGCAAGTTTTCAAGTTTCCAAAATGGGCTGTATTTCTTTCTGCATCCTCAGGGGATGTTCTGTAGGCTGCATTAAGTATGATTGCAGTGATGTATTTGTATGCTTTTCATCTGTCGAAGTCGACGATGACCACTCAGCTCAACTGGTATGATAATAAAGATGATAATGTCTGTGGTGTGCCCGACTGTGACTAATGAGTCCTATGCATACTTGGAATTGTCTACCACACTCTGGAGCCATTGAGCAGCTCTTGACTTTTTTCTAGCGCCTTGTTATTGCACATAAATGTGTCTGAGATTCTCTGCTGCTGAATCACCACACTTGATTCTTCGACATCGGTCGGATCTGTCTTGTGCAAGATTCTCCCATAAATTTGTATTTCATGTATCTTATGTCTTTGTATAGGTTGTTTATATCTGTGTTTTTGTCAATCTTTGCTAGGTTTTTGTCTGTGAATGTATTGAATTGTTCATAGTCTGTGCTTGTTTGTAGTTCCAGCAATGTGTTTTTTGTGTTGGTTGGTTTCTTGTTTGTGAGATTTGGAGGATTATGGGGTAATGGTCAATTCTTATGTCACCAAGTATTGTTATTTTTGAGGTCTGCAGATATGATGGTGAGGTCGGTTCTGAATGTTGATCCACTGGCTTTGGAGGAGTGGGGGTATGGATGAGGAACCTTGTACTATTATTAGGTTGCACCCATGATGTTTCTGTCCTTGTGTTCTATTGCTGGTATATGTGCATTGAAATCTCCTGCAATGATAGTTCTCTTGTCATCTGTGGTGCTGCTGTCTATTTGTTTCTTGGAGTTAGGTGGCTTGTATGCATTGAGCAGTTTATGCCGCTGACTATGGTACCATATAATTATTTCTTGTGAATTATTACCTTTGTTCATATTTTTGACTTCTTGCATGTCATTTCTAATGTGTATTGCAATGTCTCTGCACTTCTGACATTTACATTTGTGTATGGTGTAGCCTAGCATTGTGTGTTCTTTCTTTGATAATAGTGTTTCCTACAGTAGTGCAATATGGGTATCATTGTTTGTGTAGTGTTCTACTCAGCTCTAGGCTCTTATTTCTGAATACAGATTTGTTAAGTTGTATCATGTTTAGCCCTCTGACCGTATATTTATTTCCGGAAGTTATGTTAAAAAAAATGTATTGGCAGGCTCGTAAAGCATTGACAGGCACATAATGTCAGGCACGTAATCGCTATCATCATCAGATTCCCCTTCAATTTCATTAGTTCTTCAAATACATATATAGCAACTCTGTTCTTACCTCAAATACATATATAGCAACTCTGTTCTTACCTTCAAATACATATATAGCAACTCTGTTCTTACCTCAAAGCAAAATTCTGAATATTATCAGTATTTTAAATCATGGGATAGCAATGCAAAGAAACATAAATAATTGTGAGCACGCGGAAATCGCAGAATACGTAAAATTAAGCCAGTAACATAATTTAAGCAAAAGTTGTGTTGTTTTTATAGCACACAGTAACCATGGCAAAATCGATAAAATAAACCATTTACACGAGTCTATAAAAATGGCAATACAGCCATGTGTACATGTGGACAGGCATCTCAGACAGCAGAGCATATTCCTCAGGAATGCCTGAAATATGAAATGCTGAAGCAGACACACTGGCCCAGAGAAACAACAGTGGGAGAAAAACTCTAAAGACTACTGTACGAGTTAGAAAGCAGAATCAGGTTTATAAAAGAAACAAAACTTCAGATATACCGGTAAGCACATTCCAAGAAATCGAAAGAAGGAGGAGAAAAATGATCTTGTACTTAATAAGGAGGGGCAATGAATACTTGTATATACATTTTCTGCACACAAAATAGCTCAATTATAATCACAGACAGTGCTAGAAAAAAATTACCGGATAATCCATCCACTAAATTCTCTGTCCCAAATTAGATCAGCATGAAACTGAGCTGTAAGTTTCATTATTGTCTATTGTCTTTCCCCAGGTGAATGATGGGTGATCATATTCATGCTTGCCATTAAGCGTAGGGGTGGGAGGTTACGCTGTCATTCCAAGGCCAGATGTGTTGCAGTGGTTGCATTTAGTCCATGTTTGTTCAAGGTTATCTTGATGTTTTCTATCCACCGTTTTCTTGGCCTACCTTTGGCTTTATGGCCGGATATTATTTTGTTATATGCTCTTATTGGAATTTGGTTTGGGTTCATTCTCATAAGTTGACTGAACCATTTTACATTTACTGTCTTCAATATGTTCAATATATGTTATTATACCAACTCTTTTCCTAATTTATTCATTTCTTATGTTATCCAGTTTAGTAACAATTGCAGCTTTTCTCAGATACTTCATTTCACATGTAATGATTTTCTTCTGCTGTGAGGCTGTAGTTTCACAATTGCTGTAAATATCCTGACAGTATCATAGTTTTTGTAAACAAAAGTAAAAGAACAATTTTGTGTAACAATTTTAACAACCATTTGCAAGTATGCACACATATCTGTACACACATAGAATATACATGCACAGATACCCATACATACATACACACACAGCAGACATGTGCATACATGTATACATACATGTGTGTATATGCATAGAAAAGCACACATGACCATTCATTAACACACAAGCATACCCATATATACATGCGAACATATATTTGCAGATGCACACACATATAGCAGATTCATCTAAAAGGATAAATTCACAGTGTTAGAGAACAACCTAACATACTACAGATGTGAGGGCTGGTGCAACACAGAGCAATGAGAGAAAAGCAGAGAGGTAAGGAGTGTTGCAGCAAAATAAAAAAAACTCACTAAAGACATGAACAGAAATAAATGACATTTCAACTATAAAGTCTTCATCAGAACAAAAAGAAACAAGTAATGAATATTCATCAAAAACAAACAAGAGAAATGAATATTCATTTCTTGTTGTTTGTTTTTGTACAGATTAAGGCTTTCGTTGAAACATCATTTGTTTCTGTTGATGTCATTAGTGTGTTTTGTATTTTCTGCAACACTCTTACATGTCTCTGTTTTTTTCTCTACAGGTAGGTCTACACACCTAAGTGCACACATAAACATACACACACATATTGTAACCATATTTTTATGTTCACTATATGTTTACAATTTGTCAGATTCTGAATGGAGACTGTTGGTCATCAAACAAAGAACACTAGCTTGTCAGCTGGCAGGGCAGCACATCTACAAGATCAACAAGATTGCTGTTCTACCACTCACCTCTACAGATGTTGCTACTGATCTGGATCTGGAGGTACAACTATTAGACTAAAGCATATCCAGAAAAACTCAGCACACACTGTGACTAGAATGATTGCATTTAGTGAAAGAATGATTGCTTTTGGTGAAAGAATGATTGCATTTGGTGAAAGAATGATTGCATTTGGTGAAAGAATGATTGCATTTAGTGACAGAATGATTGCATTTGGTGAGAGAATTATTGCATTTAGTGAAAGAATGATTGTATTTGGTGAAAGAATTATTGCATTTGGTGAGAGAATTATTGCATTTGGTGAGAGAATGATTGCATTTAGTGAAAGAATGATTGCATTTGGTGAAAGAATGATTGCATTTGGTGAGAGAATTATTGCATTTAGTGAAAGAATGATTGCATTTGGTGAAAGAATTATTGCATTTTGTGAGAGAATTATTGCATTTGGTGAGAGAATGATTGCATTTAGTGAAAGAATGATTGCATTTGGTGAGAGAATTATTGCATTTAGTGAAAGAATGATTGCATTTGGTGAAAGAATGATATCATTTGGTGAAGGAATGATTGCATTTGGTGAGAGAATGATTGAATTTAGTGAAAGAATGATTGCATTTGGTGAAAGAATGATTGCATTTAGTGAAAGAATGATTGCATTTGTTGAGAGAATGATTGCATTTGGTGAAATAATTATTGCTTTTGGTGAAAGAATGACTGCTTTTGGTGAAAGAATGATTGCATTTTGTGAGAGAATGATTGCATTTGGTGAAAGAATGATTGCATTTAGTGAAAGAATTATTGCATTTAGTGAAAGAATGATTGAATTTAACTACATAATTATTACATTTAGTCACATTGCAATCTCATTTGTTGTATTGTTACTAGTAAAAGAATAGAGAACGGTTCCTTCAGTTTTGCAGTGACATATATACCCAAGGTGAGACCAGAGCACATATGAACATTTCATGTGTGCAATGATGATGCTTTGCTAACTCACTAGCTGTTTGTTGTTCGTCCATCACAGGTGATGATGACCATTTGTTACATCCACTTTTGAAAATTCAATTTGAGTTATGTCCTTGATTATGAGTTCGTAGATGGCTAATGAGCCCTAATCGAGCTGTAAATGTCTATGGACAGTTCAGACATGGAATGATGACAGTAGACAGAGATTGGTCTATCTGTGACTTACTAGCTAACTAGTAAAAGGATGATTGCATTTAGTGGAAGAGTGATCACATGATTATCTTTTAGACTGGGTTAAGTAATCAATAATAGCAGACAGCAGATTTGGAATCCAATGGACTGTGGCAAAACTACTACAGGATCTTGATTTTCCAATCTTTGTATGCTCTTTTTTCCCCCTTAAATTTCTCCTGTATGTGTGAATCAGGCAATGGTTTGGGAAGCTACAAATCTGCATCGATTAACTACTCTAGAGGTGATGAGGGAGGACCCTTTTATATGTCCACAGTTCTAAATTTAATCTTCATATATATATATATATATGATAACTGATAAATCCACCAAATTTGGCATGCTATAGCCTTTTGGTATTAAAACCTGTCAGTCATTTTTGTAGATATTTTATTGTATCCTATCAATATAATGTTTATTTTGTTTCATCATTTATTTTTCATCTCCTTTTGGTATTTGTGTTTAAATTTAGTAAATATTTAACATGAAAGGATTAAAGATCAGGGTTTGAAATTTGGTGTTGCTAAAAGTGAACATTTTGGAGGGCACTTAAGAATGTTTGTCAACCAACAGAGGACCGGTACTGTCAGAAGTGTAATGGCAGATACACTCAGGGAGACATTGAAGCAACTATGGAGGTGTCCAGTTTACAGTGATGATGATCCGATGACTTAACTAATTATTTAACTAATTATTAACATAAACATTTGTATTTTCATTTAATGTGATCATAGATAGTGCCGTCATTTACTCATTGTGTGCCTTGTGTAATTTTTAAGAGCTCATTCTTAAGCTCCCACTGTATTTCTCTTGTAGCAGGACAATGTACCAATGATTACTTGATTTCTAGCAGGATGTAGTCCAGAGAATGTAGATGCATTGTATCACTTTTTTATTTGTGCAAATAGTCTGAGTAATTTGATTTTGGCAGTGTTGTTTTCTTGATAAAGGCCTTATGATTGAAATATATGTGTGTTTTTCTATGTGCTTCCAGTGACTTGCAAACCTTTGTTACCTTGTGTTTACCAATTGCACCTATAGGATCATGTTTTTGTTGCATATTATTCATTAAGAAAATTAAAGCTCATTTAATGATAAATACAGCTTTCATTGTATCTGGTTACAGCTATGTAAGAAACACCATTTTGGAATGAAGAAACAGGAAAAAGTAACTCAAGCAAATGACATCTCTCACATGTCATTACGAGGTACTTGGAATACTATCAAGACAGCTGCTGAAAATGTCAAATCAAAAAAGGTAGCTATTTTAATTATCTTTATATCCCTTTATTTTTTTTAGAAATGATGACGTCCCATTTGGGTCTCAAACGAGTAACAAAGAATAGCAGCACTGTTACTTACTATTCATGTTGTGGGAGGTGAATAAGGAAACTTTGCTGTGAAGTTGACTGTCCCATTTCATAGAGTATCAGAGTGACCCAGAAGCCATGCTGAAGTCAGATGTGTCAGGTCGAATGTTCTGATCACATCTAAGTTGTAAACCATGGCACAATGCATTTTTTCTCTGGACTACATTCTGTTAATATGCAGAAGTTTTTGAACGAATGCAGAAGAAATAATGATGTTAGTTGATAGTAATACAATGTCTTTGATGGTTAACGTCTTTTGAAACATGCACATTTTGGTCCTTTTGTAGAATGAATCTTCTTTAGATATTTTTATTGATTTCAAATATGTGTTAAATAACACATTTATTAACATTTTTAAAATAGTGAAAGAATATTACTAGATATGTATTTTTCATGATGTGTTTCTTATGTACACATGAATTATAGTTCGGAGCAAAAAGAATATTAATTATTGAACAGTTTGGTTCCTGTTACAAATATTCAAAGATGTCACTAAAATTACATCCATGTGACAACTGGAACCTAGTTTCATGTACAAAGAATAGGACCACAGTTTTCTTTCTAGGTATGTTGTAGGAGGCGACTGAGAAAAGTTGGGTGATGGGCTGACAACTTGTCATCTGTGAAAAAAAATCATTGCCGGCTGATTGATCAAACATGCCTTGCCTTGCTTTCTTTTTTTGTCTTCTGAAAAATAATCACAATTGATAATGATAAGATGCAGGCCAGCAGACTTTGCACCTATGTCCTTGTGTAGCATTAGGTGGCGAGAAATGCATCGGTCTGCCATTATTGCATATGGATCAACAGATCTGATGCAGAATGATGAACTAGTTGGCCCAGATGTATATGATGAAACTCCTGGCAGTACTTGATGGAAGTATTCCTGGCAGTACTGGAATACTGTTGCACTGGAATGCCTCCCTTCTCGAACTGAACATGCATAAATCCCGAAAACAATCATGCCTTTGAGACAACAAATCTTATGCAATTTAATGTCACTAGGTTACTCAACTAAGGAGGACCTATCAATCAATCATCAATAAACCCGTAACCCTTCAGGGTTGTAGGGGTACTACATTGGATGCTTAAGCACACAAGTCCTCCAGCGAATTCTATCCTCAGCCATGCAGATGAGTGTGGAAATATCCTGTCCATTCCTTGATGTTGTCTGTCCTTGCCTTTATTTGTCCTCCTCTGCTTCTTTCATCTCGACAGTTCTCTGCAGTATTGTTTTTGACAAGGAATCGTGCCTGCATACATGTCCGAACCATGCTAGTTTTTATCGTTTCACTATTGAAAGCAATGGCTCCTGAACACCCGCACACATCTCTACTTTATTTCTTACGTACACATTGGTCTTATGTTCCCTATAGGAAATTCAGACCTATACTTTTGTTAGAAAAACTATTGACTTTTATGCTTACAGCTAAAAGGATTACTTCATCATCACCAAAATAAACAAATCTGTCAGAAATAAAATTTGATGATTGAAATAAAGCTTGTAAACATGTTATCTTGCACTCAGACCGCATGTACACTCAGTTTGTTAAAATAACTATTTCTTTTTCAATTATAGAAAGAAACAAAGGACAAAGAAAAGTTTGAAAAGAGAGTACTGGAGGTTAGTTCCATGTTTTTTTTCTTTCAGAGTTAGTGAGTCCATGCTCATCTTTCAATATAGTCTATTGTCTTTTCTCTGCTTATGCTGTGAGGCATTGCAGGATTGAATGAAAATCAGTTTTCTGACGCACGTTTGGTCGCTTGATATGCAGTAATACTGTGCCATGTCAGAATGTTGATAACTCCTTCAATCCACCTTCTTTTTGGTCTTGCTCTGTATCTTGCTGTTTTCATTTTCATGTTGTATGTTCTTGCCGCTGGTCAATAAGGATTTATTCTCATTGGTTGGCCGAATCATTTTAATCTCTTTTTTTCAATATATTTGACCACTGATATTGTTCCAACAGTTCTTGTAATCTCCTCATTTCTAACATGATATCTTCTTGTTCTGTTTGCTGCTTTTCTTAGACATCTCATTTTACATGTAGTAAGTTTTCTTTCTTGTTCTTTAATTAGTGTCCATGTCTGACATTGAAAACATAATGTTGGGATGAATACTGAATTTATGATTTGCCTTTTGGTTTCCATAGGATAGATGTGTGTTTCAAAATTGGTGTAAGTTCATAATTTACGTAGTTGGCTTTTTGAATTCTTGTCTCGAGCTCTCTGTCCATTCTTCATCGGCTGTAAAAATGTTTCCTAGATATTTAAATTCCTGCACTTGTTTCAGTAGTTTACTGCCGAAGATGGATGTGTCGGGCCATTGGCGCAAATAAAACGGCGATAAACGCATTTCCATTCTCTGGACTACATTCTGCTGGAAATCTAGTAGGACATGTCCTGCTACAAGAGAATTCAGCAGGAGTTTGAGAATGTACGCTGAAGAAGAAGAGAAGTTTCAGTAGATTATGATTTATTTTTATGTTGATCATTTTGGGTTTTCTGCCTATAGACATTACTTCTGTTTTTTCTGTGCTGATCTTCATGTTGGAATTGAGGCACACTTTTGTTGAATAGGGTTATGTGATCATGAAGCTCTTCACCCGAACTGAGGAGTAGACACTGATCATCAGCAAACAAAAAGTAGTTCAGTTATGTCAATATAGTAAATATGATTTATTTCATTCATTGGAATAAAAATTATTCCTGTTTTAGTTATATTGGACCAAGTTGGATAACCTCTTGCTATACAAGCACGGCAGAAACAGAAGAGACATGATTGATGACGTCCAGCGTAAACTAGATTTGTCGCTCTGGTGTACTAACTACAAGGCAATTATCAATCCCACCAAGGCAAACATCGTCTGGATCTTACTGAACAACAAAACAGACACATTACCAGCAGTCTCCTATATGGGCATCAACATTGACAGGGAGCAGACTATGAAATATCTAGGCATCACTTTTGATAGAAGTCTATCCTTTGCAAAACATGTGGACAATATCATTCAGAAAGCTGGGAAGGGTGTCAGTGCAGTCAAAATCATGGCATCTGCAGAGATGTCGCAGTGAACCTTTTTTCAGATGATGCAGACAGTGGTATTATCTGTACTGGATTATGTTTTAGGTTTATTAACACAATCGCAAACACGGGTGGATCGATTGGAGAGAGTTCAAAATGAGGCCATGAGAGCTGTCCTAGGATGCACAAGAGATACACCTATCGTGGCCATGAGGTTTCTCCTAGACCTACCTAGCATCAAATCAAGACATAAAATAACCCAGGTTAAAGAATACTTCAAGGTCGCCAATAATGATCATCAAATAACAGCATGTTATCTACCTACTAAGGTTTTCTGTTACATGGGTGGTTTGTCTAGTGAGCCATTGGTGAGACCCACAGACGCAACCGTATGCGTTTGTATCTCCTTGAATCCACCTTCTTCTTGGTCTTCCTCTAACTCTTACTGTTTCCATTTCATGCTCTTGCTGCTGTTGTCAATGTGGGTTGATTCTCATTAAGTGGCAGAACCATTTCAGTTTAAAAGAAACAAATTTTCCCACAGACAACAGTTCATGTAATCTCTTCATTCCTCATATGATCTTTTCTTGTTCTGTTTGCCGCTTTTCTTACATGTATAATTTCACACATGATAAGCTTTCTCTTCGGTTCTTTAGTTAATGTCCATGTCTGACATTGATAACACAATGTTGGTATGAAGTATGATTTTATTATTTGCCTTTAATTATTGATCATAATTTTTATAACATCAACTCCAGTTAGTTCCCGCTATATTCGAAATATTTTTGACCGCTGCATATTTTTAGGAGCTTCTTAAGATGTACAACGACTCAGACTTCTTCTACTACAGTGATGATTTTGATCTTACAAATAGTTTGCAGCGACAGAATAGCCCTAATTATGATAAAACACAACCTTTGTGGAAGAGAACAGATGATCGATTTTTCTGGAACAAACATATGTTGTTTGAACTTATGGAGGCAGATGTGAGTATCTCGTTATGTTATTTTAATCTAGACAGTGTAAAGTAAATAAATGTGGTAAAAATTTGGAAAAATTGATACCAGAATTATTGTTCATCTGATTATTTAAGTCAACACTGTTTTTTGCAACTTGAAATGTATATTTGTCATCACTAAATTGTTGTCTGACATCAATGTCACCTTTTCAAATAGCCTGACATCCTACAGGAATCATCTAAAGTTATGGTTAACATAGATGTGATAAATCTTGTTCCTTGTTCAATGCTCAGTTTTTTTTTAACCTTGTAAAATAAGAGGCGCTGCTATAAGTGGATTTAATTGGGCCTCATGAATTACCGAATGTCACCTAAAATGGTTTCCATAATAGTTTCTAGAAATAGCTCATGGAAACATGGTTCTAGTCAGTGTATACTATGAGTTATAAAGGTTGAGAATAAGAAAGATTTTTGAATTGAATTATAGAAATTTCTGAATTAGTAAAACATTAAATGTAATCATACCACTGCTGAAGCTGTTTGTCAGTCCAATGACACAAATAGAACTATGACACAATGCATCTCCATTCTGTGGACTACATCTTTCTGGAAATCTTGTAAGACCTACTGTGCTTCTACAAGAGAGATCCAGTGAGAGTTTGCAAATGATTGATTAAAAATGAAGAGTTCTATGTTACAATGTAAAATATTTTAAATGCTAGATTAATTGATTAGATGAAAGTACAGATACAATAGATTCAGAAGCAAGAAATGGTTGAATAGTTGTAAGTGAGGAAGTTTTATGTAAATAAATATTATATAAATAAGTAATGATGTCTTACACACATAAATACTACTGATAGTGATAAGGTAATTAAAGTAATGGTCATAGTGAATATTTGGTTTGCGGTACAAGATGGAGGTTGTGTTTTCTCCTATTTGCCATGGATGGTAGAACAGAGAATTAAAATCATATCAAGACCAAACTTTTCAACTCCCTGTTCTAACCTACGGATATGAAAGCTGGAAATACACTCAGGCAACACAAAAAAACTTGATAATTTTTAAGAATAAATTCAAAGAAAAGTCCTGAACATAGACTGGAAAAACTTTTGACACAAATGAAACAATTAGAGCCATATCCAAACACGAATATGTGTCAACTATTATTATTAGAAGACATTACATGTATCTAGTCCATGTGTTTATATCAGATGAGAACAGACTTACCCACCAACTTTGTCATAGTCTGCAACAGGAAAATGAAAATATGGAAGGCCCAGGACTACACTAATAGGAGCAATCAAAGAACATGGCAATGTTAATAAGTATTAACAACACCCAAGAACTACAACAGTTTGCAGTAAACGCAAGCCATGGAGAAACATGACATCTTCCCTATGTGCCACCCTTGGCACCAATGGAACAAAAAAACTAATAGTGAATAAGAACAATGCAAATTGATGTTTTTAATATAATACCTTCATCAGATATATTGATGATGCAATATACATAAATTATTTCTGATCTCTTGGGTCCCACAGTATACAAGGTTGTCATCACTCAATCCATGATTGAAGGATTAGTGAGATAATCTCTGGAAAAGGAAAGACTGTATAATTAGTATAATGCAAGATCGAACACATGCAGCTGACAATTTTATCCCATGATGATTCAACATTTAGTGTGTGGAATTATGCTTATAATGTGTCAAAATGGCACACATTACAAACCCCCCCAAAAAAACATAATTTGTTGGTATGCAACAGGGGTTAGTCTGCTATCAGTGTACCAAATTTGTTATATATACTATATATATATATATATATATATATATATATATATATATATATATATATATATATATATATATATATATATATATATATATATATATATATATATATACATTTGTATGTGCTTTAATATATTTAGTTTGATATATTAATGTAATTGAATATTTGAGTCTTTAAAGTGAGTGTTTAGTCTTAATCTAGCAATATAAATAATAACTATATTCTTGCATTAGGATTCTCTGAAAGAACATTGGATGATGCCAGTCATTCATGGCTATGTTCAAATGGAGACATGCCTTATGGATTTTGATGAGGACAAAAGGTCAAGTCCTTCAGAAATGTCATCTTCTGTTGATTATACTTCTCAAAAGTTGGAGCCTTTAGGCTATAAGATTAGCATCATCTCCCGCAGAAGCAGACATAGAGCAGGTGAGATTTAGAAATGGCAAATCTATATATAGAATCAATAGTAATAAGCATCATCATCATCAAGTGACATATTATTTCCAGAACATATTATCTTTGTACAATGATGCAAGTTCCTAATCAATAATCTCAATAATTATAGCTCAAGGCATTGTTTTCTATTTGCTATTAGTTTTGAGATATTATGGGTATAGTTCAACATTAATCAATAAGACCTTTCCTTATTGCAAAAAATATTGTGCTCTAGATGTGATAGATTAGAATAAATATACTTAAGATGTATCAGCATTGATAGTAAAGACCTTAGAATAATAGAGAACATATATTGGCAACATACAGCAGCAATCAAAATCAACAACCAAATAGGGGAATTTCATCCAATAAAACATGGAGTCCGACAAGGGTGTGTGCTACCACCTGATCTGTTTAACTTATACAGTGTAATGATTTTTAGATCTATAGAAAATATGCCAGAAATAGCTGTTGGTGGGTATAATGTGAATAGCCTGAGATATGCTGACTGGTAGCAGACTGGTTCTGGTAGCAAAGAGTGAAAAAAAATACAACAATTGATTACAACTATAGTAGAAGAAAGTGCAAACAAAGGTCTCAGCTTGAACACCAAGAAAATAGAGGTAATGGTTACATTGAAAATATCTAACCCTTCTAAATGTAGCATCAAGGTCAATGGTAGAATGGCAGACTTAGAGATAGGATGAATAGTGTGGTAAATTTTGATAGATGAGGTTAATATGTATATTCAGTCAAAAGAATGATCATTTTAGAAGGATACATGTACCCTTGGTGATTTGAAAAAAGTAATGACCGCAGAAGAAGATTTGAAAAATGTAATGACCGCCGAAGAAGAAGATTTGAAAAATGTAATTACCGCCGAAGAAGAAGATTTGAAAAATGTAATGACCGCCGAAGAAGAAGATTTGAAAAATGTAATGACAGCCGAAGAAGAAGATTTGAAAAATGTAATGACCGCCGAAGAAGAAAATTTGAAAAAGTAATGATCGCCGAAGAAGATTTGAAAAATGTAATGACCGCCGAAGAAGAAGATTTGAAAAATGTAAAAATCTCATTTAGATTTGATGTGTTATTTTATATCTCAGGAACCAGGTCAAGAACAAGAGGAATTAATTCATCAGGAGCTTGTGCAAACTATGTTGAAACTGAACAGGTAATATTTATATTTCAGTTATTTTTCTGTTTAATGTGATATGATGTTCAGAACGTGATTCTGAACTATTGTTGGGAAATATGCTATGAATAATGAAACAAATTGAGAGCTCATGTAGAATGAAGGTATTGAAGTGGTAAGATAAGACAGAAGACATGTAAGTATTTATTAACTAACAACAAAGCCAAGATGGATGAAGATTATTAATAGCTGTGATGATGATTATTAAATAATTCCGGTACAATACAAGAATCAGTGGACAAATCACGTGACAACATACCAACTTTTAAATTTCATATGCTATTGCACTATCTCAGAAACTTTAAAAGTCATAACTTAAAATACCGATCTAGCGATTTGCACGCAATGAACTGGCCATCCACCTCCCACTCAGTGTGCAGCGCGCATATCGAGTGGTCAGGAGCTCTCATCGTGCAACATGTCGAATATTGGGTGCATCGGTATATGCGTCTTTATCGGAATTTTGTTCCGTTTAATTATGTTAGACATTTGTTCCATAAAAACCTGTCCACTGATTCTTGTATTGTACCATAATTCCTTTAGCTGTGAACAGGTAACTATTGATAAAATGTCCTTCTAGTTGAGTAACTGATGTAATACCCGTACATTGATAAGGTTACCTCGAATAGGGGAGTTTATGGATGTATGTTTAGTCCTGAAAGGAAATATTCTAGTGCAACAATATCCAAAGTTCATCACATCCAACATTCACTTCTTGGCTAACTAGCTAATGATTCTTGTGTCAGATCTGTTGATCCATCTGCAGTGATGGCACATCTAGCATTCTTCACCGCCTAGGAGTCTGCCACAAAGGACAAAAGTGCAATGCCCATCAGCCTTTGTGATCTATGTGAATAATTTGATATTTTGACAAAAGTAAGAAATTGGGACAAGTGACAATGATTCACTGGTGACAGGTTGAAAGCCAATCCCCCAGCTTTCTTTAGTCACCTCCAATGACATGCCTGGACAGAAAACAGTGGACAGAAGTCCAGGTAGTGGTTGCTACTGTTAATTGGAATCTGTCATTATTTGTTTGGCTTGTTTGCTACACACTATAAACCCATCAGTTAACTCAAATGTAACTCCTTCATCATGAACTGAGTCTAGATGCAAGCAACTGTATTAAAGAAATATAAATGTGTGGTTTTATTCTTTTTTAATTTATTAAATACATTCATTCACATTGATAAACCTTTCATTCTGTGTCTTACACAGAACACAACAAAAAACACCACTGGAAAGTATTATGTTATGTGCGCTTTTCTACTAATGCTTTCTACAGAAACCAGTACGTGCCAGATTTGGATTAATTTTACATACTGTTATTATTTTGTTTCACATGAACCCAATAATAATAATAATAATAATAATGATAATAATAATAATAATAATAATTTAAAAGTTTGCAACCTCCTAGGGTCATACGAATACTTTCATTGCCTGCTAATCATCCCTATATTTATGTATATGGATGAATGTTGAAAATCATGCCCTTCTCTTCCTTTATATCAAGCCATAATTTTCTGTGGTTACCTCTTCTTCCACTTTCAACTATTCTATGTAGGATAATCTTAGAAAGTGAATTGTGTGTTGTTACATGTCAAAACTATGCAAGCTTACGTCATCATATATGACCATACATAAATTGATGTTTCAACCAAAAGGCCTTTATCAAGAACACTTCATAACACACGATGAGTAAGAAACAACACTGTTCACATCTTGTTACTAGTGATTAGCAAAACTTCATTGCCTTGTTCCAAGTTTTGTCTGTTAATATTAGCATACGTCATGTATTAAGCATTTAGTTCTTGGAGTGAATATTAGAAGAATGACAATATTATTGTCACCTGCATTAATTAATTTATAATATTATTACATGGTTTTTGAAATCACTATATTCTATTTTTTACCCAAAAGTCTATATCAAGATGGGGACAAATGAAAGCAGAATGGAACAACAGAATCATCCAAAAGAGTGCATGTCAGTAGTGTGATAGAAACAGACCAGTAAAGGGAATAAAACAAAGAGGAAAGAAAATGATGGAAATATATGGCTTGGCAAAAATACACAGTATACAAGAAAAATAAAAAATAAAAGTAGAAATAATAACAATAATAGCCACATTTAGTCTTTAGTCTACCTTTGTTGTTCCATTCTGTGCATGCTTGTTCCTATCTCAATGGATGGTGGGTGGTTACTGATCCAGCTGTCCATAGGTTCATGCTCTTTGACCCAATGCCATAGCATGATAAATGCATGTGTTTGTGTGTGCTGTTGTTTTGTTCCCTATAGGGTATTCAGTTTATTTAATCTTGGAGGGAAAAGCATTTCTTTATCACCCTCTGGCACTGGACATTCAAATAGGTGGTGATCAACAGTTTCATAAATTTTCATAAATGCTATGTCGATAAAGCCCTGTTGTCAAAACATAAGTTCCATGTATTTTTCAACATAACACTGCAAATTGAAATTTTTATCTTTTTTAAAATTTGCTTACCATATGGTGCACAGTCTTACAGCAGTGTCCAGCTCATTTAATTATCAACAAATTAATAACACAAAATGCTATTTGTTACACTTACTACAAGTATATATATATATACATATAATCTGTATACTAATATAATATGAAAGAATAAATCTAAAAAAAACTTGAACACATTTTTTTGCTTACCCCAATTATGAAAGTCTCAACAAACACAAAGGCAGAACTTCAAAACACAGGAGTGTTAAAGTATATCCATTTATAGGCATTTTACAGTTCAGGGATCTGATCTGGGATCTTTGTGGTGAAACAGTCAAACTTTGTGCCTTTTTTAAAAATGAGATTGTAAGTTCAAGATTTTACCATGATATCCCTGAAGATTGTCACTTGAGCTACTAAATTAATACTCTGAGTGATACCATTTGTTGGCAACATATTTGTCCTTGAGAGGGATCGAATACATATGAGAAAACTCAACTGTAAATGAGGTTGATCTTCTGTGTCTTTCCTATCTATTTAGATGAGATAGTCACTTTGGAAGCTATTGTAGAGAGTCACTGTGAAAACTATTGTAGAGTCACTGGAAACTTTTAGAGTCACTGTGAAAAGTGGTTTAGAGAGTCATCTGCGAAAACTATTAAAACATTTTAGAGTTACATCCAAATTCATTAACCTAATGTAGGAATTAAATTTAGAGTTAGAGATGAAGAAATTCTTTTGAACTTTATTTTACAAAATTTATAATTGTGATGCAGCAGTTATGTTTCTTGTCACATTAATCATTTTGCTAACTGTAGATTGTATCATGGAATTAAAAAAAATTGCAGACATTAAACGCTAGTCATACCCAAGGTACACATTAGACATTATTCATATCAAAAGGTAAAAATTGTGCAGTTTTGCTGTACACTGCTGCGAAACCATAATACATACCTTTATACAGCGAAAGACGAATGCAAATATTATTCTTATTTTGCGTTTCGGTGTTGTTCTTCAGATAATTGAATTTGCTCCACACTTGGTATCATTTGTGCAAGTGCGAGGATCTATTCCAGTATTTTGGAGCCAGTCTGGATTGAAGTACAGGCCCCCACCTCGGCTTGATAAAGGTAGGCCATAAAGTAGAATGAACAAAAACTTGATATTGTTGTCTCTTTCAGGAATTGACGAGATTTACTGCGTAGGAAAAGAGTTCAAACATTTTATTTTGACACTTTTTCAGTGCTCATTCTCAAACTCCTGCTGGTTAGCAGGATGTAGTCCAGAGAACAAAATGCATTGTACCATGATTTACAGCTTGTCTGCGATAACTGCACTTTTCTACATGACATATCTGGCTTCAACATGGCTTTTGGGTCACTTATACCTATGGGATGTGACGCAAACTCCACTTACAAACCTACTTAATAGTGTGGGGGAGATGAATAATAGTATAGGAGAGAACAATGTGTGGGTGAAATAGATAGTACTATACACGAAAACAGTGTGTGGGAGAGAATAGTATGTGAGTGAATGTAGTAGAGATTGATAATAGTATAGGAGAACACTGTGTGTAGAAGAGCAGTGTGTGGGAGAAAATTGTGTGTGATAGAGATGGATTATATATATATAAGACACATAACCCATGAGGTCATATAGTGCCACACTGGATAGAACAGCACAAAATGCCCTCTAAACCTTTCTGTCCTCAGTCATTCAGAGAAGTGTAGAAAAATCACATCCAGACCATTCCTTGATATTATCAATCCTGGATTTTCTCTTGCCTCCTCTCCTCCGTCCACCTTCGACTGATCATTGCAAACAATTTTTAGAGAGTTGTGTCTCGTTTATTTGTTTCTGAAAAAATATATTTGTCTTGCGTTCTGTATAACTAATTCTTAACAGACATCTGTAGCATTTGGTTTCAAAAGCCTAAATCCTTCTTTCTGTGTCTGCATTGAGTGTCCAACTTTCACACCAGAATGAAAATATACTTAGCACTAATGATCTCAGTAGATTGATCTTTACTCTTATACTGATCTTACTTCTCTTCATCATATTCAACCTTACCATGGCAGCCATCATCATCTTGAGTCTTAGCTTAATCATATTGTCAGAGTTGCCATCATCACATATTTGGGACCCGAGATATTTGAAGGTGTTAACTTCTTCAATTTTGTAACCGTTTAACTGGATATTCATGGGATCTTGCTTGGTTTCACTAGTCACCAATATAAAGCGCTTCAATAACTTCTATGATGTATGTAAGTTATATTGTCTCAGTATCTGATACAGACCTTGGTGCCACAGAAGATCAAAGGCCTTTGTGAAATCAATGACATTATGATACAAAGTATGTTGATGTTGTAAGTTCTTTTCTATCAATATTTTAAGGTTTTTGCAACAATCAGTCTGTTTTGCTAACAATTCCTCTGATTTAGCTTGTTATTGTTCAGAATGATCTTTAGCATCACCTTGCTAGAATGAGTTATTAGAATAATAGTTTTGTAATTCTTGCATGGTTTGGTTGTTGACTTTCGTAGGAATCGGTATCACCAACGATTGTGTCCATTTTCTGGGCCATGTTTTTCTGGTTCATATTTTCTGGCAGATGGTTGTCATGACAGTGATCAACTCTTCTCCATCATGTTTTAGGAGTTCTAATGGGTGTAGGAGAGATGGATAATAGTATAGGAGAGAACAGTGTGTGGAAATGATGGATAATGGTGTTGGAGAGAGAACTATGAGGAAGAAAGAGCAGTGGGATATATGTATAATAGTGTGGAAAAGATAACAGTGAGAGAAAAATACTATTTAGGGAGAATGGAAATTATGAGAGTGAAAGAAAGTAGTGATAGTTCAGTAGAACAGTGTGGAAGAAAATAATATGGAAGAGAAGATGGAACATTATGAGACCGAATAATAGAAAATATAATAGAACAGCAATGAAAGCATAATCTAGATACTCATCACATAAAAACAGTATATGCCTTATTTGATGTGAGAAAATGTGTTGCTTGACCCTTTCAAGTAGGCTATTCATGTTTCCTAGAAAACAGGGGAAACAATTGACCATGTTCTTCAGTCTACTACAGCTGTGATGAGTTTTCTGAATCATGAATACTGCATAAGATTAATAATATGTGTTTAGTTACTTTGGGGGGGGGGGGGGAGAGAAGAGGGTAGAGTTGACAACAAATATTTGTGTCAACAATATACTTTTTTTCCTACACTAATGAAATTGCTAGAATTTTAATTTATTTTCTAAACATAAAGAAAAATCATGTTTTTTTGTATGTAGGAACTGTGAAAATACTTGAAAGAGGAGTCGGTTTAACATTTTAAGACATAATTAAGGGGGGGGAGGCTTAAGTTCCTGGAATCTTGACAGTCATTGGCAAGAAAGGTAGTTGTACAAAATAGGCACACAATTTTTGACATAGTTTATGGACAGCCATTAGTATCCAAAAGATATTTAATATACAAGAAAAGATAATGTAAAAAAAAAATTAATATAAAGTACATTTATTGTACTTTATTGTGTAATGTCTAATGGTGCAAATAAAATGGTGACACAGCACATCTCATTTCATGGGACTATATATTGCTGGAAATATAGTAGGACAATTGTCTTGTTATGATAGATATCCAGAAGGAGTTTGAGAATGAATGCTAACAAATAATGTAAAGTATAGGTTCCAGAAAAAGTGTGGTAAGAACAAGGGCATATCATAATTTCAAGAACTGTATATACATAACAGTTATCCTGTTTAAAGTTCATTTAATTTTTGTTTGAACTTCATATAATTTTGTAAAGACTGAACTTCATATGATTTTGTCAAGATTGAACTTCATATAATTTTGTCAAGATTGAACTTCATATAATTTTGTCAAGACTGAACTTCATATAATTTTGTCAAAACTGAAGTTCATATGATTTTTGTGAAAATTCTCGAATACTGTTTGTTGAAAAATGTTATTGCAACCTTATAAATAATCCAAGTTTTAAACTTGTTTTGTTAGTTTGTTCTCATATTTTTACCAGTTAGCCACACATCTGACTTCAGCGTGACATTTTGAATCACTGACATTCCACAGAATGGCTAGTCAACTCATGCCAACTCTCCATAGTCACCTCTTATGACATGTATGACAGTAATGCTGTTCTCTGCTCCCCTATAACATATAACACATATGACAATATTAGGATTAAAGATCAGGGATTGAGATGCGGTGTTGCTAGAGGTGAACATTTTGGAGGGCGAAGAAGAATGATGGTCAACCAGCATAGGACCGGTACTGTCAGCAGAAGTGTGATGGCGGATACACTCAAGGAGAGATTGGAGCAACTATGGATGTGTCCAGTTTGCAGTGATGATGATCCGACGACTAACTAACTAACTAACTAACATATAACAATAGAATTGGAAAGTATAATCTCTCCTGTAATCATTACTCAGGACAGGGATTCTTCTGTGGATCAAGCATCATTTAAGCATCTTGTTTATCAACCCATGGGACGATAGTTATAAAGTAGTGTTATAAATTGACTATTCATCTCCAAAGGTTAATAATGTCTATTACTGTGTGGTCTCTGACACTTCACACCAGTTCCATTCTATATAGTATGGGTATATATTACTACTGATATCATTTGCTTACATAACTCCATGATAATGTGTGTAGTGTGTTGAGAGAAGTTATTTACTGTATTAGAAGATCTGTGTTTTCTCTATTCTATGTAATAGATATAACAACAAATATCATTGCTGTATAATGTATGTAAGGGAAGACATGAAACATTAATTAGAAGAGTGAGTTGTTAGTGATCATCCCATCATCAGAGTCACTAAGGCATATAATATGACATGAGTGTCCTTAGCAAGTTTGGTCTTGAAACTACTCACGTATACTGCTGTTTGGAAGAGATATATGTTTGTTGGTGATACTGCTTTCGGTTCGTAATGGTGATACTGTTTTCGGTTCATAAATGTGATACTGCTTTCGGTTTGTAGCAGAGAATTCAATTAATGATAAGCGATTTTTATTTGTGAATTGAATGGATATAATTCCTATTTTTCTCATCATTGAATGGATATCATGCCTGTTTTTCTCATTTTTGAATGAATACAATGGCTGTTTTTCTCATCATTGAATGGATTTCATGCATGTTTTTCTCATCATTGAATGGATTTCATGCTTGTTTTTCAGATCTTTGAATGGGTATAAATCCTTTTTTCTCATCTTGAATGGATTTCATGCTTGTTTTTTTAGATCTTTGAATGGGTATAAACCCTTTTTTCTCATCATTGAATGGATTTCATGCTTGTTTTTTAGATCTATGAATGGGTATAATCCCTGTTTTCTCATCATTGAATGGATATCATTGCCTGTCTTTCTCATCTTTGAATGGATATCATGCAAGTTCTTATCATTTAATGGATTTCATGCTTCTTTTCTCATATTTGAATGGATTTCCTGCCTGTTTCTCTCGTCTGTGAATGGATATCATGCATGTTTCTCTCGTCTGTGAATGGATATCATGCATGTTTCTCTCGTCTGTGAATGGATATCATGCATGTTTTTCTTATCTTTGAATGGATATCATACCTGTTTTCTCATCTTTTAATCAATATCATGCCTGTTTTCTCATATTTTAATGGATATCATACTTGTTTCTCTCATCTTTGAATTGATATCATACATGTTTTCTCATCATTGAATGAATATTATGCCTGTGTTTCTCATCTTTGATTCACATTTTTATCAACCCCCTGTAAATAAACATGAAATAAACATACACATATGTATTATAAACAACACTAATTTATGCTAACCCCATGAACTCATGATGATGATAACACAATTATGTTACTCTTATGTCAGATAGTAGATTTTACTTTCAGCTCCAGTTTTATATTACTCTTGTTACTTATGTCAGATGGTAGATTTTACTTTCAGCTCCAGTTTTATATTACTCTTGTTCCTTATGTCAGAAATTGGATTTTACTTTCAGCGCCAGTTTTATGGTAGGAAGAGAAGGCAGAAAGCTTGTATATAAGGGTTGGGGGTGGGTTGTGGTGGCGGAGTTCAAACTTTATAAATAAGAATATTACATTTAATACTAGTGATGAAGCCAAAAGACGGCTGCCTCTCATCCTCCCCCCCCCCGTAATATTTTTCTAAATGATCCACAAAACCTCATTGAGAATGAAAGAAATGCGGGGAAAAAAGGGAATTACCTTTTTCTGATTTTACAAAGGTAACCACCCCCCCCCCCGCACTCTCCCCAGAGACGTCTGTGTGACACTTTAAGTAAAGAAGATAGCAAAACAAAATATAGTAAATTAAGATTTCTTGAATCTTCCTCCTATTCTCGCTAGACCCTATGTGTGTTGCCTTATAAGTTTGTTGTCTGGTATATTCCGTCGCGATGATGGCACTTTGGTCGAAACATCATTATGTTCAGTGTGCCTCGCTGCTAGTACATAGTGCACACAATTGATAACATACTAAAATATTTCCATTTATACCAGTATTTGTCTTGTGTTGTGACATCCTTTACATTTCCAACACTTTGTGTTTTCTCGAATACTGGTGATTTATTCTCAACATAGTCAATGCTATATTTTATATCAACATCACATCGGTGTGAGTAGTATAATTAACCTTAGTTTTACATCTATTTAATAAATACTGTATCTATGCTAGTCACCAAAATCTCTATCGCAGCTAAACCCTTCTTTAGATATATATCCTGGGTCACATATTGACTAATCCGAGCTTTTCAATGATCGTCTGTGTATAATATCTATCGATTGCAAATGAAAAAGCATGAATCAGTCAACGGCCAGCCGACCGGTGTGACCGGTCCATATAACTATATCTAAAGAATGGCTTGTCTAAGCACTGCCCCCTACAATAGAGACAGATGTAATAAGTTTCTTAATGGTGGCTTGAGGAAATAATTTTGTATCGATTAAGCCGGTTGATTGCTCTTTCCAATTACTCTTGGCTTAGATATCTCCCTTCTTTTTGAAACCACACTGTCTATATATTATTTCCTGGAGTCATTTATGCCATATTTTGAGTCTACGAGTAGGGCCTATACGCGACCTTTGTTTTAATTATTGTCAGATTCACGATGATTGTATCTATTGTAGCCGTTATTATTACTTTGTCCTGTTAAATAGTTAATTTTGTAAAGCTGGCTAATATCATAATCAGGACTTGAAATTGTTTTTTCTGTAGTGATTTTCAATGTATTATTTACATTGATTAGATTGCCATTGCTTTGAATTCTGAGCGGTAGTTTTAAAAAAAAAACTATATACAACTGATTTTTATCCCGCTACTTTTTTATGTTGTTGGTCCATCACAAGTGATGATGACCATTTATTAATCCACTTTTAAAAATTAAATTAGAGCTATGCCCTTGATTATGAGTTCGTAAATGGATAATGAGCGCTATTCGAGCTGTAAATGTCCTTGGACTGTTCGGGCGTGGAATGACAACTTTTGACGGATCTTGGTCTATCTGTGACTTTCTAGCTACTATTCGCGGTTGAACTGCTGCATTTCTCCTCTTTTCACAAGATGATGCGCCCTTTTTGAATATAGAACGCCATGTAGAACTATTTTGGGCATTTCTTCCCATGTATCTTGGTCTATTTCAAAGACTTTGAAATAGTGTACACTTCTCCAGCTCTTAATAGAGAAGCATCTTTGGCAGACGATGGTCTGGCATGAGCACCAAACGTCCTGCTCAACAAATCTGTGTCTGCATCAGGGTAGTGTCAGGACAGAGATAAGCTTTACATAATAGATGTCTATACACTAATAGTTAAACTGAATATAACAGATATCTACACCGCCCATAGTTAAACTGGATATGTTAGAAATCTATACAACCCGTTGTTAAACTGAAGATAGTAGATGTTTACACTACTCATAGTTAAACTGGATAAAGATATTTACACCACCCATAGTTAAACTGGATATAGACATTTAGACCACCCACAATTTAACTGGATAGTGTAAATATAATCGATATAACGCGTACAAATTGAAAAGTACAATGGTACCAAATATAGACTATTGGACAAAAGACTGTACAGGAGACAATAACTTCAGTGCGTGGATCTCAGAAGTCCTCATGTGGAACAGACACACAGATAACAAAAAAAAAATCGAAAAAAATAAAACAAAAAACAAATCAAGGAAAACAAATTCGAACTTAGGAAAAAAAAACCATTTCAAACAATAAACAGAGAGATGTTCATTTTTATTGTCACCTTAATCTGAGGAGGTGCCTTTTCCCCAAAACTGACAATTTATGTTACCAAAGCATAGTACTGTGTCCTTTCTGTTCTTGTTGTTAATGTTATTGTATAATCTAGTGTAATAATTCGTGTTTAACGGATTATTCTTTATAACAGAAAATATAACCCATGATATTTACTATCCTTGTCTTTTGATAATTTTCATTCCGTTTTCATTGAGTTTACGTCATGTGATTACTTCTGAAGGAATATCCTGTCATCGTTAGCTGTAATTCGACCCCTCTCCCAAACGTTTTGCGTATTTTTCATACTTATAGAAGTGTTCTGTGGCTTTTGCACACCGTGTCGTAGCCAAAACATGATACTCTTGCTAGAACATTTCTTAGATACATTTTGATTTCAGATTTGCGCTCATTATTGTCTGATGAGAACCAAACATAAACAACGAACTGGCAGTTAAGACTTAGTGGAATGAATATCATCATCATCATCAAGTGCCATGCCGGCTGGCGTAGGCGGTCATGGCTCTCCACAGCTCTCTGTTCACAGTATTATGTATCAAGGTCGTTGTTGTTTCCTTGCCATGCCAGGTTGTCAAACTATCTAATATTTTCTCACGTTATCGCCATCTGTCTCTGTTGCTATAAATTTTGCCTGTTGTGACTATGTTCTCCAAACTTCCCTGTCTCATGAAGTGGCCAAAAAAAAAAAAAGATTGCCTTTTTCTTATATTGTTGATTAAAATCCGTTTCGCATTTGACTCTTTCAACACCTCTACATTAGTTTTTCTGGCAGTCCATGATATTCTCAGCATTCTTCTGTAGAACCACATCTCTGTTGCATATAATTTCCCACTTTCCAGTTTGTTTATTGTCCAAGACTCGCACCCATATGATAGTATAGGGGTTATATAGCACTATAGAGCTCTCTTGCTCACCGCTAATGACAAGGTCATATTACACAATATATTTTTCATTTTTCTGAATGTTGTTTTTGCCAGTCCTGGATTGTCCATTCATATTACTAAATGAATGAATGAATATACACACAGAAATAAATTGTGTTCACGGGAACAAATATAAAGGTTCTGAATTAACGAACACACACAATTAAAGACAAAAGTAAGAAAGTATTTGATGATGCACGACAACAAATAGGACATTATTTTAAACAAAACATAACATTTCGGAAATAAAATAACTGGCACGAGAAGATCACTCATAGAAATAATCAGGAAACTAGAAGACATGTCAAGGAAATTGCTATGTTGTACTGAACAGACGGGAGACTGACAATTTGTAGTATCCACTACGTCTATCTAGAACGTAGACACGATTGCTGTAACATATTGAAGAATTTTTCGTGTTTGCAAATACTTTCTGGCACAAAAACTGAAACGTTGTGCTGAAGTAACCACATTTCTAGCTGCTTTAGTTTTGGGATGTTTGAGCACGTAATGAGATTTACAGTCAGAATGGAAATACGGGAGCTTGCGGCAGGATAGAAGGAAGGGGACGGTTGGATAATTTACAGATTGTAACGGTGCGTTCAGAAGCTTGCTCATTTTGACTTGTCTACAGAGACTGTAGTTTACTTCTGACACATCCTCTGATTTAATTTTAACATTAGATAAGGGTTTTCGATTTGGCCTTTGTGAGGTCACCGGTGATCGTCGACAATATGAGACCTATTGGTTAATGGAAAATAGCCTTCTAAAATGACTGACTTTTCAATGATTCCATTGGTGTCGATACAAAGTATAATTATATTAACCAATGAAAATTGCGGAAATAAAATAAGTAATTTTGGAAGCTGTTTTTTCATTAGCCAATGTTTCTTTTATTGTCGAGGGTCTAGGGTCACGATACACGTTTGTACATTTACTCCATAGCATTTATTGATTTAGTTTCAGTTCATAGAGAAAAACATATTCATCATTGAGTTGTGTTTGTTGTTGAATTTCATCCATGATATTATTATATTATTCTTATTATTAGTAGTATTATACAAGATTAGTGTACTCATGTTTGTAATTTATATTTTCAGCGAACTTGAAGTTATTACAACACACATTTATGTAAACACACGTAACTAGTTACATGGCAAACACGTTCCATATATGTCTTCAGTAGGGGCATACATCAGACAGGTTCATACCTGTCAACTTCCTCAAGGGGCACTCGTCGTTCTGTATTTCACCATAAAATATACTTCGGGGATAGTGGTTTGACCACGACTTCCTTTATTGTTGATGCATATATAACTAAATAGCTCTGATATAACCAAATTGGACTAACGGTCGCCGTAGAAAGCCGCGCTCCTCGCCATAAGAGCGAATACGTCATCGAGAATCATCCTTCTAAAGTGACACTGTTTTACTTTTCCAGTGATTTTCATTGGCTGTCGAAACTCAAAGTGACCAATGAAAATAACAAATGAAGTCATATATGCTGCTTTATATGATTCCCGATGCGCACGCAGGACTGTGTGTTGAAAGACAGGATAATAGATAAATATGTTATTTTCACTCATTTATTATTCTTAATAAGAATTTGTTATTCTTAAACCAAACCTCGACCTCTCCGATATCGTGATCGTCGACATATATAAGACCTGTTGGCTAATTTGAAGATACCTTTTAAAATGGCACATTTGAATTTTCCCGTAATTTTAATTGGTCACTATGATTATATATTTTGTTGACAAGCAATGCAAATCAATTGAAGAATAAAATGAGTCAATTTACAAGTAGACTGTTTTTCTATTCGCCAACAGGTCTTATATATGTCGATGGTCATGCCGATACTGTCTTCTCATGACTGCTACATTATAAGACTTACTGACTAATGAGAGATCAAGCCTTCTCAGTGTCTTATTTGACTTTCAGTGGTTTTCATTGGTCACTATGATTATACTTTGTGAAAATCAAAGCCAATGAAGCTATCAAGGGAATAGTTAAATGAGTCATTTAGATTGATATGATTTCCCATTAGCCAATAGGTCTTATATATTCGGGGGTCGCGGTCTACCCCTTCAGGTTTCAGTTAATTGCAGCATGTCATCGTATACTGCCAGGTCGTATCTTGAGGGTATTCTCTTCCGAAATCTTAATTCTCTTTGTAATTATCAGTTGTACTGGTCCTTATTGAGTTCTTTTCCATTTGCCTTTTCTTAGTTGTGCCCGTCTGAAACGTAATGTAAGACTAAGACATGTATTGTATAATCTGATTTATCTATGTAAGCCACCTGAGTGTTGATGGGGGTCAAATGGAAATAAAGAATAGCAACACTGCTCCATGCTATGCATGTCGTGGGAGGCGACTAAGTAGGCTTTTTGGGGGTGAAGTTCACATTATGGGATCAGTGGTCTGAAGCCAAGCTGAAGTCGAATGTTAGGTATAATGATGCAGATATCACAATTGAGTTGTAACCTATGATACAAAGGATCTCCCTAGCGTAGTGGTTAAGCTGTTTGCCATGTGTTCAAGAGGTCATGAGTTCGAATCCGGCTCGTGTCGTCTTGTTTACAACCTGGATTTTTTGCAATTGATTATCCCTGTGGATTATCACATGAAGCTATGGTGTTACGTGCTATGAGTGGTACTCTCGGCAGGTGGAGTGCCCTTCGTTGAGAGTGACGGAGTACATATGGGAAACCGAGTACAGTGAAGTCAATCCTCTACGGCATTTGAACCCCTTTGACGCAACGTATTCTGTTATCGACTATTACATGTCAATATGCTGGAGTTTGAGAACGATCGCAGACAAAGAAGAAGCTTTATATACATGTTAGATGATTCCATATATGTATAATGTGCACTTTATTGTAAGGGTGGAAAACATGGACATCATACTCTAGACATGAGAGAATATTCAGTATATTTCTCCTTCTCATAATAAACACATGGCAGGACAAAAGCATAACCATAGATGTGCTAAGCGGATCAAATTACTATCAATTATGGGAACACTAATAATCAGTAAATGGGCCGAGGCAAAGGTCACCTAAGACGACGTTGGACAAGAGGCGCTCAAATATGCATGCATATGTCGCTGGAGGAGGCAGGGCAATTCGTCCAAAACGAGGAGAGTTCAAGAAATTCATATTGAAGAGAACATTTTGGAAAGAATATGTCACATAACAACAACAATTGGGCCACGTACGAAGAATTAACAACAATTTTATCCCACAACACATATTATTTGGCGAACTTTCGAAAGGGAAAGGCTGGCTACTACTGAGATCAAGCGATATATGTACAGACTCAATGAAAACCTGTTCGATTGCTCACAATAACTTGGAAAATATGGTCGAAGACCAAAGTGACCAAGGAGATTTATGTTCGTGATATTACAGGGACTTTTGAAACACCCCTGAAGGACATGCTAGGACACAAACAACATACAAGAAAAGTTAATGTTACTGCAAAAGCAACAGTGGCTGTGATTCATCCTACAACAAAGTCTACAGACATACAAAGTGCCTAAAACACAGACCCGTTAAAATCGTGTATGTATACACACATACATACACAGGTAACTTCGTAACTCTGCGTGGTGTTTGATCAGTATAGGTATAGAAAGCTCAACAGCTTGACCGATTCAAATTCTATTTGGCACGTAGACTAATTTGATAATAGTATCAACTGTGGTCGATGTGATAAAATCTTAAAAGCCCTCCTATGGTAAGGCAAAGCTGCTCAATGATATGATTGGTTAACCTTTTACCTATGACCATTGTACACAGGTCAAGTAAATATAAATAAATAAAATAGCTTTTATCAATTACATTTCATTCGACGTTTACTCTATTATTTTAGCAGGTTCACTATTATTTCATCATGAATTTTGCTAATGTCGCGTGTATATCTGTTTATGAGCGGATCGTGAATATTGTTTACATCAGCCTTTCTGTTGTGTTCTTAAATTGAAATCCATCATTCATTGAATTCTCCGGTAAACGTTGTCACTACGTTCTAGAAAGAATATCACACGACCCACATAAGAGTACACACCATTTGTAAAAGTACAATGTTGCGGTGTCCTTCGTGTGTCTGGAATTGCTTAAATAGTTGGGGCAGCATTTCGAAAAAAAATCCATGTAAAAGGGGGGGGGGCGGCATTTCTAAGACTTACAGTATACTGAGAAAATCTACCGTACATCCCTGTATATATATATATATATAGGATATTGACGAAGATGTTGGGCAGTATGCACATAAACGGGAAGCTTACAGAGTGACACCGAGAACAACATTATGCAATGGACACTCCAAGCAGAGGATATACAACAATAAAGCATTCACAGAAATGTTCTGATCATTTGTTTTGATATTCTAGAGATACAACAATGAAAATCGTGATTTCTATGTGCATACATTTACAAAAATATATTATTAAAGACGATTGTAAGTTGAACAGTCTGAAGACCAGTAATAAAGTCACCTGTTAACTACAGTCTTGGCTATATAAGTAAAGGCATTCGAGCAGAATAAAAATAAGTCTTCATATGTCATGTTTTCGATTATTTCCGTGAATTTCGTTGGCCGGCGTTAGCAGGCGGCACAAAGTATATACATAGTGACCAGTAAAAATCACGGAAATAATCAAAATCATCACTTATGAAGGCTTGTTTTGATTCTGCTCGCAGACATTTACTGTCAGTAGTGCGCTACAATACACTCTGACCTGGGTAGCTTGTGGTAAGTTAACTTATGGCAGAATCCCGATGTCTCGACATGAACGACCAATCAATGTTGTGATTCGCCCTTTCAGTTGTTGTTTTTTAAGCTTTTCACTATTGTAGCAGAGTTATTTTCTCGTATATTGCTACCGAATTATAAATGGTGTCTGACGCTGTGACTGTGAGATAGAGACGTGACTCTACTGGGATTAAAAATCAGCTGCAGTGTGACACGTTACCGTTCAGAAAGCAGTGACAACTTTATGAACGTAAATGTCATGGAAAATCACAACAGCTAAAAATGGTTGAGGTGATCAAATTGCTCTGAATACATTAAGAGTGTATCTGCTTACTTGCGCGGTAGTTGCTAAAGAATGATGTTAGTTGTTTACTCGTGCAACAATGTATGTGACGAAGTGACTGAAACACACGACATTACACGCAAATATTTCTTGGAAATATGAACATCATGTGACTGAAACAATACCAGCTGTTTGTGTGCTTACGATATTCATAGGTTATTCTTCGTTTGTACAAGTTAGAACAAATCAGATATTATAGTTTGTTTCTACTATTTACTGATTTTGTTCATCCAATGGAGCCGGATGCTTAGACACTTGTTTGGACTTTGAAAAGACTGAGTCTGTGAGATAATTTCGTTTACTGTGTTGTTGGCACCGTGAGATGTTTGGTTGGCGGAACGTGATTCAGTTATCATGTGATTGCTTCCGATTCTGATTTAATATGCGGGGATCTTGATTTCTGGCACAGTTAGTTGAGACTACAAGTTGAATGAGCTGTGTTGATTGACAGAACATGGGCAAATTGAGTGAGTTGTAGAAAGGAGAAATAGACGCTATATTTAGCTGATATAGAAAATACGTTCTATTTTTAGGACAATCGATAAGTGAAACTCATGTAAAGCTGTATATTTGTTTGTTTGCCAGCCACGAACCCCAGGAATTACTAGAGGCTTGTTATTACTTCCTATGTGCCGTGGGGTGGTTTCTCTGAGCTTTCTTTCATACCCAGGAGACTTCAGCTTTCAGCTTAATGTAATGTCTATTGAAGAATCATTTTACTCGGATTCATTCATTCATTCATTTTCTTTTTGCGCTGAAGTTAGCGCATAGGGCAGAGGTCACATCTCTCCAAGTCTGTCCGTTCAAAGTTATTCTGTGCAGTTCTTGAATAGTATGAATACTGAGCTGGGATGGGGTATGTAAAACTGGTTAACAATAGTACTTACGTAAAACACAAAGCCGGCTTTACAATGAACGCACAGACTATAGGGTATGGGTATGGCAAAATACAAATAACAGTATACAAGACAGTGTCGACAATCTTTTAAAATATATTGCGTAAAATCTATTCATTGTTTCAATTTCGAGCCCGGCAACACGCGGATGATCTTATAAGTGAATGCTTGCACGACTTGATATAAAAGACTGTGCGTTCTATTAGACTTTCAAACATAATGAAATGCCATGCTGAGTGGTATGGATAATCATGTTTCTCCACAGCTCTGTCTCTTGTCTTGTTAACAATTTCACTTGGTGACATTCTTTCAGTGTTAAACCATTCAGTAACTTCTCTCTTTATCCTCCCCCGTCAATTCTCCCCTTGATCTTTGCGTTCACGTTCTAAATGTTCATGTTTTGCTCTTCTCATCACGTGCCCTAAATATCTTGATTGCCTGATTACAATATTTGCTATAATTTCTCTTTATACTCCAGAATCTTTAATGACTTCTACATTAGTTTTCTTGACTGTACATGACATTTATATCATTCTTTAAAAAAACATCTCATGTCAGTAGCTTCCAGATCACTGAGTTTTTCGTTTAGTTGAAGCACAAGTTATGTTTTCTGAAGTTAACTTATTGATCCATGCAGTCAATTAGTCATTGTTCATTGTGTTTTTTAAAACAAACATTTTTCTAACAGTTGAGAGGGATGGGGAGTCAGTGAGAGGGATGTGGTCAATGAGAGGGAAGGGGAGTCAATGAGAGGGGAGTCAATGAGAGGAATGGAGAATCAATGAGAGGAATGGGAGTCAATAGAGGGAATAAGAGTATGAGGGAAGGGAGTCAACGAAAGGGATGAGAGGCAATGAGAGGAGAGAATAAAAGGGAAGGGTTATGAAAAGGAAGGACAACCAATGAGAGGGAACGGGAGTCAATGAGAGAACTGGGGGAGTCAATGAGCATGAGAGGGATGGAGAATCAATGAGAGGAATGGGAGTCAATGAGAGGGATGGGAAGTCAATGAGAGGGGAGGGAAGTCAATGAGAGGGATGGGGGACTCAATGAGAGGGAATATGAGTATGAGAGGGAAGGAGAGTCAATGAAAGGAAAGAAGAATATCAGAGGGAAGGGGAGTCAATGAGTGTTGGAGAATCAATGAGAGGGATGGGGGTCAATGAGAGGGAAGAGGAGTATGAGAGGAAAGGGAAGTCAATGAGGGGTAGGGATAGAATGATAAGGGAGTATGAAAGGGAAGGGCAACCAATGAGAGGGAAGGGGAAATCAATGAGATGACGTGGTGTCAGTGAAAAGGAACATGAGTCAATGAAAGGATCGAGGAAGGGGAGTCAATGAGAGGGAATGGGAGTGAAATATAGGGAAGGTGAGTCAATGAGATGAACGAAAAGTTAATGAGAGAAATGGGGAGTCAATGAAAGAGATGGGAGTCAGTGAAGGGAGGTGGAGTCAATGAGAGGAACGCGGGTTGAATGAGAGGGACGAGGAGTCAATGAGAGGGAATGGAAGTAAATGAGAGTGAAGAAGACTTCATGAGAGGGATGTGGAGTCAATAATGAGATGTTCTACTTTTTGATGTGGATGAGGCATGGATCTATACTTCTATGAATGAGAGCAGTGTCTGCACATGGATAATTGCTGAGGGAAGATACATTTTAAATGACTATTGACTCTAGCATGTCCATTTTGAAACTGAAAGATGTGGGCATAGTTTCCTATGCTGAATTTATTTATGTTGTCTTGTGGTCTAGTTATTTCACTAAATACATTTCGACCAATCAGTTCTTTTTCCAATCTGTTCCACCAGATTTTTCTTTTTTTGTTGCTTTTAATTTGTTTAATTGTTGTCAAGTTACATGTCTTTTTGTTTGTTTCCAAGTGTCAATAAGTTCCTTGTTTGGGCGGTTAGTTCTTTTGTCTCTTGTATCTTTCTACAACATCCACCATTGCTCATTTCCGAATGATATCTAGCGGCTCTACATTTGCATCTATTTCACTGCTGTGGGTGTTGATCACATTCCTCCACAGACTAGTCTGAGAGCACGGTTATGTACCCCATTCAGAGATGAGATAATTTACATAAAATAGTCTGGAGAGGAAGGTTATAATCCATTACTGATCTTACATAGTCAGGATACAGTGGCTGGAGGGTTTGTACTAGCTATTCTCTAATGTGATTTAGGCGTTTGCTAGCTTTTTTTCTAAGATTGTTTAAAAAAAAATCGTTTAGTGTTGTCTGTCTAGTTTTACTCCAAGATATGATAGACTGGTGGTTTTTACTCTTTTAATGTTTGCCCACTCATTGTGATATAGACATATCTATTAGCTGTTTCGTTACTTCGAGAAAATAATTTATAAGCAGATCTATGTGTATTGATTTTCAGTTTCCACAGTTCTCATTATACTGATATTGTCAGGTTGGCTTTGTTGATCTTTGCCAGAATTTTACATTTTTTAGTATTGCAAATGGCAACGTCATCTGCACATAATGCTTTTGATACATTCATATGTTTAACCAGGTCATCAATGAAGATAAGATAAATAATACAAATAGGAGGAGAGCCTTGGGGATGCAATACTGCTGTCTTTTATTTTCAGGATATCGTGCCAGTATAGCTATTAGCCATGGTTCTGTTATTATTATCGTAAATACTATTAACTTAAAATATAACTGCTCATTATATAATTAACTGTTAATAAACCTACTACAGGCGTGTTACATTTTGCGTCTTGGAAGACGGTCATTAAGCAAAACAAAGAAGTGTGGCATTTTCTCAGGAATGGAGACTTTACAAGCGATCATGTCACAATGTTTTTGTGAGCGTCTTTGTCTTCTGTCTTCCATATCTATGAAAAACGTTGCCTCCGCAGGTTATGTCTCCACATAGCCGAAGTTTCGGCCGTTTTTTCCCCGGTATGTTGGGGGGGGGGGGAGGGGGTCTATGAAGAAGTCTTTCATTGAGTATTTACATATTTCTTTCTACCTTAAATTTGGTTTACCGCGGTCACCTTGGGCTTCAGCCAGTTCTCCAAATAGTACTTGTTGTGGGATTCGGCAGTTTGGCATTCTACTGATGTGACGGAGCCAACGCAATCTATTTCTTTTAAGTATTTCCTTGGCAGATGGTAGCTGAGTGCGGCGTATCACTGCTGATTACATTGGTGATTTTATCGTGCCATTTAATGTTTCAGATTTTGCGTAGACATCTTATATTGTGTAGGCAGTCCATGTTTCGGATCCGTAGTATAGTGTACTCAGCACGCATGTTCGATAAATCTGTAGCTTTGTTTTCGGTTTTAGCTTTCGGTTTTTCTAAGCTAATTTCGACATAACGCCAAAAATAGTAGCCACTTTCCCTATGCGTGCGTTTAATTGTCTACAGAAAGGGTGGAGTCATTGTGAATCCTGGGTAACAAAAGTTTCCAACTTGCTTTATATGGATATTGTTTAATGCGATGTTTGTTAGTATTGTAGATCCTTAACGCACTACCACGGTTTTTGTGATGCTTATTGTCATAGAGAACAGCTTGCAGGCCTTTGCCTTGTTGGCAATTTCGGACTTCACTTTGTACCATAGTGCAGCAGCATCATCAACGCAGATAAATTCTCTGATGACTTTTTCTGATGTTTTCGTCTTTGCTATAGGACGCGCCAATTTGAAGAGTGATACATCGTAACGAGTGTCGATGAAAACACCACCTTCTGCATTTTCAAGATCATGTTTCAGAAGCGCTGCGAAGAAGATTCCGAAAAGGGTGTTTGCTGAGACGCACCCCTGCCGTACTCCAGTCTTTGCTGCAAAGCTGTCCGATGCATTACCTCCTCTAACGATACGTTTGCGCTCGTGTCTTCATGGAAGGTTGTAATTACGTCTAGTAGTTTTGATGGACAACCAGTATATTTTTAGAAAAACTCATATAGAACTGGTCTGTTGACAGTGTAAAAAGCCTCGGTTAGATCTACAAAAGCCACAAAGAGTGGCTTTCCCTGTTCGTGACATGTTTCTTGCAGTTGTCGAAGGGTAAAGATCATGTTTATAGTGGATCCTTTGGCTCTGAAAACGTACTGTTGATTCTGGCAGGGACACGTTCGACAAGCAGTTTGAGCTTCGTTAGAAGGATACGTGCTTCTAAAGGGATGCTGAAAAGGGAGATGCCTTTGTAGTTTTTGCAGTCGCCTTTGTCACTCTTGTTCTTGTAGAGAGTAACTATCTTTGTGTCCCGCAAAATGTGACTTGTATGATGTCGCTAACAATACTAGAACTATTAATATTATTGTTATAAATCATATTAATGTAAATATTATAACAAAATACTTTACATGTAAATATTATTAATAAATATAACTTACTCTAAAATAACAAATAATATCTTAAAAGGTAGAGGATTGATTTAATTGTATTATTTTATGTTATACTTAATCGTTGTGATCTCTAATACTATTTGGTTATGCGTTCTAATATAGCCTACTTGGGCTTCGTCCGCTGGTTGAAAGTGGCGCGCTTCTCCAAAGAAGTAAACGCATCACCTACATACCTTCATTGTATTTGGATTTCCCCATATATACTCAGTCCATTTCAACAACGTAGCACGCAGCCTACCGAAAGCACCACTGAAATCACTAACTCAGTATCTTCTAGTGATAATTCCCCTGACCTCCAAACCTTCAAGGGATACATGTTCCAGTGTCGGGTAACGACCCTAAACAGGAAATATGTGGCTGGGGTAAGACAGGACAAATGTCAAAATGAACAAAAATATAAGTGTTACCAAGATGAGTCATAAAACAACCTAGCAACGAGACACAGTGTCCTAGTTGTTTTATGACTCATCCAAACCTTCACTAGTATACAGGACGTCACTATTCACTATCTAATTCAGACATTTCCTATGTAATCTGTCTGTCTGCCTATTTCATATGAAATGTGTCTGGTTAATATTATGAGACGACTAGAGGTCCCGATTTTCAGCAGTGTTTCTAGTTAATATTCTTTGAGACGTCTAAAGATGCCGATTGTGAGGAATGTTTGTGTTTAATGTTCTTTGAGACGCCTAAAGGTCCCACTTTTCAGGAATGCTTCTCGTTGATGTTGTATTAGACGACTAAACACCTTTCAGCAGTTTCTAATTACTATTCTATGACACGCCAAAGGTTCTGGTGTTCAGCAGTGTTTCTAGTTATTATTCTACTTGACGACTAAAGGTCCAGATTATCCGCAGTTTCTAGTTAATATTCTATGAGACGCCTAAAGGTCCCGATTTTCATCAGTTTCTAGTTAATATTCTATGAGACGCCTTAAGGTCCCGATTTTCATCAGTTTCTAGTTAATATTCTATGAGACGCCTAAAGGTCCCAATTTTCATCAGTTTCTAGTTAATATTCTATGAGACGCCTAAAGGTCCCAATTTTCATCAGTTTCTAGTTAATATTCTATGAGATGCCTAAAGGTCCCGATTTTCATCAGTTTCTAGTTAATATTCTATAAGATGCCTAAAGGTCCCGATTTTCATCAGTTTCTAGTTAATATTCTATGTGACTACTAAAGGTTCCGACAATAATCTTGCAGTCAATATTAAATAAGAACGACATAAAAAAATATGAAAAAAACTTACTGAAAAGAATACACCGCATAAAGATGCTACTTAATACACTAGTTATTTAAATTAACGCAACAGTTAACCCACACTACCAAGACGTATATCTCTCTTCACACATTGTTTTCGGAACAATCAGTATATTTTGGTTTTCTGTATAAAAAATATATCACGGGAAACCAATTTTCTTGAATCCTTATGTTATTTAATGAAACCTCTGTTCAAGTGTTCTCGACCCGTGTGACGTATTATGAGCGATACTTATTGCTTTTCTATTATTGATTTAGAACTCGACATTATAAAAGTATTCTTCTATACATTTTCAAGCTCCTTCTGGTCTACAGGGTGTAATCCAAAGAGTGGAATGCATTGTGTCATGATATACATCATAGCTGCGATACCCGCGCCTTCCGACTAGTATTTTTATACATATAATAACCCAAGTGCCAGATATATCTAATAATATAAGTGGATTATTCACTTCGTCAGGTTTGTTACTCATGGCTCCTCTCTTCCTTTAATTTTTTTATCCCTCGACTCGTCATCTGGTGCCTCTGGCAATTTGTTTTTGAATAATGCATCATAACCATTTGTAGCGTCCTTCCCTCTTGTTATGTTTTTTTGGTTCTCTTTACGTCTATTTTCCTTCAATATGATGAGTGTATTACCTCTACATCATCACCTATCATCCTTCCCGTTATCGGCATCATACACATTATCTATCACACTCACCCATCATCAATATCCATCATCCGCCACATCAGGTATTAGATATTAGTTTGTTGATTATCCTCCTCTCACACCGGACATGCCCATAGGTTCTCAAATCTCCGCTTCAGTATATCTCTTAGAGTATAACAGCTGATGGTCCGGTTTTATGTTGGCTCAGCGCTCTTTTTATAATCTTTGTTTGGTGTTTTGTACGGGCTTCACCTATCCTCACTCTCAATTCGCGCATTCTTGATATTGACTCATTTATGTCAAATTCGTCTGATCGTGCGAACTCACAAAGAGCAATAAGTATGTCTCTTAAGTCCATTTGTAATGGTGGCGAGGCTAGCTAATTGGTCGGCCCGTTCGTTTCCCTCCACACCCGGTGTCTGGAGACAACGTCATCATCATTAACCCTATCATAATCAATATCATCTATAATATCATCATTTATATCATCAATATCATCTTCTTTATCGTCAACATAATAATCAACATATTCAATTAACTCCATAGCAATATAACCACACAATCCATTTGTTTGCGTTTTCTTTTAAATAAATCTTGTTTTAATTAAGTTAATTAATTCATTAAATTAACCAAAATCGAGAGATAGGGGATGTTGGAGGTTTGTTGCAGCCAACTTTCGTTGCGGAGACGACACTTAACGATGATGATGATTAATTAATTATACATAGGTCATGTTAAATATTCATTCTAACTAAATTCAATTATAACTATCCAATTAATAACTATCATATATAATTGACAATTGAATACTTATCTAAATCTTTTTATCTTGAACTTTCCAACATTTCAGGACTATCTCGTCATAGGCCTGTAGCAAAAAAAATGGTGTACTACAGTTAAGCTCAATAGACTACTTGGTGCAAATCTGATACAACACAGTTCTTTGAATCATTAACTTCCGATCCTATTTTTAAACCAAGGAATACTTCCACGTATGTCTAGTACTAAGTCCTACGTGTGTCTATTACTAAGTCCCACGTATGTCTATTACTAAGTCCCACATATGTCTATCACTACGTCCCACGTGTGAACTAGATTTCCCGTCTAGCCTGCAATAGTCAATCTTTGAATTGTCTCTTCCAAAGCATCAGGTTTCCCGAATCCACTTTTTCAATTAGAAATACACCGTTTAGTTTGTTTCTATCACACTTAAAATCAGAAATTTAACCCCAATTTTAATGTATATAGATCTCGTCAATTTACTGCAATAGATTCATAGTTTTCATTAACGAATTAATAAATAATTTAAATATCTTGGCAGCATTTATTCCGAAATTGGAAGACTAGACAGAGAAATAGAAACATGGTGCCAGAAAGCAAACACAGTGACCTACCAACTTTCACCATTACTTCTTCACGGAAAGATCTTTTCATCAAATTTTTAATCACTTTTTGCAATCAAAACAGTGTCATCCGCATATATCAAATTATTTATGTTATGTCCTCGCACTGATATTCCGGGAATATCAACTAATGCACGCATTATGTTTGCCCTGTATAAAGAGAACAGGTCTGGTGAAAGTACACACCCCCTGTTTAACTCCTTGTTTTATTTGTTGAAAAGGGCCAAATTGGTTTCCTACTCTTTATGCTGCTGTTTGTTGCCAGTACATGTTCTTGATGATTCTTAAATCCTTATTGTCGATGTTAAAAATGTTCTAGCATGTGTATAACTTCACTGTATTTAACTTTATCAAAGGCTTTCGTGTAGTCTATAACACAGAGGTACAGATCTGTTCTTAATATACCTCTCTATTATTGTTCTATATATATATATATATATATATATATATATATATATATATATATATATATATATATATATATATATATATATATATATATATATATATATATACATAGCATTGTTGGTACCTTTGCCTTCTATGAAGCTATTTTGTTCAGGACTTATTTCTGTTTTTATTTTGTTTAATAGACAATAAACAATTAATATTATCCTTAGATGTTCTTAGAAGGTCTTAATTTTCTTCCATATATATATATATATACATTTTTATGTAAGTGTCCTTTTTTAACGGTTGTAAGGAACCAGGTGAAGGTCATAAGAGATCTTATAGTAAGATATGGCAGTTATGAATTTTGTGAATTTAGTCAACGGAAGTGTTCTTGATGTATATACATCGATACTTGAATTTCGTTAATCTCCTGTGACACAATGTATGTAATTTTATCTCATCCGTCCTTCTTTAGGTAAGAACATTTCAGTCTATTATCTTTTCCCAGGTGGTTTGTGATCCACTCTTGCCGTTAAGCGTAGGGGTGATTGGAACTCGAGCTTGCGTTCTAAAGTCAGATGTGTGGCCTCGGCTGTGCTATGACCGTGTCTGTACAGGATGTCCCTGACGTTTTCTATCCATCTTTTCCGTGGTCTTCCTCTGGCTTTGTACCCTGTTCTCATTTGGTTATATGCGTGTACGGGCATCGTTTCGTGATTAATATTATATGATGTTAAATTCATCTTAATTCTAATTAAATTCATCTTAATTGTCTCTTGTCACTGCTGAAATAAGTTCGTTTCTTCGATATATAGAATTTAATTCTGTGACGGACATATATGGATTCAAAAATAGTTATTCTAACAGCTGTAAAGTTATCAAATCCGCGCAATACTCTTTCTAATAAGTAGCAACCAAATCCAATAAATCATTAACGAAATCATATGTGTAGATGTATCAACAGTTCTTGGCCATCTGACAACTCTTGTACATCGAGATGTGTGGTCTTGTCCGGTTTTCTCCATAATTTAAGTTGTCCCGTACTATTCTTGTCGTGATTTACGAACTCAGAATCGATGTGTACAATCTTTCCCTCAGTTGTGGTATCTCTTCCCTCCTGTTAAAATTCATATTGATTTCTGCCTTCAAAATCACTAAATTCGATCTTATTGTTGGAGCTACTTGTTTTTCCTGCCATGTTATGTTATTCTCTGACTTTTGCATATGTCGTGTGCGTCCTTTTTTAATACTTCGGGATCACCCGTTCCATAGACCCGGTGCGCCTATATGTGCATGATGTATGTTTCTAGTGACTTTTCTGTATTTCATCCGCCAGCTGTTACACATTTTCTTTCATTTGTTCTAGTGCAGCGCTTCTCAATTTGTGTGATACATCGTCCTGGTACACGCTTTTGTTTCACAAGACCAGATCCCTGTCCAAACAAGTTATATATACTCATAAATAACTTTAAAATGTAAGATAAACTCTTGATCCCCGGGGATTGAGAAGCATCGGTCTATCGCATATCTGGATGTAGTACGTATTTTATTGTCCTCATATTCTGTGTTATCATCTACTTGTACCTAACATTTTAACGTCTGGTGAGAGGGTTCTAGTTTGTCTTTTATTTTAAATTCAATATTATTGTTAGTTTTCTATTTGTTTTTAGATAAAGAACCTATTTTGTCGCAACGTAGCCAAAGGCCTTTTACTTTTGTGTTTTTCATTTGCATTTATAATTTTTTAAAGTTATTTGTACTTATTTATTAGCATTTGAGTATAGGTATAAGAACATTAAGTGTTATCTAAACCTTATTCGTTATCACTTAGTATTATTATGTAACTGAAAAATTGGTGAATTATAGGGATAAGTGGTAAACACACACAAATAAACAAGCATATTCATAAATACATTCAGCAGTCAGTTCTTGAAATTCATACATACATACATACATACATTCAGCAGTCAGTTCTTGAAATTCATACATTCATATATATATTCAGCAGTCAGTTCTTGAAATTCATACATTCATATATATATATATATTCAGCAGTCAGTTCTTGAAATTCATACATACATACATACATACATACATACATACATACATACATACATACATACATACATACATACATACATACATACATACATACATACATACATACATACATACATACATACATACATACATACATACATACATACATACATACATACATACATACATACATACATACATACATACATACATACATACATACATACATACATACATACATACATACATACATACATACATACATACATACATACATACATACATACATACATACATACATACATACATACATACATACATACATACATACATACATACATACATACATACATACATACATACATACATACATACATACATACATACATACATACATACATACATACATACATACATACATACATACATACATACATACATACATACATACATACATACATACATACATACATACATACATACATACATACATACATACATACATACATACATACATACATACATACATACATACATACATACATACATACATACATACATACATACATACATACATACATACATACATACATACATACATACATACATACATACATACATACATACATACATACATACATACATACATACATACATACATACATACATACATACATACATACATACATACATACATACATACATACATACATACATACATACATACATACATACATACATACATACATACATACATACATACATACATACATACATACATACATACATACATACATACATACATACATACATACATACATACATACATACATACATACATACATACATACATACATACATACATACATACATACATACATACATACATACATACATACATACATACATACATACATACATACATACATACATACATACATACATACATACATACATACATACATACATACATACATACATACATACATACATACATACATACATACATACATACATACATACATACATACATACATACATACATACATACATACATACATACATACATACATACATACATACATACATACATACATACATACATACATACATACATACATACATACATACATACATACATACATACATACATACATACATACATACATACATACATACATACATACATACATACATACATACATACATACATACATACATACATACATACATACATACATACATACATACATACATACATACATACATACATACATACATACATACATACATACATACATACATACATACATACATACATACATACATACATACATACATACATACATACATACATACATACATACATACATACATACATACATACATACATACATACATACATACATACATACATACATACATACATACATACATACATACATACATACATACATACATACATACATACATACATACATACATACATACATACATACATACATACATACATACATACATACATACATACATACATACATACATACATACATACATACATACATACATACATACATACATACATACATACATACATACATACATACATACATACATACATACATACATACATACATACATACATACATACATACATACATACATACATACATACATACATACATACATACATACATACATACATACATACATACATACATACATACATACATACATACATACATACATACATACATACATACATACATACATACATACATACATACATACATACATACATACATACATACATACATACATACATACATACATACATACATACATACATACATACATACATACATACATACATACATACATACATACATACATACATACATACATACATACATACATACATACATACATACATACATACATACATACATACATACATACATACATACATACATACATACATACATACATACATACATACATACATACATACATACATACATACATACATACATACATACATACATACATACATACATACATACATACATACATACATACATACATACATACATACATACATACATACATACATACATACATACATACATACATACATACATACATACATACATACATACATACATACATACATACATACATACATACATACATACATACATACATACATACATACATACATACATACATACATACATACATACATACATACATACATACATACATACATACATACATACATACATACATACATACATACATACATACATACATACATACATACATACATACATACATACATACATACATACATACATACATACATACATACATACATACATACATACATACATACATACATACATACATACATACATACATACATACATACATACATACATACATACATACATACATACATACATACATACATACATACATACATACATACATACATACATACATACATACATACATACATACATACATACATACATACATACATACATACATACATACATACATACATACATACATACATACATACATACATACATACATACATACATACATACATACATACATACATACATACATACATACATACATACATACATACATACATACATACATACATACATACATACATACATACATACATACATACATACATACATACATACATACATACATACATACATACATACATACATACATACATACATACATACATACATACATACATACATACATACATACATACATACATACATACATACATACATACATACATACATACATACATACATACATACATACATACATACATACATACATACATACATACATACATACATACATACATACATACATACATACATACATACATACATACATACA